>CM076571.1:128321672-128921672 GCA_034641835.2 Pinus albicaulis | reverse complement strand
TTGTAAATTATTTTCAAAAGTTACACATTAATTAAAAGTCAAACATGACTTTGACACACTTACCTAGAAATGAAATTTTCATAAATATTGAGATTTGACGTGTGTACTATTATGACACTTGGTGGCATATAGATTTTAATTTTTAATTTTTATGAATAATAAAATTTTAATAAATATTGAGATTTGATGCGTGTACTATTTTTCATAAATATTGGGGTTTGATGTGTGTACTATTATGATACTTTTTTTTTGATTTTTTATTTTTAAAATAATTTTTATTTACAAATTCTATTTATAACCCCATAAAATTAGTCATTTCATCTATGTGAACCAATAAGAAAATAGAAATTCAAATTTCAAAAAATATTTTTAATTTTCAAAATATTAAGTGTAATAGTTATTTTTTTTCAGAACTTCAATAAACTTTATAAAATATTTTTAAAAATTTCAGAACCAATTGAAAGTCAAACCATTTTGACTATAAAATGATTACAATATAACCTACCTATAGGTAGGTATAAAAATAGACCTTTATACATGCTCTTAGAGTAAAAAATATATCTAGGGGGGTCCATCCTCCTCCTTGCCATCATAATAATTTGTAATCTTGATAACTGTCACATGACTTTTACATCCTTACGTTACAGTTGATTGGCATCCATATTATGCTCCCTTGTCACATGCTTGCATGAACATAACTATAATTTGAAAACCATCAAATCCATTGTTGCTAAAAAAAATCTATACAAATTCAAATTCATATGTACCATTGACTCCATCCATGGTTTAACTAATTATAATCCACAAGATCTTAAATATGAATTGAATTTATTTCTAGTTGTCAAGTCAAAATAATTTTTATGGTGCCTAGCGTTGCATTGTTATTAGTACATCTTCCCATTCCACACTCTAGAGTGGGGACCTAACTTTTTTTTTTTTTTCCCATTGAAAACTTTGTAAGCACCTTTGATTACATAGCAAACTATCAATGTTGAGAACAAATCCTAAAAGAGAAAAGAATTTGTTCTCACCTAAATAGGCGAAAGAATAAAAACTCATAGGGAGTGGAATTCATTTCTAGTTCCTTCAACTTCAAACAAATATATACATTATAACCTTCCCACTTTCCTTTACGAGTTGTAAGGCATTTGACTAGTTTTCACACTTTTTTGGTAAAATGACATGACACAAAGAGGTGAGAAACAATTTCATCTTGTTCTTTGCATGATACAAAACCAAGGCTTTGCTAAAATTTTCTCTAAAATTTATCTTGAGTGAAAACTCTTATAAATGATGAACCTTAAATGAATCCTAACTTTTAGATGGGATTGGAATTTGTCCACTCTAGCATTTAGATGAGATGCTCGCAAAATAGATGCCTCATAACTTGTACTTACCTTGTAATTTTCTTCTATTTTTTTAGCAATGCACAACAAACAACCATGTTGATACTTGAGCCTAGTCATCTCTAAACTTGAGGCTCCTTCAGCTTGTAAGAAGCTAAAGTAGATTCTTGGAAGTTCATTTACATACATGCCATTGTGTAGTATAAGTGAAAAGGCTTGTCTATAAGTATCACTTCCCTATAAGTACCATTTCGAAGAAAGATCACATCATTTAAAATATATACTTGGTTACCTCAACTCCTTTCTAGTTCTCATTCTCCTCCAATATGCTTAGGCCACAACTTATCCACATGGTCACAAAGATAAATAATAGTGGGGCTAAAGACCATCGTTGCTTGAGTCCTATGAATGGTTTCAATAAATATGTGTGGAATTTGTTAACTAACATTGCATATGAAGTTGACATATAACATTCCTCTATCCATTTTTCCATTGGAAGGATAAAAATAATACAAATCACTAGGAATCCTAGATGGTGCCAACTCGCTCAATAGTAGGATTTAGATTGGTATAATTTTATGATGAAAGAGGGTGACCTTTTCATAGAATGAAAGGTTAGTATGCTTAAATCACAATTTAACCCCTCTACCATAAGTAAAAACAATAATATGGATACACACCATCCTTGCCTAAGACCTTTGGATGGTCTTAGGAAACTTTGTTAACTAACATTACATATGAAGTTGACATATAAAATTCCTCTATTCAATTTACCATCGGAAAGCTAAAACTAATATGAATCAATAGGAGTACCAATGAGCCCCAACTCACTCGATTGTAGGCTTTGGATAGGTCCAATTTTATGAGGAATGTGAACTTTTGATAGCATGCAAGGCATCGTGTTGCTTCACTTGCATAAAAATCAAATGATCATCCAAAAATCCAAATTGTACTTGTGATGGCCTTCAATAAGATTGGCATTAGTAGCTTTTTCATTAAATTTTAAATTTTTTATAAATGTTATTGTACAGAAATAGGTCAATAAATGTTAATAGAGGGAATGATATCAATCTAAGGGATGCTTGTAATGAAAGCCCCATAGTTCCTTCTGGATACCTCATATTCTTAAATCAAAATTAGTAAGTCATCCAAATGTCTTAAATAGGATTTTTGAAGAACTCAATAGGTTATTCGATAACACATGGAGCTTTTTCCTTTTGGAAAGAAGCTAAGGCCGCCTTTAACTCTTCTCCAAATTGGTGCCAAAATTTGATTATTTCATTTAGGATCCATCATTTTATTAAAATTTGAGGTAAAAGCTGGAATACCTTGAATGCTAACTCTTTAAGACTAAATGAAGATCTCACCATAATGTGCTTTTACTATTTTAGTGATCTCGTCAAACCCAATATGTTCAACCCTATTTGAGCCTTGAATTCCCCGAATAATGTTCTGAGCTTTTTACGCCTGAGAAAACATGTGAAACAACTTAGTGTCATTAAATAATTTTTAAGGTCTAAAACTGGCCTCCCTAAGGGATATTATAAAATAAGTGAAATAATAAAATAAAATTAGATAACCTCCTCAAGTTTTGGAGGGAAAAAAGAAAAACTAATTTTGCAACTCGTATTTTCAACTTATCTCCCTATGATTTTACTCAAATTTCGAGCAGGAGCACTCGTTGGATGCAGAATTTAATTTTGCATCAAAGGAGTACCCATGTTGCATACTTTCGATGGACCTTATTTCACATTTTCTGTGTAGTAAGGTCCATTGAAACTATGCAACATGGATACTCCTTGGATGCAAAATTAAATTCTGCATCCAACGAGTGTGTTATAGTTATTTTCACTTGCAATTTATTTCTAAAGTGTATAGTTAAAAAAATAAAAATTTCCAGTTGCACTATGTAATAAAGTTGGCAAATGTTATAAATTCCAATTTAATTAAGTTTAGGTGAAAATAAACTTTATTTAAATATTAATTTAAATAATGATGGCAGTGGATTTATTTGCTGAGCAGTTTTCAATGGCCTGGATCATCTCTGCTCAAATCAACATGCAATAAATGATTGTGGGACCCCCCCACACTCCCAATAGTTAACGAAGGGGGGAGGAGGGGGGGGTCTGCAAAATGGTTTCATTTAAGCCACCCAAAATGACATGTCAGATGCTCAGTGATTGCGGGAACCCCCTCATCAAAACCACATACCGCCACACCCCCACCCCTGCAAACCACCTTCCACTCACTTTTTCCTGCTGCCACCACTTCCGCCAATTGATCCAACCAGAAAATTATCAGAAGAAGCTTCATGATGTAGAAACAAACAACTCCAAGTTTGCTAAAGTGAAAGGAAATGTTGGTGGAAAAACTCTTCTGCAAGGTTTAGAAAATGTTTTATTCATTTCATATGAAATTCACCATCTCTTTGTAAACAAGCCCACATTTGAAAAAAACACTACGACAAATGAAACATTCGGGAAAGTAATAAAGTTTTCATATCCAGATGATGATAAGTGGGATATGTTCCATGAACTCATCGAATGAACAAAAAGCAGGTTTAGAGGCAAGATTTGGGCAAAGCAACAGGAGCAGAATCAATAGAATCAGATTTAAAGGTAACAGTTAGAGACTATTTCCTCGAATAATGTGCAAATTCCACTAAAACAGTGCCATATTTTCTATTTTGAGTTATATTGATTAGAATTATCCCAATAATTTTGGATAAAGTTTTATTTTATTGTAAGAGATTGTAATAGATTAGATATTTTTGAGAAGACTCTATAAATACTTTGTAATTCGAAGTAAGAAAAAGTACGAAGGGTTGATACTTTGATAGAACCAAAGACATTATTGTATTTTTTGAAACCTTGAAGATAATCAAAGGCTTATGGCTTTAGTTTCTAGCAGCATTTTTGTTCATGTGAGTCTTCTTTGTGTAATAATTTTTGTAAGTCTTCATATATTTGAGTTAATATAGAAGTATTGGGTAAGGTTAGGTTGAGTTTTCACCTCCATGATAGCCCCTGCAAAGTTATAATCATCACTGTGATTAGCTAATTAAACAATTTGTTTAAATTATTACCTCTGCATCATTAAATTATTTCCTTTTGTCATATCTCAAATGTATAAGTGTTAAGCTATATACATCTTTCAATACACCTCTGTTGTGTTTGATAATCTAAATATTCAGGAATGGTATTTAATTATTAGACATCCTATTTTCATATATCATAAAAATTTAAAGATTGCATGCTATTAGTACTGGAATCAACATTTTGAGAAGTCTTAAAGATATTGGGTTATGTATATGCGAATAATTTTATTCATTGATCATCCATTTAAGAAATCCTTATTTAGATGCTTTGGCACAATTCCCGAGTCTAGAACTGTCTACAAAGAAATAACATCAGATTGGTACTGTTGCCGGGGAACATAGTTTGAAGTTCATTTGCTTGGGACAACGATAATACTTACCTCTTAATGGTGAATAAGAGGCTAGTAGGCTAAAATTCTTCACCTGACGGCTTCATAAATTAAATTTGGCTTCATGCAGGCACACCAGATCTCATTTTGATCCTCAAATATTTACTCCATTATCAGATCCATAGAGACTTGTGCGAGTTTCTTCCCTCAGACGTAGACTTGAGGCTTCTACTTTTTTTTTCTCTCCCACCCAAAAGAGTTTCACAACCTGAACAATTTTGATCAATTCTTATCCCTTCTAATTTATCATATTTACCACGTAAAGTCGTAAAAATCCTTTCTAATGGAGAATGACGCAACAACAAGGTGAAGTTGGATTCCAAGGAGAAGTTGGTAAACTGTGACGTGGCCCTGGTCACATTCTCTTTCGTTTTTCCTACGTGGTATTTCTATTCTCTAGGCAATTTTATTTATCAAATTTTTAGAAAATTTGATAAATAAATATAATTGGTAGTTTTTAAAGGTTAAAGGTAATCCCCAGCTAATATCTTATTTCCAACCTTAAAATCAATGTTATAACTCCCCGCGCCTTATATGATATCCCGACACCTTATAACTAATAATTAAACCTTCGGGCTTTATAATTGTACTCCATGATTTGTAAACAGAACATTATAATAGAGCTTTGAACCGCCCCCCACCTATACATATGTATGCACCGTACCTTAATTAACCTCCGGCCTCTTTTATTAAACTTCACACATCTTCAACAAATAGCCACCGTCCGATCGTCTTTTCCCAGTTCAACGGTTCGTATGCAATTCGCTCAGCGTCCAACGTCGATCTTTAACGCGCGAAGGCACAGGTTAACGGGTGGTTTTGGAACAGTGGCCCAAGCCACGTGTCCAACAGTCTATGGAATTGCTCGCTACCAAGGAAATACCACCTTCTCCGCAAAGTGGTGCGGGGAACTCCGGAAACCACTCGTGGTTTTTGTACAGTGATTAACTCAAGTTACGGTGGGGTTGTACCATCCTTTGTATGCCTTTAACTCGGGGCCTGAATCTGGTTAGGGGTTCAAATTGCGGTAAAACAGGAGAATTCTCTTCAGGCGGGAATCTCACCAACATTTAAATAGGATTCACAACTATGATTTCTCTACATAGGCCTTGCCTACGATGGGATAATTTCACAGGATTGTCAACCAATTTACAGGAATTCAAGATAGAGAACGGAATTCCTAATACACAAACGCCTCACAATCAAACGAATTTCCCCACAATTAGCATTTCAAGACAATTATATAATTAATAAGCAGAATTCATTTAATTGGAAACAATCGACAATGTACAGAGTGTATTGCAGAAATTTCTCTATTCTTCCCTGCTTCCCCCCTCTCTTACATCCGGAGGCATACATTTATATACATCCACATATGATTCTTCGGTTCCTCTGTGAGGACCGTTCTAGAAATCAAAGGTCTAATTACAATTTAATTAATTAACTGAACTGACAGATGGATGAAATCCAACTGTTCGACTTCTACAACTCTAACTATTCTGAAATGAAAACGGACAACTGAGGTATTGACACCTAGTTGTTACAATTTTGATGATTTCAAACCTCCTAGCCACAACATGTGGACAAAACCTCCTACATTGCTGGCTAGCGTCTAATGCCCCTGCATCAGACTCCTGAGGGCATTTTTCTTCATGGGCTCCTGTCCATGAGCTCTTCCACTGATCTGCCTATCTTCTGCAACATTCCTTCAGTCATCCAAGTGGCATCTTCCTCTGGCTTGTCCTTCCATTTGATCAAGTACTGAAAGCACTCTTGTCCTCTGGTCCTTCTGAACACCCTTTTATCCAATACCTTCTCTGGTTGTAATGGTTGTGCTGGAGGTACCTGTTATTTCCACTCAATCTGTTCCTTGTCTGCCGATCCTTCTTCTGCACCATCATCCTCATACTTGTACAAATCCGCAACATTAAAAATGGGAGATATTCCAACATCAGGTGGCAATTCAATCTCATAAGCATTTGCAGAAAACTTCCTAAGTATCTTTCATGGCCCAATCTTTTTGAATTTCAATTTGTTGTATTGCTTCTTTGGGAACCTCTCCTTTCTCAAGTGTGCCAAAACCTGATCTCCTACTTCAAAATGAACTTCCTTTCTGCTCAAGTCTGCTCTGCTTTTGTATTTGATGCTGCTGCCTTGTAATTGCTGTTTCACTTGTTCATGTATGGCCTGGATCTCTGAAGCAAACTCCTCACCATCTGCACTCCTTAGCTCTGCTCTTCCCAGACTTCTTAATTCTGATATTCCTCTGGGATGCATTCCATAAACAATATGGATTGGACTCTGCCCTGTGCTTATGTTTGGTGAGTCATTATATGCAAATTCTGCCTGGGGAAAAATATGATCCCACTGCTTGGGATGCTCTCCTGCAAGACTTCTCAATAAATTTCCAAAACTTCTATTCACTACCTCAGTCTGTCCATCAGTCTGGGGGTGGTAAGCTGAGATGAAACTTAGTTTGGTGCCAAGTTTCTTCCATAGTGTCGTCCAAAAGTGTCCCACAAATCTGGTGTCTCTGTCTGAAACAATGCTCCTGGGTAACCCATGCAATCTAACAACTTCTTTGAAAAACAAGTTAGCAACATGGGTGGCATCACTAGTTTTATAACATGGAATAAAATGTGCCATTTTGGAGAATCTGTCCACCACAACAAAGACTGCATCATTCCCTCTCTGAGTCTTGGGTAATCCTAGAACAAAATCCATACTCACCATGTCCCAAGGCCTGTCTGGAATAGGCAAGGGAGTATACAATCCTGCATTATGGCTCCTTCCTTTGGCATATTGACAAATCTTGCAATTATTCACAAACTTGGCTACTTCTGTTCTCATCTTGGGCCGGAAATAAAAGTGACTCAGTTGTTCATAAGTCTTATCAGTACCAAAGTGTCTAGCAAGGCCTCCACTATGCTTCTCCTTGATCAAATTTTCTCTCATGGAACATTTTGGTACACACAGTTGGTTATTTCTGAATAACAAGTCTTCCTGCAGAAAATAATCCAACCACTGGCTTCTGTCTGTTAAAACAGGGTTACTACATGCCTCAAATGCTTCTTTAAAATCAGGATCTGTTTTATACAATTCTTTGAGAAAATCAAATCCTACAACCTCAAAATTATTTTCTTGAACAAGCAAGTGTCTCCTACTCAAAGCATCAACTACTTTATTGGCTTGGCCGCTTATATGTTTCAAAACAAAATTAAAACCTTGGAGATACTCAACCCATTTAGCATGCTTATGTTTCAGCTTGGGCTGCTGTACAATATACCGCAAAGCATGATTGTCAGAATATAATACAAATTCCCTGGACATCAAGTAATGTCTCCATTTCTTCAGTGCCTGAACAATTGCATAGAATTCCTTCTCATAAGAGGAATACTTTCTTCTGGTGTCATTCAACTTCTCACTGAAATATGCCATAGGCCTATCATCCTGACTCAACACAGCTCTAATGGCCTCTCCACTGGCATCACATTTTACTTGAAATGGTTTAGTAAAATCAGGCAGAATCAAAACAGGCTTCTCTGTTATCTTTTGCTTCAAAATTTTAAAATTTCTTTCTGCTTCAGAAGTCCACTTAAATGGCTATTTACTCTTCTTTATTGTCTCAATTATGGGTGCATTGATCTTACTGAAGTTCCTTATAAACTTTCTGTAAAAACTAGCAAGTCCATGGAAACTTCTTACCTCAAAAACATTCCTGGGTGAAGGCCACTCCACAATTGCCTTAACCTTTTCTGGGTCCATCTTCAATCCTTCTGCAGAAACAACAAACCCCAAATACACCAACTCTGCCTTCATGAATGAGCATTTCTTCAAATTCATCAGCAGCTTCTCTTGGTGCAGCTTCTTCAAGACATGATTAAGATGCCTTAAATGTTCTTCTTTAGTTCTGCTGAAAACTAATATATCATCTAAATATACTATCACAAATTTCCCAATAAATTCTTTCAACACTTCATTCATAAGTCTCATAAAAGTGCTTGGTGCATTTGACAACCCAAAAGGCATTACCATCCATTCATACAATCCTTCATTTGTTTTAAAGGCAGTTTTCCATTCATCACCCTCTCTTATCTTAATTTGATGGTATCCACTCTTCAAATCTATCTTCGAGAAATATTTAGCACCACACAAATAGTCCATTAAATCTGCAATTCTGGGCAACGAAAATCTGTACCTGATTGTGATCTTATTAATTACTCTGGAATCAGTACACATCCTCCAACCTCCATCTTTCTTTGGGCTCAATACTGCTGGTACAGCACATGGGCTCAAACTTTCCCTAATCAGTCCTTTGTCCACCAATTCCTGTACTTGTCTCCTGATTTCTTCATTTTCTTTGGGAGTCATTCTGTAGGCTGCCTTATTTGGCAGATTTGAACCAGGGATAAAATCTATCTGATGGCTGATCTTCCTCACAAGTGGTAGCTCATCAGGTAAATCATCCACAACAATGTCACAATACTCATCTAACATTTCTTGGATTTCTTCTGGAAAATCAGAAATCTTTTTAGAAGTGAGAACTACCTTAGGTTTGCAAACTAAAGCAAAGCTTACCTCTTCTTCTTCTATCTGCTGCAGATATTCCTTCCCACTCAGCAACAAGGTCTTTGGATCAATCACTCTGCTGGATGGCTCTCCTTCTTCCATGGGTATCAATGTATGATGTACCCCATCTTTGAAGAACTTGTAGGTGTTCTTCTTGCCATCATGCACTGCTGCTCTGTCAAACTGCCAAGGTCTACCCAGCAGTATATGACACACATCCATGGGCATTACATCACACAAAAATTTGTCCTTGTACTTTCCCATTTGCAGCTCTATTTCACACTGTTCTTTCACAACCAGCTGGTGCCCTTTGTGCAGCCAAGACACCCTGTAGGGAGTTGGATGCTTCCTAGTCCTCAGCTTCAACTTTTCTATCACCTTAGTGGAAACTAGATTTTCTGTGCTGCCGCTATCAATGACTAGCTGGCAGCATTTCCCTTGGACTTTGCATATGCTCCTAAACAAAGTCTTCCTTTGTGCAGGCTCAGTGACCTCTTTAGCTTGCTTCAACAGAACCTTGTTCACCACCAAGGATTCTCCTCTTTCTGGAAGAATGTCTTCTTCAATTTCTGCCTCCTTTTCAGCCTGGGAAAAAACAACATTTCTTGGACCAACACCCACATTCTCTGGACACTCATAGTGCTTATGTCCCACTCCTTGAAATCTATAACACCTCAACTCTCTGCCTTTGCCTTTGTCTCCTCTTCCTCTTCCTATGTAAGAACCCCTTCTGCCCATTACATCATCCTCTGTAGATGCATTCTGAGGTGAGCTACTGTCAGCTCCATTCCTGGGTGTAGGCTTTCCTCTACCACCCTGACTTCCATTCCCATATAAAGTACCTCTCTTCTTGGCAGACTGTTTCCTCAGGAGTTTCTCCTCTGCTTTCAAGGCCATCTGATAGGCTTCTTCCACTGTCTTAGGAGACAGAAGACCAATCTCATCTTGGATCTCCAGCTTGAGACCATTCACATATCTGGCAGTCTTCTCTGGTGTATCTTGGAATTGCCTAGCCCTTATGCTTACTATGTAGAATTCCTCTGTGTACTCCTTTATTGTCAGCAACATCTGTCTCAGGTTCTGCATTTGTTTATACAATGTGAGCTGGTAATCACTAGGTAAGAATTTACCTTTCAATTTGGCCATCATCCTGGTCCAGCTCTTGATAGGTTGCTTGCCAACTCTCCTCCTCTCTGCCTGCACTCCATCCCACCAAAGTGCAGCATGTCCCTTCAGCTTTGTTACTGCAAACTTGACTTTCTTATCTTCACTTATTTCTTCATAATCGAAGCACTTGTTTAATTCATTTATCCAGTCCACCAGCTCCTATGGATTCAGTCCCCCTGCATAGCTTGACACTTCAATTCTGGGTTTAACTGCAGACCCCAGAACAGTTCTGAGGAGCCTCAAGTCAGGAGTAATTTCAACATTTTCTTCAGCTTCTTCTGTCTCAGGTTCGCTAATGTCTTCAGGATCTCTGGGCTATCTTCGCTCCATGGCATCTATTCTGGCCTCGACCCTCTGCAACATCCCCAACACCTCAGCGTTGGCAACAGGTCTTCTTCTGCCAGCACCTTTACCAACTCGGATTTCCATGTCAGAAAAACAACTTCAGACTGGCTCCGATACCAAAAATGATGCAGCAACAAGGTGAATTTGGATTCCAAGGAGAAGTTGGTAAACTGTGACGTGGCCCTGGTCACATTCTCTTTCGTTTTTCCTACGTGGTCTTTCTATTCTCTAGGAAATTTTATTTATCAAATTTTTAGAAAATTTGATAAATAAATATAATTGGTAGTTTTTAAAGGTTATAGGTAATCCCCAGCTAATATCTTATTTCCAACCTTAAAATCAAAGTTATAACTCCCCGCGCCTTATATGATATCCCGACACCTTATAAATAATAATTAAACCTTCGGGCTTTATAATTGTACTCCACGCTTTGTAAACAGAACATTATAATAGAGCTTTTAAGCCGACCCCACCTATACATACGTATGCACCGTACCTTAGTTAACTTCCGGCCTCTTTTATTAAACTTCACACATCTTCAACAAACAGTCACCGTCCGATCGCCTTTGCCCAGATCTACGGCTCTGAGCGATTTCGCTCGGCGTCCAACGTCGCTCTTTAACGTGCAAAGGCATAGGTTAACGGGTGGTTTTGGAACTGTGGCCCAAGCCACGTGTCCAACAGTCTATGGAATCGCTCGCCCTCCAGACAATACCGCTTATGGTCGAAAGGTGGGGCAAAATGGGGCAATCCGCCTTTGTAATTCCGTCGTGGTTTGCTACAGTGCTACCAGGGTTAATGGTAAATTTCATTATTCTTCGTCCACCTTACTCAGGTTCTCGACTCGGGTTAGGAATTCTCACCTGCGGCGGGATTGAATTCACCGGGTTATCCAACAAGGTGCAGGATTCAAGACAGAGAATGGAATCTCCAATACGCAATTGCCTCACAATCAAACAAACCTCCACACAATTAACATTCCAGGGCATTTAGACAATCAACAGGACTAAAATTCATTTAATTGGGAGCAATCGACGATGCACCAAGTCTTATTGCAGAAATCTCTCTAATTCCCTCTGCTCTCTCTCTTTCTACATCTGGAGGATATATTTATATACATTACAGAGTGACTCTTTGGTTCCTCAGTGAGGACCGTTTTGGAAACTCAACAGTCTAATTAAAATAATTCAATTAACTGAAATATGACAGCTAGACAAACTGAGCTATTCGACTTCCTATGAATCTAATAAATCTAAATAATACAATCAGCTAAGGCATTAACACCTAGCTGTTACAATTCAGATGTTTCGAACCCCACTAGCCACAACATGTGGAAAAAACTTCCTACATTGCTGGCTAGGGTCTGATGCCCCTGCATCATAAGGAATCAGTGCTTAAGACATTTATATGATTATGTCACAAATATATATGTCTCTGTATTATTAACCCTCAAGTATTTATGATTAAACCCTTAAATTTCAAATATGATGAATGCTTCAAAATGCTACCCTCGGTTAATGTTGAATGAAGTGACTAGAAGAATATGAAAGAAGAAGTCCAAACTGATATGTTGTTTTATACAGAAAATATCATTTCCAACCCCTGAAGAAATACATGAAAGAAATAGTTAAAACAGAGGAGCGCCAATTAAGGTTTTTAAGTCTTATATACAGAAATAAAAGAGACCTGCTGCTCAAAACTTTGTTTTATTCATAGATAGAAAAACATAATGTAAACTTGAATACATTTCAACATAAACAGAATGTTAGAAACTTTCTTATTCATTCATTAATCTTTGAATCTTTGAGTACAAAAATAATTGTGTGAAGGTCTAAAACTCGAAACCTTTCCTTCCCTTGAAAATTACATTAAATATAGGAAAAAGCAGTTTGGAACTGTTGTAACCAATCCTAACTACCAAAAATACTTTAAGACTTTGAAGGTTGTCTATTACATGCCTTGAAAATGTCTTGTTACAATTATATTGTCTTCAGAAAATAACATAAAATAAATATCCTAATCTATAGGAATTGTTGATGATGTGGCTTCTTTTCCTTGGTCGACTGATTTGTCTTTATTTGCTGCTGATCCTTTTGGCAGGTCTATTGTCCAAGCTCTGCACTTTTTCCATATTTCTACCTTCGTCCTGTATGAACGTGTCATATTGTGATATTCCAATCTGAATGCAGTAATTCGATCATAAGAAGGCCTTTCTGTGAAAAGAGTATTTACCATCCACAAAATTTGAAAATGTCTCTGCAAGAAATTGACCATTGTATCTCCTTTAAGCACCTGAGTCTTTTCATGCCTGTTATCAACTTTTCTTTTTGTCAACACTAGTAAGTTCTCATAAGAATTCCATAGAAAAATATTTCCTTCAGCTCCCCAACATGATGGCAAGCCTACTCTTGTCATTTTATCAAAAGACTTATCAAACTAACTCACTGCTTCCTTGATTTCCATTGGCTTCTTTTCTGTAGCCTTTTTGAGATCATTTCTGACAATCATTTTATTAATTTTTATTGCATACAACATTCTATCTTGCATGTCATTCTCCTATAATTCCTTATCTGATTTATAATTAATAAAATCAATAAATATTCTGGCCCAAGTGGCTCTATTAATTCCTTTTTGCTTATCAGACATGATTGGTTCTTCACATTCCAAAATAAGGATTTTCTCTTTTGCAATTATCATCAGGAAGCACCAATTAGATTTCATTTCTGAGATGATATTAGTCCAAATGATATATTTAGCTTGTATCAGTGAGAGATTTCTTTTCAGTCTTTCTTTGAGATTTTTAATCTCAGCTTCATCATTTCGGAAATCCATTTTGTATTTTTCAGCATCATTTTCTATGACTGTCATCAATTTTGTTGCAACCTCTAGATCTATTTGAGCCTTCTTTCGATATCTTTCAGCCATCTGCAACTCAGTATTTAATTGAACAATTTTTTCTTGAGGGTCTTCATCACCTGTAGGAAAAACAAAAGTACAATTATGATTATCAATATGATTTGCAATGAAATTGCAGTCTGCTTTATTTTGGAGAGTTCTTCATCTTTCTACATGATTTTCTGCAACAGATTTTCCTTTTACTTCTCTACCTCTGCAACTTCTGTAGCCATTGAATGTTCTCCAGTAGGTAACTTTAACTTCTTCCTTAATTTGGATATTTCTACCTCAGCACTTTGCATGAATTTCTGCACAATAGTATTATCACTGGGGTCTACTCCAATTTTTATAATAATTTTCTTCAATTTCTCATTCTGAACTGTTAAGGCTCTTGAGTTAGCCTTCTCTAACTTCAATTGTTTAATTACTTTGCCCAACATATTCTCTGCCTTTATTTCCATTGCATTAGTCTTTGTAAGGTCATTTACAATCAATTGACCTATTTGCATATGCAAATTCATTTTATCCATCGGTGGAATTTTCTTTACATCTACAGTTACATTGACAGTGTTGAAATTGTTGGAATAACCAATTGACATATCTGTAGGATGTGATGGTGAAATTCTAAATTGACCTTTCTCAAGATCCATTACAGTCAACAATCTTTTTTGATCAGCAGCAACTTGATGTTCAGCTTGGGCCTCCATGCTAGCCTTCATCCTCTGATTTATTTCCTGAATCTGTGAAAACAGTTGTTTGATCAAGGGCACCTGTTCATGAGAAGCTTCATGATTCCTGGGTGAAGTAGGAGCATTTTTTTCTTCTCCCAAATGTAAATAAAAACCAGGTGAATTAGATGTAGGTTCTTCAGTAATTTTTGTTCTCTTCTTGGCTCCCTGCTCCTCATCATCTAGATCAATAACTACTTCCTTGGTTCTTTTAGTTGTTTTCTCTGCTATGATGGGAGTTTGAATGTTTGCATCTACTGAACTCATCACACCTTTACTTGCTATCTTCTCTTGTTCTGGCCTACTTTCATGAATGAAAGAAGAGTACCCATTCTCAATTATTCTATTTGAAATCATACTATAAGGGTCAGAAGCCCAACTTTCTCCTAGTAGCATATGCATGTCATCTTCATGTCATTTAATTATTTAAGGGTGAATTAGTCATATTTAACAAAGAATATTATTTAAATAAGATTTAAAAAATTATCTTAGAAAATAATAAGATAAATAATGATTTATCTAATTAATTTCCTTGTTTTGGGTTAAATCTAACCAGAAATATTAATTAAACTACTGTTTAACTAATTATTCCTTGAGGAAAATCAAACAAATGTATATTTATTTAATATTTCCTCATGGGGTTTCCTGTTTAGACCATAAAAAACTTAATAAAGGTGGTTTACTAAGTTGTTTTCATAGTGAAAGAAATTTTACTTGGTGGTAAAATTGATCTTACATGGTGTACCTGGGTCCATCTAATGATAATAGGTTAGATGACCAAAAAATGGTGTAACAGATTTCCCCCTAGCGTGCGAGCATTAGGAGCTGATTGTATGACCGAAGTATGTTGTAAGAACTCAATCACTAGACATCGAAGGGGAAGTCAAAGAGAGAGAAGTATAAGGTAGACCAAAGTGCTGAGAGAACTAGTCCCTGAGGAGGCGAGACTTATAGGTGCAACAAGTCTCTTTGAAGCATGAGTACCTGTGCTATAGGTGGTGGGGGAGTCATACCTATGCCCGCCAAGGAAAAGTACAAACAATAAGGCGTCCAAAAAACCATGGGACTGGCCAATATAACACATGCTGGCATAAACATGAGCCATATAAACAACACAATAATGAATCCCACATACATATTGTGCCTGGGATAATAGCCAAAACTTGTACAATGATATCTGAGTACATGAGATATAAAAGCAACCCAGATGCCCCTGAAAACAGGCAAGGGCTCTAAAAATCTGACTGATATATGCAAATAAAAAGGCACTGCAAGCAGCTAAGGCCGACATCATCAAATTTATGGAGTTTCATCAAAGTTTGTAATGAAGAGGTCATCTGTGTGTGTGGGGGGGTACCTGTAGGGCCACCCCCTCATGAGGGTTGAGACATCTCACACACACCCGGGAATCACTGATGTCAGCTGCTGCATCATTAAACCATTGAGAATATGGATCTCGATCATGTTAAAAGGAGCTGGAGCTGAGAAAAAATCAAGTCAAAGGGAAATGAGGAGTCCCTTTGCCTAATCTGAGGCACCGAACAAGAGTGGAAGCTGGAACCGAGGTACACCGCCCTCTAGACCTGTCTTCTGGAATGAATGAGTTGATGTCGATAGAAGGAGGTCCGCCATAGGTGAGGCAATAAGGGATCCTCAACAAAGGCACGAGATAAAATATTATAGCGACTGACAGACTAACACCAATGATGATGATGAAATGGGGGGGTACCGAGTAGCGAATGGATGACTTCTTGTTAGAGCATAAAGGGAATGGATGACCCGGCAACGACCGACACAATATCATGAGGGATAGGGGACAGTGGGACTCGAGGCCATAATTAGTGACACGAGAGAGGGACCAAAAAATTAAGTATGGAGGACTATAGTAGGATGTAAAGGGACTCGAGATAGACTCCATAAATGCAATTATGACTCAAATATAATGCTCTAAACGAGGGCGACTCGATGGTGCTACCACACAGAAAAGGTCCAATGGAGACCATAAAAGCATGAGTACATAGCGGTTACTCACAACGAAAATCGACATGAGCATGTACAAGTATGGAGGTAAAGTGGTGCCCCTAAGTACAAGTATTTCAAGTGAAGAAATTCGATTTTAGGGAGCAGTGAAGTGACACTTCATGGACAAAATGCATCTTGGTGAAGTATCAAATCATCAAAAATAGGGATGTGGTCGCTGCCGTGTTGTTAAACATTGTCATGGCCTTAGCCCATTTGGTGAAATATTCAACCACCACAATGATATACTTATTGTTACCAGCCAATAACAGTCAAAACTGCATAAATCCTATCGCCCACTTACAAAAGGGACCAATTGAGATGACAGGATGGAGGGGAGCTGGAGGAGCTCGTGCCTTAGGGGGAAAATGTTGGCAATTGGGGCAGTGTTTGACTGCGTCAATGCAATCACCAAAGGGAGAAGGCCAAAATTACCCGAAAGACGCATGATTTTCCGGGCAAAGTGGCCAAACTAGAGAGGTGGCCACCACAAGCACCGCTATGACAGCATCAAGGACTTGCTCCGCTTCGTGTGTGTAAGACAACGACAAAGACGAGATCTACACCGCGACGATAAATATCATCATCGATAAGAAGGTAGAGAGGGGCCTGGTGTCGGATACGTCCTTGAGCATCACGGTCAAGATGGAGGGTGAAATTTTAGGTTCGCAAATAAGTGAGGATGTCCCCATACTAAGGGTCATCATTGGTAATGGAAAATAAATGTTCATCGGGGAAATTATCATTAACTAGAGGATCCCGTGTACCGTAGGTAGTTCGAAAATGAGCTTAGTGAGGGCTAAACATTTCTTATTTTTTGGTGTGACAAATTCAAGGTCGAATTCCTAGAGGATCACGATCCAATGGGCATACTTCCCATTGATGGTTTGACGACTAAATAGGAAGGCCATAGGGTTGGAATTAGTCACGATTTTTGGTTGAATGCATGAGGATGTAATGATGAAGTTTCTGGACCAAGAACACGATAGCTAGTGCTAATTTCTCTTCATGTGAGTAAGATACAGGAGGTCCTACCAGATTCTTACTGACATAATAGACAACATGCTGAATTACATTGTCATCTTCCTGAATGAGGACTCCAGCGACCGAGTAGGTGGAAGTGGAGATATACAGGATGAAATCCCTATCAAAGTCAGGTGGATGAATCAATGGAGTGGATTTGAGAACATGCTTCAGGGCAACAAAAGACTCTTGAGCATAAGCATCCTGGTAAAAAATGGCTATTAGAGTAGAGGAGTCTAAGGAACCCATATGAGGTGGTGGCAAAGTCAGGTATGAACCGATGAAGGAAATTGGCTTTGCCTTGGAGGCTTTGTAACTGGTGTAAAGTACGAGGTATAGGAAGCTCAAGGATGGCTTGAAATTTCAATGGGTCAAGCGTAATACCATATTTAGACACAATGAAGCCTAGAATATGGTCAGTAGTGCACAAAAGACACGGATATTATACTTGCGACATACCTCCCGATATAAGTGCGGGTTGAGTGTAGATATTACACTTGCGACATCGGAGAAGGATGGTGCGTGCGATCATGGAGGTGTTGCGCCCAATATTTAGAAAACGTAGTTAGGTCATCTAAATAAGCAATGATAATATGAGCCAGTGCCATGGAAATAGTAAGACATATCCTCGCCGAAAAGTGGCTCTACGTTTTTAAGGCCGAACGGCATGAATCGATAGGAAAAGGTTCCCCATAGACTAATGAACGTGGTTTTAAGTTCATCATCATGAAAAATAACAATTTTGTTTTACCAGAGAAACCATCCATAAACGATAGGACCCTCGTGCCCCCGTACACTCATCAATGATTTGGTCAATGAATGGTGCAGGGGAAGTTGTCTTTGGGACAAGCTTTGTTCGGATCA
Organism: Pinus albicaulis; assembly: GCA_034641835.2. Lineage (NCBI taxonomy): Eukaryota > Viridiplantae > Streptophyta > Pinopsida > Pinales > Pinaceae > Pinus > Pinus albicaulis. Next base: position 128,903,230 of record CM076571.1, on the reverse strand, counting down.
CGAATGTCGGTGCAGACATGGATGCTACCTTGTTTCCGACGAGAACCGGATTGGATACCCAAGTGGTGTATTCAATGGGATAGATAAAACTAGCCTCGCTTGAGCTTCTCAATTTTGGCTTTGACGGCTTCTCGTCTAGAAGGATTAATGGGTCTCAAATTTTGATGGACGTGATTGGAATCGAGGCCATGTATCGATATGGTGTTCAATAATGGCATGATCAAGTCCAGGCATTTCGAATAGGACCATGCGAAAACATCATGGAATTCTTTGAATAGCTTGGTGTAAGCCTCAACCTCTTCGAGGGTGTAATGGGTGCCCAAGGTGATATTTTCTTTTATCCTCGATGTGTTAGAAATGTCAATTTTAATGGTAGGAGAGATATTGGCCATATTTCCTTCTTCAAAAGCATTAGGTGTAGGGAATGGGATGTCCAAACCAATCGACTTCATTAGGAATTAAGTCTTTAGTTTCCACATCATATTGGTCATGGGACTACGAGCGGAGGAAGTACGCATGATGGTGCATATCATCCCATAGAAAATCGGGATTGGTCATTGCTTCCATAATGTCTTCATCGAGTGAAATATGGGGTGACCGGAGGAAGGGAGACTACCCGATGCACTAGAGCTACTCGACTCATCATTGTGTGAAGAAAGTCTCACATGCGCAACGTCATGGGGGATGACCACGGAGCAAGGCATAAAGGATCTACTAGTTGTTCAGCCCCGGTGATCGCTGAAGGGAGGTCAAGCGGATCATAAGGGGAATTCTCCATGGTGGCTTCCACCGAGGGTCTCATGGATGATGATAGGTAGAAAATGGTGGCCAAAGGCTCCATCATGTCGACATTAGGAGGAGGGATGTCAATGGGAGTAGGCATATCCTCTAGTCTCCGCTCAAGTCGAACTCGTGAAGAATGAGGGTGTACACTTGTTATGCTTGGCCTCGAAATGGCGGAAATCTTCCAAAGAGGAATGATACTCTTCGAGGCGAGGACAAAGGTGAGTGTAGTGGCCATGGAAATCACACAAAGTGTAAGGGTGATTTGTGCACAATGATTTGAGTTTCAAGACTAAATTGAGTATAGTGACATAGAACTTAGGGATGTTAGATTCTGAAAATGTCTCATTAACCATGGGCTTAAGGTGAGGCAACTCCGAACAAGTATGGGTAGCATGCTCGACAACATCACAAAAAGTGCACTAGATAATGTGCCTTGGCATCCGAGGATGGGCAAGGTTTGTCGGGGTAGTCTTGTATTTGGTTTCTTTGTTGGCTTTTCCCCCGTTACTCGAAGCTATCGTAACAGGAGGAGGTTCCTGTTGAGGCAGCTGAGGCACTGTAGCCCCGGGAGAAGTCATAGGGACCGGTAGAACCAGGGTCAAAGCAAGATATGGATTGGGGTGACTAGGTAGGGGTAGTGGTCGGGGGGATCAAGGTACCGACAGAATCCCGAGGGCGGTGTTAGTGCGGAGAAAGAGTGGCCATAACAGTGTACCGTATAGACTCCCGGGAGGGGGGCATAGGAACAATAACTCGACCGGAGTGGTAATGACTAGGAAGGATGACTCCAAGATGGTTAACGCCTCGGAGGAACTGCTCCAGGAGGATAAAGAGGCTCATGAGTACCAACGAAAGGTGAGGAGCTAGGAAGCACGTACTGTGGAGGGCACGAGAGGTTGCCGACTAGTTGAAGTGGGCGTATTGAGGGTAGCCCAAGACAATTGCATCATGCAACCATTCAATGAGCTGGTATCATAGATAAGAGGAGGAAGACTAGGGAAAGTACCAAGCAATGAGGAATCTTTGTAGACTCTAGGTGAAAAAAGCTCGGTCAAAGGATCGATGGTTTGCTTGTTGGCCACCGAGGAGATAGTGGACTTAGGGGAGGTCTGAGACTTCGGTTCGTAATATGTCAACTCGGTCAATGGTGACTATATTTTCATTATGATGGAAGGAAATCTTCCTATGGACCGTGGAAGGGACAACAGTCACCGCATAAGTGTAGCTACGACCCAATAGAATGTTGTCATCTAAGGGGGCATCTATGACTTCTATGTCAACGCAAACAGTATTTCCCATAAGAGTAATAGGACAATTGCAGAATAATTGAATGGGCTGGGAGGCGTGGCCATCCCACGCTCGAAGAGTGATCGTGGAAGGAGCCAACTCAGGTGGTCCGATTTGCTTCCAAAATGAAGTGGACATCACACAGGTCGATGCCCCCTCATCAATAATGCACCGAGAAATGTTAGCGTTCCGAATCTTGATTGGGATTTGGAAGGAAATAGAAGCAGGGAGAGGAGGATGGTCTGAATTTTCAACATCAAGACAATCAATCTATCATCGGAAGGATCTACAACGCCCATGGCAGTATAGTAGAGCTTTTCATTGTGAAGGGCACAACCGGAGGAGTTCCGGTGTTGAAATGGCAAAGCAGGGGATTGTGCCAAATCTTCTACTATATTATACGAATGGGTAGCTTTGCCGAAGCATCATTTCGATGTACTCGGTCCCTTAGGGATCTTGGTATGAACCTCCTCCTTAGGGCCGAGGTATATGTAAGGGACCATTAGTCGTCGAAAGAGGCTCGTAGAGACCGAAAGAGGCGACACGGGGAGAGACATAGTGGGAGGCTTGTTGTACCGACGGGACCGAGTCTAAAGATAGATGTTTATGGTTAGAGGTTGGATCAGAGTTCATCATGAGAATCCGGTAATCAAAGGTACCGGATGGAAGAGGTTGAGTGGCCACCGACCTTCGGGTGGTTGGGTAGCAACAAATGCTTGCCGAGGGAAAGGATCGGCAAGCACAAAAGGGAAGGCTTGTTGTCTTCTCAATTTTTTTCTTGGGACTCCCATAGCTACCAAATCTATGAAAAACGAGGACAATCATGCTTGTAATGACCATAAACACCACAACAAGAACGGGGCTCGTTCATGTGAACAGCATGTCCCGCTTTGGGCTAAGTGCCCCTGTTGCTAGTTCGTAGTGTTAGGAGCATTACCTTGATTAGGTCCCGGATTACTCGGGCGTAGCTTGATTTTTGAGTGCCTTTCCTCTTCTTTTTTGAGGGAGGAGGATTAGTCGCGCCTACTATGCATACACCTCACCCTCTAAGGGGCAGCGTGGTTGCTCGTTGTGGGGGATGAGATGGCAAGGAAGGAGGAAGTGCTAATGTTGGAGGAGTTGGAGCACCAATCTATGGATATGGATAATAAGGAGGTTAGGTAACTGCATGTGGTAAACAAGAGGTTGGGAAAAAAGAGAAGACATGCAGTATCCTAGATACGTGATACCGGGAGGAGGAAAAGTGCAGGAGGTGCTGGCCCCCCCGAGGAAAACCATAGCCCATGGGAGGTTGAGCATATGGATTAGAGAGAGCTCCAATGATACCGTCGGTGGCATGAGATTCCCCCGATGCGTTGGCACCAACGGGTCTGGGAACATCAGGTAGAACCGTATAAACATAACCTCGACCGAGCGTAGATCGTGTCATATTTAAACGAAATTTGGAGAGGGGATTATTCGGTTTGAGGAAAGTGCGATGCAACATATTTTCCAATAGGTGGAAAAATAGATCTAAGGAACCAGTCCATGTAGACATGGTCTTCGAAGGTGGGAACTCAACATAGGCTCTTTCTTCTCCACAATTCCTGGACATGGTCGGATAGGCGTGTCCTGAGATGATTGACGGAAAAAAGTCAAGAGTTTGGTACCGGTGTCATAACGAAGGGGGAGGCTAGAAGTAATACATAAAAAGCTTGGGCAAGAGTCGCAAAGGTGATATTGGAGGAAGGGGCCTGATCAACATACCACTTATAAACTTCACCTGTAAGCGTAGGTTGGAACAACCGAAGACGGATAGAGTCATTGGTAATGGAGTTAGACGAACATCACATGTGGAAATAGCGAACATGGTCTGTAGGATATTCTCTAGCAAGGGCTTCAAAATTTAGTATGTTGGAAGGGAGCTTCATCGGCATAGTAGGCCAACTAGTGTCATGGTGTATAGGGTTGTTTATTGACTAGTCAAAATAGGGGAGGCTAAGACCTGTCATGAAGGGGAGAAATGGCACAACTGCGGTAGTGTCTGTTGCAGATCCACTTAGGTTGATTCTCACTTCCCGAAGCTCCAGTCATAGGTTTTGGGCCAAAATGTGTGACCCTGCACTTCTAACACTCTCGCGCGGTAGATTTCAGAAAAAAATGTCGTCTCGCCTGTGGTTGATGTCTATCACCCCGCACAATAGGGCCGAAAACACACAAAAGTTAGAACTTTTATCGTTTTAGGTTTTATAGAGTTAAAAACAACATCAAGAAAAGACAAAACAACAAAGTCGAAGAGAAGTCCTAGGGTTTGAAGCAAATGGGATATGCAAGGATCATAAAAGTGACAACGATCGTAATTGTAAACCCATGTGGAGTCGCCAATTGTTAGTATGAATATTAATTCCATGTGTACGAAAAAATACCACTTTAGCTATGCATAAAAAAAACCATAATAGCAAAGACGGCTGCCAATATCCTCGGATCTGCAGTTAGGTGATCAAGATAAATGCTTCAAAAATCTAGATCTATGCATAGTCTAAATTACATCATCCAATCAACTGAAGTCGCTCACCTGTGTATATTAGATTCCAAATTCTTGATTCCCTTTCATCTCATTCTCGAACCATTTTTGTAGCAAACCAATGTCCTTCACAAGGCTTTTGGATAAACCTTGAGAGGATTCCAATAGAAAATGAGATGTTTGGTCTCATAGTAGTCAAGTAGATGAGAGTTCCTACAAGCTTTCTATACTTTGTTGCATCCTAAAATTCCTTCCCTTCAATGTATGTGAGCTTCAAGTTTTTTTCCATTGGAGTGGCCAAAGGATTGCATTCATCCATGCCAAACATGTTCAATAGATCTCCAATGTACTTAATTTTAGAAAGGAATATAAATTTAGGATGTTTATTAACTTCAATACCAAGATAGTAGTGAACATAGCCCAAATCAATCATTTCAAAACTTTTCTTCAATTCCTTCTTTATGGATGAAATACAACTCTCATTGTTCCATGTCATCAAAACATCATCTACATACACCCCAAGATATAGAACTGTTTTTCCAACTTTCTTTACAAAAAAAGTTGCATCATCAAGATTAAAATGTGTGAAGTTAATTTTAAGAAGATGCTCAATGAATTTCTCATACCACACTCACAATTCTTGCTTGAGGCCATACAAGGACTTTATAATCTTGCATACTTTTTGTTCTTGGCCCTTCACAACAAATCCTTTTGGTTGGGACATAAAAACCTTCTCCTTTATATCTCCATTCAAAAAGGCGGTTCCTACATCACGGTGATGGAATGTCTGACCCTTCTGAGCTTCTAAGGAAAGGAGTGTCGAGATGGTGGACCATTTTTCTATGGGGGGGAATGTTTTACGCATAATTGACCCCCTTTTTAAAAAACATTTTTCCACAAGTCTGGCTTTGTGATTTTCAGGTGAGTCATCCACTTTGTACTTGTTGAGCCACTTCCAGCCAATTAGTTTGGGTCCCAATGGAGTATCAACCAGCTTCCAAATTCCATTCTTTATCAAGGCATCATACTCCTTTTGCATCGATTCATTCCATTTATCATAAGAAGCGGATTATTTGAAGGACGTTGGTTAAAGATCAGTAGACAAATTAAATTCAAAATTATAAGGAAAATCCATATAAATAGGTGAATCATAATCATCTACATCACCTCCTTTTTTCCCTCGGCGGAAATTCTTGTTCCCGTCTTTCCAACCTCATCGGGATGAACATTTTCCAGTTGTCTTTGTTAAAAAAATTTGGGGGACCTTTCTAAGATGGACCCAAGCTACTCATTTGACTAAGATGAGATTGAATGAAGATTCATTCTGCCAATTCTTTTAATCACATCATTCAACGTGTCATCCGTGGTTGGTTATTCAAGTGTGGGGTAGAGAGTGCTTCGGAAAGATGGTTCCATAGATTTATTCAATATAGGAATTCCCTCCCCTTTCAATATGTGGAATCCGATTATCAAATTCTTGAAATGAATTTGCATGTGTGAATCTATACAAGCGGTCAGGTTTCCGCTCAACAACATCGTGAGTCTTGGAATATCCAAGGAATATGCCATCTCTAGATACTACAAACTTCTTATTTATTTCGTCATATAGACGATATCCTTTGGAGGTGTTAGTATGAATCTTAATTCCAAGCATATGAAAAAAGACCACTTTAGTTGTGCATAACAAATAGCCCTGACAGAAAATATGGTAGCCAATATCCTTGGATCTGTAGTTAGGTGATCAAGATAAATGCTCCAAAAAATCTAGATTTACGCATCAAAATACATTAAGCAAGAGAAAGAAAAAAAAGATTTTACTCCATGCATCCAATAGACAAGACAAGAATATGTTGAATGAATTTTGTATTAATGGCAGCTTGGGAGGAAAACAGAGTAAGGGTGTTACCAGCTTTTCCTCAATGCAATGAGTTCTAATAAGTCCTCGAGCACTTCAAATCTAAAATTCCTCTCTTGATGGTGTAGAAAACACAAACAAAAATGGTAGCAAAATATGACTATGATGGTGGATCAAAGTCAGACCAAAAGTATAGATCCAGAGTGATCTTTAGGCAACAAAAGGTGGTAAATGAATGGGAAAACCCTTCTATTTATAACAAAATATTGAGTTAGTGTAGATATTGGTGCATAGTTGAAATATTGTGAACCAAATCAAGATCCAACTTTTATGGAATATTTTATTATATTTGTTGGAGGGAAAAGGAATTTGACTTGAGTCAAATCCCTTTATTTGTAAATAATAAATAAATAAATGATTTATTTATCATTTTAAGGATGTGGTTGAGAAATAAATAATGATTTATTTAATTATTTAGGGGTGATTTAGTCATATTAAACAAAGAATATTATTTAAATAAGGTTTAAATAATTATTCTTAGGAAATAATAAGATAAATAATGATTTATCTAGTTAATTTCTCTTTTTTCTATTAAATATAACAAGGAATATTAATCAAACTGTTATTTAACTAATTATTCATTGAGGAAAGTCAAACAAACGTAGATTTATTTAATATTTCCTCATAGGGTTTTCTATTTAGACCATAAACAACTTAATAAAGGTGGTTTACTAAGTTATTTTTCATAGTGAATGTAATTTTACTTAGGGTAAAATTGGTCTTACATGGTGTACCTGGGTCCATCTAATAATAATAGGTGAGATGACCAAAAAATGTTGTAATAGATTTCCCCCCAGCGTGAAAGTGTTAGGAGCTAATCGTATGACCGAAGTACGTTGTAAGAACTCAGTCACTATACACCGAAGGGGAATTCAAAGAGAGAGGAGTATAAGGTAGATCAAAGTGATGAAAGGACTAGAACCTCGAGGAGGCAAGACTTACATTTGCAACAAGTCTCTTTTATGAGTGATTACTTGTGCTATAGGCGGTGGGGGAGGCATACCTATGCCCGCCAAGACAAAGTAAAAAAGAATAAGGCATCCAGTAAACAATGGATTGAATAATATAGCACATGTCGGCATAAACATGAGCCAGATAAACAACACGATGATGAATCCCGCATACATATTGTGTCCGTGATAAGAGCCGAGACTTGTAAAATAATATCCGAGTACATGAGATATAAATACAAACTTGCATGCATCTGTAAATAGGAAATGGATCTGAAAATCTGTTTGATACATGCAAACAAAAAAGGCGCTGCTAAGCGGGCCGAGGCCGACATCATCAAATATATAGAGCCGCATCAAAGGCCGTAATCAAGAGGTCATCTAGGCATGTGGGGGCGCACCCTATAGGGCCACCCCCTAATGAGGCTGAGACATCCCACACACACCCGAGAATCACTGATATCGACTGACTGCATCACTGAACCATCAAGTATATGGATCTCGATCATTCTCGAAAGGAGCTAGAGCTGAGAAAAAATCAATTCAAAGCATAATAAGGAGTCCCTTTTTCTCGATCTAAGGCAACGAATAAGAGTGGAAGATGGAACTAAGGTACACCGCCCTCTAGACATGTCTTGGAATGAATGAGCTGATGTCGATAGAAGGAGGTGCTGCCATAGGTGAGGCAATAAGGGATCCTCAACTAAGGCATGAGTGAAAATAGTAGAGCGACTCACATACTCCCAGACTCGGACTGATGATGATGAAATGGGGGGTACCGAGTAGCGAATGGATGAGTTCCCTTGTTAGAGCATAAAGGGAATGGATGACCTAGCAATGATCGACACAATATCATGAGGGATAGGGGACAAGTGGGACTCGAGGCCATAATTTGTGACACGAGAGAGGGACCAAAAATTAAAGTATGGAGGACTATAGTAGGATGTAAAGGGACTCGAGATAGACTCCATAAATGCAATGATGACTCAAATATAATGTTCTAAACGAGGGCGACTCGATGGTGCTACCACACAGAAAAGGTCCAATGGAGACCATAAAAACATGAGTACATAGCGGTTACTCACAACGAAAATCGACATGAGCATGTACAAGTATGGAGGTAAAGTGGTGCCCCTAAGTACAAGTATTTCAAGTGAAGAAATTCGATTTTAGGGAGTAGTGAAGTGACACTTCATGGAAAAAATGCATCTTGGTGAAGTATCAAATCATAAAAATCATGAGCTTCCTAGCTAAAGAAAATAAAACATGGATTTTTGGAAAGGAAATGCTAAGGGTAATATCTCTTCAGATAGAGTGCATTGTGAGGATTGGGAAGGGGATGGCCTTCAAAGTCCTGTAATATATATGTCCCCTTACCTAAATCCTTACTGACGATGTATGGTCCTAGCCATAATGAGTCAAACATCCCATGACCAAGGACATCATGGGCCTCGTCATACACCAGAACAAGATCACTTTCATGAAAAGTACGAGGGTGGACTTTTCGGTCATATTGAGCTTTGGTGCATTTTTTAGCCACCTCAATGGTTTGAAATGCAACACGACGGTCTTTGGAAGCGTGCTCAAGCATGATAAGTCATTGTTCTAAAGGTTGGGTGTCAGGGAGAAGTTGGACGACTAGATGAAGGGAAGGGATTTCACACTCAATCGTTAAGACTGCCTCCTCTCCAAAAACAAGGTGGAAATGAGTAAAACCAGTGGTGGTTTTAACAGAATTTTTATAGGTCGCCAAAGCAGGGAAGAGCATAAGGTTCCAATTGGTTTTTTGCTTATCCACAGTCCGTTAGAGCATGTTTAAAAGGATTTTATTGACTACTTCAACTTGGTCATTACCTTGGGGGTAATAAGAGGAGGAATAATGGTGCTACAAGCCCAATAGTGAGGATAGCTCATGCCATATCCCATCTTCAAAATGTCAGCCATGGTTGAAGACCAATTGTTTCAGAACTCCAAATCGAGAAATCACATGGTTAAAGAAAAAGAGGGATGTGGTAGGCCGTCGTGTTGTTAAACATTGGCATGGCCTTAGCCCAATTGGTGAAATATTCAACCACCACGATGATGTACTTATTGTTACGCACCAATGACGATGCGACACTGCATAAAGTCTATCGCCCACTTACAAAAGGGACCAACTGAGATGACAGGATGGAGGGGAGCTGGAGGAGCTCGTACCTTAGGGGGAAAATGTTGGCAATTGGGGTAGTGTTTGACTGCGTCAATGAAATCACCAAAGGGAGAAGGCCAAAAGTACCCAGTGCGCATGATTTTCTAGGCAGTGGCCAAACTAGAGAGGTGGCCACCACAAGCACCGCTATGACAGGCATCGAGGACTTGCTCTGCTTCAGAGTGTGTAAGACAACGACGAAAGACAAAATCTACACCGCGACGATAAAGGTCGTCATCAATAAGAAGGTAGCGAGGGACCTGGTGTCAGATACTTCCTTGAGCATCATGGTGAAGATGGAGGGTGAAATTTTAGGTTCGCAAATAAGTGAGGATGTCCCCATACTAAGGGTCATCTGTGGTAATGGAAAATAAATGTTCATCGGGGAAATTATCAGTAACTGGAGGATCCTGTGTACCTATAGGTAGTTCAAAAATGAGTTTAGCGAGGGCTAAACATTTCTTATTTTTTGGTGTGACAAATTCAAGGTTGAATTCCTAGAGGATCACGATCCAATGAGCATACTTCCCATTGATGGTTCGACGACTAAATAGGAAGGCCATAGGGTTGGAATTAGTCATGAATTTGGTGGAATGCATGAGAATGTAATCACAAAGTTTCTGGACCGAGAACGCGATAGCCAGTGCTAATTTCTCTTCATGTGAGTAAGATACAGGAGGTCCTACCAGGTTCTTACTGACATAATGGACAACATGCTCAATTCCATTGTCATCTTCTTGAATGAGGACTCTAGTGACCGAGTAGGTGGAAGCAGAGATATACAGGATGAAATCCCTATCAAAGTCAGGTGGACAAATCAATGGAGTGGACGTGAGAACATGCTTCAGGGCATCAAAAGACTCTTGAGCATAGGCATCCCAGACAAAAGGGATATTAGAGCGAAGGAGTCTAAGGAACCCATACGCGGTGGTGGAAAATTCAGGTATGAACCCACGAAGGAAATTAGCTTTGCCTTGGAGGCTTTGTAACTGGCGTAAATTATGAGGGATAGGAAGCTCAAGGATGGCTTGAAATTTCAATGGTTCAAGCGTAATACCATATTTAGACACAATCAAGCCTAGAAGATGGTCAGAAAGTGCACAAAAGACACATTTCAACGGGTTGAGGTGGATATTATACTTGCGACATCAGAGAAAGATGGTGCACAAATCATGGAGGTGTTGTGCCCAATTTTTAGAACACGTAGTTAGGTCATCTAAATAAGCAAGGATAATATGATTCAGGCCATGGAAATAGTAAGACATATCCTGCTGAAAAGTGGCTCCTGCATTTTTAAGGCCGAACGGAATGAATCGATAGGAAAAGGTTCCCCACAGACTAATGAACAGGGTTTTAAGTTCATCAGCACGACAAATAACAATTTTTTTTTACCCAGAGAAACCATCCATAAATGATAGGACCTCATGCCCCGCACAGTCATCAATGATTTGGTCAATGAATGGTGCGGGGAAGTTGTCTTTGGGACAAGCTTTGTTCAAATCGCGAATGTAAGTGCAGACACGGATGGTGCCTTGTTTCCTGAGAATGGGAACCAGATTGGACACCCAAGTGGTGTATTCAATGGGATAGATAAAACCAACCTGCTTGAGCTTATCAATTTCAGCTTTGATAGCTTCTCGTCTGGAAGGATTAATGGGTCTCAAATTTTGATGGACATGATTGGAATCAGGCCATGTATCGATATGGTGTTCAATAATGGCAGGATCAAGTCCGGGCATTTCTGAATAGGACCATGCAAAAAAATCATGGAATTCTTTGAATAGCTTGGTTTAAGCCTCAACCTCTTCTGGGGTGCAATGGGTGCCCAAGGTGATATTTTCTTCTATCCCTGGTTTTTTAGAAATGTCAATTTTAATGGTAGGAGAGATATTGGCCATATTTCCTTCTTCGAAGAATTAGGTGCATGAATGGGATTTCTAAACCAATCGACTTCATCAGGAATGAATTCTTTAGTTTCCACATCATATTGGTCATGGGACTGCGGCGGGAGGAAGTATGCACGATGGTGCATATCATCCCACGGAAAGTCAGGATTGGTCATCGCTTCCATAATGTCTTCATTAGAGTGAAAGATGGGGTGACTGGAGGAAGGGAGACTACCTAACGCAGTAGAGATACCTGACTCATCATTATGTGAATAAGGTCTCACATGTGCAACGTCATGGGGGATCACCGAAGAGTAAGCAGATAAAGGATCTACGGATGTTCAGCCTAGGGTGATCGCTGAAGGGAGGTCAAGCGGATCATAAGGGGAAATCTCCATGGGGGCTTCCACCGAGGGTCTCATGGATGATGATAGGTAGAAAATGGTGGCTGAAGGCTCCATCATGTCGACATTAGGAGGAGGTATGTCAATGGGAGTAGGAAGATCCTCTAGTTCTGCCAAGGCAGAACTCGTGAAGAACGAGGGTGTACACTTGTTACGCTTGGCCTTGAAATGGCAGAAAGCTTCCAAAGAGGAATGATACTCTTCGAGGTGAGGACAAAGGTGAGTGTAGTGGCCATGGAAATCACACAAAGAATAAGGGTGATTTGTGCATAATGATTTGAGTTTCAGGACTAAATCGAGTATAGTAACATAGACCTTAGGGGTGTTAGATTCTGAAAACGTCTCATTAACCTAGGGCTTAAGGTGAGGTAACTCCAGACAAGTATGGGTAGCATGCTCGACAGCATCACACAAAGTGCACTGGATAATGTGCCTTAGCATCCAAGGATGGGCAAGGTTTGTCGGGGTAGTCTTGTCTTTGGTTTCTTTGTTGTCTTTTCCCCCGTTACCTGAAGCTATCGTAATAGGAGGAGGTTCCTGTTGAGGTGGCTAAGGCACTGTAGCCACGGGAGAAGTCATAGGGACCGGTAGAACTAGGGTCAAAGCAAGATATGGATTAGGGTGACCAAGTGGGGTAGTGGCTGGGGGATCAAGGTACCAGACAGGAATCCCGAGGGTTAGGTTATGCGGAGAGAGAGTGGCCATAATAGGTACTGTATAGACTCTCGGAGGGGGGTGTAGGAATGGTATCTGACTGGAGTGGTAATGACCAGGCATGACAACTCCAAGATGGTTAAGGCCTAGAGGAACTATTCCAGGAGCCTGATAAAGAGGCTCATGAGTACCAGCTGAAGGTGAAGGGCTAGGAGCAGGCTATGGAGGGCCCAGAGGTTGTTGAATAGTTGAAGCGGGCTGATTGAGGGTAGCCCGATATGATTGCATCATGCAACCATTCGATGAGCTGGGACCATAGACAGGAGGAGGAAGACTAGGGAAAGTACCAAGCAATGGGGAATCTTTGTAGAATCTGGGTGAAACACTGGTCAAAGGATCGACGGTTTGCTTGTTGGCCACCGAGGAGATAGTGGACTTAGGGGAGGTCTGAGACTTCGGTTCGCAATATGTCAACTGGTCAATGGTGACTATATTTTCATTATGATGGAAGGACATCTTCCGGTGGACCGCGGAAGGGACAACAGTCACCGCATAAGTGTAGCTATGACCCAATAGAATGTTGTCATCTAAGGGGGCATCTTGACTTCTATGTCAACACAAACAGTCTTTCCCGTAAGAGTAATAGGAAAATCGCGGAATAAGTCAATGGGCTGGGAGGTGTGGCCATCCCACGCTCAGAGAGTGATCATGGAAGAAGCCAACTCAGGTGATCCGATTTTCTTCCAAACTGAAGCGGACATCACACAGGTGGATGCCCCCTCATCAATAATGCACCGAGAAATGTTAGCGTTCCGGATCTTGATTGGGATTTGGAAGGAAATAGAAGCAGGGAGAGGAGGATGGTCTGACTTGTCAACATCAAGACAATCTATCGATCGTTGGAAGGATCTAAAATGGCCATTGTAGATAGTAGAGCTTTTCATTGCGAAGGGCACAACTGGAGGAGTTCCAGTGTTGAAATGGCAGCAGGGGATTGTGCCAAATCTTCTACTATATTATACGAATGGGCAGCTTTGCCAGAAGCAACATTTCGATGTACTGGTCCCTTAAGGATCTTGGTATGAACCTCCGCCTTAGGCTGAGGGATCTGTAAAGGACCATTAGCTGTTGAAAGAGGCTCTGTAGAGACCGAAAGCGGAAGCTCAGGGAGAGACATAGCGAGAGGCTTGTTGTATTGACGGGACCAAGTCTGAAGATAGATGTCTATGGTTAGAGGTTGATCAGATTTCATCATGAGAATCTGGTAATCAGAGGTACTAGATGGAAGAGGTTGAGTGGCTACCTGACCTTCAGGTGGTTGGGTAGCAACAAATGCTTGTTGAGGGAAAGGATCAGCAAGCACAGTCGGTTGACTAGGTGCAACACTGGGAGGGATGGAAGGGAAAGCTTGTTGTCTTCTCAATGTTTCTTGGAATTCCCATAGCTACCGCATCTGTGACAAAAGAGGACAATCATGCTTGTAATGACCATAAACACCACAACAAGAATAGGGCTTGTTCGTGTGAACAGGCCTGTCCTGCTTGGGCTAACTGCCCTGTTGCTGGTTCGTAGTGTTAGGAGAATTACCTTGATTAGGTCCAGCATTACCAGGTGTAGCTTGATTTTGAGTGCCTTTCCTCTTATTTTTTGAGGGAGGAGGATTAGTCGTGCCCTGCTATGCATACACCTGCTCCTTAGGGGCCAGTGGTTGTTGTTGCGGGGGTTGAGAAGGCAAGGGAGGAGGAGGTGCTAATGTTGGAGGAGTTGGAACACGAATCTGTTGATACGGATAATAAGGAGGTTGGTTAATAGTGTGGTAAACAGGAGGTTGGGAAAAAAGAGGAGGCATGCCATATCCTAGATACGTGATACCGGGAGGGGGAAAAGTGTAGGAGGTGCTGGACCCCCCTAAGGAAAACCATAGCCCATGGGAGGTTGAGCATATGGATTAGAGAGAGCTCCAATGATACCGTCAGCGGCGTGAGATTCCCCTGGTGCTTTGGCACCACCGGGTCTGGGAAGATCAGGTAGAACTGTATAAACATAACCCAACTAACCGTAGATCAGGTCATATTTTAACGGAATTTGGAGAGGGGATTCTTCGGTTTGAGGAAAGTGTGATGCGATATCTTTTCCAATAGGTGGAAAAATAGATCTAAGGAACCAGTCCATGTAGACATGGTCTTCGAAGGTGGGTGCTCGACATAGGCTCTTTCTTCTCCACAATTCCTGGACATGGTTGGATAGGCGGGTCACAGATGATTGACGGAAAAAATTCAAGAGTTCGGTACTAGTGTCATAACGAAGGGGAGGCTAGAAGTAAGATAGAAAATCCTGGGCAAGATTCGCAAAGGTGATATGGGAGGAAGGGGTCTGATCAACATACCACTTAAAAGCTTCACCTATAAGCGTAGGTTGGAACAACTGAAGACGGATAGAGTCATCAGTAATGGAGTTAGACGAACACCACATGTGGAAAGATCGAACATGGTCTGTAGGATCTTCTCCAGCAAGGGCTTCAAACTTTAGGATGTCAGAAGGGAACTTCATCGGCATAGCAGGCCAACTAGTGTCATGGTGTATAGGGTTGTTTATTAACTAGTCAAAATAGGGGAGGCTGAGACCTATCATGAAGGGGAGAAATGGCGCAGCTGCAGTAGTATCCGTTGCAGTCCACTTAGGCTGATTCTCACTTCCTGAAGCTCCAGGTCATAGGTTTTGGGCCAAAATGTGTGACCTGCACTTCCAGCACTCTCAGCGGCAGATTTCAGAAAAAAATGTCGTCTCAGCTGTGGCTGATGTCTATCACCTGCACAATAGGTCCGAAAACACACGAAAGCTATAACTTTTATCGTTTTAGGTTTTATAGGTTAAAAAAAAAATCAAGAAAAGAAAAAGAAAGGGGCTGAAGAGAAATCCTAGGGTTTGAAGCAACTGGATATGCAAGGATCAGAAAAGCAACAGCGGTCATAATCGTAAACCCATGTGGAGTCGCCAGTTGTTAGTATGAATATTAATTCCATGTGTACGAAAAAATACCACTTTATCTATGCATAACAAACAACCCTAATAGCAAAGACAACTGCCAATATCCTCAGATCTACAGTTAGGTGATCAAGATAAATGCTGCAAAAATCTAGATCTATGCATAAAAAGACATTAAGCAGTACAAAAAAAAAGATTTTACTCCATGCATCCAATAGACAAGACAAGAACATGTTGAATGAATTTTTTATTAATGGCACCTGGGAGGAAAATACAAAAGGTTGTTACCAGTTCTCCTCAATGGGATGGGTTCTTGTAAGTCCTCAGGACTTCAGATCTAAAATTCCTCTCTCTTGATGGTGTAGAAAACCTAGACAAAAATGGTAGCAAAATATGACGATGATGGTGGATCAAAGTCAGGCTAAAAGTATAGATCCAGAGTGATATTTAGGCAACAAAAGGTGGTAAATGAATGGGAAACCCTTCTATTTATAACAAAATATTGAGTTAGTCTAGATATTGGTGCATAATTAAGATATTATTAACCAAATCAAGATCCAAATTTTACGGAATATTTTATTATATTTGTTGGAGGGAAAATGAATTTGACTTGGGTCAAATCCCTTTATTTGTAAATAATAAATAAATAAATGATTTATTTATCATTTTAAGGATGCGGTTGAGTAATAATCAAATAAATAATGATTTGTTTTACTATTTAAGGGTGACTTAGTCATATTCAACAAAGAATATTATTTAAATAAGGTTTATATAATTTTTCTTAGGAAATAATAAGATTAATAATGATTTATCTAATTAATTTCTCTGTTTTGGGTTAGATATAACTAGGAATATTAATTAGACTTTTGTTTAACTAATTATTCATTGAGGAAAATGAAACAAATGTAGATTTATTTAATATTTCCTCATGGGGTTTCCTATTTACACCATAAACAACTTAATAAAGGTGGTTTACTAAGTTATTTTTCATACTGAATGCAATTTAACTTATGGTAAAATTGGTCTTGCATAGTTTACCTGGGTCCATATAATAACAATAGGTTAGATGACCAAAAAATGGTGTAACAGGAGGTATTGGAATACTCCAAGAAGATACATTTTTTATTTCTAGTACCAAGTTTATTTCTCTGTACCTTAGGTATCAAAGTATAACAGGTGGAACCAAAGACCCTAAAATGATTTACTGAAGGAATGTGGCCATGCCACATCTCATAAGGAGTTTTATTTCTGATTTTATTAGAAGGACACCTATTCTTTATGTACACATCATATAGAACTTCATCAGCCCAAAACGTCAATTTTACATTCTTGAAAAACATCATGGAGCGAACCATATTTAAAATTGTCATGTTCATTCTTTCAGCTACACCATTATGTTGGGGATTATAGTGCATGATTGTTTGATGTTTGATCCCATGTTGGTGAAGATAGTTTTTAAATTTATTTGAAGTGTATTATTTTCCATTACCAGTGCGCAAAGAGCCAATACGAGTTTGTGCATCATTTTCAATCCATGTATGAAAATTCTTGAATGTTTGAAAATAATCAGATTTGTTCTTCAATAAGTAAACCAAAAACATTCAGGTGTAATCATCAATAAATGACATCATATATTTATTTCCATTTTCAGAAGAAAAAAGAATAGGGCCACATAAATCTGAATGACTATGTTCTATGGAATGTGAATCATGAAAGGAATGTTTGCTATGCTTTCCTAAAATACAAGCATCACGTTGCTTAAGTTTCCTAGGAATTGTATGCAATTTAGTAACAACATTTTTCTTCAACAATCGAAGGCTCTCATGGTTTAAGTGTCCAAATATAGCATGCTATAAAAGACTTGATGGGAATGTACATTTAAAACAAAAATCTCCTTCATAAGACAAAGTGGTTGTCTTCTTTCGAAAAGCCTTCTATCTTTCTGCAAACTTAAGGGAATCAAAGGTGATCTTCATGAGCTTTCCACTTGCATCCAATGACTCAAGGTAGTGTGAGTAAGTGGGATACAATGCCATAACATAAGCTATGAGAGGTATGTCAACTTCTACACCACTATTTTTAATGTCATACATGATAGATCTTACTTTTGATGCTAAATAAAGAGAGTCATCATTTTTCAATTCAAAGTTGAATAGCTTAATCATTAATTGAAAATTTTCAACTTCTGAATGTGAGTTGTAGAGTTGTTTTAATTTTCTCTACGCTTCATAGGAATTTGAAAATGGTTTAATATGGTGACTCACCTCTTCATTTACAAAATATGAAATGAAGTCATAGTTCTTGCAATTCTTGTTTTCCAAAATTGAAATCTCCTTTTCTGAGGTGGGCTTTGTCAATGCATTGTCTCATTCAACTCATTTACAAATTCCTCTCCACAACTCACTAAAAATGAGAGTGTGCTTGATTTTCTGAGACCACTCAGGATAGTTCTCCTTGCCAAAGAGAAATAAACCCAAAATAGATATGAGAGAATTCATTGTACATGTACTGTAAAAAAAATGTAGTCTGCTAGAAAAAATCTCCATTCAGGTGTAAAAATGTATTTTACTGTAAAAATCTCAATTCTGGTATAAATATATATATATATATTGTAAAAAAAAAATTGCATACGTTTTTATCGGGGAGGTTGGATGTCTAGGGGGTCTACCTACGGAAGGTCGTACCTAGGGGAGGTCATACCTAGGGGAGGTGGGACCTCAGGAAGGTCAAACTTGGGGAGGTCGCATAGGGGGAGGTGACGACAAAGGGAGGAGGGAGGGTAGAGGGTGGAGGGAAAAGGGAGGGAGGAGGAGGGTGGAAAAGGGAGCGGGGGGATGGAGGAGGAGGGAAGGCCCGTAGGTAGGTCGAGGGACAAGGCTCGTAGGCGCTTAGGGAGGTAGGTGGAGATTATCGGGAGCAGGGAGGAAAGCAGCAAGAGAGAGTGTTGCGCGGAGTGAGAGCAGGGGGTGGGGATGAGAAAGGTATGGGAGGAGGGAGGAAAAGGGAAGGAGAAACAATAGGAGGAGATAGGGTGGTATATTTTTAATGTTGTGGGACTACGTGGAGGAGCCCATGAGGAGGAGTCTGTGAGGGAGCTGAGAAGAGGAGAAGGAAAGGGATCTTCTTCATAAGGATTTAGAAGCCTTACATGATGCTCTCGATCAACAGAGTGTGGTAGTAGGAATTGAAGCACATACAGGTGTTTTACACTCTATATTTGGGAAGCATATTGAGCCACGAGATTTGTTAAGGAATTCCATTGCAAAATTTAGGGTCAATGGGAAGATGAGATTTGTCTTCTTTAGCATTGTTTTGAACCAAATGGGGATGGCTTGTGTCTAGTGTTATTCCATAAATAAAGTTGTGGATTTGTTTGAAGAATAAATAGTGATTTTGGAAGAGATCTACGGTCCCTATCATCTCGATATGCTTGTAGTGTATAGAAATATGGCGCAAACATATGATGCAATGCGCAGGTGAATAAATTTAAACATTTTATTGAATTATTTGCATGGTGGTAATTTTAGTTTGATTTTGATTCTGAGTCCATTGCTTCAACATAAATCCAATTTTTTTAGGAATTGACATTCTACTAGTGACTTGGGAGGTATGCACAAGTTTATTAGGAATTTTGAATCATTTTCAATGATTTCACTTAGACAGGTGTTGAAAAATAAAAACTCATTGATGGTGGTTTTAGTATATGGATGTCTTTTTAAAGCCTTTATGCCAAAGTGGAGACAATATTTTGGTGGGTAAACAAAATAGGTCCATTAGTTTGCCTCTACATGCCCTGAAGTTCTCCAATTTTTCAATGAATCCATTATAGAGAGGAATTTTCCATGTGCTTTTTCTTTTAAACTGGTCTTTTTGTCTTCACTTTACCTCAAGTCAGTTCTTCACACTCACAAAATATTCCATGCACTAATAAACAAAATTTTAGTGGAATATTCACCATTATATTATACATTAATGTTATTTCTCTATATATATTTGTCATTTTCAAAATTCATAAGATTTTTGTAGTACAATAGACTTTTGCAATGCATTCCTCTGTTAATTTCTTTATCAAATGAATAAATTTATCTCATGTATAGGTTGGATAATGCAATTACTTTATTGGAGCATGTGGTTGGAGTTAAAGAAAAGAGACTTGACATAGAAAACCCAAATGTGGATGTTGAGAAACAAATACTGACAGAGCTCTTGAAAGAAGCTTGCCAAGCTAAAAGTTGGAAGGAAAATCCCGTCAAAGCATGCGAAGTTATCAGAATAAGAAAAAGTAAGACACCATAGGATGAAACATAGCATGATAATCTATAAGATCATGTACTGTATGGAAATTGATTAAATTAGAAGATATCTAAGCATTGTTGATTTGTGGAAAATTGTTGTAGGACCTTGAAGAGTCTATGTAAGGACTGATCTAACTGGACACTACTGGTTTTCAAGGTTCCTAGAGTTTATCTATAGATTTTATGGTTGATTTGGAAATTTCATACTTAATTAAATACAAAATTTCGTTAAAAAGAATAGAATGATGATACCTAATAACGACAACTTACATTTAGTCCTAAAGTTTGGCCAATGCGAAATAAAGAGAAATGAAAACAAATGTGCTTAGAAAAAGTATTATTTTTCACCATGTATCTAATGGCCTCGAGATGGGCCAAATGTTGTTAATATTCTATCTTTTGATGACACAGTTTTAAACAACATTTTTTTGAACAAGGATTGGATTTGTTCATATTCTTCGCTTTCTAAATGTTTTCATTACTGTACCGATTTTACAAAAATTGTAAAAATTCAATCCATTTTCATTTTGATATGGTCTATTGGATTTAAAGCGTAATGAGGTCATGGGATTTCTTACCTCTTATGTATTAAATCATACCAGGATAGATCCACTTATCTGTTCTCAATAATTTAAATTTTTTGTTTGGATCATTATATAAAAAGAATAAACCCTTTGATATCTTCAATAAGAAGGCAATATTAAGAAGAAACAAAGTTAAACTATATAAAATTTACTCTATTATAAATATAAAAAAGTGCATTGCCAAATCTAAGTGCAGAACCTGTAAGTTAAAAAGACAACAATATTTTCTCTTTATATGGGCATTTCTTTGTGTTTGTGATCATATCTAAAAGGCTCATTTTAGATATATTATCAAGTCATGGTCACATTTTCTCTAAATGATTAGGTGGTTTTATGTATGCTTGCAAACTGATATATGGCTTTATAGGTTGAATTTGGAAAAACGTGGATAGTTATATTTGAAAATTTTGTTTAAAATTTTGGTGAGGTACCTTTATATAGAACAAATTTTCCTTCTGAAACCTTTCAACGCACATTCTCAAAGCATGTCTCAATTCCAAAAATTATTTAAATTTTTGCTTACCAACTTGATTGAGCCTTGATGCTCCATCTGCATTTGTGTAAACTTTTATTATATTTGTTTGTAAGCACATTATATGTAAGAACCGTTTCATGATATTTTGTATATTTTCATTTCCGTAATTGTCCTTATTCATACGCTACTCTGAAAACATTTATGTGTTTGTCATTTACGTGATTTTCCTTATATATATGCTTGTATTTATAATGAAAACACAAGTTTAAAAGGAAACCTTGCATGATGCTCCTAGTCGACAAAGTACGATAGCATGCATTGAAGCACATATTGTCATTGTACACTCTGTCTTTCCAAAGCATGCTGAGGTAGGAGATTTGTGAAAATATTCCATTTACAAATTCAGGGCGAGTTGGGTGATGAGATTTGTTTTCTTTGCCATTGTTTTGGACAAAATGGGAGTGGCTTGTGTGTAGTGTTATTCCATAAATGAATTTTTAGATTTGTATGAAGAATCAAGGTTTATTTTGGAGGAGATATGTGGTCCCTATCATCCTGATATGCTTGCGGTCTCTAGAAATCTGGCTGGAACGTATGATGCAGTGAGGTGAATAAATTTAAATTTTTTATTGAATTTTCTCCATGGTGGTAATTGTAGTTTGATTTTTATTCTGAGTTCATTTCTTCGGCATAAATCAAAGATTTTTAGGAATTTACATTCTCATGATGGATTTTGAGGTATGCACAATTTTCTTATGATGAGTAAAAGGTTGCAAAGAATATGGTTGTTTGGAAGTAGACAAACTTCCTGGAAGCATTGAATGAGTTCAACATGATTTATGAGAATGTGAATATTTGAACCCTTTTATATATTGCTTAATGGAAGACAAAATGAAACTATGAGAAGTTATAATATTATCACATTTTAATCAAGGAAGTATTTATCATATAGACTAAAAAACACACTCATCTCAGATGAGTGTGCAATTTGAATAGTATTTTACTTTCTCAAACATTTTACATCTATATTAAATCTATATTGGCTGCATGTATAAGCATGAGAGAAACATATGCAAGATGGTTATTCTTCACAGCATAATGTAGAGGGGTATATCTTGTTCCCGTGAGTATGTTTATACTTCCCCATGGTTATTTATTATCAATAGGAGTGTCTCAAGGTGGCCATGACCTACAAATGTGTGAACAATAACTAGTCATGTCTTATTTCCATAAGTTACAAAGTTTTCCACAATTGAACAATTTACACGACATCCATTCAGAGGAGCATCATGCTTCAAATCCCAATACAAAGCTTCATTTTCATCTTGATATGTTTCTTTGAAGCATGGTTTTAAGGATTTTATTGACTGGTTCAACTTGGCCATTACGTTGGGGGTAATAAGAGGAGGAATGTTGGTGCTCAAAGCCCAACAGTGAGGATAGCTCATGCCATATCTCATCTTCAAAATGTCGGCCATGGTCGGAGACCAACTATTTCGAAACTCTGAATCGAGCGATCACATGGTTAAAGAAAAAGAGGGCTGTGGTAGCTGTCGTGTTGTTAATTGCTGGCATGGCCTCAGCCCATTTGGTGAAATAGTCAACCACCACGATGATATACTTATGGTTATTAGCCAATGACGGTTGACACTCCATAAATTCTATGGCCCACTTACAAAAGGGACCAGCTGAGATGAGAGGATGGAGGGAAGTTGGAGGAGCTCGTGCCTTAGGGGAAAAATGTTGGAAATTGGGGTAATGTTTGACTGCCTCAATGCAATCACCAAATAGAGAAGGCCAAAAGTACCCAGCGCGAATGATTTTCTAGGTAGTGGCCAAACCGGAGAGGTGGCCACCAAAAGCACCACTATGATAGGCAGTGAGGACTTGCTCTGCTTCAGTGTGTGTGAGACAATGGCGAAGGACAGATTCTACACTGCGACCATAAAGGTCGTCACCGATAAGAAGGTAACGGGGGGCCTAGTGTCAGATACATCATCGAGCATCACGGTCAAGATGGAGGGCCATATTTTGGGTTCGCAAATAAGTGAGGATGTCCCCATACTAAGGGTCATCAGTGGTAATGGCAAAGAAATGTTCATCATGGAAATTATCATTAACTGGAGGATCGTGTGTACCTGTAGGTAGTTTGGAAATGAGTTCAGCGACTGCTAAACCTTTCTTACTTTTTGGTGTGACATATTCAAGATTGAATCCATGGAGGATCACGATCCAACAGGCGTACTTCCCATTGATTATTCGACGACTCAATATGAAGGCCATAGGGTTGGAATTAGTCACGACTTTGGTGGAACACATGAGGATGTAATGACGAAGTTTCTGGACCGAGAACATGACAGCTAGTGCTAATTTCTCTTCATGTGAGTAGGATAAAGGAGGCCATACCAAGTTCTTAGTGACATAATAGATAACATGCTCAATTCCATTGTCATCTTCCTGAATGAGGACTCCAGCAAATGAGTAGGTGGAAGCGGAGATATAAAAGATGAAATCCCTATCAAAGTCAGGTGGAAAAATCAAGGGAGCAGATGTGAGAGCATGCTTCATGGCATCAAAAGACTCTAGAGCATAAGCATCCCAGAAAAAAGGGATATTAGAGCGGAGGAGTCTAAGGAACCCATGTGTGGTGGTGGCATAGTCAGGTACAAACTGACAAAATTAGATTTTCTTTGGAGGCTTTGTAACTGGCGTAAAGTACGAGGGATAGGAAGCTCAAGGATGGCTTGAACTTTCAATGGGTTATGTGTGATACCATATTTAGACACAATGAAGCCTGGAAGATGGAGGAAAGGTACATAAAAGACACACTTCAGCTAGTTGAGGTGGATATTATACTTGGGACATCAGAGAAAGATGGTACGCAGATCGTGGAGGTGCTGCACGCAATGTATAGAATGCGCAGTTAGGTTGTCTAAATAAGAAAGTATAATATGAGTTGGGTCATGGAAACAGTAAGACATAGCCTGTTGAAAAGTGGCTCATGTGTTTGTAAGGCCGAACGAGATGACTCGATAGGAAAAGGTTCCCCATGGACTCGTGAATGCAGTTTTAAGTTGATCAGTGTGACGAATAACAATTTGGTTGTACCCGGAGAAACCATCCATAAAGGATAGGACCTCATGCCCCACACACTCATCAATGATTTTCTCAATGAATGGTGTGGGGAAGTTTTCTTTGGGACAAGATTTGTTCAGATCGCGAAAGTCAGTGCAGAAACAGATCGTGCCTTGTTTCTTGAGAATGGGAACCGGATTGGACACCTAAGTGGTGTATTCAATGGGATAGGTAAAACCAACCTGCTTAAGCTTATCGATTTCGGTTTTGACAACTTCTCGTCTCGAAGGATTAATGGTTCTAAAATTTTGACGGACAGGATTGGCATCAGGCCATGTATGGATATGGTGTTTGACAATGGTAGGATCAAGTCTGGGCATTTCTGAATAGGACCAGGTGAAAATATCACGAAATTCTTTGAATAGCTTGGTGTAAGCCTCAACCTCTTCTGGGGTGAAATGGGCACCCAAGGTGATATTTTATTCTATCCCTGCTTTGTTAGAAATGTCAATTTTAATGGTAGGAGAGATATTGGCCATATTTCCTTCTTCAAAAGCATCAGGTGTAGGAATGGGATTTATAAACCAATCGACTTCATTAGGAATGAAGAATTTAGTTTCCACAGCATATTGATCCTGGAACTGCTACAGGAGGAAGTACGCATGGTGGTGCATATAATCTCATGGAAACACAGGATCGGTCATCGCTTCCATAATGTCTTTATCAGAGTGAAATATTGGGTGACTGGAGGAAGGGAGACTACCTGACGCGTTAGAGCTACTTGACTTATCATTATGTGAAGAAAGGCTCACATGTGCAACGTCATGGGGGATGACCAAAGAGTAAGCAGATAAAGGATCTACCGATGTTGAGCCGGGGGTGATCACTGAAGGGCGGTCAAGTGGATCATCAGGGGAAGTCTCCATGGGTGCTTCCACTGAGGGTCTCATGGATCATGATAGGTAGAAAATGGTGGTCAAAGGCTCCATCATGTCGACATCAGGACGACGGATGTCAATGGGATTAGGAAGATCATCTGGTTTTTCTGAGGCAGAACTTGTGAACGTGGAGGGGGTGCACTTGTTACACTTGGCTTTGAAATGGTGAAAAGCTTCCAAAAAGGAACGATACTCTTCGAGGTGAGGAAAAAGGTGAGTGTTGTGGCCATGGAAATCACACAAAGCACAATGGTGATTTGTGCACAATGATTTGAGTTTCGGGACTAAATCGAGTATAGTTACATAGATCTCAAGGATTTCAAATGATAAAAACATCTCATTAAACATGGGCTTAAGGTGAGGCAACTCTAGACAAGTATGGGTGGCATGCCCGACAACATCACACAAAGTGCACTGGATAATTCGCCTTGGCAGCTGAGGAGGGGAAAGGTTTGTCGGGGTAGTCCTGCCTTTGGCTTCTTCGTTGGCTTTTCCCCTGTTACCTGAATCTATCCCAACAGGAGGAGGTTCCTATTGAGGTGGCTGAGGCACTGTAGCCGTGGGAGAAGTCATAGGGACTGGTATGGTTTCGCGTGACCAAGTGAGGTAGCGGTTGGGGGATCAAGTTACCAGACATGTATCCCCAGGGCTAGGTTAGGTAGAGAGAGGGTGGCCATAACAAGTACCGTGTAGACTCCGGGAAGGGGGGCTAGGAACGATATCTGACCAGATGGGTAATGACCAGGCGGGATAGCTCCAAGATGGTTAAGGCCTGGAGGAACCGTTCCAAGAGGATAAAGAGGCTCATGAGTACCATCTGAAGGTGAAGGGCTAGGAGGAGGAGGTCCAGAAGGATAAATCGAAGGGCTAGGAGGAGTTTGTGGAGGGTGCGGAGGCTGCCGAGTAGTTGAAGGGGGCCGATTGATGGTAGCCCGAGACGATTTCACCATGTAAACATTATATGAGATGGGATCAGAGACAGGAGTAGGAAGACTAGGGAAAGTACCAAGCAATGAGGAATATTTGTAGACTCCGAGTGAAACACTAGTCAAAGGATCGATGGTTTGCTTGTTGGCCACCGAAGAGATAGTTGACTTAGAGGAGGTCTGAGACTTTAGTTCGTAATATGTCAACTGGTCAATGGTAACTATATTTCCCTTATGAGGGAAGGACATCTAGCGGTGGACCACGGAAGGGACAACAGTGATAGCATAAGTGTAGCTATGACCAAATAGAATGTTGTAATATAATGGGGCATCTATGAATTCTACTTCAACCTAAACAGTCTTGCCCGCAAGAGTAATAGGACAATTGTGGAATAAGCCAATGGGCTTGGAGGCGTGGCCATCCCATGCTGAGAGAGTGATTGTGGAAGGAGAAAAATTAGGTGATCTGAGTTGCTTCCAAACCGAAGCAGACATCACATAGGTGGATGTCCTCTCATCAATAATGCACTGGGAAAAGTTAGCATTCCAGATCCTGACTAGGATTTGGAAGGTGACGGAAGCAGGGAGAGGAGGATGGTCTGACCAGTCAACATCAAAAACAATCAATCGATCACCGAAAGGATATACAACTCCCATGGAAAATAGTATAGCTTTTTGTTGTGAAGGGCACGACTGGAGGAGTTCCAGCGTTGAAATGGCAGCAGGGGATTGTGCCAAATCATCTACTATGCTATACAAATGGGAAACCTTACCGGAAGCAACATTTCAGCATAGTGGTCCCTTAAGGATCTTAGTATGAACCTCCGCCTTAAGCTGAGGGACCTGTAAGGGACCATTAGGTGTCGAAAGAGGCTCTATGGAGACTGATGGAGGCGGCTAGGGGACAGACGTAGCAAGAGGCTTGTTGTACCGATGGAAGAGGTTGAGTGGCCACCTGAACTTCAGGTGGTTGGGTAGCCACAAATTCTTGCTGAGGGAAAGGATCAGTAAGCATAGCCAGTTGACTAGGTGCAGCACTGGGAGGGATGGAAGGGAAGGCTTGTTGTCTCCTCAATGTTTCTTGAGACTCCCACAGCTGCCGCATCTGTGGAAAAAGAGGACAATCATTCATGTGATGACCATAAACACCACAACAAGAACAGGGATTGTTCATGCGAACAGGCCTATCCTGCTTGGGCTGAGTGCCCTATTGCTAGTTTGTAGGGTTAGGAGAATTACCTTGATTAGGTCCAGGATTACGAGCGGCAGCTTGATTTTGAGTGCCTTTCCCCTTATTTTTTGAGGGAGGAGGATTAGTCGCGCCCTGCTGTGCATACACCTGCCCCTGAGGGGGAGGTGGTTGCTGTTGCGGGGATTGAGAATGCAAGGGAGAAGGAGGTGCTAATGTTGGAGGAGCTGGAGCACCAGGTTGTGGATACGGATAACAAGGAGGTTGGGTAACAATGTGGTAAAGAGGAGGTTGGGAAAAAAGAGGAGGCATGTTTTATCCTGGATACATGCTACTGGGAGCGAGAAAAGTGCAGGAGGTGTTGTCCCCCCCTCAGGAAAACCATAGCCCATGGGAGGTTGAGCATACGGATTAGAGAGAGCTCCAACGATACCGTCGGTGGCCCGAGATGCCCCTGGTGTGTTGACACCATCGGGTCTGGGAAGATCAGGTAGAACGGTATAAACATAACCCGACTGAGCGTAGATCAGGTCATATTTTAACGCAATTGGAGAGCAGCTTCTTTAGTTTGAGGAAAGTGCGATGCGACATCTTTTCCAATAGGTGGAAAAAGAGATATAAGGAACTAGTCCATGTGGACACGATCTTCGAAGGTAGGAGCTCGACATAGGCTCTTTCTTCTCTGCCATTCCTGGACATGGTCGAATAGGCGAATCAGAGACAATTTCTGAAAGAAGTCGAGATTTCGGTACTAGTGTCATAACGAAGGGGAAGCTGGAAGTAAGACAGAGAAGCTTGGGAAAGAGTCGCAAAGTTGGCATGAGAGGAAGGGGCCTGATCAACATACCACTTAGAAGCTTCACAATTAAGCGTACATAGGAACAACCGAGGATGTATGGAGTCATTGGTGATGGGGTTAGATGAACACCAGATATGGAAAGATTGAACATGATTTTTAGGATCTTCTCCAGAAAGGCCTTCAAACCTTAGGATGTCAGAAGGGAGCTTCGTCAACATAGCAAGCCAACTAGCGTCATGGTGTATAGGGTCGTTTATCAACTGGTAAAAATCAGGGAGGCTAATGCCTTCCATGAAGGGGAGCAAAGGGGCAGCTGGGGTAGTGTCTATTGCGGTCTCACTAGTGGTATTCCCAGCATGAGGGCTGGCGTTACCACCAGCATTAGGTCCTGCACTAGACATGGTGAAGGTTTTAGGGGGAGAACCGAAGGCAAAACTAGAAGGAGAACACAAAGGACTAGAATAAGAGTCAGTGTGCGGACTTGTTGGAGGACTAACTCGAATTATACATGGAGGATTAAGTCTTCCTACCAGAAACTCATGATGAAGGCCAAGAATTCTCTGGGATAAATGCCTTGGTGGCACAATTATGACGACACAAACATGACACAAAGGAAAAAGAGACTGAAAAAGGCAGGGAGGTGTAGGATCAACTGATTACAATGTTGAAACAAGGGCAGAGAGGTGGAGGATCAATTGATTTCAATGTTTTAGAGACCTTGCTTGGCGGTGTTAACCAAGCCCTTTTTCACTTAGGGTGTGTGTGTTAATTGTGTAAATTTTGATTTTTAAACCCAGATGTTTGTAGAGAAAAAGAAAAAGTGTGTTGTATAGCTGTAAATAAGCCTGCAAATGACAGTATATAAGCCTACAAAAACAAAAAATAAATAGCTAATAATGAAATAATCTAAACCGAGGGAGGCGGTTCTCTCAAAAACTAGTCTATATGTGAGTAAAAAGATATCAAGACGCACTAAAAAAGCCAATAGATCTAAGGTTAGGAGGGACAGGGATCTAAAGGACAAAATCTGCTGGAAAGTGGTGCAGAAAACAACAACAAATGAGAGGAAAAATTGTTGTAAAAAGAGGTCGTGAAAGGCTATCTCCTGTAGGGAAATGGAGTGAACCCTAGAGGAAAACCAAAAAAAATATAAATGAGGTGATTTGGATGGATAACAAGCCGATCTGAAGTGGATCTGAAGGTGAGGTATCAGATCTGAAAAATGGCTGAAGACTCTGAAATTTCAGACAACCTACAACAACAAAAACTCGTCCACAAAAAGTGGAGGGTACTGAAGCCATAGGGGGCTAGGTTCCCATTTAGTTGAGAAAAAAAGAACAAGTACAGGTCCAAAATAGGTGGAGGCAGAGGTCAGACAACCCTGAATAGAGGCTCAAACAAACCCAAAAAAATTTCAGCAAAACTCCTGCAAAAAATTCAGGTCGTAGTTTCTGACCTGTTTTCAGTAGAGGTCGCATTTTTTGGGCTGATTCCTAGTTCCTGAAGCTCCAGGTCATATTTTTTGTGCCAAAAGGCGTGACCTACACTTCGAGCACTCTCAGCAGCAGATTTTAGAGAAAAATGTCATCTCAGCTGCAACTGATGTCTATCACCTGCGCAATAGGTCTGAAAACAGATGAAAGTTAGAATTTTTATCGTTTTAGGGTTTTATAAGTTAAAAAAAACATCAAGAAAATAAAAAATAAGGGGCCGAAGAGAAATCCTAGGGTTTTAATCAACTGGATATGCAAGGATCGGAAAAGCAACAATGGTCATAATCGTAAACCCGTGTGGAGTTGCTAGTTGTTAGTATGAATCTTAATTCCAAGCGTACAAACAAATACCACTTTAGCCGTGCATAACAAACAGCCCTAACAACAAATATTGATGCCAATATCCTCAGATGTATAGTTAGGTGATCAAGATAAATGCCACAAAATTATAGATCTATGCATCAAAAGACATTAAGGAGTAGAAAAACAAGATTTTACTCCATGCATCCAATAGACAAGACAAGAATATGTTGAATGAATTTTGTATTAATGGCAGCTAGGAGGAAAACACAAAAGGGTGTTACCAGTTCTCCTTAATGGGATGGGTTCTTGTAAGTCCTCAGCACTTCAGATCTAAAATTCCTCTCTTGATGGTGTAGAAAACCCATACAGAAGTGGTAGCAAAATATGACTATGATGGTGGATCAAACTCAGACCAAAAGTATAGATCCAGAGTGATCTTTAGGCAAAAAAATGTGGTAAATGAGTGGGGAAAACCTTCTATTTATAAAAATATATTGAGTTAGTCTAGATATTGGTGCATAATTATATTATTAACCAAACCAAGATCCAAATTTTATGGAATATTTTATTATATTTGTTGGAGGGAAAAGGAATTTGACTTGGGTCAAATCCCTTTATTTGTAAATAATAAATAAATAAATGATTTATTTATCATTTTAAGGATGTGGTTGAGTAATAATCAATAAATAATGATTTATTTAATTATTTAAGGGTGATTTAGTCGTATTCAACAAAGAATAATATTTAAATAAGGTTTAAATAATTATTCTTAGGAGATAATAAGATAAACAATGATTTATCTAATTAATTTCTTTTTGGTTAAATATAACCAGGAATATTAATTAAACTATTGTTTAACTAATTATTCCTTGAGTAAAATAAAAAAAATGTAGATTTATTTAATATTTCCTCATGGGGTTTCCTGTTTAGACCATAAACAACTTAATAAACGTGGTTTACTAAGTTATTTTTCATAGTGAATGCAATTTTACTTAGGGTAAAATTGGTCTTACATGGTGTACCTGGATCCATCTAATAACAATAGGTTAGATGACAAAAAATGGTGTAACATGAGGTATTGGAATACTCCAAGAAGATACATTTTTTATTTCTAGTACCGAGTTTATTTCTCTATACCTTAGGTATCAAAGTATAAGAGGTGGAACCAGAGACCCTAAAATGCTTTACTGAAGGAATGTGGCCATGCCACATCTCATAAGGAGTTTCATTTCTGATTATATTAGAAGGAAACCTATTCTTTATGTACACATCACATAGAGCTTCATCAACCCAAAACATCAATTTTACATTGTTGAAGAACATCATGGAGCAAACCATATTTAAAATTTTCATGTTCATTCTTTCAGCTACACTATTATGTTGGGGATTATAGGGCATGATTGTTTGATGTTTGACCCCATGTTGGCGAAGATAGTTTTTAAATTCGTTTGAAGTGTATTATTTTCCATTATCAGTGCGAAAGAGCCAATACGAGTTTGTGCATCCATGTATGAAAATTCTTGAATGTTTGAAAATAATCATATTTGTTCTTCAATAAGTAAACCAAAAACATTCGAGTGTAATCATCAATAAATTCCGTCATATATTTATTTCCATTTGCAGAAGTAACAAGCATGGGACCACATAAATCTGAATGAATATGCTCAATTTTTCTATGTGCTATGGAATGTGAATCATGAAAGGAATGTTTGCTATGCTTTCCTAGAATACAAGCATCACATTGGTTAAGTTTCCTAAGAATTGTACGCAATCGAGTAACACCATTTTTCTTCAACAATCGAAGGCTCACATGGTTTATGTGTCCAAATATAGCATGCCATAAAAGACTTGATGTGAATGTAGATTCATCATAATGAGAATTGAATGCAAAGTTTTGTGCACGAGCATATGTACCTTGCAGCTTTAGAAGTTTTCCTTATTCTATTCCTCTCATGACAAGTGAGCGATCTGATGCTTCTCTGACCTCAACCTTGCCATCAAACATATGAATCGAGTTTCTTTGCTAGGGGATGTGGATAAAGGGCAACAAATTTCTCCTCAACTCAGGTAGGTATAGGACATCATGTAGAAGATGTTCTAGAAGTCCATGCAACTTAATATTGATTGTGCCAAGCTCTGATGGCTTGAGTTTAGATTTTTCTGCAAAGTATATCGATCCATCAACCTTGTTAGTAAATTCTCCAAAAAATTATTTTCTAAATGTCATGTGACATGTTTCTCCTAAATATAGCAACCAATCATTTCTCAAATAAGTAAGTGAAGCATAAAACAAGTCTTCAGTTACGCCAATGTTAAATGTGCTACAAAATAGTTAGCGGATTCAGGTGCTTTACCTTTGTCTTTGTCATGAGTTTTACTTTTTTCTTGATTTA
This sequence comes from Pinus albicaulis, assembly GCA_034641835.2. Taxonomy (NCBI): domain Eukaryota; kingdom Viridiplantae; phylum Streptophyta; class Pinopsida; order Pinales; family Pinaceae; genus Pinus; species Pinus albicaulis. The sequence goes on along the minus strand of CM076571.1, from coordinate 128,871,202 downwards.
TTTTTTGCTCAATTATTTCCCAAGGTAGCTTACATGTAGAATGTGCATCATGCTAATATATATTGCAGCGTATGCAATGAAGATTAGATTTTTCACTTTGACCTTATCTGCCCCCCCTTCCTTTCAAAATTTCTTCTTCCACTTCCTCTTCAGCCACCTCTTCATCTAGAAGAATCTTGAGCATGATTCTTATCTCTATGTGTAAAACATAAATCTCCTTCATAAGACAGAGTAGTTGTCTTCTTTCCAAAAGCCTTCTATCTCTCTGCAAACTTAAGGGAATCAAAGGTGATCTTCATGAGGTTTCCACTTGCATCCAATGACTCAAGGTAGTGTGAGTAAGTGGGATACAATGCCTTAACATAAGCTATGAGAGGTATGTCAACTTATACACCAGTATTTTTAATGTCATGCATGATAGATCTAACTTTTGATGCTAAATAAAGAGGGTAATCATTTTTCATTCAAAGTTGAATACCTTAATCATTAATTGAAAATTTTCAACTTCTGAATGTGAGTCGTAGAGTTATTTTAATTTTCTCTACGATTCATAGGAATTTGAAAATGGTTTAATATGGTGACACACCTCTTCATCTACAGAAGCTGAAATGAAGGCATAGGCTTTCCAATTCTTGTTTTCCAAAATGGAAATCTCCTTTTCAGAGGCGGGCTTTGTCAGTGCATTGTCTCATTCAACTCATTCACAAATTTGTCTCCACAACTCACTAAAAATGCGAGTGTGCTTTATTTTCTGAGACGACTCTGGATATTTCTCCTTGCGAGAGAGAAATAAACCCAAAATAGATATAAGAGAATTCATTGTACATATGTACTGTAAAAAAAAATGTAGTCTACTAGAAAAAAACTCCATTCAGGTGTAAAAATATATTGTATTGCAAAAATCTCAATTCTTGTAAAGAAATAATAATACTGTAAAAAACAATTTGCATATGCTTATTTCGTAGAGGTCAGATGTCTAAGATGTCTACCTATGGAAGGTTGTACCTAGGGGAGGTCATACTTGGGGGAGGTGGGACCTCTGGAAGGTCGGACTTGGGGAGGTTGCATAGGGGGAGGTGACGACAGAGGGAGGGAGGGAGGGTAGAGGGTGGAGGGCAGAGGGAGGGAGGAGGAGGAGGGTGGAAGAGGGAGCGGGGGAGGGAGGAGGAGGGAAGCCCCATAGGCAAGTCGAGGGAGAAGGCTTGTAGGTTCTTCGAAAGGTAGATGGAGATCATTAGGATCAGGAAGGAAAGCAACGAGAGATAGTGTTGCGTGGAGTGAGAGTAGGGGGTGGGAGGAGAAAGGTATGGGAGGAGGGAGGAGGAGGGAAGGAGAAACGAGAGATCGATTTTTAATTTTGTGGGACTACGCGAAGGAGCCTGTGAGGAGGAGCCCGTGAGGGAGCTGAGAGGAGGAGAGAGCAAGGGAGCCTAGAGAAGTGATGGTGGGAGAGTCCTAGAGCTTTGGAACTGCTCCATAAAAATAATTCAACACAACACCAGCAAAATAGTTCAACAATGCATCACAATTCCTCAACACAGCAAGAGAATTCAAGAGAGGATTTTGCAGTAATATGACAGAGGTGTCAATTTGCAAACTTAGCAGAGACAATTTTTAAGAATGGAGGGAGTTACAAGGGCACAAAAGCCAAAAATGGACTTGGTTTAGATACCATGTTAGGCCAAGAGGTACCTCTAAAACATTAACCATGATATTTGATTGAGGATGCTCATGGATATATACATGGAGGTGACACTGTTGTGATTCATTTCCCAATTTATCTTAGATTTCCTTATTTCCTATTTTACAGTAATGTACAATTTGACATAATCCCTTAGGATTGTGTGTTAACACAATCAACTAGGATTAGAAATCATCTACAACTAAATCAATGCATTTAGTGCAAGTGATAAAATATAATTATAAATCAACATGCCGAATGAAATTAATGCATCTAGTGTAAGAAATAAAATAGGATTAGAAATCACCGTCTACACTGAATCAGTGGGTTTAGTGCAAGAAATCAAATACAACTAGAAATAATACACATTTAAATAAATTCATCTAGTGCTAGTAACAAAATATCAATATAAATAAACATATTCCCTAAAATCAATGCATCTAGTGCAAGAAATAAAATAAGACTAGAAATCACCATCTACACTCAAATCAATGCATTTACTACAAAACATATTCTCCCCTTTCTCCCCCTCCATCTATTTTTCTTTGCTCTTTATCTCACCCCCGCGCACACACACACTCGCTCACTACATACCTATCAATATCATTGTCCCTCCCTCCCTATCTCCATCTCTCTCTACTTTCACTTTACCTTCCATATATATATATGTTTGCCTTTGTCTCTCTATATCAACCCCAAAACATACACTCTATTTCTCAAATGTATCTACCTACCACTACCTCCTTCTCTCCATCACTCTCTCTTCCCCTTTCCTCCCTCTCCCCCGCTTTTACCTCTCTTTCCTCATGTTTTCCTATCTGGCTCTCTTCCCCCCTCCATCTCCAACTCTCTTTCTCTACCTCTCTCAACTCTCTCACATCCTATCTCTATTCCTTTCTACCCCACCTCTCTCTCTCTCTCTCTCTCTCTGCCTTCACCTAACTACTTTGTTACTATATGCATCTCACTCTCCTTCTCTCCCCCCTTCTCTGCTAATATCATTCTTTGTCTCTTAATCTCACCCATAAACATACATACTCTCTCTCTATATCTCACTTGTCACTCCCTCTCTCTCTCCACTTCTCAATCTATATGTCTTTTTTCTTCCCTCCCTCTCTCCCCTTCCAAACCCATCTCTCTATTGAAGGCCAGTGGTGAGATGAGATATGTCTTCTTCGGTATTATTTTGAACCAAATCAGATTGGCTTGTGTGCAGTTCTATGCCATAAAAGTAGTTGAAAATTTGTTTGAAGATTCAAGGTTGATTTTGGAAGAGATATGTGGTCCCTATCATCCTAGTACGCTTGCAGTCCATAGAAATATGGTAGGAATGCATGAGGCAATGGGCAGGTGAATAAAGTTAAATTTTTTATTGAATTTCACCCATGATGGTAATTGTAGTTTGAATTTTACCTTGAGTTCATTGCTTCAACATAAATCAATTATTTTTATGTGTTCACATTGTCATGGTTTTCTGGGATTTATGCGCAATTTTCTTAGGAATATAGAGTCATTTTCGATGATTTCACTCATACACAGGGGTTGAAAAATAAAAACTCATTCCTCGTTCTTTTAGTATATGCATGCCATTTTAAACCCATGAGATTATCAGTCAACCCATTATGTCAAAGAGGACGCAATTTTTTGGTGGGTCAATCAAACAGGTCCATTAGTTTCCCTTTGCATACCCTCAAGGTCTCCAAGTTTTAAATGAATCCATTATATAGAGGCATTTTCCTATGCTTTTTAATTTAAACTAGTCTTTCAATTTTCAGTTTACCTCAAATTAGTTATGTACACTCACAAAATGTTTCATGTACTAATTAGCAAAATTTTAGTGGAAGATTCACCATTATATTTTAAATTAAAGTTGTTTCTCTATATATATTAGTAATTTTGAAAATTTATTATATTTTTCAAGTAGATTGTACATTGGTATTGCATTACTCTATAAATTTATTTCTGAAATGAATAAATTTATCTCATGTATAGGTTGGATGATGAAATTTGTGTATTGGAGCATATGTTATGAATTAGAGAAAAGAAAATGGACACATAAAAAAAAAATGTGGATGTTGAGAAACACAGGTTGACAGATCTCTTGAAAGAAATTGGCAAGGCTAAAAGTTGGAAGGCAAAGGGAAAATGGATTACGAAGAAGCCCTTGAAAACTTTTTGCTAACAAGTAGGAAATTGATGTCTCATGGCTTGGATCTTGAAGTGCACTCTAGGGATTGTAGCATTGGGGACACATATGTGGAAATGAGAAAGGATGATAACGTTGTGTTTGCCTATCAGAATGATATCACCATGCTCAAGTCTATGAAGACTGAGAACCATATTAGTGTTGTTGCAATTTATGATCACCTTGTCCATCTATATAGTAATACTAGAAAATTGACAGATGCTATAGAAATTTGAGAGTGTTCTAAGGATTTTTTAGAATCCCAACTCAAGAAGCCCCCTACCTAATATTGTCAGCAGGTTCACTAAGATAGTTGTGATATATGATGCCATGAATGAGCCTAAACATGTTTTGGGTCTTCTTCATAAGGATTTGGAAGCCTTACATGATGCTCTCGATCAACAGAGTGTGGTAACCCCACGGTTAATCATTGTACAAAACCAGAGTTGTTTTGATCGCACCGCCTTTGTGGGGTAAGCTGTATTTCCAATTCGAGTGCGACACATGCTAGGAGTTGACATGTGGCCTCAAGCGGTTTGGAGATACCACCCTCCCCATGCGTTAAATTTTGACTGTGGGCTCAGCGCATTATTGACGTACATCGTTCGATCTGAGGCAGGCTCATCGAATGGTGATCGCGCTCAAAGAAGCTTGGGGGATAAATTAAGGTATGGCATGGGCCCATGGCCCACAATCAATCGCCCTGGTCCCCACGACCATGACAGCAGTCAGTAGTCTCACAGAACCGGTGGTCCCCAACGGCAAGTCAACATACACATTAGTACCCACGCGACATCAACTGATTGGAGCGGGCCTTGTTTGGTTGCTCGTATGGTCGTGAAATCAGAACCCGATAAGCTTTATATGGTGGATTTCATAAAAATTTCGGGTCAAAAACACCCTGACGTCAGTGGCCTCCTTTTGTGACCCGAAATGGTTTATACAACTTAGTTTTATCGGGAGTTTTGAAGTCCGAGGTATTTCATTTGATAAAGGATGACTATATGGTTTTTTCCATTATACTAAAAAAGAGGTCGAAGGCTGGGTTTCAAATCTCACGCCTTCGATTCTTTAAAAGGAAGTCATCCATGGGTTAATTTGCCATGTCTCGTCAATGCTTCAAAGGCATTGATGCCTCACGATCCCTGCGCAACACTGCACACCAACGAAAACACAGTAAATGAATCACAATCAAAGAGTATCAGTGTCAAAGACAGAATGCACCAGAATGGAAGATTGAAGACAAATTTATGAGGATTACGGTTAATATTGTTTATCAAAAGCCTAATCCTCCCAATGAAGACACAGTTAAAAGAAAATCCTAAATGTTTATCAGACAAAAGGCGTCCACCGACACATCTAAGGCAGATTGATTCCTCCCAGCTACCACAGTGCCACCTGTGCCTCAAAGCATTCAAACAGAGGCCGAAGTTATTGATCAAGATCAGATATTTGCCTCAATGCAGCCAGAGAGTGAATTCTACAAATAAACTTAATGACAAAATATCTGCAGAGTTACTCCAACATGACACAGAGCCTCAAAAGTCGACAAAATCTCCCACCGAGCTTAATCTTAAATGTAAATCAATTAATACAATAATAATACCTTTACTCTTCTCCATTGAGCCCCTCAAAGGCCGAGAAGTCATTAGTCTGTATTAATTATCTTTGGAGATCTTTTATCAGATCTCACCTCCTCATTCTTCTATAAATACTACTGGAGAAGATGAGAGAGGGATTGGTTGCTGAACTTTGAAATATACTTGAGCTTGAGACTTCTACTTGTAAATAGTGTTCACTAGATCTTGGAGCTCTGCTTGTGATAGATTAGTTAGTCTGGGAAGTGTAGATGATTGCTAAACTAAAGCATTAGACTTAAAGTTGTAACTGGTTTGGAGCATCAATACAAGCTGATTTATGGGAACCTGGTCTATGTCGACGGTGATGTTATTTCTTATTGTGAATTGTTATTTTACTTATGTTTTCACTTTTTTCATATTCTCTTATAAAGAAAAACATGCATAGAGTTAGGACCTACTGTATATCAGTACCCTTCTGTGACTGAAAATCTTTATCTCCATGTTCTCTTCCAATTTGTGTTATTTAGGAATGATTTAATTCAGTTCTAAGCATAGGAATGTTGGCATTCCCTCGTCCTGTTGCCTTAGCTAATTTTTATTCTTAAATGTTATTTTCAGTATATCTTAAGTAGAGATGAACTAAGGAAGATATGGTGTGCCCTGGTCCTAGTTTTATCCCCAAAGACTGTGTGAATGTTTCGCTTGGAATGTGTTGAAAGTTGGCTAGTGTTGAAACACTTACCAGATCTTAGGCCATTCTTTGTTATCTTTGTGTTTGTCTTAAAAGTTTCCAAGTAGAGCAAAGCTAGGAGAGGATTTGTGGTGAGCTCGGCCCGCTAGTTTCTTCTCCAACGGTTGGCTTCAAGTTTCCCTTTGTTTTAAAATGTTTTCTATTGAAAGTGCATCAAAAGCAGGCTAATTTAGAATTACTTACCTAATCTTAGATTACTCTTATGTCTTTCTTAAGTGTATGTCAAAGCAGGCTAGTTTAAAAGTACTTACCTAATCTTGGGCTGCTCTTTGTTCTCCATTTGTTTTAATTCCCCTTCTTGTTGTACCATTTCATTCCATAAATCAAACTTTAAAGAGATCCTTAGACATATATGACTTTCCCCATGGACCACTCTTGCCCCTTTTTGTTTCCTTTAAACCCTATTATGACTCCACAGCCCAATAGAATAAAACCTGCAATTATCTATCTTTTTAGCGAAAGCTTGTTCTGATTGCTTGCAACTTCTCACCTTTGAAACTCTTTGCATTTAGAACTTTCCCCTCAAACCATATTCATGCTCAACCATCCAAAAATAAAAAAAACCCTCGGCCTTCATAACTAGCCTAACATCATTACCATAAACTTTCAAAGACAAATCCATGTTTGCACCTATTAGAGAGAACCCTCTCCGGATTCAGGAGGGCTAGATCCTAGAATCCCAAAGTGGTTGAAATAATGTTCTCCCTGCAGTTGGAATTTTGCCAATCTTGCTAATTACAGGGTGCTAACATTTCTAGAAACTTCGCTAGGGAACGAAACCAAATTTAATCTCTGGTTCCCTTAAAAAACTTCATAAAACCTTGTGAGTAAAAGCAGCCCTTTTCAAGCGCTACCAAGAAATGGTAATCATGAAGAAGCTTGTTTGAATCAGTGACAAACTAGGCAAGACCTAGGATTCTCATAAGAGTTGTCTAAACCTTGAAAGATCAGCTGGCTTAGCCATAAGAGTAGACTGTCTTTGTCTCATAACCATAGCTAAGTTGTGAAACAGATTTAGGACACTCTTAGAAACCACACAACTGAAAAATAACTCAGAAAACCCAAAAATATTTCAGATTGGAATTCAATAAACATGGTGGTGGACCATAAAACCTTTTGCCTCTAAAAATAGCTAAAAACTTCCACTTGGCGACTCCACAATCCTTAACAGACCTTAAAAATCCACTGGGAAGAACCCTTATCATTATAGTATCATTCAAACTGGGTTAGAGGACTGTAGGATTAAAATTTGTATAAAATAGTTTAGTTAGCCACTTAAAGATTTTCATATCTGGTTAAACTGTACTTGTTTATTTGGGTCTGAAAAACAGAGCATAGTGGCTCCTAGAAAGATTCATACTAGTGCCCTTCCTGACCCAGATCCACCTGACATAGTTGATAACCGAGAAAGTATCCTTAGGAATTCCCCTAAGATAAAATTATCAACTGATTTCAGATCACCCTTGAGAGCTAATTCAGTTCCTGAAAAATTTTCAGCTCTACAACAATCACAAGTTGACATATTAAATCCCTTCAGAACTAGGTCATTTGATGATATAACTCAGCTAGATTCTGAGTCTTCACTTTCATCTCCTGAAACAAGTGAACATCCTGGTAGTAGAGAAACAACACCTCCTGATTTACATTTCCTTCACAATTTAGGTGTCTCTCATCCAAGATCAGCTCAGCAATCTACTGCTATTCCATCCACATCTGTTCACCAAACATCCACTGTCCAAACCACTCCACTTCAGCCCACTTTACCTTTTGTTAATCCACCACTTGTAAAAACACCTCCACCACATATCATGGCAGCATGGTATGCTCCCTTAGTCCTTCCTGTTCCCCTAGTCAATCTTCCACGGGACTATCAGTCCAAAATTCCATTATATGATGCTAGTAATGCTACTACTGCATCACAACATGTGGATAAGATGAATGACTACTTTGACAGAAATGAAATTGATGATGATTCTGTCAAACTTAGACTATTTGCTAAAAGCTTGGGGGGAGAAGTAAGAAAATGGTTTAAAGGCTTAACCCCCCATAGTATCATTGATCTCGAAGCCTTCCATCAGAATTTATTAAACAAATGGGATGTGAAGAAGAATCCTCTCCAAGTCCTTTCTAATTATAAGAACCTCCACAGAAACACTGGGGAAAGTGTATAGGCTTATTGCACTAGATTTAATAGTGTGTATAATGCCCTTTCCCCAGATCTAAAACCTCCACAAGGCTTAGCTCTAAACAATTTTCCTGAAGGGTTTGACCCTGAGATGGCCTATCAGTTGAGAGAGAGAGATCCTGCAACTCTTGAAGATATGCAAAAAGGGGCTCTTGCTGTGGAATTTAACTTGATGGAGAAAAGAGCAAGAATGAAAAATGAGAAGAGAGTATCCTTCAGGGAAGAAAACACACCTTCTACTTCAAACTCAAAGATGGAGAGAATGATGGAGGGGATGATGAAAGAGATGGGAATAATTAAGAGAGCACAAGCAAGCCAAAACAAAAATTCTCCTCAAAATAGAAATCAAAATCAAAATCAGAATTTTAAAAGAAACCAACCTCAAAATAGACCAAGGGAAGATGATCAACAAATCACTCCTCCCTTTCATCAAAACTATGTGAGTGAGGTTGAAGAAATAGATGAGCAAGCAGAGGACGAGGACATAAATATGTTGGGGGTAAATAATGATGAATTTGAAGTCCATTATGATAGAAAACAAGGTCTTTATACACCTTATGATGACAAAAGAGATGATAATGAAAGTTATTATCAATACATGGAAAATTTTATCATAGAGCCTCAAAAGGAGTATGACCTTAGAAGCAAGAGAAACCTAGAAACCCCCAACACCAAAACCTTTGACAAATTTGCACAAAACAGCACTGTAAACAAGCCGAAAGTTGTCAAACAGAAAGACAAGAAAGTAGCTGGAAATTCTGATAAAAGTAAAGAGAAAGGCACTCAAAAAAATGAGAAATAGAGTGCAGACCTTAGCAGTACTAACACTTCAGCTAGTACTCCTATGAAAACCATTTTGTCAAATGTAAATAGAACAAATCAGCAAATTGATGTTGCTGATAGACTAGCAGCTAGTCAGGCTGAAACAAGTTCTGCAAAGAATCAAATTCCTTTCAGCCTGGAGCAGGAAATTTCAAAAATCAAAATCTCTGTTCCCTTGACCGACTTATCTGCCCAAAATGTATATAGGACCCAAATTTTGAAGGCTTTAAATATTGAGGATAATAATTACACAGTCAATCTTAATGATGACCAACCAGAGCTTATTTTTGGTCCTAAGATTGAAGGTAAGTATCAAGAGGGACCTGTTCCTCCCTTTTATGTAATTTTAAATGTTCATGACAAGATTTTTCATAACGTTATGCATGACTCAGGAGCTTCTCAAAATTTAATGCCGAAAGCTGTAATGGAGAGCCTGGGTCTAGAAATCACCAGACCTTATAAAGACCTATAATCCTTTGACTCTAGCAGAGTAAAATGTTTGGGCTTAATTAAAGACCTCTACATTAACTTAGCCCAAATTCCGGTGAAATGTTTAGTCATGGATATTGTTGTGGCTGATGTACCCCCAATGTATGGAATGCTATTATCTAGGTCTTGGGGAGCTAAGTTACAAGGGACCATGCAAATGGACATGACCTGTGGGACTATCACTGTTTTCAATTAGACTAGAAGACTTTACAGGGAGTCTCATATGCAATACACAGTTACAAGTCAAGACAGACCTCGAAACTCTCCTCTGTATTCTGTAGATACGGGCCTTGATTCTTTTATTCTATTTAACGATGAGGCACTTACTGAACAAGTGACCTTGTCTGATTTAAGGACAGACAGAGAGGAGGAAGAAGGTAACGTAGGAGTGTCAGAACGGTTTCTGAACCTATAAGCTCTAGCAAAAAAAACACAGATCTTGAGCTAAAAATCATGTGTCATTTGTTTTTAAATGATGAGAGTCAAGAAAATGGTTTTCAACCAAATAAAAAATCTAAGGAGTTAAAACAAGTTCAATAGTGTGCTGACCTCCAAGAACAATTCGATAGCACACTTATTGAAGAGCATAGTAACGCAAATGATAAACTCGAGACTAGTCCTCTATGGAGTATGCACTTCGATGGGTCTTGCACTAAGATCAATGCTGGTGCAGGGGTCTGGATACATAACACTGAAAATAATCTCACAGAAAGCCTTTCCTGTAGATTAAATTTTCAGTGTTCCAATAACATAGCGGAATATGAATCCTTGCTTCTCGGCTTGCGTTTGTTGAAAAATTTAGGAGCCAAAAGAATCGAAGTGTATGGGGATTTAGAGTTAGTCATTAGGCAAGTCAATGGGGAGTATAACGCAAATCATCCCAGACTTAGGGTCTACCGAAACGATGTCATGGACCTTTTAAAAACGTTCGAGGAGTGCAAACTGATTTTTTTCCCAAAAAAAAGAAATATTGCGGCCCACAATTTAGCCTTTGCAGCTAGAACATGATTAACACCATATGAAACCAAAGACTGCACAACTCAAATAAAATTTAGACTAGCCATTCCTGATAACGAAAAATATTGGCAAGTGTTCGACAGAGACAAACAAATACAAGACTTCATGCAGTTTAGAAACGAATTCGAACTACCAAGTTCAGATTCAGACTATGAAACTGACTACCCTAGTGAAGAAAATTTTCTTGATGAAGAAGAAAGGTCTCCTGAACTTTCTAATGTGAACCTATTATCCAGCAAACTTGAAAATGAAACAGAGATGAATGCAGAGTTAGAAACAGAGGAGTTAGAAACCCTGCAGTATAATGGTGAAATTTTTCCAAAGGGTCTGGCATCTTTAGAAGAGTTGTTTGATTTTAACGACATGGCCAGGAAGCCAAAACTGGAGCCTGTAGAGACTGAAGTGGAAGAGTGCAATATACGTAGTGAACTTAAACCAATGATGATCAAATTGTCTAAGACTTTACCAGGTCACATTAAACTCAAATACATAGAGCTGTTTAAATATTTTTCTCATGTTTTTGCGTGGAGTTACGAAGATCTTATGTCCTATGACACTGAAATCATATAGCACAAAATCCCTCTCAAGGAAAAACAAAAACCATTCAAACAGAAACTGCGCAGAATAAACCCTGTACAACTCCCTTTGGTTGAGAAGAAGATTAAAAATATGTATGAAGCTGGTATTATTGTCCCTATTAGATATTCTGAGTGGGTGTCTAATCTGGTGTCAGTTAGGAAGAAAACTGGAGAGATCAGGATTTGTATAGACTTTAGAGACTTAAACAAAGCTTCATTAAAGGACAATTACCCTTTACCTAAGATGGATCATATTTTACAAAGGGTGGTAGGGTCTAGAAGAATTTCTTTGCTTGATGGCTATTCATGGTACAATCAGATATTAGTCCACCCCGATGATCAACTAAAGACAACGTTTACTACACCATGGGGCACTTTCATGTATGTGAAAATGCTTTTTGGCCTAATGAATGCTGGAGCAACTTTTCAAAGAGCCATGGACATAACATTCTCGGAAGAACTAGACTACTTCATCATTATATACCTTGATGATGTTACTGTGTTTTCAAAGACAGATGAAGAGCACTTGGCACATTTAATAACAGTCTTCGGGAGATGCAGGAAGTTTGGGATATCTTTAAACCCTATGAAAACACTATTTGGGCTCCAAGAAGGTAAACTTCTCAAGCACATTATTTCAGAAGAGGGTATTAAGATAGATCCAAAGAGGATTGAGGCCATATTGCAAATCTCTCATCCTCAAGGAGTTGCAATCTTTCATTGGGAAGATTAACCTTTTGAGAAGGTTCATCCCCAATTTGGCTGAGCTCCTTAGGAACATCACAAACATGTTGAAGAAGGAGCAAGGGGTAAAATGGAACTCGAAAGCAAAGAAGTCCTTTGAACTAGTGAAACAAGCGTTAACCAAAACATCGGTTCTAATAAGTCCTGATTTTTCAAAAGATTTTTATATTTTTCCCTTTTCATCAGAACATACCTAGTTACTGTCCTTTTATAGAAAAATCCACAAGGACAAGAGCAGCCTATTGCATTCTTTAGCAAGGCATTGAGGGATGCCCCTCTGAACTATAACATTATGGAGAAGCAAGCTTTTTCTTTGGTTAAAGCTTTGAAAAACTTCAGAGTATACATATTGCACTCACACATCATTGCCTTTGTCCCAAATTCGGGTGTGAAAGACATTCTAACAAAGGACCCAGATGGTAAAAGAGGTAAGTGGATTGTTGTTATTCTTGAATATGATTTAGAGATAAAACCCACTAAACTCATCAAAGGCCAAGGTCTAGCTAGATTAATGGCTGAATCCAATTTTGAAGTTCTTGATATTAATATGATTAATGCTTTGGATGAACAAGAGGAAATCTCAACTCCCATTGTTGAAGATCATTTTATGAATTCCTCTTGGTATGCTGATATTCTTTACGTTTTGCTTAAATTAAATACACCCCCTAGTTTGTAAAAAACAAAGGCAAGGTTTTTGAAATTGAAAGCTGTAAACTATTGCATTATAGATAGATGTCTTTATTGGAAAAATGAAAGTGGTATATTGCTCAAATGTTTTCCTGAGTTTGATGCAGATAAGGTTAAGCACGAGTTCCATGAAGGAGAGTGTGGAGGTCATTTGTACTGGAAGACAACAATCAACAAAATTTTGAGGGATGGTTTCTATTGGCCTACTCTCTTTCCTGATATGCACAAGATGATCATTGCCTGTCATAAATGTCAACTTTTTGAAGGAAAAATAAAATTTCTACCCCTACCTCTGCATCCAATCACTGTTGAAGCCCCTTTTCAACAGTGGGGACTTGACTTCATAGGTGAAATCCATCCATCATCCTCTGCCTAGCATAGATGGATTCTCACTGCCACACACTATTTCACTAAGTGGATAGAAGCCATACCTTGTATGAAAGCCAATGATTCTGTTATTATAAAATTCATAGAGAATAATATTCTCTCTAGATTCGGCTGTCCTACCAAGATCATCAGTGATAATGCAGCAGCATTTGGATCAAAGAAGATGGTTGAATTCTATCACAGATATCAGATATTAGATAACATTGGGGCATTCCACGACCTATTACCCTCAAGGTAATGGACTTGCAGAATCCTCAAACAATATTTTAGTGAACATAATCAAGAAACTGTTGGAGGACAACAAAAAGTCTTGGCACACAAAGCTAGTTCAAGCACTTTGGGCTGACAGATTGACTTTGAAGAAATCTATTGGTATGTCACCTTTCCAACTTGTGTATGGTACTGATGCAATTTTTCCAACCAGCCTTTGTGTACCAATGATGAAGTTCATTCAAGAGTTACAAACTGTAGATAATGGCATGATCAGAAGAATAAATCAGACCATTCATCTTTAGCAAACCAGAGAAGAGGTTTATAACAAAGCATTGCAGAAGCAAGACAACATTAAAAATATTTTTGACAGAAGAACAAAGGCCAGCAATTTCAATATTGGGGACAAAGTTTTGAAGTGTGACTCAAGGAGGGAAGACAAGGGAAAGCATGGAAAATTTGACAACTTATGGCTTGGCCCCTACTCCATCCATCCAGCTGCTAGTAATAACGCCTATTTCTTGCAAGAGTTGAATTGGGCAGATTTGTTTGGGGTTCCTATAAATGGCAAGATGCTTAAACATTACTTCTCTTGATCCGTGTTATGTTCTGAAAGATTTTTTTTATCTTTTTCTCATTTTAAATACTTCACCCATCATTGCATTCAAAGTTATGAAAATAAAAAATACAAAAACAAAGAAAGAAATAAAAGAGGGCAGATTGTAAAAACAAGAAAGGTACAACCACATACCAAAAAGAGAAACAAGTCTAAAAGTGTGCAAGCTCAAATGCCACTCCTAAAGAACACACTTCTAATTAGTCAAACATCCTAATCTTGAATAATTAGTTTTAAATTTTCTGCTAATAGGATAGTGAATTCGATCTGCCAAACTGTTTAATCTTGGCTTATCACTAGATAGATTAGGATAGAAATTACAGGTTCAAACATGCTCAAAATATGAACCTAAGTTTCCAAAGAGAATGACTCAAATCTGTTTCAAATTCTGAGTCAAAAAATATGTAAATCTGGTTCCAATTAGCTCAAAATCTGAACCAGTTGACAAAGGAAAGACAACTCAAACAAAAGTTAGAAACAGAGCTATAAAAGAGATGAAGGAAATGCTTCGAAATTTCAGATCCTAAGCCTTCCATTTTGTTTTGATTTTCTACAAAATAAGATCTATGTGCAGCTTGTTTTTTATGCCATAGATCAGCAACAAGTTAGATTGTTCAATCCTGGCTTGTATGCTTTTAAATTTCTGTTGTAGAATTTAGTGAATAAAATATGTTGGACAGTTTAATCCCAACAGATAGTAGATTAGGTAGAGAATCATATGGTCTCAACTGTTTAAGCTGTGTCCATGGAGAAATAAGGAGTAGAAATAGATTATATTTCCTGCTTTCAAAAGAATAAAATGTTGTAAAAGAGTTTGCCAATCCAAGTGCACTCTAATGAAGAAAAAATGTTAGATCTGTAGGATTGGGTAGGTAGAAAGCTTGTCGATGAAAGATCCATTGTTTTTATGGCTTCTAATATGTTTTCAGAGCAAAAGAAGATCATCCAAGGAAAGAAAGCCAACCCAATGGATGAGGCACAAATCAGCCCCCCAAAGAATCCAATGGATGAGGCACAGGTCAGCCTCCTAGATAATGCAAGTCTGAAGTTCTTGATGCCTTCAAGAAGGCACCATCCCCAGGTGGAGCCATTGTTAGCCACCTATGAAATTTGTTATACCAAAAGGTGGTTATATCATTTTTTGGAGCCTTCAAGGAACAAATTTTATTGCTAAAAGTGTTATGTCTTGAAGACTCTTGAAGGCGTCATGCCTCTGTCCAAAATCTTCCCTATTGTGCCCATTTTACACTTGGAAATTCTGCCTGATTTCATGAAAAAAGATTGCTGCAAAATCATCCATTTTCCCCTGCTTCCACTTGAAAAAATAACCTTATTTTACCCCTTTATTATCCATAAAAATCCTTCATTTTCATATTTTCTCCACATCCCTTCTGTAAAAACCCCTTTGATAAGGTTTAAGACTCTTTCTTTGCCTTACCAAAACCCTCAAAATCCTTTGAAAACCATTGAAAATATAAAAAAAACCCATTTTTTGTATTACAGACTTAAGCCCTCTTGGGCTAAGTGTTGAACCACTTCTCCTCCCTATGCCCATGCCCTAGGAACCACGCGCTAGTCCCATCGAGCACTTATCGCATAGGAACTTTCCAGCAGGAACATTTTATTTCCCCTCCTGATTGAATTTCCCCCATCGTCGATCTGATCTGCAAATCGACAGCCCCAAAATCATCGCACCAGCCTTTCCCTGATCGTGCAATCGCATCGGCAATTTCCATTGCACCCTTACTCTCTCCCCGCCGATTGTAAAACCGCCAATTGCGATCCTCCGATGGGATCTGGACTGTCCACGTGTCTAGATCGGATGGTCCTAGATCTTTCCCTCATGGTTTCATCGCCTTTCACCTTTCCACTTTGTGTTTTTTGACTAACCCCCACCGTCAATCTCCACGCGATTGACGGATCTGATTTATTCTTTTCCCCTGCTCTCTTTTTGATCGCCTCTAATGAATTCCAATCGTTGGATGATGCCATCCAATGGCCATGCTCCTCCCTACACCCTCTGAAGCAGTAAAACCAAATAACGCAGGATTTTGTAATGTCGTTTTGTATTGTGCAGGTGTTTGAATAAAATTCTGTTTTATGAGTTAGATGCTATATTTCATAATCGACTATCGATTACTGGAAGGATCAATAGCGCTCCAGTATGGTACTGTAATGTTGTTGCCCGTAGAAGTTGCGAACCTTGTCCAAAGGAAGGAACCCTCTTATAGAAGAAATAAATCGGGAATGAGTTAATGGAGCTACAGTTCCGAGAGTTGAACCTGAGTTTAGTGAACCAGAGTGAACAGGAGGAAGGGGGTTAACCCCACGGTTAATCACTGTACAAAATCGAAGCAGTTTTGATCGCACCACCTTTATGGGGTAAGCTATATTTCCAATTCGAGCATGACACATGCTAGGAGCTGACACGTGGCCTCAAACGGTTTGGAGATACCACCCTCCCCGTGTGTTAAATGTCGATTGTGGGCTCAGCGCGATATTGACGTATGTCGTCTGATCTGAGGCAGGCTCATCGAACGATGATCACGCTCAAAGAAGCTCGAGGGATAAATTAAGGTATGGCATGGGCCCATGGCCCACAATCAATCGCCCTGGTCCCCACGGCCACGAAAGCAGTGAGCAGTCTCATAGAACCGGTGGTCCCCAACGCCTAGTCAACATACACATCAGTACCCACGCGGCAGCAACTGATTGGAGTGGGCCTTGTTTGGTTGCTCGCATGGTCGTGAAATCTGGACTCGATAAGATTTATATGGAAGATTTCATAAAAATTTTGGGTCACAAACACCCTGACATCAGCGGCCTCCTTTTGTGACCTGAAATGGTTTATACAACTTAGTTTTATCAGGAGTTTTGAAATCCAGGGTATTTCATTTGATAAAGGGTGACTATATGGATTTTTCCATTATACTGAAAAAGAGGCTGAAGGCTGGGTTTCAACTATCACGCCTTCGATTCTTTAAAAGGAATCCGTCCATGGGTTAATTTTCCACGTCTCGTCAATGCTTAAAAGGAATTGATCCCTCACGATCCCTGCGCAGCACTGCACGCCAATGGAAACACAGTAAATGTATCACAATCAAAAAGTGTCAGTGTCACAAACAGAACTGACTAGAATGGAAGATTGAAGACAAATTTATGAGGATTATGGCTAACTTTTCTTATCAAAAGCCTAATCCTCCCAATTAAGACACAGTTAAAAGAAAATCCTAAATTTTTATCAGACAGAAGGCCTCCACCGCCACATCTGAGGAAAATTGATTCGTCCCAGCTACCACAGTGCCACCTGTGCCTCAAAGAATTCAAATAGAGGCCGAAGTTATTGATCAAGATCAGATATTTGCCTCAGCATAGCCAGAGAGTGAATTCTGCAAATAAACTTCATGAAAAAATATCTGCAGAGTTACTCCAACATAACAGAGAGCCTCAAAAGTCAACGAAACCTCCCACCGAGCTTAATCTTAATGTAAATCAATTAATATAGTAAGAATACCTGTACGCTTCTCCATTGAGCCCCTCAAAAGCCGAGAATTCATTAGTTTGTATTGATTATCTTTGGAGATCTTTTATCTGATCTCACCTCCTCATTCTTCTATAAATACTACTGGAGAAGATGATAGAGGGGTTGGCTGCTGAACTTTGAAATATACTTGAGCTTGAGACTTATACTTGTAAATAGAGTTCATTGGCTCTTGGAGCTCTGCTTGTGATAGATTAGTTAGTCTGGGAAGTGTAGATGATTGCTAAACTAAAGCATTGGACTTAAAGCTGTAACTGGTTTGGAGCATCAATACAAGTTGATTTATCGGATCCTGGTCTATGTCGACTGTGATATTATTTCTTATTGTGCATTGTTATTTTACTTCTGTTTTCAGTTTGTTCATATTCTCTTATAAATAAAAGCATGCATAGAGATAGGACCTACTGTATATCAGTACACTTCTCTGACTGAAAGTCTTTATCTCCATGCTTTCTTCCAATTCGTGTTATTTAGGAATGATTTAATTCAGTTCTAAGCATAGGAATGTTGGTGTTCCCTCGTCCTATTGCCTTAGATAATTGTTATTCTTAAACGTTATTTTTAGTATATGTTAAGTAGAGATGAACTAAGGAAGATATGGTGTGCCCTAGTCTTAGTTTTATCCCCAAAGACTCTGTGAATGTTTCCCTTGGAATGTGTTGAAAGTTGGCTAGTGTTGAAACACTTACCAGATCTTAGGCCATTCTTTGTTATCTTTGTGTTTTTCTTGAAAGTTTCCAAGTAGATCAGAGCTAGGAGAGGATTTGTGGTGAGCCCGGCCCGCTAGTTTCTTCTCCAACGGTTGCCTTCAAGTTTCCCTTTGTTTTAAAATGTTTTCTATAGAAAGTGCATCAAAAGCAGGCTAATTTAGAAGTACTTACATGATCTTAGATTACGTTTATGTCTTTCTTAAGTGTATGTCAAAGTAGGCTAGTTTAAAAGTACTTACCTGATCTTGGGCTACTCTTTGTTCTTCATTTGTTTTAATTCCCCTTCTTTTTGTACCATTTCATTCCATAAATCAAACTTTATAGAGATCCTTAGACATAGATGACTTTACCCATGGACCACTCTTGCCCCTTGTTGTTTCAATTAAACCCTATTATGACTCCATAGCCCAATGGACTAAAACCTGCAATTATCTATCATTCTGGCCAAAGCTTCTTCTGATTGCTTGCAATTTCTCACCTTTGAAACTCTTTGCATTTAGAAATTTCCCCTCAAGCCATATTCATGCTCAACCATCCAAAAAAAAACAAAACCCTTGGCCTTCATAACTAGCCTAACATCATTACCATAAACTTTCAAAGACAAATCCATCTTTGCACCTATTGGAGAGATCTCTCTCCGGATTCAGGAGGGCTAGATCCTAGAATCCCAAAGTGGTTGAAATAATGTTCTCCCTGAATTTGGACTTTGGCTAATCTTGCTAATTAAAAGGTGCTAACAGGCACAAAATAAAATGAAACAACATGAAGATCAACACTAAAGTGAAATAAGTTTTGATGTAGGTTATTGATTACTTTATGGGTACAACCATACAAAAAAATGTCCCTCAAGGAAGCTAATAAGGCTAATAAATTATCACCTAAGTAATATTATGCTTACAAGATGTTGCAAAATATCGTTACTATGGGATACCAATTATTGTTTCCTGCATCTTCTCAAGTACACCCAGTTTCCCATGATTTAAGCTTAATGAACGTTCTAAGTGACAAGCTTCTAGTTCAAAAAATATTTCCAAAAATTGATGGGGCATGAAAATTCATATTTCCAAAACGTGATGAGGCATGAAATAAAGGACCTGATATCTATGGAATCAATCAATTTCATAGTATCTCATTTGAAGGAACTTACAAGTTGATAATTCAACATGGGAGGATGAGTATTATATACAAAAGTATCGAGGACTACTCAAACATTGAGGACACCAATTTTTTTAAGGCGAGGAGCATGTTAGGTCACTATAATAGTATTGTAGCCCCCATATTATTATTGTTGTCCCCCATGTAGCCCAAATATTATTACTTTTGTCCCACATAGAAGACCACTATTGTTATTATTGAGCCCTTGCAATATTGATTTTATGTATTTCCTCTTTATACTATGACCCTTTCTACTCCTATATATACCAAGGAGTTATTTTGATTTGTATCATCCCATAATTGTTCATTTTTGTGATCTAAAGTACGTTTCCCCCTCAAAGAGGCTAATTTTCATGTTGTTTATCTATATTTTCCTTTGTTTTGTGATCTAGTTGCATAACACCCTTCTTTTCGAGATGATGTGAGACACCATTGGTTGAAGAACTTATGTAACTAGACGAGAAAATTAGATGGGATACTTTTATTCTCTTCTACTTCTAGGATTTTTCTTTTCTAAATTAATACTTCTTTCAACATTTCATCCTCCTCCATGTCCTCCAGTGTTTTTATTTTAGGGATTAATATTTATCGACCATTATTATTTTTTTTCTCAACCTCTATCACTTGAATGACCATGTTTTCTTCAAAATTTTTAAATTTCTCATTTGTATCCATATTTATAGTGATGAGAAAGGGATTTATCCCGGGGTCTTTTTGGAGTTTCTCTGGTTCACATTTTCTCATCGTTGCACCTACGCGACATGACTCCATGGATGAGTGAGACAAACATTATGTTTTTACCTTCAGTGGTGTTGGTTTGTGTTCTTTAATATTTACCTTTGCAAGAGCCCATTGTTTAAAACTCTTCCTCATTCGTCTTCTCTTTTTCCTTCTGCTCTTCTCCCAGCAGAACTATCCATTCTTTGAACAAGTGTCCATACTCATGGTAACATCGCAATTTGAAGGGTACGTTCTCATAATTTAGGGGTTGAGTCCATGTTGAGTGATGATATTCTAGGTCTATTTACTCTAGGAGCGATTGCGAAAATTTCATATGAATGGAGATCTGGACATAAGCCACATGTCTCCTCCATTTTTTTATTTCTGAGATATTGACAGGCTATCCAATGGCTTTTCTAATCCCTAATATAATATCTAGTCCCTATACATTCTCTAGCAGAAAATAGGCCCATCCACACTAAGGCTGGGATATATTATTCATATTATGGGTTATAGCACATCTCCGAGAAGTGTATGGACAACCCTAAATTTTTCATAAAGTAAGGCCCATTTCGAAAAAAAATTCTGATCAATTAAATCTACAAATACCACTATGAAGAAGTATTTTTCTCTTAGCCATAGCTAAATGGGCCCATTAGGGTTCCACTTTTCCTAGATCAACTTTAGGTTTTCATGCTCCTATGGCTAAATACCCATAAATGTTCATATAAGTGCAGATATTTCATGAAGTTCTTGGTCTTTTCTAGATGATCATTAGGATCACAAAGTGTAGCTTTTGGTAAAGACGGGTCTCACATCCTTGCCTTCCATTGCTCCCCCATCAGAGGAACCTCTTTGTTTCCCTTTGCTTTGATGATTGAATTTTATGATCCTTTGATTCCTTTTCATGCTCCAATGACTACATCTCTATGTGAGGAGGTCCATCCCCCTTCCCTTAAGGGGTCACTCATTAGGTGGAAAAGAAAAAGAATGGCTAATGGAACCATGGTCCCATAGCTTCAGGTTTACCAGTGATGCTACTCCTACCTACATGCGTGCAAACCATGTAAACACCCTTAGTGTGAAACCCTTCTTTTCTATAAGGAAAATTCTCTAGTTGAATTCAAAACTACGATTTAAATAATTTCATAACTTTAGATCAACTCAAATACATAAAATCACAATTTCAACAATGCAAAATAGAATTTCAACCAAAAACAAAGTTACCAATGTAAAGATAGTTGTACTAACTTATCATTTTTTTATAGGTGGCATCAAACCATGATTATATGTCGATTTGTAAATGGTTGATGCTTCATGAACCTTTTTTTTGAAGGAGTGGAACTTTAAATTTTCTTATGCATTAATTATGTAAATTTTTAAAATGATGCCGATTTTGATGCCAATTTTGAAAAGTGTTGATGTATCGTTGATTTTTTCTTTTTGTCTTTTTGTACGGGATGGGAGGATTTTTTGACACTTAATATTTTCTGATGTATTAAGTATTGATGTTTTCTGTAAATTTTGGTGATTCTTTTTTTTTACAAGTGTTTATATAACATCAAATTTTTTTTTGGGGAACATATTTTTTACCATTTAAATTTTCTTATGTATTATGCTCACATAATAAAAACATAAAAATAAAATTTAAAAAATGAAATTAAAATAAAAGTGTTGGATAGATGGTGATAGGGTGCTCTGTTAAGGCAACCATTGATGTGAAGTCACTGGTTCAATTCCCCACAGTGATTGGTGGGCTATATTGGAAATAATGAAGATACAGTTCTTCCAAGCTTTAAAAATCATGGATCTATCCTTTGCTAGTTTTTAGAATCATACTAATAAAATATTTTAGCTTTAATAATGTTTTATTTATACTTGTTTTTTTTCTACAATATATATGCAGTTGATATTTGAATATTTTATTTATGATTCAAATTATACACATTAAAATTTAAATAAATTACCCTCATATTAGAAAACAAAAAAAAAATCATAGGATATACTTTTTCCCTCTAGTTGCATACATAGAATTATTTTTACTGTTAATATTATTTCTCTCTTTATATACAAACACACACATCCATAATCTATGGATATCATTGCAACACTAATGCATGGTTTTTATATATTTGTGCAATGACTTTTCTTCTTTCTAGGAAAATTCTCAAAAAAAAACTCTTTGAAAATAATTCCTACTCAAGTAAATTTATTATTTACCCTCATATACATCCCAACATAATATAAACAAGAATTTTCGGGAAAAAAGTGCATAGGAATAAGATGAAAATATATATATTCGAGGATTATTATCCACCATTATTACACCGTAAGGCGTTATTATTTGAAAACAACTTTCCTAATGTGCATCATGTCATAATGTGAAACCCTTAGATTATATGTTAGATGATTAAAACATTTTCAACCCTTGATGGAAAAGTTAGTTTACAATGCAGTTATGAAAAGAGAAAATGTGGAAGGTAGGGCATCTGGCGACCTGGAAAATCTCGGATTTCAGAGAGGCGTAAGTGTTACAGGGTTTTTGTGCTGTCTATTGATAACAGGGGTGCCGCGGAAAAACCAACCGATAGGGGTCATGGATTTACTCTTTTAATCCTTTCAACTACAGAGTCTGGTAAATCGTCTGTTTCAACAGAGTCTTATTTTACTTTCTCTGCACGTATTTGTATTTGCAATTTCTTTTCTTCTCTATTTCAGTTCAATCATCTTGTAGTTTTTGTTTAGGGCTAAAATGAAGCATTCTTTTGTGGTTGCATACAGGGAGCTTCAGCAATATTTTCATCTCGGAGTAAAAATAAGAAATCTAGTTCAAAGATTAAGAAGGAATCTTCATCAGCTTCTCCAACGGTTTTCCAGTTGTTGGGGCATATTCCGTTCAATCTGTGAAATGCTTTAAATGGAGATTCATTCCAAGAAAGGAACAATATGAAGCTATTTGGCATTGGGCTTATGCAGATCCTTGGGTGTGTAACAATGCAGTTATGAAAAGAGAAAATGTGGAAGGTGGGGCATTGGGCGACTTGGACATTCTCGGATTTCAGAGAGGCGTAAGTGTTATAGGGTTTTTGTGTTGTCTATTGATAACAGGGGTACTCCGGCAAAACCAACTGATAGGGGTCATGGCTTTCCTCTTTTAAGCCTTTCATCTGCAGAGTCTGGTAAATCGTCTATTTCAGTAGAGTCTGATTTTACTTTCTCTGCGCGTACTTGTATTTGCAATTTCTTTGCTTGTCTATTTAAGTTCAAGCATATTGTAGTTTTTGTTTAGGGCTAAAATGAAGCCTTCTTTTGTGGTTGCATACATGGAGCTTCAACAAAATTTTCATCTCGGAGTAAAAAGAATAAATCCAGTTCAAAGATTAAGAAGGAACCTTCATCAGCTTCTCCAACGGTTTTGCCAGCTCTTGGGGCATATGCAGTTTAATGTGTGAAATGCTTTAAATGGAGATTCATTCCAAGAAAGGAACAATATGAAGCTATTCGGCATTGGGCTTCTGCAGATCCCTGGGTGTGTAACAGAGCCTCTTCCTGGCGCCCAAATGCTTCTTGTAATGATCCAGTGGAACTCTCATAGGATATTACTCATCTCTGGATAATTGAAACGCCAAATATACCTCGCCCTCCCACGGGATGGGAACGGTTGCTGTCCCTCAGAGGAGATAGCACCTGCAAGTTTGCAGACGTGTACTATATTGCCCCATCTAGAAAAAAATTATTGTACAAATCGTTTTCAATGTGTATTCTATATAGTGTTGAATATTCTTATTTGCAGATATATGTGTGGCTTCTTAGTTAACAACTAGAATGGACCTATCTTAACCCCACTCTCAATTTATCAAGCATTGAGAGGGATATAAAAAAATCAAATTCAAACCTGTTGTTTAAACAATCTGGTGAAGATTGATTCAGGAGGATTTTTTTCCTCTGTTTTCTGCTTTTTAAGCAGTAGACATGGGACACCTAATTTTTATTGTGTTGTAAATGCTACATGGATATTTCAAAGCAATTGAAATGGTTAGCTCGGTGCAATGATATAAACACAATGACATCAAGCAAGACTCTAATTTCTATCAAAAAGCTACAACTATTTTCCTTTCTTTCGGAGTTGGAATGCTTCCATTGGAAAGATCCTGAAAGGTTCCCTTTCCACTTTTTCCTCTTTTAAAAAATACATTTGTTGAGCTACTTGTAAATTGTTATTTCAATTTTATCTGACATGAAAGCAATAATGTAACCTTTTTTATGTTCTGCACAGAAGGATGGTGAAATCAATAAATTTTTTACAGATGCATAATTTCTATTTGATCAAGAAAAAACGGTGCAAAAGAATAATTTTTTTTCTAATCGATAGTTTTGGATCTATGGCGTTTCTGACCTAGATATGAGAAATCGTTAGATTTTCATACAACTCCCAGAAGATATAACTATGTTGTGACTGGGAAAGTTGTAAACCGTAATTATTTATGTCAAAGATAGCACTTTACCACCCATTCTCTTGTCTGCTGCAGGCCTTGTTTACTCCCAGTTGTGTGATATTATCTATGGGTTTTTGAATTTTGAAAATGTATTTTCCCCACAATTTTTAGTGGATGGAGACTATTTATAACTTGCCCCTTACATTTTTTTCCCAACTATGATCACCCTTTTCTACCAGTATTGAGTTGTGTCAAGAATCACAAAACATTCAAGGGTCTCAAAACAACTATATTGTGCAATGTCCACTGTCATTTCATTTCACGTATAGGGTAGCTGTAATAGTCGTGGTTTTCAATAGGGACGATAGCTAAGGGAAAATGAAATATGAAGTATTTACCTTATATATTCATTCAAGGGTTTCATGATCTCTTTGTTGCAAGCTTGCACCATAACTATGTAAAATAATGTTTCTCATCACTTAGCAGCAACCAAGAATGGAGTTGCCATTTTTAAGTAGACAGGAAAATTATTTCAATAGTAGCCAAGAATGGAGTTGCCATTTTTAAGGAGACAGGAAAATCATTTCAAACAGACAATTATCTATGTCATGTCCTAGAGAAAAGAAACACCTTTCCTAAAGAAAAGAAACATCATTTTGCATGAGTGTAACTTACTGAACTACCTACTTTAATATGAAATTATGAATTTTAAAGTAATTGACATAGAAATGACTAGGGTCTTATCTTTTGGATAAATCACTTTGTTAATAGATGTCAAATTGATCACTATTAATGTTGCGTTTTGAAACACAGAGTCATGCAGTGCAATGAGTGAAATCGGGAATATGGAGAGATGATTAACTTCGCCAATTTTGCTGCAATACTACTGATAGGATAATTATCTCATTATTCAGTACATACCATATAAAAATATTTTTCCAGTGGGCGTTGGACAAAGCTTTACTGTATGAATTCCCAAGCCTCATCGTTGTCTTTATTTCTGCAATGCTATTGACAGAATAACCATCTCACAGTTCAGTTCTACCATAAAAGAGTTTTTGCTTTTCCAGTAGGCCATGGATAGTTTTTCTGGATGAATTAACAGGTCTCATCATTATATGAAAATGTATCATTCTAGTCAACCAGTTTTTGCTTTTCCAGTAGGCCATGGATAGTTTTTCTGGATGAATTAACAGGTCTCGTCATTATATGCAAATGTATCATTCTAGTCAACCAGTTTTTGCTTTTCCAATAGGCCATGGATAGTTTTTCTGGATGAATTAACAGGTCTCATCATTATATTCAAATGTATCATTGTAGTCAACCAAGTGCTGCAATGCTACTAAAAAAATACTCATCTCATTGCTTAGTGCATACCATATATGACTTCTTCCACTATTCCTTGGTAAAGGTAACTGGATGAACTCGCAAACCTCTATCATTATATCAAAATACTCTTCTTTGTATGGATGAATTGCCAAGCCTCTTGATTTCCCATAGATTTAATGTTTGTATCCCAACAGTACATATCATATAATAGTTATTTTGAATAGATTGAAGGTATGTAGCTCTACAGTGCATGGACCTACCAGATGAGTATTTCATATCTAGTGAATTGTTGTTGGTGATTAGGATGCTGGTTCAAGGGCAAAAAATTCCTCTACGTTTTAGCACATTTCTCAATATTAGTCAATCACACAAGATAAGAAAGAATTCACCACCATTTGCTCACTTTTCATTCTGTACCTGGATAATTGTTATGCCATAAACACTATAAAATCTATGTCCATACACAGAGTTGGCTAAAGTCAAGCACTTCGTAAAAGTTTATATATTATATTTTTAGGCTTGGACTGTCTAACAAAGAGTTTATATACATTCTACTATCTCTAACAATGCACTTATTACTGTCAATTGTTTCTAAACTATGAATTTCTTCTAACAACAAGCTTTATTGGATTGTATACTATTTCCTTCCAGTTAAGTATAAAAATACGTACAGTGCATTTTCTACCTTTTTGTTTTTTTTTCATTATGAAACATTTCCATTATTTTAAATGTGACATTTACGAGCCTTTATTGTTTGATAAAATAAAAATAAAATTGAATTTGGGGTTTCGTACAAGAGAAGGATCTGTCTGTCTTACCTTCATAGAAATTCGTAAAGCTTATTGGTTCTCCGTTAGTTCCGTAAAGCTAATTGGTTCTCCCTTAGTTGTGGACAGGTCTTGACATTCGAACTTTGATGGGAGACAAAACCTATGCATCGTAATTGGCTGAACAACATCCCAGATGGGAAGATCTTCCTTCTGCATAGCCCATCAGTGAGTAGGAGTACCCTTTAACACTACATCCATATGAGGAAATCATATTTCTTATGTCACTTTGTATTCCATGGCATCCAAAAAGGATTCTACTGCATCTATCCCATGTTAGATATTATTAACCTAATGTTTGGGGTCCTGCCAATTTTACATGGCTTCTTCAAAATCACAGTAAAATAAATCGATGCTTCTCCAGCTCACTGATCCATATACAGTCATGGTATTTTGTTAAGTCATCCTTGTAGCCAAGAACAATTTACTTAGAGTCTTAGAGTAAATACTGCTTCAAATAAATCTTCAGAATGCTTAATTAGTGTCTTCTTGAATGCTTTCAACTCTCAACTCAATAGATGCTCCAAAAAAAGAGATATTCAATGAGGTATGTATAAAAATTCTCTTCAAGCCACTTCACTAAGTCACCAAGTGGTATTTAACAGTTCTATGGAAATACTTCAAATGCTCCAGGGAATATATTTAAAAATATTAAAAAAGGGTCTTAGATCTGCTTCTAATGCTATGTTATAGCTTCAATATCATGGGTCAAGATCATGGTTCCTGGCATTGATTGGGGGGTAGATTTCGCTACGATTGGGTGTTTTCGGTTAATGTTTTCTTCCCTATCATGTTTGGTTGGTGTGTGATTTATTCATAATCATTTAAGTACTTATTTACCTAGCTGCATTTGATTAATAATGGTTCAAGACTATCCATGCTCCTTATTTATGGATATGCACCCCTCGAAGGCATAGACCTGCAGAATCGAGGAGGCCTCCATCGAGCTTCATAGAGTTAGTGAGCAGGAGAGACAAAGTAGGAGAATAGGAGGCCGGAAGATTGAAGATCTGGCCTGTTGGTTTTAGTACTATTTGTGCATTTGTTGATTTAATTCGGTGTGAATATATGTATGTGTTCTGATGAAGGATAATCGAATTCCCGTGGCAAATATGAAACCCTATGATTGGATTATGTGTATATAGACTGTTTGAGTTCTAGGTGGGGCACGAGCTAATGGCTCAAGACTTATGAGCATTGGTGGATTTCGCATCTGTGTGATAATGGCTTTACACTTCATAGGTAACTGCATAGGAACAATATGTTGAAGTGCTCTATAATTAGTTATGTGAATAGAACGTTGAATTTGGGGTAATGGCGTCCCTGTGCACCTCTGGTAAAGTGATGGAAATACTGTGCTCGAACCTCCGTGAATTAGGTATACGTGAGACCTTGTGATAAGTGTTATGAATGTGTATGTAACTATATGAACCGAGGGTGTATTGAGTTGCATAATCGATATTGATCTTCTCGAACCCATAATACATGAATCGTGGAGTATGTAAGGCATTGTATCTCTGTGCAAATGGTTGTATCTCGAGTTAATTTGGTATGACCACGCGAAGGAAGAAGAACGAGGGCATATTTTAATTGCAGTAAGGCATTGAAGAGTAAGGCGGAACCCTCAGGGTAGAGAACGGAACCTTGAAGAACAGTGGAACCGTGTGGGAACTGTGTAAGATATTTTGGAGGCGACAGGCAGTTTTTGTGCGATTAAAAACTGGGAAGGAGTTTTTGGAAAAAAAACGCTATGTGTGTCATGGGTTGACACGTGGCCTTTGACGGTATTCGGAAACCACCCTCGTCACGTGAATTTGGAGAATTAACCTCCGTGAAACTAATCTACGCAATTACTGTCGGATGTATGCAATATGGTGTTTTGGAACGCAACGTGAGCTGAGCCGTTGGATCCGTCTGATACTTAATGCAAAGTAATAAGCTGTGGGCTTGAGTCTCAATATTGTTTATCATCGGGTTGATTAAATTCAAGGTCGACGAGTATGGAATGGTCACGTGTATTTGCCTTCGAGACAGTGGGAGTGTTTGAACGCAATTCCGTCTACAATTGAATTGTGTGGGCCAGACGCTATTATATATCGTTTGGGTTTATCCAAGGTTGGATTGTTAGACAAGGGGAACATTTGTATGGTATAATTATGTGACGGGTTGGTAAAGCACTAAGCACATACACATTTATATTGTGTGGCCCGAATATTATTGGGTGTTGGCGTTAATAAAGGGCTGAGTCTAAACCATATTCATTCTACTATGAACCATTATATATTGGGTGAATGATTAAATTGGAATATTGATTCGAATATCATCCCAAGGGTTTTATAACAAGGTTGCATCTTTTGGAGTAGACTTTGGAATTGGTTTTTGAGATAAGTTTGAAGAAATTTTGGAGTTGCATATAGGACCATCTTTGGAGTTGTGTTGAGACCATATTTGGAGCATTACTGAGGACTCTTGGAGAAACCCTTTATCAGTAGACTTGAAGAAATATTTATGTAGTAGACTTTGGAAGAATTCTTTAAAGGCTTTGGTAGAAAACTTCTTACCATTTTCTGTACCCTTGTTTTGTAATTTTCTGTTGGGATACATTTTATGTGTTTCAACAGATTTCACTTTGTCTCTGCATATGAAAAATCCATTATTTTATGGGTAGAGTTCAAGCATAGGGACATGGTGTCGTGTTAAATGGTGTGGGGATAAGAGTCAAGGGAAGCCTCATTTTACTCCTCAAAATGCATCTGCATCTAATTTGACTTTGCAAACTTGGTGTTTAACCCAGCCTTTAGAAAACAGAAAAAACATGATCCTTGCTCCAAGAAAACCTTTTAATAGTCTATACAAAGTAATATTGTGAGGAAACAAAAATTGATTCCCATACCAAATAAATAATTTTATTATTGAAAATAATAGTGAGGACTCTGAACCTATTGTTGTGATTTTGTCTCGTGCCTTTCATATTTTCATGTCCTCAAAACAAGCTTCAAGTCTACAACTAGGTGTCTTCAATATTTTCTTCAACTTTTTTAAGTTTTACAGTTTAAACCAAGTTTGCATTTCATCCTTTCGATTTTCAAAAATATAATTATGTCTTCTTTTCAGTATAAAATGACACATCAAATTAATTACAGTTCATCTCCTCCTAGCATTTTCCTTACGGCGTTTCCTTTGCAACATTAGGTGCAATTGCTAGTTTATGTTATACTCAACATTTATGTAGGAGTAGAAGTGTAAATTTGTAGATTTATTAGTGGTTAGTACCTACCAAATTTATGTAAATCAAATCAATTTATCCACTTCAACACTCAATTTATTAATTATTTCCAAAGAAACCCCATAGGATTCAATTTCTTTATGGCTTTTATTAATTGAACATCGACGAATATATGTTATTATTTTTTTATGCAAATTTTAGCAAAGCCTAATTTTTAACGTGAGTGACAAGGACTACACTGCACTACAACACTTTTAATATGGACTTTGAAATATTTTAGTTGCATTCACCGTAAAGTATCACTATGTATATATATATAGACTACATAGTCAAATACAGATTTTCAAATGTAAATAATATTATTTATTGTCAACACCATTTTAAATAGTAAAGAAAGTATATATCTACCTCATACTAAAATGTGATTTTTTTCAACTTTCAATTACTTATTTATATAAATTTTATGTAAAAGTATGATAGAATTTAAGTATTTTATTTATAGGCAACATTATCTTTTTTATTATTATTAATATTTGGATTTTTTTGAATATAAATATTATTTTATTACTTTTAAATGTTAGTATTATGTGAGATATCTCCTATTGGGTTGCATAGTGTCTCTCAAAACAAAAAATAAAATAAAACGAATTAGCTAAAAATTAACATTATTAGAAAAAATAAGAAATTATATATATATATATATATATATAAAAGTATTTTGAATATTTAAAATGAAATTAGAAGAGTAAAGAAAAGTATATTAAAACATAAAATTTGAAACATTTAAAATTATGAAATTGAACCGAACTAATTAAAAATAAAAATTGTAATTTAAAAAATAAAAATTAAAAATTAAAAAATGTATAAAAAAAATTGGACTCCTAGGCGAATATCCCTTTGGCACTTCCAGTGTGACGTTTCCATCAAACCCTACTCTACTAGCACCAAAGGGTTGCTGCTAGGATGGATGGAGCAATTCATGACGAAAATGGTTGTAAAAAATCTATGGAAGTCTTAATTACATAAGGTAGTTTTATGAAAATCGGGAAATCCCTATGATGATAAAAAACCACAAATAGTCAAATTCAATGTTCAAAATATAAAAAGCTTGGTTCTTAGAAGACATGAATTGTCATATATTCTCGAAACATATGCATCTAACGAATTATGTGTAGGGATTTTAATGTAGAATAATTCGAAAAGGGTAGAAATTTGTTCATATGCATGAATATGATTAAATGATAGTAAATTAAATATACATCATCCCAAAAATAGTTTTTGGATGTAAATGATGGCATAAAAAAGGTTCACGTTGTTTTTTTTAGAGTGGTCAAATTTATTGTAAGGGTACATAACACATATGGTATGGATGTTAAGATAAAAAATAGTTGTTTCATCAAGGGAACAAAAGGATATTGTGATGGATTTAATTTCTAGTTGGGTTTTTTTTTGAAATTGAATATAATAAATAGAAAGATAATTGTATTGTAAACTTGTTCACAAGAAAACCTCAAACGAAATTAAAATGTTTAGTTGTCCATTTGCTTTAATGTCGAATTCACCACCCTTACTCCACAAGGGTTGAAAAGGGTCTTATTATATAAATAGTGTTATATTTCATTTTGTTTTCCTCTTTTTTTTTAGATAAATTAAGGATGTCTTTACATATGAATGCATTCATAATTTTTTAATTAACAATACCCATACATTACGTTTGCACCATCTTTAGGACCAAGGTATATATATTTACATGAGAAATGGTTAAGCTATTGTTGACGGTGCTAGTTATCGCCAACATATAGGGGGTATCATTCATGGGAAGTCCTAAATAGACCTCACACTATTTGGAGTAGGAGCCTCATCGAGAGTATCTAGCCATCCACCATAACCCAAAGGTTCACCTTGGTTTCAATGAATAACATAACATAATATAGACATAAAATTAAACAAGCAAATAAGTTGACATCATGTAGAACCAATTACAATGTATAAAAGGAGACAAGAGCGATAGGGAAACAAGAGCGAGTCTCTCGAAGGAAGTAATAGTACTATGCCAAAATATGTACACAGGAGAAAGGAAATATTCGTTCATTAACATGAAAATCATTTTCTAAGATAAAAACTATTCATGGAAACAAATATAACACACATTCAACATGAGAAGTACCAAATCCAATGAATTGGTTCAATTTCCTTAGAACACATGAATATAACATATACCCCCAAAAATAAAACAATAGTCTCCAAGCATCTGCGATAAATCCATGAAAGTGTGTTTTCTTAATGAGGTTCAATATTTGGTGAATAATCTAAGTACACGGTTATAATGGTGAGGCACTAGTTGTTGTAGTGGAACATTGACTCACTTCCTCCTTCTCAAGAGATTTTTTTCTCTCCTATGCCAAGTAAGAGAAGCCAAGACTAGCTCTGTAAAGCCTAAGCCACAAAAATTCATTTTCTTATGCTAGGAGGTTTATTTTATAACAAGAGGAATGGTGTTTCATATGCTCACATTTCTTGGACTACCCTCTTGACTCTTGGACTTTTGAACATTACATTTTTTCATTTTATTGAGAATACAACATTACATACCACATGATTGTTTGACCTGACCCATGGACATATATTTATAGTGATCACACTTGTACAAGTTTTAAAATGAAAAAGTTGGCATGGTGCTGATGATGAGGTGTAAATGCCAACTTTCTCTCTTTATTTCTTTGTCTTCTATCTTCATTAAAAATTTGATGAGAACTTTATATTTATGCAATATCCTCTCTTTTTCTAATCTTAACCCTGCTCAGTATTGGAATGTTCTTAGTCATCATGCAATGTCTTCTTTCTCTCGTATTTCAAGATCTACTTCATGTTGTCATGATTGTTTTCCTTTTTTCTTCTTCTTTGCAAGTGTTTTTCTATGTCTTTCCCTTGCTATATTCATTGAGCATTTCCTTTTTATTCTGAAAAAAATCTGTTGCAAATGAATATCATTCATGAAAAGGTAAAATCACTACTCAAATCACTTATTCTATATCTACCTATCTCATGGAAAGAACTTCTTATGATAGGCCTATGGAAGTATTGAAAGGAGAAGGCTTCATAAGGAAGGTGAATTTGAATTCAATAGTGGCCAAGGAAGGCACCACTCTTAACTTTTACTATTCTATGCATTGTAAAGAGGGGCTCTCATTGGCCCAACACATTGGGGAAGCTCAAGGGACAAGGTGATGGGCTTGTTGGTAAAGAATACACCATGTGCCATAAACGAAAGAGAGGAAGAATATGCCAAGGGCTTAGAAGAGGCCTAATTGAGCCTTGTTATTGTGCTATGTATTGAGAGAGGGAGGATTGAAAAGTGTTTAGTGAAGAGCAGAAGAGGAAGGAACTAGGTAGATGGCTTAAGGCTTGACAAAATTCTATGTGCTGAAAGGAAGATGGCATCTTAAGGAAATTACATATTTTCTCAATAAGGGCTCAATATATACTAACAATGTTCCATGTGATGAGAGAGGTTGGACAAGAAAATGCTTGAGCATATACACCAACCTCTTCATCTAACTTGCACTTACAAGATTGGTATTAGCTTGGCACAATGAGCCCTGACAAAGTATTCTACCTCATCCTTCATGAGATGATACTTGGTCTCATAGTGAAAGAAAATTTCTTTCCTATCATATAAATATGGACTACGCAATACAATGCAAAATATATCCAAGGTTACAACATCAAGGTCAACCTCATCAACTAGGTTGGATGCAATCATAGATGTAGTTCTACACTGCTTGGTTAGAGGTAATTTGGCTCTATCAGACATGCAACCAAGTGTTGGGGTTTCGGATCAGGCTTGGTCTCCAATCCTAGTTTCTTAACCAAGGATTTTGAAATCATGTTTACTTTTGAGCCTCGACCAAATAAGGTTTCCACATTCATATGTTTCATTACGACTATAATGTGGAACAATTCAATCCTCTTCCGTTCATTAACAAGAGACTCATTTGAAGAACCTGTACTTGCATGCAATTAAAAATTTCCATTAGCATTAAGAGAAAGAGTAGCTTTTAGTCCCACTAATGTGATATGTGTCTCGTCACTGGAATCGAATCCAAGGTCCTGATGTACAGTTCCTATTCTGTTTTACTTGTTCCTCCCACCAAATCTCGTTGGTTTCAAATTTGGATGCAACTTCCAACAACGTTCATCATCATGGCCTTCCTTCTTATGTACCCTCATTTAGTAAATGTAACCTCTAGGCTTATGTAAATAAGAAATAAGAAATTTGAGATTCGTAAATAAGAGATTATGTCTTGAAAGTGTTATTGTATCTCATGCAGAATATAGTGCCATGTGAATAATTGTCACATAGTTTATGCCATAATTTATGGACATGGATATAACATTTGTACATGATTTTGAAATATTTATGCATAGAACTTTGAATCTTGTGCTTTGCCTGAATACCATACAAACATTAACTCCTAAAAATAATCCATACTCAAGTAGATAACATGTTTAGCTTAAGTTACATACCACCATAATTCAGCCCATGTTTTGCAAAAAGAAACATTGTATGTCAAAATGTCCAAGTGTGAAGTGGGTAAGACCTCTTTGGTTTACTTGGGTCACATTGTGAGAGGTAGACAATTAAAAATAGATCCTTCTAAAATTTATGTGATTGTAAAGTGGCCTAAACCCACCAATGTTAAACTAGTTCATATCTTTTTGGGTGTGGTACACTACTGGAGAAGGTTCATTGCCAACTTCTTCTCCATTGCATCCCCCTTACAGGCATTGACAACTGTAAAGAAAACCTTTTAGTGGGAAGGAGAGCATAGAAAATAATTTTATACACTAAAATATAAAATAAATATCACCTCTATCTTTACCTTCCCATATCTCCAACAACCTTTTTGGATTGAAACATATGTAAGTGGGTATGACATGCGAGCAGTGTTGATTGAGCAGAGGAAAATTGTATGTTAAAGACATTCTCCCAAATTGTTGTGAACTATCCATCATAATACAAGGAGTTGTATTCCTTGATTCAAACAATGAGGAAGTGGAACCACTATTTTATTGGCAGGGAGACCATCATTCATGCATACCATGATCCTTTGTAGTACATACAATCGAAAAAATTTTCAACAAGCAATACATTTTAGATGGGTGGGATTCCTCTAGGAGGTTCACATGGTAATAAAATACAAGAAGGGCACCAAAAAAAAAGTGGCTGATATGCTTTATCACCCTCCTATTGTTGCATCTATAGTTTTGCAAAACCCCTATTTATATTTTGAAAGTCATGACGAGAAATATGTTGATGATTTTAAGGATATATATGAAAAACTAAATCATGGATCGTTAATGGAAAATTATCATTTGGAGGGAAAATTTTTGTACCATCTTGGAGAACTTTGTATCCCCACCAATGAAAGAGCACATCCAATGAGAGAGAAACATACCTCTCTTTTGTCGAGACATTTTGGTGTAGGAAAAAAATTGTGTGATTTACAGAGGTTTTGTTGTTGGCCTCACATGAAAATTATTGTGACTCGATATGTAATGGGATCTGTGTTGTGTTCAGTGTCAAAGATATCTAAAAGAAAATTTGGGCTCTACAAATTACTCCCTATTATGAGTCCTCCATGGAAAAGTGTGTCAATGGATTTTGTTGGTAGTTTTCAATTGTCTAGGAAAGGTGATGACTATTTGCATGCAATTGTGGATCAATTTAGGAAAATGTGTGTCTTAATGCCTTGTAAAAAGCAAGTCACTGTAGCTCATACTTCTCATATCTTCTTCCAATTTGTATGAGTCCATTCTGGTTTTCCCGCATCAATTGTGTCTGGTCCAAACTCTCATTTCCTTGGAGACTTCTGGACGAGTTTGTAAAGAATGGATGACACCAAGCTGAGGAGGAGTACAACATTTCATCCGAATATCAACAAACAAATTTTTGTTTTCAACTACACAGTGATACATTTACTGCGAGGCTATTGTGGAAATCATTCCAAGTTGTGGGATGAGCAAATTTCATATGTACAACATGTATACAATTAGACAGTGCATTCATCCACTCAAAGCTCACCATTTCATACATGCTTTGGATTATTTCCAATCGAATCCCTTAGAGATGGTATATGGGAGAGATGAATATTAAATTTCATTAATTGGATTTGGATGATTCACGAGGAAGTGCAGGAAAAGTTGGAGAAAAGTAAATCTCGATACAATGCTCAGCATGAAAAGCACCGGGTTAATCAACAATTCCAGGTTGGAGACACGGGTTGGCTACACATTAGAAAAGACAAGATGAAAGTGGAAATAAATAAGTTGACACCAATATGATATGTCCCACTCACCATATTAGAAAAGTTTAGAGACAAAATTTTTCCTCTTGATTTTCTAACATACATGCATATGTACTAATGGGTGAACATTGAAAACCTGAAGCTTTATGGGCCTCCTTTGATCATGGACATCGTATAGGTTGGGAAGGTTACTACAGTGCAAGATTTTTCACCTGAATAATTGAAAAATCTACATGAAGATATCATTCTTGAAAGGAAGACTTGGAATTCACGACAAGTATATGTGGAGTACCTTCATCTTCGTCTCAAGGGAATGCATCCAAGCAAGGCCCGATGGATTGAAAAGGATAAAGTAAGGGAGAAATTACCTCACTTTCAAACTGAATGATAAATCCTTTGGTGGCATAAAATCTCATTAGTGGGGATGAATGATCCACGCAGCTCTAGAAATAGAATTCACCTTGAAAAAATAAAAAATAAAAGTCATTGGATTGAATTGAAACCAGAGTCATATTGAAGATTCCATTGCAATATTTCCAAAAACATGAAGGACGCTTAAATCCAAGTTCGTATAAGAAACTTATGGATAGTAAAAATTTTGGTCAAACTAAGGAAAGTGGCAATCACTAACAATGAAAAAATTTGGCAATGGGGTGGCCCATGGAATCTGACATTCTGAACAGGAAAATTTATCACCTCGTTAATTTGTCCACTAATCCTTAAAAACTACGGTCACCAAGATTTTACAATTTATGGTCAAAAAAATAAAAAAAAAATATAAAAATGGGGTGGCGGTTTGCCACCCTCACTATATATACGATGGGAAGGCCACCCACCGGCAGACCCTCCAAACCCATCAATACAATCATGACAAGTGTATGGAGGCTGACAATGTTCGAACCCATCCAGATTCACCACTACCTCCAACAAAAGAATGAATTTGTTTTGAAAATTCTTTCCACATTTTATTATTTAAACCAGCCTTTATCATTCGACGGTGGAGGGTGACGGACTCAAAGCATCATATTG
Source organism: Pinus albicaulis (assembly GCA_034641835.2). Taxonomy (NCBI): domain Eukaryota; kingdom Viridiplantae; phylum Streptophyta; class Pinopsida; order Pinales; family Pinaceae; genus Pinus; species Pinus albicaulis. Next base: position 128,833,989 of record CM076571.1, on the reverse strand, counting down.
ATTTGCTGCAAAACTAGGAGTGGGTCAAGGAGGGCGAAACCCTTATATGGGTATATTTTTTATGGTTATAAGGTTCATTTAGCATCCAAAAGTGTTAGTGTTAGAAAGTGGTCAAATTTATAGTTATTTTCAGGAATTTTTGCAAGGAATCCAACCGTGTAGCACGTTTATCTAGTAGAGGTATCCATTTTAAGGCCATCCCAGCAAGTGGAGGTACAAGGTGTCATTTTTTAATTGCTTGTAATTTATTTCTGCTGAATTTAAAGAAAGATGGCACTCCACATTAAGCAAGGCCCCGTGAGGTGGCCCACACTAGGTGAACTCCATAATCAAATTGTCCCGTGTATTTGATGACATGTTTTCTTTTGATTTCGATTTCTTTTCATGTTTTTAAGTTACTTCGTTACATGCTCTTTTATATAAAATATTGTATGCATCCATGAAGTAGAATATTTAGATTAATGGAAGATCTTGGAATCTAAATTTTGTGCAAGGGGGAGTAATAAATTCTTCAAGTTGAAAATGAAGATGGATCTGTACCAATAGATCTACATAAATATGAAGTGTTTGGTTAATCTCATTTGAAATTGGATCACAATGTTTTGTTGCCAACAAGAGTTGATTTTCGCGTAGATCATGTTGTTAGTGGATAATCAACTGATTTAGTGGATCCAACAATTCAAATTGTTGATTTTAACTTTCATGAATAATGATTAACTAGTGATGACTCATTGCATATGATGCAAAAAAAATTTCTTATTGATATGTTGTTATTTTGAGAGAGAAACACACTTGTTTCAATAAACGAAGTGGAAGAAAACCTAGTTTCAAAAGCAGAGGTGGATAATCAAGATTATGATGCATCAACAAAGTCAAATAAGGAAGAGGATAAGAAAGCTTTCATTCTAGATAAGAATAAAAAGAGTCAAGATCGTTCTGAAGATGTTTTTTCATATAAACTTAACATTGATTTTGTGTGTACATATGTTAGAAGAAACCAAAATGAAACCATAAAATTTGAAGAAGACTTAAAGTTCCTTGAAGCATGGCTTGAAGTACCATGTGTTGATAATGTCCGCATAGAAGTTGCAACATTGAGTGTTGAAGACATCATGGACGGTGCTGAAAATGAAAATGGTAATGAAATTTTTGATGGATTGGAGTCGTGAGAGATATAATGATATTATGAGCTTATGATGCAACAAATTGATAATCAAAACATTGGTGATAAAGAACAGATTATATAATATGAAATCTGGCAATAGTCCACATACTAATAGGTTTCTAAAGAATTAAAGGACATCCATGGACACCCTAAATGATTTTCTATGTTTTGGAAGCACCGCAACATCCAATGACGAAACTGAAACTTGGAGCATACATAAAAAAGGAAAAGATGAAGCTATTCACAGGATATAGAATCTAGAAGAAAAATAAAAAATAAATTCAACTAAACAGTTGATGGAAAGTCATAGTTTTCGAGTCATCGTATGCCTAGCTGAAACTTAAAACAACATGCATGTTTAAGTTGTGTTGAGTCAAAATTAAGTTATCAGTAATAATTAAGAGAAAGTGTTGGAAATAAGTAAGACCCCTTCTCAATTCACCAATACACTGACACACACCTTCTCACTTCCTTAACCTTTTGAGCTTCAAAGGGGCGTCACTAATATCACCCTATCAATCTGAAAGGGAAATAACCGATTTTTTTTTTTTTAATTTAGTCGATCCAAAGTAGAAGGATGCATAGTAACGATTGTAACATAGCTGTAGCCGCAAATTATTCATGTTGGTGTTTTAGGCTCAATAATCTTCTTAGACTAGGTGTTTCATTTTTGTGAACAGTCGAAGCTTCGTGTTTGAGTTATCTACTCCAATATGCACTTTCTCCAATATTTGAAGTTGTGGGTGAAATATATTTTACAATATTACGCATTACAAATATAACACAGCAATTAAAGGCACAATAAATAGAGGTGACGTAGCACACTTATGGAAAATATTTGATCACAGTTTTTATATCATAAAAGAATTACCTACCATGCTTTGTAAACGTAGTTGTAAAATGTATTTTCTCAATGTAAGTTTATTCCACTTTATATTGAAATATATCTATGAATGACATCATAACATTGATTGTGCAATTCCTAAAGCTATGCACATTTTTCCAATAAAAATTTCATTATTTACTAAGAGTGGCTATATTATAGATTTCATGAAGGAAAAATAATAGAAGCCATTGAATTGGCCATTAGCCTAGATTTTTTTGCTGAGAATCAATGCTATTCAATGTGAATAATTTAGTCTTGTTCTTTGTGCTTTTAAAAAATAAGTATGGTCAATTTCAGAATTATTGTTATGTTTGTTAAAACGGAAGTCAATAACAATTTGCAACAAAAGATGAATTTAGCAAAAAGATATATAAGGAAAAAGGTAAGATTATTAAGATGTGTATGGGTTTTCTTCAAAATGATACAATAAGAAAAACATAATTAAAATATTTGAGTTAACTTTGATCTAGTGGTTCTATCCCGAAGAAATGTATATTATATTGAACTAATTATAAAAGTATACAATTTGTTATAAAAAAATTATTTTTATTTAATATAATATTTAATAATATTCATATTATAATTTCATTTAATATTAAATTTTTAGAAATATTAAAATTTAAATTTAAAATAAACTTAATTAGTATATTTATAAAAACTAAACCCCACATATATATGGTTTAGTTTTTAGAAATCTCCTAATTAAGTCTATATATAAAAAATAAGCCACACATGCTATAGACTTGTGAAGAAATATATCAAATTCCAACCCTAAAAACAAAAAATATAAAGTTATACTACCTTGAATCTCCGATATATATACATTATTAAAACACACACACAATAGCGTTGAGTTTCAAATCTTGGGTGGAGTAATGAGGATTGATATCCTTATTCATGGCATGTTAGGTTATAGAAACCGAACATTAAAGTTGGAGCATGGTTAATCACCATCGAATTTGATGTTACAATTTATGATCAACCACTAAAATATTTTTCTTGGTTGTTTGCAAGTTATCATGCATTGAATATTGAAGTATCCTCCCTCACTATTTGTCATGATGTAGCCATATTTTGATCGGAATTGGGAGTCAAATCAACTATTATGTGTACCAAGTAATAAAGTAACCTGACAACCTAACATAAATGAATGGCACAAATTTTAAAGCATTTTGTAATAACATGTTGAATTTGAAATCCAATCAAATTGATAATAATTATATTAATTTATTTTAAAATAATTAAAATAAATAAATAATAGAAATAATTAAAGTTAAACTATATAAAGTTTAAAAAAATTTAATTTAATAATATTAAAAAATAAGTTAATTTCATAATTTTTATTATAATTTGTCATGTCTTAAAAATGGAGTTTCTAGTCAATTGAGATGTTTGGTTTTCATTCTTAAGCTCTCAAAAATATGTAAATGACATGACAAATTTAAGATACGGTAGAACACTTTTTTTAGTAATGCTTTTTTTTTAATTATAATTTTGTATATAATTACTTATTACTTTCAAAAATTTAGATTTTTTTATTTTTATTTTTCAAATAATAATAATAATAATAATAAAAATATGTAATTATTTAAATCCTTTTAAAAGTGAAACTTAATTTTTTTTCAAAAAATATTTTATTTTTTGAAAAGTATATGCCTTTATATTTCTATTTTTTTTAAATAAAGAATGACAGACATGCGACTAAAAGTCTATAATCCCAATTAAATTCATATTCATTTGGAAAAATTTAAATTCCTAATTATATATAAATATATCTCCAGCACAAAATCTGTAACACTATTATCACAATGATAAATATAAAATTAATGAAAAGTATATAAATTTAATATTAAATTTTTAATTTTTAATAATTATAAATTTTGATAATTGAAATAATAATATCAAATGATTTTATAAAAAAAATAAAAACACATTTATAATTTAATATTAATTAATTCGTAATAAAAAGTATTTTTTTAAATAATGCTCCTGACAAGTAACGTTATGCTTCAAATAGAAATCGTACTGGGCATATTTAGTTGCGCTGTTCGAAGTGTTTTTAATTAAATGGGTCCGTGGCGTTGGCATTTAATAGTTGAGGGGAAGGTGGGCGCGGGTCCCGTGCTCCCATGAAGAAGGATCTCTGGTTGTTATTGTTACTCACTCTCTCACGACACAACACAATGCATACCTACGTGTCCCCAATCCAAAAGACACGGCCCGCAGAATCCGAGGCACCAACTTGTTCAATTCTCAATCCACACCTAATGACAACTGGCCCATACAATCGTTGGCGTGAATTGCAATGTATTTTGCATTAACATGGTGAAAATATTAACCAATGAAAAGTGAGAAAAAAAAAATTTTAAAAACAAAAAAATTATTTAAATTTAACTATAGTTAAACTATACAAAAACTCAAAATATATGTCTAATCAAGAAAAATTAACGTCACTATCAGGAAAAATCTGATGCCTAGTAACCTGCAGACAGGTACAATAACACCTATACTAGCAATTGCATCATATGTTGCAAAGAAAATTTCTTAAGGTGGCAACATAGAGGAAAGAAGATGTGGTATATTATGCTATTTAATTGAATATTTAAAATATAAATATGAACTAATTTATTTAAAAATAAATTTTAGGTTTGGAGAATTGTTTGGATAAAGGAATTGGTTATTTATTTTTGTCTAGTTCTAGCTTTATTTTTTATCAACTGCATAGTTCAAACAACAAAGTGCATTGTTGATTTTCTTTTAAAAAAATAAAACGTAAGTCCCACAAAAATGGTAAGAGAATATATTGAACCATATACAAACAACTTTTGTTTCCATTGATTTTATTTTTCCTTTTCAATTGCACCATATATTGTAAAATAAACGTCGTAAGTGGATAACATATGGAAGAAGAGAATAGAGGCACAAAAGGAGGCATTGTGAAATAATGAAAGGTTAATTTTTCTTCCATGGAATGAGGTCGTGGAGGTCTCAAAGATATTGATCATAAGAGTGATCAAGAGGTAGAAAATCTAGAAATGCTAGAAAGATGCACAAAAGAGGCAGTTCCAAGGGATGATTGTCGAAGAAGTGTTGACATTTGTGATGCAGAGCATACAGAGGCCTAAAATGTGACAGAAATTACCTAGAAGCAGGAGACTTTGTTCAAGAGATACCCTCCAATCCTCACTAGTATCGTAAAACTGGCTTGTCTAATGCCTCTCGACCTTGTTGGAAAGGTTAGTATTTTGTGATGAGGGTAGCCATCCAATTCCTGAAAATGTTAATTTACTAGGTAATAGGTTGGTTCCAGAAGTTGCAGATAGCCCTTTGGTAGGTAATGTTTTGGTTCAAGAAGTTCCAGATAACCTTCTTCTAGAAGAAATGGGTCATAATTTGTCGATGAAAGCCAATGTGAGGGACATGAGTGTTACAGATGGTCTGTTGAGAAATGAAATATAGGACATCGATGCAATTGGAATAGGTCATGGAAAAGATTGAATTTTTCCTAGTGAGAAAAAACTTGGTACTGTGTTGATTGAAGAAGTTCCAAATAGTCCTTTGCTAGGTAATCAGTTTGCTCACCCTTATCTAGGTAATGGGTTGGTTCAAGAAGTTCTAGATAGCCCTTCTATAGAAGAATCAGGCCATGAGTTATCAATGGAAGTTAATTCCAGTAACATGGTTGTTGCAGTGTTCTATTGAGAAATGAAAGAGAGGACTTTGATGTCATTCGAAAAGGTCTTGGAAAAAATTTCATTTGTTCCGTTTAAAAATACCTTACCAAGATGAAATAGAAACAAATTTATGTGAAGAAAGAGATATATATGATAAGGTTAACTCTTATTTAAATGAAGGATTTATCCATGGAAGAAAAATGTCAATTGACTCAGCTCAGGGATCGCTTTTACCTGAAGATGCCACTGTTTTAGACTTCCCTTTCCAAAATGGACTAAGTGGGATGGAAAACAATGGCATGGACAATACACCTTTATTGAATTGAGGGGTAGTGAGGGAGGGGGCTCAATGTAGTCTAGCTAAGTTTCTTTTATTTAATCAGAAACCTCTCAATCATTTAAAGCCAACTGGACTGGAGACTCATGAAAATTTTTCAGATGAGGTTGAAGTGAGTATTTCAGAAATTTCACAGAGGAAGAAAAGGACTAGTTTGGAAGTGGATTTCTAGCCCAATCTTAACTCATCAATCAACAGATTTTCAAAGGGTGCAACAAGAAGCCTAGGGATTCCATAGTTAGTGCAACCAAATTTCAGCTTTTCATGAACAAAACAGACTATTGATTCATTTTCTTACAACAAGACATTTCAAAGTATGAAATTAGCATCCTTGCATGATGTAAAATTGTTGTAGGAATTTGAATTCTTGCGTGATAACATGGTAAACATTCATTACTCAAATATTTATCTTCTTTACGAAGTAATATTTGAGAGGTTTTCCCAGATCAACATAGTAGCAAGATTTTTGTCTTCTCAAATCAATAAGGATATAGAACAATCCCTTGGAGATAATGAAAATTAGCAGAAGGAAAAGCTTATATTAGAGGAATTTTCTACAAGGATGGGACTCTACCCAAGGAAATCCTTAGTAATGTTGGGGAAGGAAAAATGGAGGATTGGAAATAAAAATGTCAGGAGAAGCTCACCTTCATGTCTTTCATATTCCACAACTAATGAAGGTGTCTTTTCTTATACAAGGTCAACTCAAGTGACATTTGTTTGTATGAAAGCTACCAAGAATAACACCTCTACTTCTTATTTACAAGGCCAAGTTCACATTCATGCTACTCCATTAAAATATTTCTCTTTTTTATCTATTTTTGAAGTGACAAATCCCCAAAATCATGGTGCAAGAGGTGATTGCATGATTTTACGTGAAGATGACAATTTTTTAGACTTCTCTTTCAAGAAGGAACTAAGTGGGATGTAAAATAATGACATGGACAGTACACCTTTAATAAATGGAGGCATAGTTAGGGAGGAGGCTCAATGTAGTCTAGCTAAGTGGCTTTTAGTTAATCATAATACTGTCAATCACTTAAAGTCAGTTTGACTAGAATCTCATGAAAATGTTTCAAATGAGGTTGATGTGAGTAATTCAGAAATTTCACAGAGGAAGAAAAGGACTATTTTGGAAGTGGATTGGTAGCCTGAGGTTAACTCATCAATCGATTGATTTGGAAAGGGTGCAAGAATAATCCTAGGGATGTCATAGTTAGTGTAGCCAAATTGCAGTTTTTCATCAACAAATCATACTATTGGTTCATTTTCTTGCAGCAAGCTATTCCAAAGTATGCAATTAACATCCTTTCCTAATGTAAAAATGTTGCAGGAATTTGAAGGCTTTCACAATGGGTTCTTATCTAAAGAGAAAAATTTTAACTCACAAAAAGGGAACAAGTCTGTGGAGATAGATATGGAATATGAAAGAATTGAGATAAGGATGGGAAATATTCCTCTACCAACGAGAGTGTTAAAGCTACTGAGTTCTGAAAAGCTTTTCAGTCCCTCACTCTAGGGCCTAATCATATCTCTAATTGTAAAACAATTGTTCCATTAAATTCAAGTTCCTCTGGTGCCATGCGACTTGGAGAACATAAAAAAAGGCCTGGAGAATATCTGAGAAAGAGATATGCAACAAATGTCTCTTATATGGAAGCCCATATGATCCCTATAGATAAATTTCAGACGAGGTCATGGTTCAATGGATTTGTGGGATATGGACCAAAGATTAAAAACTAACCTTCATCAACTCCTGTGGGTGAAACACTCTTTGAGAGAGTAAGCAAAAATTTCATGAACATGGACTCCAACAACTTCCTAAGGAAATTTCATATGTTCAAAGTAAATTTTGGATTTTTTCCCATTGAAGAGGAAAATAGTTCCAAGGAGGAGAGTATGGATCATCCAATTTCACTAAAACATTTTAAAAAAAATATTTGGACCACCAACTAAGAAAAGTGTTTTGTGTGCCAAGAAAATTTCGATGGATACCAGCTTAGCAAGACACAATTCACTAGTAACAACTCTAGTAACAACTCCTATGGATGGAAAGTTGTTTGAAATAATTGACACAAATTACACAGATACGTGATGAAAGTTTCTCCCAAATAAATCTTATCTGAACCAAGATAATTTTAATCGTTTTAATAATGGAGGTTTGACCTAATAAGAAGAACATAAAGCCTTCTATATCAATGAATGAGTTCCGAAAAAATTTATGCTTCATCTGTCAAGAAGACGGTTCTAAGAGATCACAATAAAACAAATTATAGCAACAATGTGAGTCATATTTTACCAACAAAGAACAATTAGAAATCCAAAAATTTGGAGTATAACGTGAGATATTTTATTCCATTGGTCCTGCAAAAACCAATAGCATCATCAATCATGACAGGAAAGAGAGATGTCAAAGTGAAAGCTCTAAAGGTTGTTGAAGCTACAAAACGAATGGAAGAGAAAAGAGATCATGAATGCAAAATGAGGAAAGAGTTAGCAAGGTGTGGTGAACATGAGAATAAATTTCAGTAAAAAACCAAAGAAGAATGTAACAGAGTGAAGAAAGGAGAAGAAACCATTAGGGCCACTAGTGATTGTAGTCACAAATCAATATCAAATGGTGTGGCGAGAAAAAATCTAGTTGGATGTGATTTTGCAAAATATCATGCAGAGAATTCTTTTTAGCTAGAAGCCTTTTCTTATGGTGTTGATTTACAGTTAAAAAGAGATTTAGAGGCAAAGAATAATTTGGAACAAGAAAATTTAAGAAAATTGGAGATGAGCAAAGGTGGAAAGAGGAATAACAAAAGAATAAATAAGATGAACTTACAACAAAAAAGAGGAAAATGCAACTAATAGAAAGAAGAGATCGTGAGGAAACGAGGAAGTGATTGGAAGAGGCATAAAAGTAGCATAAGGAGACTGAAGAGAAACTACATATATATAAGGAAGTGAAAGAACAAACGCAGAGAGCTCTAGAAGAATATGAGCGAAAGAGGAAGGCAATGGAGGAAGAAGCATAGAAGCAATGACATATAGAAGAATAAAAGGAAGCTCTATAACTAACTGTTACAAATCTGTGTGGTTTTTTCGAATGAGTCAATCTGATGGTAAACGTTAAACATTGACGATGGCACATGTGACATAGGGGGGGAGTTAATCAACGCACAATGGCACATGTGGTATGGAGAGTTCTTCTCAAAAGAGACATCTTACAACATAACTATTTACTTTTTTAATTTCAACATGTTAAAAGAAAGGGATGAAATTTTTAGATGTGTTTTTTTAAGTGCAAATTTCAGTATAAAAATTAAACTATCTAATTTTCTATAAAATAATGGATTAAAAAAAAAAAAAAAAACTAAAACAACAAATCTAAACTTATTAATTCTTTATTTTAAAATTAAACATAAACTAAATAACTATATAAAATAACAACTTTAAAATTTTACGATACCATTAACTATATAAAATAACAACTTTAAAATTTTAGGATACCATTTCAAAAGACACTTTTAGAAATAAATTTAATTTATAAAAATAAAAATCATTTATTGTTTAAAATATCCTTTATCTATATTATTAAAAATTTTTATAATGCTATATAAAATAAAAATATGATTCATAATATTTAATTATATTAAAATTTAAAAAATTATTGGTCATATAAAAATATTTTTTCAGTGGGCCTTGGAAAAAGCTTTACTGTATGAATTCCCAAGCCTCATCATTGTCTTTATTTCTGCAATGTTATTGATAGAATAGCCATCTCACAATTCAGTTATACCATAAAAGAGTTTTTTCTTTTCCAGTAGGCCATGGTTAGATTTTCTGGATGAATTAACAGGTCTCATCATTATATGCAAATGTATCATTCTAGTTAACCAGTTTTTTCTTTTCCAGTAGGCCATGGACAGTTTTTCTGGATGAAGTAACAGGTCTCATCATTATATGAAAATGTATCATTCTAGTCAACCAGTTCTTTCTTTTCCAATAGGCCATGGACATTTTTTCTAGATGAATTAATAAGTCTTATCATTATTGCAAATGTATCATTCTAGTCAACCAAGTGCTGCAATGCTACTGAAAAAATACTCATCTCAATGCTTAGTGCATACCATATATGAGTTCTTCCACTATTTCCTGGTAAAGGTAACTGGATGAACTCGCAAACCTCTATCATTATATAAAAATGCTCTTCTTTATATGGATGAATTGCCAAGCCTCTTGATTTCCCATAGATTAAACGTTTGTATCCCAACAGTACATACCATATAAGAGTTATTTTGAATAGATTGAATGTATGTAGCTCTACAGTGCATGGACCTACCAGATGAGTATTTCATATCTGGTGAATTGTTGTTGGTGATTAGGATGCTGGTTCAAGGGCAACAAATTCCTCTAAGTTTTAGCACATTTCTCAATATTATTCAATCACACAAGATAAGAAAGCACTCACCACCATTTTCTCACTTGTCATTCTATACCCGGATAATTTTTATGCCATAAGCACTATAAAATCTATGTCCATACACAGAGTTCGCTAAAGTCAAGTGCTTTGTAAAAGTTTATATATTATATTTTAGGCTTGGAATATCTAACAAAGAGTTTATATACATTCTACTATCTCTAACAATGCACTTATTACTGTCAACTATTTCTAAACTATGAATTTCTTCTAACAACAAGCTTTATTGGATTGTATACTATTTCCCTCCAGTTAAGTATAAAAATATGTACAGTGCATTTTCTACCTTTTTTTTTTTTTAATTATGACACAATTACATTATTTTAAATGTGACATTTGCGAGCCTTTATTGCTGGATAAAATAAAAATAAAATTGAATTTGAGGTTTTGTACAAGAGAAGGATCTGTCTATCTTACCTTCATAGAAATCCGCAAAGCTTATTGGTTCTCCCTTAGTTTCGTAAAGCTGATTGGTTCTCCCTTAGTTGTGAACAAGTCTTGACATTTGAAATTTGATGGGAGACAAAACCTATGCATCGTAATTGGCTAAACAACATCCTAGATGGGAAGATCTTCCTTCTGCATAGCCCATTAGTGAGTAGGAGTACCCTTTAACACTACATCCATATCAGGAAATCATTTTTCTTATGTCACTTTGTATTCCATGGCATCCAAAAAGGATTCTACTGCATCTATCCCATGTTAGATATTATAACCTAATGTTTGGGGTCCTGCCAGTTTTACATGGCTTCTTCAAAATCACTGTAAAATAAATCGATGTTTCTCCAGATCACTGATCCATATATAGTCATGGTATTTTCTTAAGTCGTCCTTGTAGCCAAGACCAATTTACTTAGAGTCTTAGAGTAAATACTGCTTCAAATAAATCTTCATAATGCTTAATTAGTGTCTTCTTGAATTCTTTCAACTCTCAACTCAATAGATGCTAAAAAAAAAGAGATATTCAATGAGGTATGTATAAAAATTCTCTTCAAGCCACTTCACTAAGTCACCAAGTGGTATTTAACAGTTCTATGGAAATACTTCAAATGCTCCTGGGAATATATTTAAAAATATTAAGAAAGGGTCTTAGATCTGCTTCTAATTCTATGTTATAGCTTCAATATCATGGGTCAAGATCATGGTTCCTGGCATTGATTAGGGGGTATATTTTGCTACGATTGGGTGTTTTCGGTTAATGTTTTCTGCCCCATCATGTTTGGTAGGTGTGTGATTTATTCATAATCATTTAAGTACTTATTTACCTAGCTGCATTTGATTAATAATGGTTCAAGACTATCCATGCTCCTTATTTATGGATATGTACCCCTCGAAGGCATAGACCTGCAGAATCCAAGAGGCCTCCATCGAGCTACATAGAGTTAGTGAGCAGGAGAGACAAAGTAGGAGAATAGGAGGCTGACAGATTGAAGATCTGGCCTGTTGGTTTTAGTACTATTTGTGCATTTGTTGATTTAATTCGGTGTGAATATATGTATGTGTTCTGATGAAGGATAATCAAATTCCCGTGGCAAATATGAAACCCTATGATTGGATTATGTGTATATAGAATATTTGAGTTCTCGGTGGAGCACGAGCTAATGGCTTAAGACTTATGAGCATTGGTGGATTTCGCATCTGTGTGAGAATGGATTTACACTTCATAGGTAACTGCATAGGAAAAATATGGTGAAGTACTCTATAATTAGTTGTGTGAATAGAATATTAAATTTGGGGTAATGGTATCCCTGTGTACCTCTGGTAGAGCAATGGAAATACTGTGCTCGAACCTCCATGAATTAGGTAAGACCTTGTGATAAGTGTTATGAATGTGTATGTAACTTAATGAACCAAGGACTGGTGTATTGAGTTGCATAATCGATATTGATCTTCTTGAACCCATAATACATGAATCGTGGAGTATGTAAGGCATTGTATCTCTGCGCAAATGGCTGTATCCCGAGTTAATATGGTATGGCCACGCGAAGGAAGAAGAACAAGGGTAGAGTTTAATTGCAGTAAGGCATTAAAGAGTAAGACGAAACCCTCAGGGTAGATAACAGAACCTTGAAGAATAGTGGAACCGTGTGGGAACAGTGTAAGTTGTTTTGGAGGTGAAAGGCGGTTTTCGCGCGATTAAAAACTGGTAAGGAGTTTTTGGAAATAAAACGCGATGTGTGTCATGGGTTGACACATGACCTTTGACGATATTTGGAAACCACCCTCATCACATGAATTTGGAGAATTAACCTCCGTGAAACTAATCTACGCAATTACCGTCGGATGTATGAAATATGGTGTTTTGGAACACAACGTGAGTTGAGCCGTCGGATTCGACTGACACTTAATGCAAAGGAATAAGCTGTGGGCCCGAGTCTCAATATTGCTTATCATCGGGTTGATTAAATTCAAGGTCGACGAGTATGGAATGGTCATGTGTATTTTCCTTCGGGACAGTGGGAGCGTTTGAACGCAATTCCATCTACAATTTAATTGTGTGGGCTAGACGCTATTATATAGCGTTTGGGTTTATCCAAGGTCAGATTGTTAGACAAGGGGAACATCTGTATGGTATAATTATGTGACGGGTTGGTAAAGAACTAAGCACATACACATTTATATTGTGTGGCCCGAATATTATTGGGTGTTGGCGTTAATAAAGGGCTGAGTCTAAACCATATTCATTCTACTATGAACCATTATATATTGGGTGAATGATTAAATTGGAATATTGATTCGAATATCATCCCGAGGGTTTTATAACAAGGTTACATATTTTGGAGTAGACTTTGGAATTGGTTTTTCAGATAAGTTTGAAGAAATTTTGGAGTTGCATATAGGACCATCTTTGGAGTTGTGTTGAGACCATATTTGGAGCATTGCTGAGGACTCTTGGAGAAACCCTTTATCAATAGACTTGAAGAAATATTTATGTAGTAGAGTTTGGAAGAATTTTTTAAAGGCTTTGGTACAAAAATTCTTACCATTTTCTATACCATTTTTTTTAAATTTTCTATTGGGGTACATTTGTTGTGTTTCAACAGATTTCACTTTGTCTCTACATATGCAAAATCCATTATTTTATGGGTAGAGTTCAAGCATAGGGACATGGTGTAGTGTTAACTGGTGTGGGGATAAGAGTCAAGGGAAGCCTCATTTTACTCCTAAAAATGCATCTGCATCTAATTTGACTTTTTGAACTTGGTGTTTAACCCAGCCTTTAGAAAACAGAAAAAACATGATCCTTGCTCCAAGAAAACCTTTTAATAGTCTATACAAAGTAATATCGTGAGGAAAAAAAAAATCATTCCCATACCAAATAAATAATTTTATTATTGAAAATAATAGTGAGGACTCTGAACCTATTGTTGTGATTTTATCTTGTGCCTTCAATATTTTCATGTCCTCAAAACAAGCTTCAAGTCTGCAACTAGGTGTCTTCAATATTTTCTTCAACTTTTTTAACTTTTACAATTTAAACCAGGTTTTCATTTCATCCTGTCAAGTTTCAACAATATAATTATGTCTTCTTTTCAGTATAAAATGACACATCAAATTAATTACAGTTCATCTCCTCCTAGCATTTTCCTTACGACGTTTCCTTTGCAACATTAGGTGCAATTGCTAGTTTATGTTATACTTAACATTTATGTAGGAGTAGAAGTGTAAGTGTGTAGATTTATTAGTGGTTACTACCTAACAAATTTATGTAAATCAAATCAATTTATCCACTTCAACACTCAATTTATTAATTATTTCCAAAGAAACCCCATAGGATTCAATTTCTTTATTGGCTTTTATTAATTGAACATCGACGAATATATGTTATTATTTTTTTATGCAAATTTTAGAAAAGCCTAATTTTTAACTTGAGTGACAAGGACTACACTGCACTACAACACTTTTAATATGGACTTTGAAATATTTTAGTTACGTTCACCATAACTTATCACTATATATATATATATATATATATATATATATATATATATAGACTACATAATCAAATACACATTTTCAAATGTAAATAATATTATTTATTGTCAACACCATTTTAAATAGTAAAGAAAGTGTATATCTACCTCATACTAAAATGTAATTTTTTTCAACTTTCAATTACTTATTTATATAAATTTTATATAAAAGTATGATAGAATTGAAGTATTTTATTTATGGGCAACATTATCTTTTTTTTTTATTAATATTTGGATTTTTTGAATATAAGTATTATTTTATTACTTTTAAATGTTAGTATTATGTGAAATATCCCCTATTGAGTTGCATAGTGCCTCTCAAAACAAAAAACAAAAAAAATTAATTAGCAAAAAATTAACATTATTAGAAAAAATAAGAATTAAAAATATATATATATATATATATATATATATATAACAAGTTCATATATATATATATATATATCGCAATTGTGTTTTGAATATTTATAATGAAATTAGAAAAATAAGGAAAAGTATATTAAAACATAAAATTTGAAACATTTAAAATTATGAAATTGAACGGAACTAATTAAAAATAAAAATTGTAATTTAAAAAATAAAAATTAAAAATTAAAAAATGTAGAATTTTTTTTTTGACTCCTAGGCCAACATCCCGTCGGTACTTCCAGTGTGACGTTTCCATCAAACCCTACTCTACTAGCACCAAAGGGTTGCTGCTAGGATGGATGGAGCAATTCATGACCAGAAAATGGTTGTAAAAAATCTATGGAAGTCTTAATTACATAAGGTAGTTTTATGAAAATCGGGAAAATTATGTAAAAATGTTGTCGAAAATACTCGAAGCTTGAAATGGTCCCTATGATGATAAAAAACCACAAATAGTCAAATTCAATGTTCAAAATATAAAAAGCTTGGTTCTTAGAAGACATGAATTGTCATATATTCTCGAAACATATGCATCTAACGAATTATGTGTAGGGATTTTAATGTAGAATAATTCGAAAAGGGTAGAAATTTGTTCATATGCATGAATATGATTAGATGATAGTAAATTAAATATACATCATCCCAAAAATAGTTTTTGGATGTAAATGATGGCATAAAAAAGGTTCACGTTGTTTTTTTAGAGTGGTCAAATTTATTGTAAGGATACATAACACATATGGTATGGATGTTAAAATAAAAAATAGTTGTTTCATCAAGGGAACAAAAGGATATTGTGATGGATTTAATTTCTAGATGGGTTTCTTTGTGAAATTGAATATAATAAATAGAAAGATAATTGTATTGTAAACTTGTTCACAAGAAAACCTAAAACGAAATTAAAATGTTTAGTTGTCCATTTGCCTTAATGTCAAATTCACCACCCTTACTCCACAAGGGTTCAAAAGGGTCTTATTATGTAAATAGTGTTATATTTAATTTTTTTTCCTCTTTTTTTAGATAAATTAAGGATGTCCTTACATATGAATGCATTCATAATTTTTGAATTAACAATATCCATACATTAGGTTTGGACCATTTTTAGGACCAAGGTATATATATTTACATGAGAAATGGTTAAGCTATTGTTGACGGTGCTAGTTATCGCCAACATATAGGGGGTCTTCTTCATGGGAAGTCCTAAATAGACCTCACACTAGTTGTAGTAGGAGCCTCATTGAGAGTATCTAGCCATCCACCATAACCCAAAGGTTCACCTTGGTTTCAATGAATAACATAACATAATATAGACATAAAATTCAACAAGCAAGTAAGTTGACATCATGTAGAACCAATTACAATGTATGAAATGAGACAAGAGCAATAGGGAAACAAGAGCGTCTCTCGAAGGAAGTAATAGTACTATGCCAAAATATGTACACAGGAGAAAGGAAATAATTGAAGGAAATATTTGTTCATTAATGTGCAAATCATTTTCTAAGATAACAACTATTCATGGAAACAAATATAACACACATTCAACATGAGAAGTACCAAATCCAATGAATTGGTTCAATTTCCTTAGAACACATGAATATAACATATACCCCCAAAAATAAAAAAATAGTCTGAAAGCATCTGCGATAAATCCATGAAAGTGTGTTTTCTTAATGAGCTTCAATTATTGGAAAATAATCTAAGTACACTGTTATAATGGTGAGGAACTAGTTGTTGTAGTGGAAAATTGACTCACTTCCTCCTTCTCAAAAGATTTTTTTCTCTCCTATGCCAAGTAAGAGAACCCAAGACTAGCTCTGTAAAGCCTAAGCCACAAAAATTCATTTTCTTATGCTAGGAGGTTTATCTTATAACAAGAGGAATGGTGTTAAATATGCTCACATTTCTTGGACTACCCTCATGACTCTTGGACTTTCGCACATTACATTTTTTCATTTTATTAAGAATACAACATTAAATACCACATGATGGTTTGACTTGAACCATGGACATATATTTATAGTGATCACACTTGTACAAGTTTTAAAATGAAAATGTTGGCATGGTGCTCATGATGAGGTGGAAATGCCAACTTTCTCTCTTTATTTCTTTGTCTTCTATCTTCATTAAAAATTTGATGAGCACTTTATATTTATGCAATATCCTCTCTTTTTCTAATCTTAACCCTGCTCAGTATTGGAATGTTCTTAGTCATCATGCAATGCCTTCTTTCTCTCGTATTTCAAGATCTACTTCATGTCGTCATGATTGTTTTCCTTTTTTCTATGTCTTTCCCTTGGTATATTCATTGAGAATTTCCTTTTTATTCTAAGAAAAAGATGTTGCAAATAAATATCATTCATGAAAAGGTAAAATCAATACTCAAATCACTTATTCTATATCTACCTATCTCATGGAAAGAACTTCTTATGATAGGCCTATGGAAGTACTGAAAGGAGAAGGCTTCATAAGGAAGGTGAATTTGAATTAAATAGTGGCCTAGGAAGGCACCACTCTTAACTTTTACTATTCCATGCATTGTAAAAAGGGGCTCTCTTTGGCCCAACACATTAGGGAAGCTCAAGGGACAAGGTGATGGGCTTGTTGGTTAAGACTACACCATGTGCCATAAACGAAGGAGAGGAAGAATATGCCAAGGGCTTAGAAGAGGCCTAATTGAGCCTTGTTATTGTGCTATGTCTTGAGAGAGGGAGGATTGAAAAGTTTTTTGTGAAGAGTAGAAGAGGAAGGAACTAGGTAGATGGCTTAAGGCTTGACAAAATTCTATGTGCTGAAAGGAAGATGGCATCTTAAGGAAATTACATATTTTCTCAATAAGGGCTCAATATATACTAAAAATGTTCCATGCGATGAGAGATGTTGGACAAGAAAATGCTTGAGCATATACACTAACCTCTTCATCTAACTTGCACTTACAATATTGGTACTAGCTTGGCACAATGAGCCCTGACAAAGTATTCTACCTCATCCTTCATGAGATGATACTTGGTCTCATAGTGAAAGAAAATTTCTTTCCTATCATATAAATATGGACTACGCAATACAATGCAAAATATATCCAAGGTTACAACATCAAGGTCAACCTCATCAACTATGTTGGATGCAATCACAAATGTAGTTCTACACTGCTTGGTTAGAGGTAATTTGGCTCTATCACACATGCAACCAAGTGTTGGGGTTTCGGATCAGGCTTGGTCTCCAATCATAGTTTCTTAACCAAGGATTTTGAAATCATGTTTACTTTTGAGCCTTGACCAAATAAGGTTTCCACATTCATATGTTTCATTATGACTATAATGTGGAACAATTCAATCCTCTTTCGTTCATTAACAAGAGACTCATTTGAGGAACCTGTACATGCATGCAATTAAAAATTTCCATTAGCATTAAGAGAAAGAGTAACTTTTAGTCCAACAAATGTGATATGTTTCTTGTCACCAGAATCGAATCCAAGGTCCTGATGTACGGTTCCTATTGTCTTTTACTTGTTTCTCCCACCAAATCTCGTTGGTTTCAAATTTGGATGCAACTTCCAACAATGTTCATCATCATGGCCTTCCTTCTTATGTACCCTCATTTAGTAAATGTAACCTCTAGGCTTATGTAAATAAGAAATAAGAAATTTGAGATTCGTAAATAAGAGATTATATCTTGAAAGTGTTATTGTATCTCATGCACAATATAGTGCCATGTGAATAATTGTCACATAGTTTATGCCATAATCTATGGACATGGATACAACATTTGTACATGATTTTGAAATATTTATGCATAGAAATTTCAATCTTGTGCTTTGCCTGAATACCATCCAAACATTAAATTCCTAAAAATAATCCATACTCAAGTAGATAACATGTTTAGCTTAAGTTACATACCACCATAATTCAGCCCATGTTTTGCAAAAATAAACATTGTATGTCAAAATTTCCAAGTGTGAAGTGGGTAAGACCTCTTTGGTTTACTTGGGTCACGTTGTGAGAGGTAGACAATTAAAAATAGATCCTTCTAAAATTGATGC
Organism: Pinus albicaulis; assembly: GCA_034641835.2. NCBI lineage: Eukaryota > Viridiplantae > Streptophyta > Pinopsida > Pinales > Pinaceae > Pinus > Pinus albicaulis. The sequence continues at coordinate 128,815,044 of CM076571.1, read as the reverse complement.
GATTGTAAAGTGGCCTAAACCCACCAATGTTAAACCAGTTCATATATTTTTGGGTGCGGTACACTACTGGAGAAGGTTCATTGCCAACTTCTTCTCCATTGCATCCCCCTTACAGGCATTAACAACTGTAAAGAAAAACTTTTAGTGGGAAGGAGAGCATAGAAAAAAAATTTATACACTAAAAGATAAAATAAATATCACCTCTATCTTTACCTTCCCATATCTCCAACAACCTTTTTGGATTGAAACATATGCGAGTGGGTATGCCATGTGAGCAGTGTTGATTGAGCAGAGGAAAATTGTATGTTAAAGACATTCTCCCAAATTGTTGTGAACTATCCATGATAATACAAGGAGTTGTATTCCTTGATTCAAAGAATGAGGAAGTGGAACCACTATTTTATTGGCAGGGAGACCATCATTCATGCATATCATGATCCTTTGTAGTACATACAATCGCAAAAATCTTCAACAAGCAATACATTTTAGATGAGTGGGATTCCTCTAGGAGGTTCACATGGTAATAAAATACAAGAAGGGCACCAAAAACGAAGTGGCTGATATGCTTTATCACCCTCCTATTGTTGCATCTATAGTTTTGCAAAACCCCTATTTATATTTTGAAAGTCATGACGAGAAATATGTTGATGATTTTAAGGATATATATGAAAAACTAAATCATGGATTGTCAATGGAAAATTATCATTTGGAGGGAAAAATTTTGTACCATCTTGGAGAACTTTGTATCCACACCAATGAAAGAGTACATCCATTGATAGAGAAACATACCTCTCTTTTGTCGAGACATTTTGGTGTAGGAAAAAAATTGTGTGATTTACAAAGGTTTTGTTGTTGGCCTCACATGAAAATTATTGTCACTCGATATGTAAGGGGATCTGTGTTGTGTTCAGTGTCAAAGATCTCTAATATAAAATTTGGGGTCTACAGATTACTCCCTATTATGAGTCCTCCATGGGAAAGTGTGTCAATGGATTTTGTTGGTAGTTTTCGATTGTCTAGGAAAGATGATGACTATTTGTATGAAATTGTGGATCAATTTAGGAAAATGTGTGTCTTAATGCCTTGTAAAAAGCAAGTCACTGTAGCTCATACTTCTCATATATTCTTCCAATTTTTATGGGTCCATTCTAGTTTTCCCGCATCAATTGTGTCTGGTCCAAACTCTCATTTCCTTGGAGACTTCTGGACGATTTTGTAGAGAATGGATGACACCAAGCTGAGGATGAGTACAACATTTGATCTGAATATCAACAAACAATTTTTTTTTTTTAAATACAGAGTGATACATTTAATTTGAGGCTATTGTGGAAATAATTCCAAGTTGTGGGATGAGCAACTTTCATATGTACAACATGCATACAATCGGACAATGCATTCATCCACTCAAAGCTCACCATTCCATACATGCTTTGGATATTTTCCAATCGAATCCCTTAGAGATGGTATATGGGAGAAATGAATATTAAATTTCATTAATTGGATTTGGATGATTCACGAGGAAGTGCAGGAAAAGTTGGAGAAAAGTAAAGCTTGATACAATGCCCAGCATGAAAAGCACCAGGTTAATTAGCAATTCCAGGTTGGAGACACGAGTTGGCTACACATTAGCAAAGACAAGATGAAAGTGGAAATAAATAAGTTGACACCAATATGATATGTCCCACTCACCATATTAGAAAAGTTTAGAGACAAAAATCTTCCTCTTGATTTTCTAGCATACATGCATATGTACTAAGGGGTGAACATTGAAAACCTGAAGCTTTATGGGCCTCATTTGATCATGGACATCATATAGGTTGGGAAGGTTACTACAGTGCAAGAGTTTTCACCTGAATAATTGAAAAATGTACATGAAGATATCATTCTTGAAAGGAACACTTGGAATTCACGACAAGTATATGTGGAGTACCTTCATCTTCATCTCAAGGGAATGCATCCAACCAAGGCCCGATGGATTGAAAAGGATAAAGTAAGGGAAAAATTACCTCACTTTAAAATTGAATGATAAATCCTTTGGTGGTGTAAAAGCTCATTAGTGGGGATGAATGATCCACGCGGCTCTAGAAATAGAATTCACCTTGAAAAAATAAAGAATAAAAGTCATTGGATTGAAGTGAAACCGGAGTCATATTGAAGATTGCATTGCAATATTTCCAAAAACATGAAGGACACTTAAATCCAAGTTCGTATAAGAAACTTATGGATAGTAAAAATTTTGGTCAAACTAGAGAAAGTGGCAATCACTACCAATGAAAAAATTTGGCAATGGGGTGGCCCATGGAATCTGACAGTCTGAACAGGAAAATTTATCACCTCGTTAATTTGTCCACTAACCCTTAAAAACTACGGTCACCAAGATTTTACAATTTATGGTCAAAAAAATAAAAATAAAATATAAAAATGGGGTGGCGGTTTGCCACACTCACTATATATATGATGGGAAGGCCACCCACCGGCAGACCCTCCAAACCTGTCAATACAATCATGACAAGTGTATGGAGGCTGACAATGTTTAAACCCATCCAGATTCACCAATACTGCCAACAAAAGAATGGCTTTGTTTTGAAAATTCTTTCGACATTTTATTATTTAAACCAGCCTTTATCATTCGACGGTGGAGGGTGACGGACTCAAAGCATCATATTTGATTTCCTGCAAAACTAGGAGTGGGTCAAGGAGGGCGAAACCATTATATGGGTATCTTTTTTATGGTTATAAGGTTCATTTAGCATCCAAAAGTGTCAGTGTTATAAAGTGGTAAAATTTATAGTCATTTTCACGAATTTTTGCAAGGAATCCAACCGTGTAGCACGTTTCTCTAGTAGAGGGATCCATTTTAAGGCCATCCCAGCAAGTGGAGGTACAAGGTATCATTTTTTAATTGCTTGTAATTTATTTCTGCTGAAATTTAAAGAAAGATGGCACACCACATTAAGCAAGGCCCCGTGAGGTGGCCCACACTAGGTGAACTCCATAATCAAATTGTCCCATGTTGGGAAAAATACTGAGAGGGGGGGGTGAATTAGTATTTACTGCATATTCAAAACTTTTTACTTTTTCATTCCTTAAAACCCATACGCTACTTTGCTGAAGCCAAGTAGCGTATACACGTGGATATCCTTCATAAAACTCGCGTATACACAGAGATCTAATTATGCCATTAGTTCTTCACTTATATCATTCCATCATTCATTCATTAGATGTACTATAAACAGTAAACATGTGCAGTAAGAACAGAATAAACCATCACACAAAGCATCACACATGAACACCAGGATTTTTAGGTGGAAACCCAAGCCGGGAGAAAACCACCGCTGCAGTTGCTCAGCCTTCAATATTTTATTATAGAGAAAACATCTTACAACATATGTGCTGGCGCAGACTTGACCAGCACGCAGGCACCCACCTGCGCTCGTTTACCAGCCTCCCCTGGAAGGGAGCTCCAACCCCCTGACTCGTTTACCAGCCTCTCCTGGAAGGGAGCTACGACCCCCTGCTCTCGTTTACCAGCCTCACCTGGAAGGGAGCTACAACCCCCTGACTGAAGGCTACAACCCTCAGCACCACCTTGGACCACGTTTCATCAATTTTCACACTGGATCCAACCAACTCAATAGAACACAACTTGCAGGCCACAATTCATCATATTTCCAGACTGAACCCTTTCCATACTTTTAAGCACAAACATATATCACCAACAGATACATATTAATACAGATCAGATAGCAGAAACACATCAGAACAGATCAGATATTTCATACCCCTTGCTTCAGCAAACCCTAGTTTCCATACGCGCTTTCCCTTCACTGATGTCGCATATATACGCGCTTCCGTCCATACAAACCAGCGTATACCTCAGTGTATATTTTATTGCGCATACGCGCTTTTACTTCAGATAAGCCGCGTGTATACGCACTTCCACCGCGGCGAAGTAGCGTATAGATCTTCAATGATTACAGAGCTGCATACTTCATCAGATCAGATCTTCAAATCAGATTTACCCTTTTCACTTCAGTCAGATGTTCGCCTAGATGTTCGCCTCATCACAGATCTAAGTCTTCCATAAGCAGATCTAGCAGATACAAAATAAATTTCAGATCTAGATATCCCGCTTCATCATTTCTTCATAGGTGCATCATAGATTCAGATCTATCATCAAACCTTTACCCTTTCCATACAGATATACTTCACAAAGAAGTATTCATTCAAGCTCAGACATCTTGCTCCCACACTTGTGTTTTGCATAATGAATTTCTTCTCTTTATATAGGTTTTCCCTTCTTCAATACCACGGGCCCCTTTTTCAATACCATGAGCCAAATCAATACCATGAGCCTTCAATACCACGGGCCCCTTTTTCAATACCATGAGCCAAAACAATACCATGAGCCTTCAATACCACGGGCGGGGTTAATTAGGCGGATCATTACCCAATACAATGGGTCAATACCATGGTGGTTACCCTTGGTTTTGCACTTTTTGAGCGCTTTAGCCCATATGCGACTTGGCACGTTCTTTTCCGCGTGCATACGCGACTTCCCCTAGGCCAATCCGTGTATACCTAGAGACATACTCTTTTTCATCATTTTGAGTACATTCTGAAATCCTTTCTTTATTGCCTTCTGTAAATACTATAGATACATCAGATTTAGTTCATCAACCCATATTCTATCAAGCACAACTTCATCAAGTAAGTTGCCATCCTCTTCATCAAGATGGTTGTCATTCAAAGACAACATTCAGCATCATATTTTCAACAAACATCATATCATATCAGAATTACATCATTTACCAAGTCCATCAAGTCGAGGATAACTTCATCAGGTGGATTGACATCAAGGACAACACATGTCAACAATCACATGTCTTCATCTTCATTCAGTGGGTTGCCATCAAGGACAACACTCTGCATCATATTTCCAACAATCTCCCCCTTTGGACTTGATGGCAACCACGATGGTGTTTGGTTACCACAACAGATAAGTACATTGACACCATGTCACTCTCCCAATTCTTTGACACCACTATCTGCATTCAAACACCATGTCACTCTCCCCCTTTGACATGAAGGGCAAAGGGCGGATCAAAACCAACACACTCTCCCCCTTTGTCATCAAGGGCAACGGGCGGATCAAAACCAACACACTCACCCCCTTTTCTCCTCATGTAGAAGAAGCGTTCTGCAGATCTGATGTATACTGAAGTGACCAAGCTCCCCCTGAGTTCATGATGAATCATCAAACATATTTTCCAATGAAGTACATGACTCTATGAACTTCCTATCACCAAGGACTCATACTTACATCAAAGATCCAACCAAGTGGATTTACATATAAGACTCAAGTACCCAACCAAGTGGGTTTACACATTTCAACTCAGCTACCCAACCAAGTGGGTTTACAAATTTGACAAGTCCTTACATGACTGAATATTACAATTTTACAACATGAGTCTCAACAAGACCTTTTCATCAAACTACAGATATAACTTTTAAGACCAACACCAGAAAGTCCTCAAGAAAGAGAACATATTTCAGAACCATCATAATGCCAACACTGCATTATACTCAGCAAAGCTAATGCTCCCCCTGAATCTGTGAAACCAAGAAATCTTTCCAAATGACTAAGGCTCCCCCTTAGTTTGTGCATCCTGAAACTTCCACCAACAAATCATCAAGGCATCTTCATCAAAACATTAGAAACAGAATTATGAGAACTGGAACACCACCAGAGATATCAAACAGTATCAGAGATATCAAACAGCACTGCAGCTGTGCTAAAGAGAGCTAAACCAACCAAAAATTGCCAGCAACCAAACATACACGGTTTTCTGTGCAGGAACTCGCGTATATACGCGACTGTGTTTCAGGAAACCCGCGTATCCACTACCATCTTCTATATTTTGACCAGATCTGATCCTGTGTGAAGAAAAGACAGTGTTCAACTTCTTTCTGATATATTTGACTACTTCCCTGGACTGCAGATAGATTGAACAGTGTAGTTGTGTTTTCAAGCATCATCCAACGGTTGTAGCATAAGCACATTAGTAACCAAGCCTTCAGATTATTTGTAGCATCAATACAATCTTTCCAAGGGAGATTATCATATCAGAACAGCATCTTCACATCAGAGTCAAGAAATCATCCATGTGGTCCAATATCACCATGATCTTCAATATTTAACATGAAGGAACATATGTAGGAAAAGGATCTCAACCATAGTAACAAAATCTGCATGATCTATTCTTATTTCTGAATCAAATGACATCCAACTCATCTATGTGTGATCATCAGGGATCAAAATCTCATCATAATGAACCATATACCAAGTCATCATCATTTAAGCATGAGTATCACAATAGCCAAGAATAATCAGTCATATTTCCAACAATGCAATCATTAGTATTCAACCTGCTGCCTTCCCAAATCCAATGCCTTTGCTTAACTCAGGCAACTGCAAATAATTTTCTAGAATGAAGAAAATCAGTAAGAAAATCTCCGCATGATCAGGTCTCATCTCTAAATTATATTGATCACATTACAGTATGAAGAAGCTGGTATACCAAATATGGGAACACCATCACAATCTAAAGAAGAAGCTGATATAACAAAAATTGCAATACCATTGAAGTCTGCAGAAAAACTTGGTATAACACATGTAACAATCCCATTAGAAATAAACAGTGCAACAAATAATGCAATCTCACAACAGTTTGAAGAAAAAATTGGTATGGTAAATGTTACAGTGCCATTAGAGTCTGGAGAAAAAGCTGGTGTAACAAATAGAACATTACCATTGCAGTTCAAAGAAAAAGTTGGTATAACAAATGTTGCAATCCCATTACAGTCTATAGGTCCAGAGGAAGCTGGAATAACAACTAGGTCTCTCAACAAAAGTTACAAAATTAAGACCCCTATAGTAATACCTCAGAAAATTGTTGTGCCCGGTGAACTTTTTTATTTGGAGGATCTCACAGGAATTTTAACAATGAGTACATGGAAGGATTGCCTTAGTAAAGAGGAAAGAGGTTATCTGTGTTCATTTCTGCCACAGATAGGGCAAGGAGAGTGTCATGACACAGTTTTAGAGGCTCTGCTCAATGGGGAGAATGTCAACTTTGGGAATCCTGCTAAAGAGTGGGGAGAGAGCATATGAAGAGGGAAGCAACATCCAGAGGCTCTGGTGCAAAAGGAGTTGGAATTGAAATATTGCCAGAGCAAGTATTTCAAAGATCTGAGAATATATCACATGGAGTTCATATCTAAAGTGGATGAGTTTGAACTGTTGTATCATAGCTGCAATGATGATGGTGAAAGGTTTAGAGAACTGCTCAAGAGATTAGCCAATAAGAGAAAGAAAATGGTGGGCTGAGCTCTGGTCTATTTGCTTTCATTGCACAGAAATACAAACCCACTGCTTCACAGCCCCACGTAGGACAGAGGGCTATGACTCTCATTTCAACAAAACAAAATGGAGGAAAATGCAAAACTGTTGTATTTCCATATTGGAAGGGGATGAAAAATACAATTTTCTAGAACAAAATGAATTGACATGAGGTTTTACGTCTTTTACTGTGGTCATGTTTAAGGGAACAGAGTTGAGGATTTTAACTCAATGGGTGGAATACGTCATTTATGTCATGGTTTGAATGAGGGTTGAAATTTGACATAGAGGCCATAGATGGTTGTGCCATTGCAATACTCGCAAACATATCTTCATCAGATCTGTCATCTCCTATGCACAAAACAAAATCTGGCGGCTTTCCTCTTTCAACCATTGTTGACAGAAGTTGTTGTGCTACCAAACCCTTACTAACACCCTGTAAATTCCAAATCAAATGTGTGTAAATACTAAAACCTACTTCACAAAAAACCAACTGAAAAATTTCTGATGCTCACATATATAAGTACTTTCCGCACCTGGGGTTTAACTTCAACAATATGCTGGCCACTTTTGACCTCCACAGGCTCATTTGCAAGCACACTCTCCAGATGATCTAAAAGCTCCTTGGATTGGCATGATCCAAAATCCGGATCAGCGTCCTGATGATGCCAAACCAAAGCAGCTTCTTTAGCTTCAAGGATTGTTTGTAGTCTATGCTTCTAAATCAACCATCCAGATCCATTAACCATATACAAAATACAACTGTTGGATTTGATGCCATTTCAAAAGGGTCTACGATTCTCTGAATCTTAATAAATCTCAGTTGAATCACACCCTGCAATATTTTCTCTGCAACCTCAATGGTCTCAGTTTTAGAAACAGAAAAGCATTGAATTCATATACTGAGTATGGGTAGACAAAAAATAGAATGTGATATACCAGATGAGCAACGTTGCAGCGACTCAGCAGCTCAATGGCGTTGTCGCCGACCTCGCCTGTTGCCATATTGCTTCTGTGAACACCATCATAAAATATCAATAGAACAAAATGAAAAGCGAAAGCATAAATCAGCCAAGTACTATAGTCTTTCTTCATCAGATCTGTCATCTCCTATGCACAAAACAAAATCTGGCGGCTTTCCTCTTTCAACCATTGTTGACAGAAGTTGTTGTGCTACCAAACCCTTACTAACACCCTATAAATTCCAAATCAAATGTGTGTAAATACTAAAACCTACTTCACAAAAAACCAACTGCAATTTCTGATGCTCACATATATAAGTACTTTCCGCACCTGGGGTTTAACTTCAACAATATGCTGGCCACTTTTGACCTCCACAGGCTCATTTGCAAGCACACTCTCCAGATGATCTAAAAACTCCTTGGATTGGCATGATCCAAAATCCGGATCAGCATCTTGATGATGCCAAACCAAAAGCAGTTTCTTTAGCTTCTATGGTAGAACCATCAGTAGTTTCAGTATATAATTTCATAACAGGCTCTGCTGTTTTCTTCCAGTCAAAGTCTGCAGTGGTTAGCGTTGTTTCCCATTCAGAATCTTGGTTCCATCTGAACCATACAAAAACAATTTAGAAGAAATAAGTCATGATAAATTAGAGATCAAGCATAAAACTATGTTACAAATGGTAAAAAAACATGAGAAAATAAGTGTCAAGAGATTGCCTTATGAAATAGCCATGCTCTGCTGCAATCCCTAACTTATGGCAAGGTGAAAACCATTCACTGAGAGATTTCTGACCTCTTCCACTCACAATAAAGACAACATTTTTAGGGTCATTTCATAAGCTGTTTACAACAGATATTACTTATGGACTTGGTGTTTTGTTGATAGAAGTCTGAGGCATCATAGTACCATCATAATCCAACAAAATTGCCCTGCTGTAGGTTCTCTTGTATGCGGAGACAATATGTTCTGTAGCAAGCTTCCTAAAGCTTGGACTAAGTGCTACAACTCTGAAACTCAATCCAAATCCAATACGCCAGCACCTTCTCTTAAAGTGATCCCGGCATACTCTCTCCAAATCCTGCTCAAAGCTGTGAGCCCAATAATTTACACCATGTGTGCTCACATACTTGTAATGTTTTTCATGCCGTAGTTGCTGCTCAGCCTCAGGAATTGTCAGGGATACATTCATGGCATCAGCGACAGCTTCTATGTTCCAGGGATTGACTCTCATGGCTCCACTGAGAGAAGGAGAGCACCCTATGAACTCAGACACGACTAACATACTCTTCTTTGGAGTACCAGAACTCAATCCTAAGGCTTCATCTACTTTGGAGCTACCCTGTCTGCAACCAACATATAACTAAATATTTGCAACTACTTTCATCGAACGGCTGAATATGTTTCAATCGTTTAACATATAATCTAATGGTTTCACATTATGACACGATGCACATCAGCAAAGTTGTTTTCAAATAATAACGCCTTACGGCGTAATTATAATTTTATAGTATTGAATACACTTTAGCTATCATAGTTGGTGGTATGTTATCCTTTAGTGTGATAATGATAATAATGTAGTATGTAATTATAAACAATAATAATATCTTAGAGATAAGAAATTATAAATAATAATATTTATTATAATATAAAGTTATTTATTATAGTCTAATATAAATGTGCATAGTTGATCAAGAGCTCAAATTTTAGTTTAGAAATCAAAGTTCTTGGAATGACACGAAATCTGAACGACCATGTAGTGCTCATCGTTTTGAATCCGACGCATTTCGTTTCGCACGAAATGGACTCCGTATGCTCCCAAAAACACGATCTGTTCGCTTTGCTAAATAAACAAATTTTGTGCAGGAATGACAGGGATGCTGACTAGGCATCCGTACAATCCAGTCAACAAAAGGTATATTCCAAAGAATATTCTTTAAATATTCCCACAGATGGACCATTCTGCGAATGGTCCATCTGATAATTCAGGTTACGTGGCAAATTTTGATTAGTTTTAAGTTGTCCAAATGGGTGAGGACACGTGGTGTAGCCTGGGGCCACCACTTCTCCCCCATGGGGGTATGGTGGATTATAAGTTTTTGTTTAACTCTGGGTGGAGGCGTCGCGGTTCGACTCTGTGACTCCCCACTGCCAGCACCACGCCTTACTGCCTCCGCTACTGCTTGGTTCTTAACTTGTAAGGGTTGCTGCTTATATTTTAATAATGTAATGTTCGATGGCGGGGGAGAGAGGGCCAGCCCCCCGCACATAGAACCAAAGCCCATGACCACTGGCGAGGGCTTAACACTAATGCAATGTTTATGCATTAAAATGTGTTTAATTAAACACTAATCTGCAGTTAATGCACCTTAATCCAGATTAGGCCACTATGCATTGAGTTAAGGGTTAAGTGTGGGTTTTAAGCGCTTAACATAGTTAATTAACATTAATGCGCTTAATTAAAGTTAAACCAGATTAAGTTGGCAGACCGCCAATTTCGGCAGAAGACTGCCATTTTAACTCGAGCTAAGTGTAGTTTGCCAGATTTAGTGGAGTTTTTCTAGGTGAAAGTGGCTAATTTGGAAATATATTCATGTTTGTAGGTAAAATATATCAATGTGATGTCACCTAATGATTGGAAATATGAGTTGTCTACGGAGGCGGAGGAATTGCCTGGACGGCCAAAATTGGCCGGAATCTGAGCATAAAAAATATAATAAATCTTGCAACAACACTGTTTGTATCATGTTTTTGATGGTGGAAATGGATTCAACGCCATAAAAAACCTGTAGAGCACCCAAAATATTGAAGTTTTATAGCTATAACCTGGATTTACAAAAATCCCTACTGGATTTTCTTAAAATCTTATCGAAATTTCCATGATTTTCAAGGCAAAAAAGCAGTCTAGTTAGACTATGGCTTGGAAATATAACGTTCGAGAGATAATTTTGTCGAACAAAATCCAGAAGGGTAGTTTGAGACCGTTGGAAATTGATCAAAGTAGCTTCTAAATTCAAACTTGACTGGAAGTTGAGATACATGACCACCAGGCAAAACGTCATGCACCCAGCCCACGTGGTATCATATATATAGATGCGAGAATTTAAATGCTAAATAAAGAAGCATTCTAGAAGGAAGTCATGTGAATAATAATCAAAGGAAATCAAATCACAATACCAGAACCAACAAATCCAACAGAGGTATTCGACAGTACCCAAAAAATGACCACCTGAGAAGACCAAATAAAAATAAAACTGTCGAGATTGAAGCGAGTTAAAGATTTTCTACACCTATGAATCGTTGAAGTGGAATCAATGCAATATGCTAGAAAGGGGAGAATATTTAATCCACAAATAAAAAATACAAGAAATTGAATTTGAAATCCTTCCAATTTCAGTATCGATAAAATAAATCTCTGATCTCTAGGGCATTTTTTTTTTTGGGAAAAAAATGCTGTCTATTAGATTTATAAACAGTACATTCCAAACACATCATATTCAAATCTCGATAAATCACAACAATGAAAATATATCAGCATTGTGTCCATCCGAAGATAGATATAAGCCTGCAAAGTTCCACAATCTAGAAAACAAAACTACAACATCATAAAGTTCAACAGATAATACATCAGCATGTAGAAAATCAAATTTCGAAACAGAATCTGTCGAATCTGTTCGTCCCATATTGAAAGTAATTGATAGCTGGAAAAACCATTAAGGTTCAGAAACATAACGTTCAACCTCGCTTGAAAATCTGTCGAATTTGTTCGTCCCATATTGAAAGTAATTGATAGCTGGAAAAACCATTAAGGTTAAACAACATAACAATCAGCCTCGCTTGAAATTGGATCGGCGACCTGAAAATATTGCAAAACTTTAGTATTGAGCACAGACATGCTCACTTGATATCATTTCTCCTGTAATCACGGGATGGGGATCTCTGTAGCCCATATTTGGTTGCCATTTATGTATTTTGAAACCTCCAAAAAAGCTATAGGCCTATAACTTTACATAAGATGGGTTCCACAAAGCAAGTAATCCACTAGCATTTCCAGCCACATCAATTGCTGCCGCATGCCAACCCAGACAGATAAGTAAAATAGTGCCAATTGCTTTCGATCTGAAACACAACGTCTCCTGGAAAAGAGCAATAATAGGATCAGCTCCATATCGCAGTTCTTTTGGGTGATAGTGTTTGGAGGTATCGCCCATACTCCGCAAGTTCAGAGAAAGGATGTGGGTCATTTGGAAACACCGGAAGGGTTGCGTGCTCTAAGCTCCCTGAGGTCATCGGAAGCAGAGATGGGGACATCCATTAGATCCAGAAAGTCATCTCGAAAGAGAGATTTGGTTTTAAGTCTATCCGCACAGTGATGTTATTTCCAGAGACAGGAGAAATGGTAATGTCGGGCTCCTGTGGTACTCTATAAAAACTCTATAAAAAATAGTTAAAGCAGCAAGATCAATGTTCAGGTTACCAAGAAGGGATTATATATCACTACCAACAGTGTTTTTGGGCGAGTCCGAGATGTCCAATGGCTCATGCAGCGGTGACTGTGGGGAAACGCATTTCAAAGGGGGCATGGAGGGTGATATGTGCAATGGAGCGTCAAGAGAGGAGACAGGCTTGGAGGGGGATGCATGTGCAGTCGCTGCAGGGGTGGTAGTTTCTGGAGTTTCATCAGATGATTCAGAAATCAAAGAAATGTTCGGGTCAACCCTACCGCTCATTATATTGGAGCTATGATCCACCACCTTTTCACTAGATAACAAAGGGGGCTTAGGTTCACAAGAAGTACCAACATCATTGTTAAGTGGAGAGGGCTTATCGGATAGGGCGCTAGCTTATGCATATACCTCTTCATCAGAAGATGGAGGAAGAGACTTACTCGACGGGGGATCATCTTGAGAGCCAGTGGCCACCTTGTCCTTCCATGAGCCAACAACACTCTTCACGCCCCGATGAATATTTCTGAATCTCATGGGGCAGCATCCTTTCAGGTGTCCAGTGCGATGACAAACAAGGCATCGAAATGGTACGCCCCAGTAATCGATTCTTTGTCTATGCCGTCTTTGTCTAAACCAACCATTGAGCAATAAACTCACTTTGGGAGTGTATCCAAGTATGGGGTTCCAATGTTGTTTCACCCACACCACCATATCGACATCACTCCCGTCTGCAAATATCCACCGTCCAATCAGTGCCCGCTTCTGGAGGCTGGCCACACGCCCCAACAAATCTTCATATTCCAGTGTAACCTTCTTGATGTCCATAGCCAGCTTGTAGCAGTTATACAGCGTCCGCCCATAACTCTTTCGTCTATATGCACCCATTGAACCAACCTTATGTTTACCCTCCGCATTGCTGTGATTCAAATTCTTATTGTTATCAGGAGGCATGAAAATAGATTGTGCGATCATCCGAGTCCGACAAACTTTTTTGTTCCGCTTCGGTCACAGTAGAAATCAAGGCCTCTTGTGCAGACGTGTCAGAAAATATAATGTCATATATCTCCGCCATTTGGATACAAAAGATGTTGACGTCAACTGTGGAAATTGATGTGATGTGGTGTGTAAGTGAATCCAATCCCACCAAACTATTTGAAAGCATAATATATGCTGCCGGTTATAATAGGAATGTCAGGACATGCATAAAGAATGTCTGTGTCTTGAATTGGTAGGCCCCATGCACAATTCACAAGACGTAGATTGTCAGCCCATTAACCCATAGCCGTTGGATGAAGTAAAATAATGTATTGAGCTTCAATATTGTCATGTTGTCATGCCTTTAAATGGATGCCGCCACCCACATACACTCCAACCTGTATTGACCCCAACAGGACCAATTGGAGTCTAGATGTGCACAATTTGTCAGTCAAGAATGCAGTATGTTCAATTTTTTTTTTGAAATTCCAGTCCTAGATGCTACCCAAATCAGTCCATCAGAACAAGGACTGAAATCCGATTCCGGTAAACGGAAAACAAGGGTGGCGGGCAAATTCTCGCCGGCAATACCAGTCAAACCTCCTTGTTCACCATCACACATGGCAACATCAGCAACAACAAAGCACCGCCACCATCATTTTGAGTGCTGCTGAGAAGACAGAGAATCAGAGTCGGAGGATGATTCTTGATTCTTACAGTGCAGCAAATGATGCCGCACAAATATTTCCATGATCCAACACAAATCAACCAGAGAAACGAAGCAGGAAGACCAGAAAACTCTGCACCTATGCTGTCTAAACTGGGTGTCCACTGGTCCATTCCTTTTATAAGATGAGATTTACAGAGACGCATGAAAATTCTTGATCAAAAATTGCTTATTCAAAACATGTAACTTCAAAAGTCTCCGACTCTCACCTAAATCATACAAAACGTGAACGAGAAAATATTACACACTAAAATCACTTTAGATTATTGTATTTACGCGGCCTGCATTACACAACCCACCAGATGAATTGTCTTAACCTGAATTCACATACCATCCAATTCTCCAGGGCACATTAAGCAAGCGCAAAAACCAATTTAATAGTTTTATATTGTTTTGCTACTGGAAATGGGGAAAATAGTTTTTTCTGAAGTAATTCTATAGTGGCGGAGCTCTGGTTTAAAAGTCTATTTAAATTAAATCCAGGCATTAGAAAGAGGGAGGATCCAAATCCACGCTGCGGAGGAGGGGACGATCCAACACTGGGGGATTTCGAACCGAGAGGAGGAAAGGCAAAAGAATTCTTGCATTCACATCTTGTTTGTAAAGAGGGTTTTGGAAATTCATTTGCACTATTGTGGTGAGGATTGAATCCTTCTCTGAAAACAGGAAATAAAGTTTAGATGCAGTAAAGGAATTGCACTATTGTAATTCTCTGCTATTTCAACGACTTTTTTAATTTAACAATATTTATTTTTGTAATCAACTGAGGAAACACTATCGCTCGCTTAGTTTATTGCAAATAAATCTTTCATTTTTCAAGTTCAAATATGATGTATGAGTATATTGGTTTGACTGTTAATTCTGTCAAACTATCTTGCATGATTAATTAGTAATGAATTTGGAAGTTGAAAACCGCATAAGAACAAACCTTTATCACTTTTAGTTGATATGTACTTGTTAGCATAAAGTAATAATGTTTCTTGTATAACTTATGTCATATTAGAATTATTTCAATATTATGGCCTAAATCATTATTCTTATGCAATTACCTCGTTTGTATATGGAGATTTTTGTAAGTATATGTATGTTAACTATATGTCCACGGAACATTTCGGCTATATGACAAGGATTCAGGAAAATAGTACCATTATTCTTTGAAAGGTTGGTATGGAGGTTCGGAAAGTGCCAGAGGATCATTCTGGGTTGTGATCATATTTATGGTATGCCTATTGATTCACTCCCAAACTAGCGTATCGTACACCGACTCGCGCATAGAGGCATCATTCATTTCTATCAGGTCATACACCACTGGGTTCACGGAGCACCTATCTTGAAATATGCCGAACAAATCGGACTCACTGGCCGGGAGGCAGTGGATTGGAGGATATATATGTAGGGTATACAGGCAACTGGATTGTGTTACAAGAATGAAGGTGACAAAATTGTATGGGACAGTGATATGAAACAGGGCTCGATGGTGGTATAGGATGTTTATTCCTACATTAATTTACAGTCTTTCCAAGGGAATATGTCCACAGATTTATGGCCCTTTTGGCATAAGAGAATACCAACCAAGATTTTATTATTTGGATGGTTGGTATGGAGGAAGAAAATCCTAACATGGGATTCTCTCATCAGATGTGGTTTCTATGGTCCAGGTAGATACACGCTATGTATACTACAAGAGGAAACAATTGATCATCTTTTCTTTTCATGCCCACGGGTTCTTGTTATTTGGAAGCTTTTCAGTAGCTATATTATCGACTCATCATGGATTCCAAGGGATTTCATGGACTCAGCTCAAAGATGGGACAAGATCTTCGAGAAATTTCAATCCTTGCCTTTTTTTCTCATTTGGGAAGTTTGGCTTGCAAGGAACAAGCTTTTATTTGAAGGGAAACGGTTTTCCACCGCCCATATACATATAACCATCATGAAGTGGATCATTGACTGGGAACCTGTTTAGGATATCATAACAGACTGCTCTATAAGGAATAGGCCTCACCCCATTTGTATTCCTACGATTTATTTCGATGGAGCATGTTAAGATGATATGATGGGATGCGACGCTTGGATTAAGATATCATAGGTTGAATGGATTCATATATGCTGGAATAGAGACTTGGGATCTAATAATTTGGCGGAATTGATGGCCCTATAGAGTGGTCTACTTGCTTCCCATAATATGGGTATAAACGAGGTCAGTATCTTTGGCGATTCTAAAATCCTCATCGATGCCATGGTTGGGAATGCTGTTCTATCTTCTCCAAGGGTACAGGGTTGGATTTTGAGAGCTCAACAATTATGGACTAAAATGAACAAGCCAACTATAAATCACATTTTCAGAGAAAATAACCCCAGAGCTGACGGACTCTCAAAAAAGGGGCTCGACATGAAATTTGGTATTCTGTAGGTAAATCAATTCAGAAATGGACAAATCATATGGACTACCGAAATCCCCATCCCTTGAATATGAAGGGTAGGGGATCTTATGGCGTGCTGCATCAAGCGAGCCTGTTTGTGTTTTTTATGTCTTATCATTGTAGGCTTTCCCTGGAAGGAACTCGGCTACAAGTGAGCCTAGAATATATGGCTGCGTCCTTTGGTTTCAAATTGTTTAAATTCTTGGTTTACAGGGGATGAGTAGAATGGTTGATTTTGTTTCATAATTTTGTTTTTGTCATATTTTGATACTTTCTCTAGTATTTTGCATGTGGTTTATGTTGGATACTTTTATATTGGGAATCTGCACTTTTGTTTATTTCTATCTACGGATAGAGACATACAAGCATGATGTATCTCATTGCTGAGATATATTCCAAACAATGGTTTTTGATGTTCATGATATGTATTGTTTATACTTATTTATTGAAAAAAATGAAAAGAAAAAAGAAGAAGAAAAACTAAAAACTAATAGGTATTTATTTCAATACATTTGCTTGAACATGAAATAGGTCTCAGAACTATTTCCCTGGTCTATTATCCTTAACTTATTCCAATTTCAATTGTCTCTTCTTCCCTTCATGATACTTTGCTCTTGACTGAAAGAGGGATTAATCGTTCTTTCAATCAAGATAGGAATAGGTTTAATATTTTTTTCTGCACATTAGAGTAAGACTGCATTTTAGATTTATATATTGCTTTTAGATTTATATATTGTTTTGAATAAAGTCATCTTTGTGAAGGCAAAATATTTTAGTTTAAACCAAATCTCTCATTTAAATCATTAAAATATTAAGCCAAAGAAATTGTATAATTTTATACATAATTAGTGATATTTAACATATGACATTTTAACATTTAGCTGTAGAACTAATTTTAACATTTGATTACTAATCTTAATTAGTATTAGAAGTAATAACACATGCCTTAAATTAATATTATAATTTTATAGTATTTAATATATTTTAGATATCATAGTTAGTGGTATGTTATTCTTTAGGGTGATAATAATAATAATGTAGTCTGTAATCATAAGCATTAATAATACCATAGAGATACGATATTATAAGTAATAATATTTAGTATAATATAAAGTTATTTATTATAGTCTAATATAAATGTGCATGGTGAGGATAATGTAGAAAATTGAATAATGGCTGAATTATTCACCGAGATTATCCTGATTACACACTATTTAAGCTTCATGCATAATACATAATCTCTTCTACAATTGATCATCAATTTGCGGAAATAGAAGCAGTCGCATGCGCACATTAAAACATAATCAAGCACACATGTAACACAGTATGTAATGGGGAAAGCTAATAGCTGAAAACCCCCAACTATCTGTATATTATAATGATAGAGAACATGTAACAATACATAGAACAAAGCTCCTCACATCTCTCAGCACTATCTCACATGCTACACACAAACTAGCTCAGATATAGAACAAGTCACAAGTTCAAATCTCCTCCACAAGTCTGCCTGCCTCTACTGCGTAATCCAAGATGAATAATGATGAGATCCAAGTTCGAATCCCACTGGCTTGTACTGCGCAATCCTCATTGGCAATCTCAATCAATGTGTGTGCAAATCCCATGCACAGCTATAGTCACAACTGATAGTAGACTCACCCTTTCACCCACCTCTAACACTGGTCTCCACTAAAATATCCATGCATTGCAGTTAACTGATGTGTTCTTTAGTTGATTTATGAGTTAATAATTAGTGAATTAATTAATAATTAATTCACACCACTCATCACTAGTGTATTTTTCAGTTAGACTAAATACAAGTAGTTCAACTAAGTTAAACAGAACACAACTCCACCAACTATCTCATCAACTCCACCAAACTCTACCACATGAGTTCTAACTGAAGTCAACCATGCAATAGCTCAACTAACCCTTAGGAAAAGCGTATTTCCTTCTGTCAGCTGCATGTGCCACATCCAAGCATCAAAATGAAGTGCTCCAAGAGGATAAGATAATGTTTATAGTCTAAATATTATTAAGGGTTAATAATATTTGACTGTTCTATTTTTAGCCCGACAGTCTAAAAATAGATTCCGCCCAATGTCTAAAAATAGAGGTCCATCTATTTTTACCAACTTTACCAATCATCCATAAATAGCATCCTTCAACTCATAGACCATGATCCATATGTCTAAAAATAGACATAGTCTAAAAATAGACTTTGCGCCAAAAATAGCCTGCGGGCCCACTTAGTGAAGGCGACTTCATTTCACTAAGCTCCATCATCTTGTTGCATTTTCAAAACTCCCTCTCAACAAGATATGGATTATCTGCAACCCCTATCCTGCCTCTGTGGTATTCGAATTTTCTCCTGGTGAGCGCCTTCGTCAAGATATCAGCATCCTGATCCTCCGTGGGAATGTATGAAAGTAACATGATTCTCCGCCGCACACAATCTCTGATATGATGGTACCTGATGTCGATGTGTTTGGATCTATCATGAAATACTGGATTAGCCGAGAGTTTAATGCAACTCTGGTTATCACAATAAATCACAATAGGCTCCAAGTGTGACCCGAACAACCCGACCAGGATCTTCCTCATCCATATGGCCTCGCATGCAGCCAAGCTTGCTGCCATATACTCAGCCTCTGCTGAACTGAGTGCCACGGATCTCTGCTTCCTGCTGTACCAAGAAACTGATGTCGACCCGATACTGAAGATTCCTCCAGATGTGCTCTTTCTGTCCGTTGGGCTCCCTGCCCAATCTGCATCCATGAAGCCACATAGCTTCACCTCATCCTCCTGTCTGTACCACAAGCCATATCCCGATGTGCCTCTAAGATAACACAATACATGCTTGCTTGCCTTCCAGAAGAGCTTGGTTGGCTTAACCATAGCTTGTGAAAGCTGGTTAACAGCATAACATATATCGGGTCGTGTATTGACCAGATACATAAGCGACCCCACCAACTGTCGATAAACAGTGGCATCCACTACCTCCGCTGAAGTAGCATCCTCCTTCCTCCAACCCCCAGGAAGAGGAGTATCAACAGGCTTGCAGCCATGCATGTTGAACTTCTCCAGTATCTCCCGGGCATACTTACCCTGAGAAACAAACAGTCCACCACTGCGCTGCCAAATTTCCAATCCCAGAAAATAATGAAGGAGGCCCAAGTCCTTCATCTCAAACTCTCTAGCAAGATCCTCCTTGCATGAAAGTATCAACAGCTCATCACCCGTCAAAATCAAATCATCTACATAAAGTACAATGATCAGCAACTTACCCTCCACCAAAATCTGGTATAGGTTAGGATCCACCTCACTCTTGGAGAATCCAAGTCCGGTGAAATAATTGTCTATCCGTGTGTACCAAGCACGAGGTGCTTGTTTCAACCCATACAGCGCTCTCTTGAGCCTGCACACATGCGACTCGCTGCTGAAGATCTTGAAACCTTCGGGCTGCTCTATATACACCTCCTCCTCAATGACTCCGTTGAGGAACGCAGTCTTCACATCCATCTGATGAATGTGCCACCCCATCTGCACTGAGAGAGCAAGAATCGTCCGTATGGAAGAATACCTTGCGACAGGTGCAAAGGTCTCCTCATAATCCGATCCCCTCAATCTGTGAAAAGCCTCGGGCAACAAATCTTGCCTTGTACTTATCCACACTCCCGTCAGCTGCTTGCTTCACTTTGTAGATCCATCTCGAACCCACCACCGATTTCCCTTCCGGCCTCGGGACAATCTCCCATGCACTGTTTCTGACAATCGAATCATACTCTTCCACCATGGCATCTACCCATGCAGGGTCCTCCACAGCTTCCTCGAAAGAGGATGGCTCTGTCACGATACACTTGCTCATAAGAGCCATGTATCCAGACTGTCCTGGATCGTCTCTCTGTCATACCGTGCCGTAGGTGGTCCCTTCTACAACCTTCTCTCCGCATCTGAGCCGCCGCTCGCCTTCTCGAGTGCGCTCTCCGCCTCGATGGTCAGCGCTGCATGAGTGGCCCCTTCCACTATGAACTTCCTCTTGTGGCTGATCCACATCCTCGAAGCTCATCCTTAGGAACTACTACCCCTACCAGCCAAGTGCCCTCTCAAGCGAACACTTCATGGCTTTCTCCTCAAATTTAATATCCCGCTGCACAATACTCTCATGATCGTCCGGAAAATACACACCCGAGTTGTGGGGCGTATCGCGTACCCACAAATATCCCAACCTCTGCGGTCAGATCCAGCTTCTTTCTGGCATCCTTCGTCACATGCATGTAGACAGGTGAACCAAAAATCCTCAAATGGGAAATATCAGGTCTCTTACCAGAAAACGCCTCCTCTGGTGTACTCATGCCAAGCATCTTGTGAGGACAACGGTTCTGCACATATACTGCAGTATTGCATGCCTCAGCCCACAAGTGAAGGGGTAGGCCCTGATCATGCAACATCGCCCGTGCAACACCCACGATCGTTCTATTCTTCCACTCAGCAACCCCGTTCTTCTGTGGGTTATGGGGTGCGATGAGCTCTCTCTGAATCCCTTCTGCGCTGCAAAAGTCCTTGAATTCAGCAGAGATGAATTCACCACCATTGTCGCTCCTAAGATCCTTCACATGCTTCCCCGATTCCTTCTCAACCAGCGCCTTGAACTCACAGAACTTTGAGTATGTCCCCGCCTCTTCTCTCTCGCATGAAGAAGATCCAAAGACTTCTCCGAGAAAAATCATCAACAAAGATCACATAATACCCGTGATTTGTCGCTTGCTACCCGAGAAAGGTCCACATCGTCTCAGTGGAATTCTCTCATGATCATCGTGGCGTGATTCTATTCCTTCTTGTGAAAAGGTGGTTAATAAATCTTTCTCCTTAAAGTACAGTCCCTCGCACCGATCCGATCGCGTAAGAGCAAGCTCCTTAGGATCCTATATAAATCAAGGTCAAAGATCTTCAAAGCTCCAGGGCAAGGTGGCCCAATCTCCTATACAACTCACTCAATGCAAGACCACTCCTTCGCCTTTTGTATGCCACTGGGCAAGAAGGATCTTACTTGCACTGATAAAGGTTCTTAACTCGAACCCCTATCCTCCGGGTCTCACCAGTTGCCTTACTGCGCAGGAAAGCCTTTCCCTCGCTAAAGACAACATCATATCCCTTGTCTTCTAACATCGCCACAGAGATAAGATTCTTCTTCAATCCCGGAACATGCATCACTTCCTTCAATACGAAGGGTTTACCAGACTCCCTCTCAAAGGAAATGGTACCGATACCGGTCGCACTGTATCTACCATCATCGCCCATCTCGATGTGCACTCCAAGATCTTTCTCATCCAGATCTGAAAAAAATCTCGATCTCCTGTCATGTGAAAAGACGCACCACTGTCCAAGAACCAAACTGAACCCATCACACTTGATACCAAGCATGCAATCAACAAAAAATCCAGCTCAAACTGTGAGGCTAAGGCCTCTCCCGATGCAGATCCAGCAGCATGCTTATTTTTCTTGTTTTGCGGACAATTTGTGGCATAATGTCCGTGCTGGTGATAGTGAAAGCACTTCACCTTGGACATGTCTTGCTTCTTGCCTTTTGCACTGGAATGAGAAGATTTATTGCTCTTCCCCTTCTTTGCTTTGGCAGCCAAAGCGCAATTTTCTTCATCAGATGCCTTTGATGAAGGTCCGTCCCTGGTACTCCGCCTTATCTCCTCTTGCATGAGATCTGACCAAAGTCGCTCCCATCCTGGAAATTTCTCCCGACCATTGACAGAGTCCTGATAGGAATGCCAACTCTTTGGAAGACCAAGGAGAGCCAAGTCCACCAAGTCCTCCTCATCTACAGTCACCCCCACACTTCCCAGCTCATCCCTGCATTGGGTGAACTTCGTGAGGTACTTGGGTATACTGTCGCCTTTCTCCATCTTTATGTTTCTAAGTTTATCCTTGAGTGCCAACTTCCTCTGGTCGCTCTTTCTTTGGAATAAATCTGTCAACACTTTCCACATCAAGTATGGAGAATTTTTTTCATGCAGGCTAGATACAATGTGATCCTTCACGCCCTCCAACATAATCCTTCGACATTTTGCTGTCTTCTTTTGCCAAGCCTCAACTTGAGCAGCATCAGTAGGCTTTGGGACTTCAGCATCTATGAAATCCTTCAACCCATTGTCATCTAACACCACCTCCATCCTGTCCTTCCATGCAACATAATTCGAGCTGCCCTCAAGGGCATACTCCAATCGCAATCCGTTGAAAGACATTTCAACTTCGACACCAAGAAAACTCTTTTGCAAATTCGAATTCCACCAGCTCAAAACTCAACCGCTTCTGATCTGTGAGAACAAATTATTTCTAGCACAGAGATCGACTGTAGGGGCATTTACTGGATATATCACCTTTCAAAGAAAGGATGGATCCAGAGGCTACCTGGCCCGCTTACAGACTCTGTCTACCGAAATAAATTGTAATCATTGTAATAGATCCGATGATCAATTTCGCTCCGATACCGTGTAGAAAATTGAATAATGGCTGCATTATTCACCGAGATTATCCTGATTACACACTATTTAAGCTTCATGCATAATACATAACCTCTTCTACAATTTATCATCAATTTGCGGAAATAGAAGCAGTCGCATGCTCACATTAAAACATAATCAAGCACACATGTAACACAGTATGTAATGGGGAAAGCTAATAGCTGAAAACCCCCAACTATCTGTATATTATAATGATAGAGAACATGTAACAATACATAGCACAAATATCCTCACAGCTCTCAGCACTATCTCACATGCTACACACAAACTAGCTCAGATATAGAACAAGTCACAAGTTCAAATCTCCTCCATAAGTCTGCTTGCCTCTACTGTGCAATCCAAGATGAATAATTATGAGATCCAAGTTCGAATCCCACTAGCTTGTACTGTGCAATCCTCATTGGAAATCTCAATCAATGTGCGTGCAAATCCCATGCACAACCATAGTCACAACTGATAGTAGACTCACCATTTCACCCACCTCTAACACTGGTCTCCACTGAACTGTCTATGCATTACAGTTAACTGATGCATTCTTTAGTTGATTTATGAGTTAATAATTAGTGAATTAATTAATAATTAATTCACACCACTCATCACTAGTGTATTTATCAGTTAGACTAAATACAAGTAGTTCAACTAAGTTAAACCGAACACAACTCCACCAACCGGTCTCATCAACTCCACCAAACTCTCGCCACATGAGTTTTAACCGAAGTCAACCATGCAATAGCTCAACTAACCCATAGGAGCGTATTTCCTTCTGTCAGATGCATGGGCCACATCCGTAGCTCCAACCGAAGTGCTCCAAGAGAATAAACTGAAGTTTAGAGTCTAAATATTATTAAGGGCTAATAATATTTGACTGACCTATTTTTAGACAGGCAGTCTAAAAATAGACTTCGACCTATATGTCTAAAATAGAGGTCCATATATTTTTACCAACTCGACCAATCATCCAAGAATAACATACTGCAACCCCTGGACCATGCTCCATATGTCTAAAAATAGACATAGTCTAAAAATAGACTTTGCGCCAAAAATAGCCTGCAGGCCCACTTAGTGAAGGCGACTTCTTTTCACTAAGCTCCATCATCTTGTTGCATTTTCAACAGATAATATTTAGTATTATATTATAGATTATATTAGATTTATATTAAACATTAGGTAATACTAACATTTCAGATAAAATTAAAATAATATGGGATTAATATTAGTATAGATTAACATCTAACATAACATTAGTATTAAGGTAATATTAACATTTATTTAACACAATATCATTGGACTAACAACTAATGTCAATTTGATATAGGATAAGTAGGATTATGCTAGAATTAATATATATTTAACATAATAAGATTAACAATAAATATTTCATAGAGTGATATAGCATGGTGTAGATAGATTGACATAGGTTAAATTTAAGGAATAACTTAGCCTTGGCTTGGCTATGCCATTAAAACAACCTAAGGGTCATTCTCTTGCCTGATCTGCAAGAAGAAATGATTTGATGTCCTTGCCTATCGGTAACTAAAATTATATCTTAAACCGATAGCAATAGGGAAAAGGTAACTGGACCTAGTTTAACCAATTGAAACCACCACTCCAAACGGAAAAGGAGTTGATCAAATGTCCGAACCGGGTGGTCTCCCTTACAATGTTGACGCTGCGGCATTTCGAGTCTTTAAGAAGTCATCAGGCTTGAATCACAACTCATAGTACTACAACTCATAAATATCTATTCAGTGAGGAATCCCACCATCCTTCGTATGGTTTTGAGAGTGCATCTTTTGGAAAGACATTTCGAATTCATACAAGATGAACACATGTATAGAAATATAAACACTTTAATATATTCCCTAGCTAATTTAGTTTTAGATAGACATTTGCAACGACTGTAGCTAACTTTAAATTCACAAAACATCATATTGAAAGAAGGATAGAAACTGGGAAACATTGAATATAGATATATATGATAAGTTTGGTTTTACAAAATGTGTGCCCCGAGACACATATGGCTACCATTGTTGATATACCAAAAAATACATGCAAACATCTAAGTAGACAATCAATGGTGCTCATGATAAAAAAACACTGCGCAAGCTATCTTATGCAACAATCGACCTATATGATTGGGTACCCTGATAGTATGTCGTTGAAGTTGCAGTGGAAGCTGATCGACCACGGTCTCATCAATCCCGTGGGTCAATCCATCCATGTGGCACTGTACCTTTGATCGCACCAACACTACCTCAAGTTCTCGTAGCGCATCCCGTCCCACCGCAACAACCTGTACTGGTCCCACAACCTCCTCCTGTGGCTCTCTCTCTATGCGAAGGAGATATGTAGCACCCACTGGTCGAACAAGTCCAATGTCTATATGAAAGTATCAAATATTTTAGTCTCGGGAACATGAAAAAAAAATTGTGAAACTTCATAAAACTTAAAGGTCAAAGTATCTTACCTGTAGGATCCCATTGCTTGCCCACTGGCAGCACGAGCTCATGATCATTGCAGAAATCCATCCCTGCGTAAGAATACTCATTGATCATGATGAACTGTCTGTGCAACCATCCAAAGAAGGTTGGTGAAAAGATAATTGTTGATGGACCTGCATGTCTTACCATGTGGTCTGTTAGTGTCAGTTTTTGCATCCTTCTTCCAGTTATCAAATAAACTATTTTCATCTCCTGTTAGGGTCCATTTTGAATTTTTTTTCATTCCATTAGGTCATCATGCAAAAATTTGGTCACTTGGTGCAGATTTAGGTTTGATATCACTCCTTTCAAAATTTTGTAACTTGTTGGATCATTTCACCACTTTGCTGAGTGTACCATTAGTCATGAGTTGTCATTACCATTTTAGTAATTTTCATCATGGTTTCATTTAGTCAAAGTATCCATTAGGTCTTAGGGTTTCCAAGGTCATCAAATCGCCATTTCATGCATAAATTCAAACAAGTGAAGGAGTGCCAATAAAGAATTTTCATCAGTAAGTTTGATTTGTAAATTTTATTTCAGAGCAAAATGTAATTTTATTTTCATAATTTGTAAGAAGTTCTCAAAATTCCAAGTAGCTGCACACTCAAAGTTCCATCAACAGATAATCAAAAATTCCAAAAGGAAAATAAGTGTTCCTAAGTCATCAAAAGATGAAGTTCAATTATCTAATTCATAAATTAAAGATAAAGAGCAATGTAAAGTCAATTTTAAGAAATGAAAAGTGGATCCCAAGTTTGTTTAATGACATTTCTCCAAGTATAAAGGCTCCCAAAGTCCAAGAATTCATTCATTTGCATCTTCAAAGCATCGATATCTCAGCCTCCCAAGAAAAAACCGAGTTTTCCTCCAGAAAATCAAAATATGGGTCATTTGATGTGCTTTTCCCAAAGGCACTGCGCTTTGCAGGAGTCCACGCTGTGCTTTTTCCAGAGGCGTTGCGCTTTTCACAGTTGCTCGTTGCGATTTTTCTCTATATGCTGCACTTTTTGCAAAAGGGAGCCATAATCCCTAATCTTCATTGTAGAGGTTTTCATCATTAGTTCAGGGTTTCTACAACTATTTTCAAGAAAGTGGCACCTCCACAGCCCCTCCTTTTAGCTTGTGATGTCAATTTTGTTTTACAAAGCCTCCCTTACATTTTATGCCATGTTTTAAGAAATTGAAACCCTAGTTCATAATTTACAAACTTAATTACTCTCCCTAGGACTCATTCATCTTCCCTACACCCTAAATCACTCCCCAATACCATTACATTCACTCATTTTCCATTCCCAAGCCCTATTTCCTAAAACCTACCACCCTAGTTTTGCTTTCCTAGGAAACTAGATACCTCCCTATAATACAAATTTCCTACCCTATTTCCCTAAATATTTCACCCTCCCATTACTTCCCTAAGCTCCCTAATCCCTTCATACATTCCCTCAAATTTCCCTCACCCATCACAATCCCCTAACCCATAATCCTACTCCCTTTCCCTTCCCCTTCTTCCCTAGGGTTTTCAAAGACAAACTGAGCATAATGGAGGAAGAAAGAAACATAATGGAGGAGGAAATAATTGCCACAGAAGAAGACAAGAAAACATATAACAAAGGAGGGAAAATTTTGAGATTAGAGCCAACAGACACTAGAGAATTAATGACATCACCCTTAGTTGTCATATGTTTCCAGCATGTAGGCTGCTGTGAATTTTATGAGATGGTACAAAGAGTCCAAAGTCATCCTACTTTGACCAGGGTTTTCATCAGCAACCTCCAAAACAACCAAGTGACTATAACAGGGGTGACTTTCAAAATTTCCACTGATATCATTGTAGCAACAAGAAGGATACCCAATGTGGGTGAAAAATGGTTTAATACTAAGGATTTGGATGCCTAGTTGTATGAGCCTTACCTCAAGGCACCTTACAAAGATAACATCAAAAAGGTATTTCCTTTTGGTCAGTTGTTGAACATATTTTCCCCCATGATGAAAATCATCATGAAATACTTCACTTGTGAGGGAAAATTCTCTAGACTATATAACTTTCACATTAGGTTTCTCATGCATTTCACTAGGGTGAAATTGCTCAACCTCCCCTACTACTTGTACAAAAGCATTGATAAAATGGCCTACATTGTGAAAAACAAAGATTTTGAGATTCATATGAACAACCGCTTCCATCACTCTCTGATTAAAATCATTGTCCTTCACCACCTCAATCAGTTGAACAAAGAATGGGAGAGTTTCATTGAGGCTGATGTCTTCAATGCAGGACCAATTCAACCTACTAGAACTATTCCACCAACATCATCAGTTCTTCACAGGAAGACTAGGCAATTTAGCAGGGATACAGTGAAAGAAATCAAAGAGGTAAAACAGGCCAAAGAGGTCAAAACCTACCAAAGGGGACCTAGGCAAGTGTTTTCTCCATAGATTGTGGAAGGAGCCTTGCCTTCTTCATCATTAAAATAGGGAAATCAAAAGCATAAAGAGGTAGTTTTTCAAGAGGAGGAAGACCTTCATGAGGAAGAAAGGCAGTTTGACTTGGTGGAATTGGATGTACAAGATGATCACGAGGCCTCAATTCTGATCATCAAAGAGAAAGATGCCACAATCAAATAATTGTAGGACAACATGACAAGAGCACAATTTGTCATATCCTTCCTTGAACAAGAAAACAAGTAGCTTAAAGAAAAACAAGTACTCATGGAGTTAGAGCTGCTGAAGGCAAAGAGGCAAGACAAAAAAGGTAAAGCAGTGATGGAACCTGATGAGTCTGACCATGGTGAGACTCAAACCACCAAGACAAGACAAAAATAAATAGGTCTTAAGAGAGCTTTAGCGTAGGAGAAACATGAGGCAGAGCAACCTAGTTTTGAGGAAAGATTTGCAAAGGAAATAAATGATGGAAAAGAAGTGTGGCTTGACAGAGTTAACATCCACCTTGAGAAGCTCCTCCATAAGGCCAAAAAGGAAAATGAGATGCTAAGACACATGGCAAACATATACACTACTAGAAACAAAATTTGCAACATCAGGATCAAGCATTTGAAGGAGAAACTCAAGCAAACCCTAATCAAGCATAAGGAGAAGGACAAACTTGAGATTCTTTCTGATGCCTCCTTGATTGCTTGAGACACCTCATCAGCACTTCATCTACCAATTTTTAATAATTTTGGGCAGGTTTTCATGTTTTTGGGTATTTTTGCAAATTTTGATAGACTTTTTGCACAGTCACCCTGTAAAAAACGCAAAGTGGGACATGTTGTGTTTTTTTGTGGAGGCCTCCAAATGAGAAATGGTTTGCATATTTGGATTCATAGTGATTTATACATACATTTTTTACTATTGGCACTCAGAAAACAAAGATTTTGACAGGTGGAAATGGTAAAAAACCACTCAAAAACCACCTTTCTACCTCCTTTTTCAAACCTTCACTTCACTTTTTTAATAGTCTTGGGAGATTAAATTTTTGAGGAGCTTCACTCAAGCATTTTTAGTGCTTGAGGACAGTTTTTACAACAATACTGGAATATATTTCCAATGAGCCATCTTAGGCCCAATTTGAACTTCGAGAAGGCAATCAAAAATCAGTTTTAAGGCCCACACTATGCTTTTGCCCAGGCACGCTGCACTTTTTCCAAGCACGCTGCACTTTTTGCAATTTTCTGTTTTCTCCAAAATTTTCAAAATTTCTCAGTGGATGGATGGATTCAATGAAATTTTACTGATTTAATTGTGAAATATAAATGTAATTATGTTAGGAATAGTTACTAGGGGTAGATACATCATGTAAAAATTTAATTTTGGTCAAAGTGAATTAGTTTCATGAATGATAGGGATGAGTGGCTAACCTCCCCTAATCACTATGATTCCAGTTGAGCACTTTGGGGATCAGCTCCACAAGTCAGGGATTCAACCCCTGAGAGTGGGAGAAGTATTTTTTGGCCTATATCTTTAATTTCCTTTCTCATTTCAGGGGTTGGATGCTGTAGAATTTGATCATTGAACACTATTGTAATCAAACTTTTGGCAAGAAATACCAGACTGAGTTGCAACTATTTTGATGGGACACCCATAGTAATTTGATTTGAAATTTTTTCTTCTTATGTTTTGAAAATGTGTGAATGTATTGTGATTTCATATTCATGCCATCTCTGAATTTAATTGATTCCTAAGTCAGAAAGACAAAATTCATTAGCTTATGCCCTATTTTGGAGGAATAGTTACAGTTTTGTTTCATCTTTCTTCTAATTGAAAAGAATTCATATTCCAAATGCTCTTTTATGAAACCCTAGCAGTCTAATCCATTCCATCAAGATACCCTAATGTGTTAAGATATTTACCTTCCTTGCCCCATCAAATCCCTGCAATTCTGATCCTTGTTTGCCCTGACCTAGTTTCTTCACCATCTAACACCTCAAATTAAATAAACCAAACCCTAGTGCTACTATACCTAGCCTAAAATATCATTTATCTAGTCATCTTGGCTATGATATTGTGGAGAGAACCCTATCTGCCTAGTAGGGCTAGCTACTTGGCGAAAGATTGGTTTGTGGTTACCTTTGCTGGTCTCTTCTCAACCTCAGAGATCCAGTGGAGTGATAACATATTGGCGACCATACTAGGGAATAAAGTGACATATATTCCCTGGTTGTACCATCAGATCATTGAATTCTTGGCCTGTGGATGACAGGTCTAAGATTTCATGGAGGCTGATCTAAAAATTTGCAGAGAAACAAGTTGTTGAACAGTTAACATTCTCGCTTCAATGAGATACACTAGATAAAATCCAGATCCTCATCTAGTTGATCTAGTAAAATATCCAGAGAGGCTTGTTCAGAAGCAAAGATATCAAAACACAAAAATTCAGTCAAATCCTATTCCATTGCTAAGATATTATTCGCTGTCTGCAAAAGTTTTATCTCTCGAAGACATACCTTTTGATTTGAAATTTGAGTTGTCTTTATTTCGATCTAAGTCTGAAACCTCACTGTCTGATATATGTTTTGACCCATTAAGTATTTCTGAGGTAAAATCATTAAATGTTAGTTCCTTAAAACTTGAAGAGAATTTACCTTTTGAAGAAACTAAGTCTAAATTAGACTTTGACATTAAAGTCTGGAGTCAATTCTATAGGCTCGAAATTTTAGCAAACCAAATTCAATACCAATTAAAAAAATCCATAATCCAATATCAACAAGAGTCATTATGCATCCCGACACAATCACAGTCAATTGTTGCTTCTTCATCTGCACCATCTACATCATTACCCATTCAAAAAAATCCTTCCATTGTTACTCTTGTACTTCACTCAGCGGGAATCATGGCCAGATTTGCACCCCTCATTCTACCAGGTCAACTCAATTCCTTAACACAAGGTTATGGCCAAATAATCCTGCTTTTTTATGGTAGTTCTCAAATTACTGCAAAACAACACATAGTCAAAATCACCGACTTTATTGGCCTCGAAGAAATAGATGCCGATGGTGCTAAGATGAGAATCATAGTTCAATTTTTTCCGGAGAGGTTAAAATTGGGTTTAGATCATTAAATGCAAACTCTATAGCCACTTCAAACTAGCTGATATATGTCTTTATAGCTCGATGGGAGGTGAATAAGAATCCCTTTCAAATCCTTTCTGAATATAATAATCATAAAAGGGAACCAAATGAATCAATACAAGACTTCACTACTCGTTTCAACAGAGTATACAATTCCATTCCCAACGAGCTCAAACCTCCTCCAAGTTTGAATCTTTTGTATTATCCGGATGGCTTTGATTTGGACATGGCCTATCAGTTGCGAGAAAGGAATCCTGCTACATTAGAAGACATGCAGAAAAATGCAATTAGTGTGGAAGATAACTTATCCATTAAGAAGTCAAAAATGAAGGGTGAGAGGAGAGTAACCATCAAAGAAGAAGCATCCTCATCCTATGATGTAAAAATAGACACTTTGATAAGAACAATATAAAGGATGGTTGACAGGATGTCCATAACAGAAAGGTAGCCGGAACCACAAGTTAGAAATCCTAACTTCAGAGGACAACAACAACAACCTCAATTCATAATCAAACAGAGAGAATAGAGAGCACCTGAGCAAACAAAACAACAACAACATATTCAGACACCCTTGCAGAAAAATTATGCTCAAGGAGTTGAGGAAGAAGAAGAAGATCATATTGTTGAAGAAAATCAAAATTTTTACAGCTGATGACCAACCCATATTTTTGACAGAAAATGAACAGTATGTTGAGAAGACATATGTGCCCAAGGATGAAGACTACCTATTAGCCACCGATCATGAGTTGGATGTTGAATCTGATGATTATTAGCGAGGCTACTTGAATGCACACAAATCACAGTATAGGCAATACTCATTGAGGGGTGGATATGTCCCAGTAAATCCTATTCAGAAGTGAGCATCCCAACAAAAGGATACTCCACCGAAGCAGAATCCTCAAAGTAATCAGAATAGAGGAAAAGAACCTGCAGCTACAAATCAACTCAAGGTTAGTCAACCATATACAAGCACACAGGGCAAAGAAAAGGAAAGTCAGAAGAAATAAGCTACACCAAAGGATCATGCCGACAAAAGAGTGTTTCGGGAAATAACTCCCTAGAGGTCGTTGGGTCAAAAACCTCCATAGATCGGGGCATGCTATTCAAGAAGGACTCACACAATCAAAATTGTACGCTAAAAACTAGATATTACAGATTGTAGAACTCACCTGTAGATCCTATGTTTGATGTAGATCCCATGGGGGTCCAAACCCCCAGCAACTCTTCTTCCTCTTCAACCTGGAAATCAAGAAGAGAAATGCACAGAAATCTATTTGTGCAGCATATATCTTTCCTAAATGTCAGTGTAATCCATGTGAAACATCATATAAACAATAATAAATGTTTAATTAACAATCTTTTCACATATGCAAGCAGATATTAACACATGAATTCGGAAACAAGATGGTTCTTCTTCATTACGAACAACATGTACAATAATAGAAAGGTGGAGAGATCACCTGAATCCTTCCACGATCTTCGAACAGACCATCGTCCGGATCCGTCCCGCCCTTGCCTCGCTAGGATTCTTTCAAGACTTGTGCAGACGAGATGACATATAAGCTGATGAACATCTCCAGGAAACAAGGGTTTCTTGTAAAAATATGGGAAGTGCAGGAGGCACGGGAAATCAGACTTGAATCGGGCTCCAACAGAGTATAATATCTATAATTTCCCCCCTTCCTTAGGCCATGCATATGAGGGGCTTTTATACTCCCTCAAAGTAGTTTCAATCAGTTGGAAATAGTTGGCCACGAGCTGGGGTGGTTGAATTACAGGAATAACCATCAACCCAACCTCAAAAATAGGGATTTATATATATATTTTTAATGATTTTAATGGCATACGTGGAAAAGTATCTTTGGACTCGCGTATACACGCAGAAAAATCTAGGCATATCAGCGTATGGGATTTTAAACACTTTTTTCCATGAACTTTATTCAAGTCTGTGGGAATGGGTGCCCAAGGCCAAAGAGACAATCATGAATCACATAAGGGTGAAAAATGATGCTATAACAGATGCCCCCTAATATATGAGGTCAGAAGGGGTACATGATGGCCGAAATGTATTATGTGCATAGAAAGAACTTCGCAAGGACAAGAGAGGACTTCACCAGATTTCAGCCTGCCAAAAACTAATGAAATAAAACAGAGAGTCAGATCATGTCTGAGGCATGCATACCCATGCTTAGTCAAAAATATATCCATATAGAAAGTGCAGAATACATCTAGAATGTATAAAAGTATAGCTGAACTGAAAGTACATAATGAATCATCTGAGCACGACCCGAAAGTACAAGTCAGAATCGATGTTCAAGTATCACATCTAGAAAAACTGATCAATAATGCTGAAAATGGATGTCTGATCACAAAATTAACTGAATCTCCAGGTACCAAATCATAAGGGGGTGGAACAGATGGTACAATCACGCAACTTGGGAGCCAACATATAGGATGCTGCTGTACTGACACTGCAACATATAAGGGTGGACGACATCACTGGCAGAAATTGAAAGGACTTTCAAAAGTGAACCGAAAGATGCTGATGCAACTCGAGGTCTTCACCGATCGCTATGGCACAATTCTACACAATGGGAATAAATGAGCTGAAGTCGACCATGTGAGAAATCGTTTGATTACCGGTCAATAATGTATACCGTTAACAAACGCGAGACAACCCACCGATAATGAAAATGAGTGTTAAGGTGCCCTAGTACAATCTAACAAGTGCGAATGAATGAGTTGAAGTCGAACACTTGGAAGAATCTACCAATTAGGAGGCAATGATGAATCCCCACTGTCGATAGCGAAGAGTCTGCCACTGATGACTGCAAACCCTAAGGTACTGACAAAAGACTCTAGACCTTATTCCCAGAGCAATGAGTCGGAGTCGATGGGAAAAGTTCTGCTGGAAGGAAGGCATTAAGGCATCCCACATCAATCCAGCGCGAGTGTAACCCGTAGGCCAATATTTGGAAGGAATCGGATGAAGCAGAATGACAGAACCAAACCGAAGTACGTTTCCGACATGCATAAGATGAAGCTAGCGCATGGAAGAAACCCTCTGAACCAACCAATAATGAAAGCTGACACAGAGGCGAGATATCCATCGATAGGGTCAAATGGAGATCAAGGTATTGCACGATTCCCAAGTGTGATAATGTATGCTGACGTCGAACACAAGGAAAACCACTCAGTCAAAGACCCATAATGATGATCAAATGCTGAGCACAAGGTAACCTATCAATGATGGAAATAGGGCCAGGGTGCGGCTCTAGGTTTAATATCAGAGCAATATGTCGTAGTCG
Organism: Pinus albicaulis; assembly: GCA_034641835.2. Lineage (NCBI taxonomy): Eukaryota > Viridiplantae > Streptophyta > Pinopsida > Pinales > Pinaceae > Pinus > Pinus albicaulis. The sequence continues at coordinate 128,780,218 of CM076571.1, read as the reverse complement.
ATAAGAGACAAACCCGCCAGCAAGAAGTCAATGGAGACCTTCTCAAACCAGCACGAGTAGAAGACCAAAACATCTGATGTGATAGAACAAGATACTGACAATACTAGGAAGGCCGAATGAATAATGAGTCAAGAGACACCGCATAATGGCCGACTCTGGTTAAACTTCCCTTGAACAAAATCACGACTCGTGATGACCATGGTAGTAAAAATGACACTGTATAAGTCTATGATGCAGGAGGCAAAAAAAAACTCTCCATATGATTGGAAGAGATAACCAACCGGGGGAGGACTGACCAGTGAAACAAGGGAAAAAGCTGAACCTAGGTCAAAACTAAAACTATCCCAAATGAAGGAAATATATGACTGTATGTGCTTTGTTGAAGGGCGACAAACTGATATTGTACTGCCATCAAATTATGAAGTAACATCCCGTTCCCGCTCTTTTTGTCATTTTCAATTTTTTTTTTCTTTTTCATATAATAAGCCTGAAAAAGAATAAAAGAATGCTATGGTACAATGGATAGAATGAGTATCAGGAAACAGATGCACTAGTTCCTGGGATAGGAACGATCCTATGCTCAATGTAAGGTGGCAGAAACTGGTAAGTGATACTCAAAGGAATGTTCCATCCATGGGTAAAAAGGGTGTCAAGTCGCGATAGCTAAGTGCATGCAATGGTTAACTTGTACAGATAATCAAGGTCAAAAGATGGCTTAAACATTGAGTCCAAATGAAGCCGGCTAAAGGCTAGGATAAACAAGTAGCCAATATGAAATGCAGTAATACAACTCAATGACACCAGGGAGCCTCTAGGGTAATAGCCAGAAAAAATTATAGTGAAGAAGAAGAAGAATGAAGCTTCAACACATAAGTCATGGTGGGACTAAAGAGGACTCCCGAGCCTACATGAAATGCAACATGGGCAACAAGTACTAGCGAGGAACTAACTAGGAAGCCCATGTAAAGGAAGACTCTACCACCAAGTCATGATTAAATAATCGGCGAGTGAAATGGGTGAAATACTCATGACCTGATGGGATCGACCCTATGGAAAGTGATCAGAATGGAGGCTAGTATGCAAAATGCAATGGAAAATGGATTTGCTAACCTATATGCCAGTGAAGATCATATACTTGCCATGACAGGCAGCAGTCATGGATAAAAAATCGGAACAACCTCAACTTCATCAAAATGTACCTGAGAATATACCAATCTTGACACTTACAAGCATTCGGGTTATGCAGCTTAAGATAGATTGAAAAAATAGGCATAACAAATTTTTGCAAAATTTTTCAATTTCTGGGCATAAATACACATGTTACCTCATATTTGGTTCATTGTTACTTGCTGATTTGGGAAAAAGAGCTCTGGAGAAAAACCCTCTTTCGTCAAAACAGAAGCAATTAGCGGTCAAACTTTGCCAAATCAGTCAGGTAAGCTCTTAATCCATCATTATTATCAATTTTGTCCATTAATAGAGTTAAAATTTGGAAATTTCACCGTAAAAAATATTTGTTTTGATTTAGGGCTCTGCGCATACACAGGTTCGTATGGACCAAACCGTGTATGATACGCGACTGTCTACAGGGTAAGTTGCGTATGCGCAACCCGTGATGTAAAAAAAATGCATCTAATGAACAAATAAATGAATTTTTTCAGGATGACCATCACTTGGAGGGAACGTGAGCATAGTGCAATTGATAATGAAGTGATGCAAGATCAAAAATCGCTCAATATCCTCTGAAATTGCGGATTGCTAAAATTTTTCAAAATGCCAAACATGAAAAGTAACATCCGGTTGATTGAAATGCTGGTAAATTACTGGGAACTGGAGGAATATTGCTTTGTGATAGACCAAATGCCTATACACATAGAGTGGAAGAAATCTACTTCATTACTGGACTCTCACGAAGGGGATACCCAGTAGATTTGCACGGCAAGCCTTTGGGAGGGCTTACGGTGGATGACTATGCCCAAGTCTACTGTGTAGAGGGGTCCAAAAAAGTAGGGACTCAGATTTCCATAAAATATTTGAGAGATCTGCACATGAATATTCTCCTATTTACCATCGGCAGGGTAGCAGGATCTGCTTCCTTGCATCAGGCATCCAGGACCCAGATGAGCATAGCTGTGGAATGCCTAGTTCACCTGTATGATTGGTGTACAACTCTGTTAATCAACATGAAGCACTAACTGACTTCCATCCGGAAAGAAAAAACAAAGCATTTTGGGTATGGAACCATTTTGATGACATTATTCTTTGAGAAGATTCCTAGGCTTCGACCCAAAGTGATCTCTTCAATCAACAGCACAAGAGACCCAAGAATTGCCCGATGGGCTGATCTGATGAAGAGACTGGGGGGAAGTGAAGTTCCCTAAAGCACCTGGGATGACGAGTTCTTCCTATGGTGGGAGGAACAGGTCATAGCAGTGGAAGACTACCCCTATGCCATGATGGATTTCCGCAGTGATCCAGACCTCGTCCTTCCACCTGGCGCGGTGTTGATCATCTTAGCGCCTTGCTAATTTTTGAAAAACAAACAGGGGGGTCAAGCTGTCTTTGAGTTTTCAAGTAATGGTTTCCTTCTGGAAAGACATCATCCTTGAAGCCTTTCATGTTTCCTGCTCTTCAAGCCCTTTCCCTCTGCTGTTCTGGAGCCAATGAGCCTCACTGACTGCAAAAATCTATGCTCCAAGGGCCTTTATTTACCCCTTTTACCTCTGCAGAAATCCTTATTTCACCTCTTTTTCCCTCTTTCCAAAGTCCCCTTTCCATCTCAAAATTCCTCCCTTATCTCTCCTAACTAGCCCAAAATCCTCTTTAATCTCCACATACACCCTTTGTTAGGACATTTTCCCCTTTTTCCCCTCTATCATTCCCCTTCCTAACCCTTAAAGTGCATTAGAATGGGCTAGAAACCCACTTTTCCACTTTATAATAGGGCTTAGCCCCTTTTCCGCCAGCCCCTTTAAATTTTTCCCCATGAAACCGAGCGTTAGGAATGAGCGCTGACCCTTAAGGCGCTAGTCGCAACCCTTCCAATCGCAATGTTTATTTGAAGTCCCCCGATCACTTGCATCGCAAATAACTCCGATGCGATTGATCGCACCACTCTGATCGTAATCGTAAGTTTCTATATGTCATCCCGCCTCCGATTGCGATCTCCGCTTTAACCCGCACCGTCGATCTGCTACTCTGATCCAATGGTGGAGCGCTAATTGCACTCCCCACACCAATTGCACCATCTCTCCCGATCGCCCCAATCGCAACTCCCGCTCCCGATCTCCGATGCGATTGACCCCGGGCCCACTCCAATCGCATCGGAAATATTGTTTCATATATATGTATCTCCGCCCCGCTCCGATTTCCGATTGCGATTCCATATGGGTCCCACCTCATACGCATTTCCGTTGCATTTCACGTATTTCCTTTGTATTTCCTCCATAGTCCAAATTTTCATATTTGCACTATAGTTTAAATTTTTATACCCATTCCGCCAATGTTCATAAAGCATTCCATGGATCAATCTCCGTCGTCGATCCCCGCCACTAGACCACGATCTAATGGCTCACACCCATTTCTACACCAAACCCTGTTATACACTGTATCATTGCATTTTTCACCATTTTTACGCATAAACCATTGTTCCACCACCGCCGCGCCATTGTTCTCCCGTCCTCCATAATCACCCCCGTATGCACGGATTTCATGACCAAGTGCCGTGCTCTGCAGGGTTACCCGGTGGGAAGGGCCGCCATGATTACACAGTCCATATTACAGTGGCAGGATGTCACAGACAGAGATATAAACGAAGCAGCAGAGAGTTCAATACATAGAAAACTAAGTCAGCATGGGCTTCACATCAGCAGATGGTTCTAAAGGACAAAGCGCCCATATCAGTTTTATTATTTACCGTGTTCCTGAAGATTTCCACCTTGACCACAGTCCCAAGCTACCAGAGCAACTGTTAATGCGGTATGGCAGACTATTCAGTCATTCACTTCACCATTTTGTTTATTCACCAGAGTATTACCCAGTACTGCAGTCAGAGTACATTAGGACCATACCAGAGTAAATGGAAGTCGAAGAAGATCACTCTTTCATTCCTAAAGGTACTAGAAATAAATGCAGAGAGTCTAAACAGAATGGGCTTCGACCCTCTTTTCTTCTGAGTTTTAATTCTGCATTTAATTTTCCACCTACCACCTCTGCTCCTCTTTCAGCTATAAAAACCATGAAGAAACACATTGTAAGGGTTCCAGATTTTATCAGAAAACTATGTAGTGAAAGGCTTTTTGTATACATTTTGTAAAGCTCTTGTATGAAGGCTCAGAGCCCATAGGGTCTCAGTGAGGAGGTGTTCTATCTGTTAAAGAAGATTCTGGTCTTTGGTATTTCAGAGTGTGTAACCTTTTCTCTGATGTGTTATATTAATAGATCATTTCATTTCATCCATCTTTCTTGTATCATGTTTTGGAATGCGAGTGGCTCACTGATTTTTGGTATGGATTCATCCTAGTTGATGCCCATGCTCGGATCAATCAAGCGCTTTAAATATGGCTCATGCATGATATTCTGTTCCATTACTCATCTAAACTGTATTTCTGCTATATTAGTTGCTTTGGGAGGGTGTTTTTAAAAAAGCAATTATCATGTATGGATTCTTAGATTGGTAAGCCCATGCATGGTGGTATTGTGTATCTGGATATCAGCTCAATGTTGACTAATATCTTCTCAACATTTCTTTCATTACATACACCTTATGATAATTGATATCTGTGACATATTAATTGAATTGGCTCGCTTTGCAGTAAACTGTCTCTGAATTTCCTGTTGCTTTCATATTAGATTTATGCACTTTGCCTCTACAGTATCCCTTTCTTTGTGTCAGTTTCTGAGGGTCTGTTGTGACCAGCAACAACCCCCCTTTTTATTTAATATTAGTAATAATACTAAATAAATGGGGACCCTTAGTTAAAAAATCCAAAAAATCAATTAGGATTTGTTTTCCTTTTCAAATAAAACTTTCTATCATAAACTTAGAGAAATCCCTTAGAAAGAACATTAAGAAACACTTAAGTTTATGATATATTACAATAAAGTTGTTCTTTAAACAAAATAGCGCATCCATCGCAAGATGATATATATCTTTTATAAAAATGAAAATGCGATTTTGCGCTTTTGCGATAATGCGATCCCAAAAATCCTATACAATAAACATATTGGTCGTAGATCGCATAGCGCAGAAAACAGAAATGTTAAATGAATATCTTTTGCACTGTTTACCATTTTGCGCTTTTACGAGATTTGCGATATGCGCTTTTGCGCTATTGCGCAATTTCCGCTTTTGTGCTATTTTACATAATTGCGATGGCTTCATATTGCGATATTGCGACATTGTGATATTGCGATATTGCGCAGCAAATCGCAGATTCATGTAGGCGCGTTGTCCAAAGGCAATCTTCCCATATATCAAATCTGTTATGCGCCTTAATGATTTAATTAAATGATTGGATTGACAATTAATGGTAAATGAGATTTTGTTTTGATTGAAAGTCATTTCACGATTAAAATATTATATTTCATCCGCCTTCACATTTAAAACAGTCTCATCACCTTTCTCATGCCATTACTCTCATTTAACTCGTAAAACACAGGCACGAAGGAGCAAACGTCTATACAAAGCTTTCACTAAACACTATGGGTAAGAAGGAGAAGAGCTCGAATTCTGAAAACAGAGAAATGGCTTCGTTGTATGCAGACACTGCTTGTAATAAGGATGCCGGTATATCCACTTGGGAAGGAATGTATAATCTGTTAGAAGAAGAAAATCCTGTGGTGATGAAAGTTGTGGCTACAACAGGTTCTAGTAATACATCTGAAGCAACCCTCAAAGAACTGGCTTGTTCATTTCTCCATAGGATAGCGGCAAGGCCGAGGATTCTCCCGTATACGGACATGGTGAAATGAGTGCTGGACAGCATTGATATTTCAGACAGACAATTCAGAACTCCAGCTCAAGAGCTAATCGGGTCATTCACCACGGAAGATCTGAGATTAATGTATAAGTTGCCAGAACCTCAGGCGACTTACAACAAGCAATTTATGGAAGAATTTGCCAGAGAACATGCAAATTTGGTAGAATGCACAAAGGAGTGGACCAAAAGAAGTGAACCATTGAAGAAAAACAAACAAGGTATGTATAGCACGGGTTCACTTACCTCTCCTTATTGTTTCACTGCTGCCATGTTATGCAGGCTTTTTGGAAAGCCTGACATAAATATGATCTTACCTGAATGGCTTCCTTTGTTGAATGCAGCCGTTAATTCTACAATTGTAGACTGGGCCAAAATCCTATATGATAATTTGACCACTGCTATTTTTCACTACCGGTCCAAAAGAAATGTTTCTCAGCAGGTTTATCCGCCTTTTTATTTATCTGCTTATGTCATGGACGCTATCTGTTATGTCTCTAAATTCCCTGTGATGGGTTGGCAATGGACTATCCACGATCCTTTGCCCATTCATGTGTACCATAAAGAACTATGGGAGTCTAAGTTTGTCCCCCATTTTTACCAAATTTGTCATGGAATAATGCTGCCATTGTACAAAACATTGCATAATAAGGATGCCCCAAGGTTATCCCCAGAAACAGAGGTTGATATTCTCCCCGTCATGAGATGGTTTGGAGAAGAATTGTTCACTTATATTAGGGTTTTTGGAAGTTATGCTTCTCCCCATGTTTTACCCCTATATGTTCCAGATAGACTTGTAGCTCGAGAAATTGCTTATCAGACCTGTGGCCAGGGAGGTATAACAAAAGATTTAAAAGAGAAGAAAAAAGGCATTTGGCCACAATTTCCTATAAAATGTGGAACATTTTCACTGTTTGATATTGGTCATGCATTCCAAGAGATAGGCAACATTACATGCCTACAGCTGTTCAAATTCTCGAAAAGGTTATTCGACCCAGATGATATTGTTAAGAATTTTACCAATGCAATCAAAGTAAGGGAATTTTCTGGGGAACAGGATCTTTTTGATGATATGTTCCAAGCAAGAAATTCATTTAAAGAAGTTTTGAATTCAGCTCAAACGCAGTTATCTCCAGAGGATTTTCAGGAATTCAAACTTTACAGAGAAAGAAGACTGACTCCTATTCCTTTGGGAAATCTACGCTTAGAGCCCGCAAGAGAGAAAACTCCTAGTGTTAGTCTTAACAGAAGTTCAAGTACAGATAAATCTAAATCAAAATCTGACAGAGAGACTTCTGAACATTCCAATAAGTCTAATGAAAAGGAAGATAAAATGGAAGAATCCATGAAAGATTCTGCACAATCAAAAGAACTCACTCAACAACAAATTTTGACTTCTCAACAGACAAATCCTCCTCCAACCAATGAACAACAATAACCAGTCATCATTGAATTAGAAAAAGAATGGGAAACCTTCAACCAATTGATTAATGTAGAAGGACAGAATGTACAAACCCTTGTCCAGACAACCAAAGCTTTGAACACAGGAACAAGCAGCACAGTCACAGTGACAGAGCACATACCAATCACACCCTCCTCTGAAATTGTACTTAATGTAGAGGACATTCCTCCTCTAGATGTATTCTACAGCCCAAAATACAAAGCAGTAGTGAAGAGACAGAGGAAAAAGAGTAAGTTAGAAAGTGAAATTGCTACTAAAGCAGAACAAGTAGATGTTTTGTGGAAAGATCCTGCCACAGAACCTACTCATAATCTCGCTAAGTTATCTCAAATGACAGGAGCTTATGCGTCTGCAACAATTGATAAAGCATTTGAGATACAACTTTTGTTGAATGAGAAAGAAGAACATGTAAAAGTTCTGCAACATCAATTGCAACAGGTACAGGCCAATAAAGAAGCACAATTGAAACTTGAAGAGTTACAACAACAACTTCAAGAAATGAAAATATGACATCAAAAAAGCTTGGCTGATAAAAACAAAAAAATAAAGATTATCCAAGATCAGCATAAAGATGACCCTAAGCTTCCAGAATTCATTTCAGAAACTATCTCTTTGAACAATCAACTACTGCAACAAGAGGAAGTTTTCTGCCAAAAAATCTTGCAATGGAATTCTTTGTGCCAAGAGAGCGATAAAATAAAAAATCATGTCGTAGATTTACGAAATGATTATGATTTGATTAATGAAAAGATCAATGATTATCTGACATGGCAAAAGACAGAAGAAGATAGAAAAGCTGGTGCACCCATTGTTAATGAAAACCATAAAGAAATACTATTCAATAACTGGGATGCACAAATCAGAAGGGCAGAAAAGGCAGCAGAGGAGGCAGCTACAACGGCAAACACTCTTACTGATTGTGTAAATGACAATTTATACAAAGCTAATTTGATTCCAGAAACTATTCCAGGATATCTCCCATACGCACATCAACTGCAAACAGAATGGAGGCAAAAGGCAGAAGAAAGAGCAAAATCTATCCAAGGGCTGACAAAATTGAATTGGGATTCATACTGGATGTACTTGGTGAAGCCATACAGTCAGCACAGTGCGCTTAATTGTATCATCAATGCTACAGAGAAGATTGCTCCTACGCTTGCCGACTCTATCTTTTCAGGACAGTTGAATTCTGAAGTCGGTCAACCACGTCTTCTCAAAACTATGCTAGATGCCTGCAAGTTTAAAGATCAAATTCATAGATAGTTAGATTTAGTTTTAATTTTACTGTATTTTAGCCTAGGAAAAGGACGGTCATTGAACCGAATCCTTAATTTTTGTAATAAGACTATTTTTAGATTTAGCTAAGTAGTATTTAAACCCTTCTCATGCATTTAGAGAAGGGTCCTGGATCTTAATGTTTTTTGACTTGGAGATTGCATTTCTGTACTCCATTGTCTTATATATTTTTAAAAAGGATCACATATGGTGATTTTCATGCGGAATTATTTTTGAAGTGTTGCATTTCTGTACCTTGGAATTTGATTTTGCATCAGAGTTACCGGATTAGAGTATCAGATTGCATTTGAAAGTCTTCAAGATGAACAAGGTATTTCTATCTGTTCACTGTTGATTTCTTTTGTCTTATGATATTCGCTTTAAAATTGCTATCATTTATATATATTTGTTTTCACAACGCTTCCTTTTATATATCATTTCTGAGTATAATTGAAACGTTATCTTTCATAAGTATATATAGATGGTATACAATGATGAATGCAATATGCTAATACAACTCTGTTTAATTTCTTAAACATAGTTATCTTTATTTGTTTCTGCACATTTCAATTTAAATAATAATACATTTTCATGGTTATTGTTAAATTGGAACAATCTTAAGTTGTATTCACATATAATTACCCGGGTTAATGTTAGAATTTCTTTACCAGTATTTAGTTTAAATTAGATAGTTTTATTTCAGTTAATTTAGTCCCATTTCCACCCATCCAAACCAATCCATTTAGTTATAAGGAAACTGGTCCTTTAAATCCATTCGGAGCCACCATACCAAACGGAAAAGGAGCTGTCTTAAGGTCCCGACCGGGTGGTTTTCCCCGATGTTTGAAGCAGAGATTTTCTAGGCTTCAACATTTTTGGCGCTAGAAGGAGGGCATGAGCTATGAATGGCAAGTAAATCTTTATCCACAAGCCATTCTGAGAGAAAAACACCCTCATTAACTTCTTCAATTTCTTCTGAAATTCAAAATCCTAGAGAAGAAATTGCAAAAAATATTCAGACACCCACTACCAAAATCTCAAAACATTCAGACAATCAACATCCTGAGTCTCCCGAAGTTCAAGATTTAATTCATAAATTGAAAGGATTCTCATTATCTCTAGAAGAGTCTGAAATATCTTAAGGTAGTGTAACTTCAAAATTTGTTTCTTCCAAACCTCTTACTAGGCTTCAAAGTGAAAAACTTGGTATTTCTCAGAAAGAATTCCCTTTACCTAGTAGAGTCAAGACAAGAAAAACTCAATCGGAATCAGTAAGTGATATAAGTTCAACATCTAATATTCAAATACCTGTTTCCGAAATCCCATCTCAACAAAGTACAATTGTTTCCATATCATCTCCTCAATCATCATCTGCTCAATCCTCATCAATCTCAACATCATCTATTCCAACAAATTCTATTCAAACACCACCAGTTTCTACTACCCCTCCAATAGTTGTTCCAATAATGGCTATACCATGGGCTACTCCAGGGGCAGTCAACATGGCTGCACCTTTACATGATTTACCAGACAATCCTGGAAAATGGCTTCCAAAATTTAGTCCAGATCTTAACATTCAAGCTAAAGAACATATCAATAACTTTATGCTGGCTATTAATTTGAATGGAGTCACACATGAAGATGTTGTAGTTAGACTATTCCCTTATACTCTTCAGGGAGTAGCAGGATCATGGTACTTTTCATTACCATCAGGATCCATAACAAGTTGGGACATTTTTGCAGATCATTTTTTAACCAAATTTGGAGACGACCGATCAATAGCAACTTTACTCAATGACCTCTCAAATTTGAAGATAGAACCCAAGGAACCCATTAAAGAATTCAACGCTAGATTCAACAAACTCTTAAATAAAATTCACACAGATTCACAGCCCAGTGAACAAGTCAGAATTGAATGGTACATAACTACCTTACCCTCAAACATAGCAATTTTCGTAGACAGAGCTGCAAAGCCTACATTAGCTGAGAATATGAAAGAAGCTATTGCAGTGGAAAAACGAATTACTTCTCTGGAAAAGAAAAATGCTATCGAGGAAAGGAAATCAAAGAAAGTCAGCTTCAAAGATGATTTAAAGAAAAAGGCCAAAGATCCATACGACATGGAAGGTTTACAGAAAGTTCTTAAAACCATGTCAAATGAAATGGTTGAAATTAAAAAACAAGTAGCTGAAACTTCTACCAAGAAACCATTCCGAAATTTCAGAAGAAACCAAGTTGAATCTAAACCTCCTAATGCAATCACTAATGCATAATCAGAGGAAGAGGAAGAAGAAGAAGATACATCTCTAGTATCAGATGAGGAAAATGAGAATGAAGAAATAGCTGAATTGAATGGAATGTGGGATTTTATTCTCCCTAATTCTGATAGTGAAGAAGCTATGCTTGTAAGTACTAGGAGTAAATCTATGTCGGAACCAGTGCAAACAGTTCCTAAAAAGAAAATTACAACTCCAAGTACCAAAGACAAATCCCATGTAAAGAAAAATTCTCCATTACCTACTCAAAATCAGCCATCCTCTTCTAATCCTCCTACATCAACAACAAAGACTTTAGTAGTGTCAGATTCTATGGAATACAACATTGTCGAGGACATGAAAAAGATCAAAGCTAACATTTCCTTACATGAATTCAGCAAACTAAAACACCAGCAAAAGTTGTTATTGAAAGAATTAAATGCTACACCAATTGCTCCTTTACCAAGCGGTGTAGTTGCAAAAGCAGCTAGGGGAGCTGGTAAGCCACCAGATAAAGTAGATGCTACTGATACTGTGCTCATTGGGGAAAAGTCAAATTCTCAAACTCCTCCTTTTCTTTTGATTTATGAGATGTACAATAAAAATCTGCACAATTGTTTGATTGATTCTGGAGCTTCCTCCAATATAATGCCTACTTCTGTCTGTGCTAAATTGAATATCGAACCACATAAATCAGCAGTTCATATCGTTCAATTGGATCGCTCTAAAGTTCAAGTTGTGGGAGAAATCAATTCAGTTACTATCAGATTAGCTTCTGATCCTAGGATTTTCCAAAGAATTGATATTTTGATTGCTGATATTCCTGAATTCTATGGATTAATCTTGAGCAGGTACTGGTCTGCGAAACTTAATGGTTATATCTCAACTGATTATTCACATATGTGGCTTCCCTACAAAGGGAAACCAAATCAAATTAAAATTGAACGAGAAAAACATATGACACACACTGTCACTGAATTCGAACAACCTAATGAGCCTGTGGCATTCAACAACAATATTCTTGGAGGTTATTCTGTTGAATCATTTCTTGGAAACTTCGAAGCTCCTCAATCACCTTTTTCTGTAAATACTTTTGTTTCTCAAATAGAAAATTTTTCACAATCTGATTCTTCCAGAATTGTAAATATTTCTGATGTAATTGTAGATAAGCCAATAGATAAGTCTTTATTTTAGTCGTTATATTTTGATGGATCAAAGTCTAGTGATGGAGCTGGAGCTGGATGCATCTTAATTGATCCAGATGGGGAGAAAACCATGCTGTCATGTAGGTTAGAATTTGAGTGTACTAAAAATACCGCAGAATATGAAGCCTTGGTTCAAGGACTTTATAAAGCTATAGGGTTAGATGTTAAATACTTGAAAGTCTTTGGTGATTCCGAAATTGTCATAAAACAAGTTAGGAATACTATTCATTGCCTTTTAGGACATCTTAAACACTATCAAACCCTAGTACAAGACCTCACCACTCATTTTTTAGCATTCAATATTTCTCCTATTCCTAGGAATCAGAATACATCAGCTGACTTGTTAGCTAATGTTGCATCTAAACTCTTACCTGCTGAAGATTGCAGTCCTGATAGATTTTCTGTAGAATTGATTTTTCGTCCATCTGTCCCGGATAATGTTACAAATTGGAGAGTTTTCTATCATGATCAAGATATTCTAAATTTCATGACTTCAGAGAAATCATATGATGAACAAATTATTGACGAAGATGATCATGATTTACAAATTTCTTCAAAAGGTAATGAAAATCCCATTCCGAAATCTGTTGTTAAATTAGAAGATTTATATGACATTAAAGACAGATTCAAGAAAGTCACTAATGCTAAACTTCAAAGCTCTACTTTGAAGTTTGAATTAGTAAATCTTGGTTCTGATTCTAAACCTCAAAACGTTAACTTAGGACTCAATTTAACACCAGGGGAAAGGAATGCGTTCATTAAACTGCTGAACAAGTATAAAAACGTTTTTTCTTGGAATTATGATGATCTAAAAACGTATGATACTTCGGTTATTCAACACACAATTCCAATGCTTCCTGATATTAAACCTGTTCAACAGAAGTTGAGAAAGATCCATCCAAATCTCGAAAGTCAAATTAAATCAGAACTTAATAAACTTTTGAAAGCCAAAATCATTTTTCCAGTCAGGCACTCTAATTGGGTTTCCAATATGGTACCTGTAAGGAAGAAGAATGGTGATATAAGAATCTGTATTGATTTCAGAAATCTAAACAAGGCATGTTTAAAGACAATTTCCCATTGCCAACCATGGAACAGATACTTCAAAAGGTAGCTGGTTCTGAACTTATGTCCTTTCTCGATGGATTTTCGGGCTATAATCAAGTTTTAGTTCATCCGGATGACAGATTGAAAACAACTTTCAGAACAAAATGGGGAACTTATGCTTATCAGAAAATGCCTTTTGGTCTAATAAATGCAGGAGAAAATTTTCAAAGAGCCATGGACATAGCATTTAAAGGTCTGATCAATAAATCAGTTGTTGTTTATCTTGATGACATAACAGTATTTTCAAAAAAGAGAGCCAATCATCTATATGATTTAAAACAAATATTTGAAAGATGTAGAAGGTTTGGTATTTCCTTAAATCCGAAGAAATCTTTCTTTGCTTTAGATGAAGGAAAAATTTTATTATTTGTTGTGTCAAAAGATGGTATATATATTGATCCAGATAGAGTGAAAGAAATTTCTGATATTTCTTTACCTCATAACAAAAAATCCATGCAATCATTTCTTGGACAGATCAATTTTGTTAAAAGATTTATTCCTGATTTTTCTTTAATTGTTTTACCTATGCAAAATATGATCAAGAAGAATTCAATATTCAAATGGGCGCATAAAGAGAAAGAAGCTTTTGAGTCAATCAAACAAGCGATCATTAATGCACTAGCATTGAATACCTAGGATTTTTCTAAAGATTTTACTTTGTATACTCTGGCCACTGAAACATCCTATGCAGCCGTTTTAACACAACTCAATGATCAAGAAATTGAAGCACCAATTTCTTTCTTTAGTTCAAATCTACAAGGAGCTAAGCTTAATTATTCAGATGTTGAAAAACAAGCCTTTGCTGTATTTAAATCAATCAAACATTTCATACATTTTCTCTTGAAAACACATACAAAAATCATTGTCCCATTCTCTGCAGTGAGGCAATTATTAATTCAAAAAGAAGTAGGAGAAAAGAGAGCTAACTGGGTAACAGTCTTGCAAGAATATGATATTGATATTAAACCAGCTAAGATTGTTAGAGGACAAGGTTTTTGCAGATTATTGGCAGGAGCTCATAACATACCAGAAAATCAAGATTCAAATCAAGATATTCAAGTAAGTCAGCTAAGTGTTACAGATTTCGAATCCCAGTATGCTGACCTTATCTATTACTTGAAAAATGGGTATGCTCCTTCTAATCTCAGCTATAAGAGTAAACGTGCTTTAAGGTTAAAGGCTATTAAATATGAGATCATTGATAATGTGTTATTTAGAAAAAATTATGATTCAATTTTATTAAGATGTTTTGAAAAGACTGAAGCTGAAAAGGTTTTGCAGGAGTTGCATGATGGACCAGCAGGAGGTCATTTTGGAGGTGATACCACAGCTCACAAAATAATTCGTGCTGGTTATTACTGGCCTACCCTTTTTAAAGATACGCATGATTACGTAAGGAAATGCCGAATTTGTCAAACTGCAAGTGGAAGACAAAGGAAACCAACTTTTCCTTTGCAACCAGTGACTATTGAGCAACCATTTGAACAATGGGGGCTTGACATTGTTGGTGAGATAGTACCTCATTCTTCCAAACAACACAAGTACATCCTTACTGCAACTGATTACTTTACAAAATGGGTAGAGGCAATCCCGTTGAAGGTAGCCAATTCTGATGCAATTATTGATTTTATAGATCAATTCATCATAACCAGGTTTGGTGTACCTAATTCTCTAGTCTTTGATAACACATCTTACTTCTCTGGAAATAGTTTAATAGAATTTGCAGTCAAAAGAGGTTTTAAATTAAAATATGCAGCAAATTATTATCCACAAGGTAATGGTTTGGCTGAATCCACTAACAAAGACCTTATAAAAATCATTAAAAGGACCGTTGATCAAAATCAAAAGAATTGGCACAAAACTTTAATCTTTGCATTATGGGCTGATCGTATCACTGAAAAAGCTTCAATAGGGACTTCACCTTTCAATTTGGTTTATGGAAAAGAAGCTGTGATACCATCAAATTTAACTCTTCCATCACTAGCCCTAGTGCAATTTATTGAAGAAAATCCTTCTTCATCCATTCAATTGAGATATGATCAAATCCTTAAAATAGAAGAAGATAGAGATAAAGCAAAAATTATTCATGAAAAACATCAACAACTTGTAAAATCTTCTTTTGATGCAAGTTCTACCGGCTCAAAAATTTTGTCAATTGGTGATCTTGTTCTGAAATGAGATAAAGCACACGAAGGAAAAGGTAAACATACCAAATTTCAGAAAATGTGGCTAGGACCATTTCAGATCGTTGAGAAGATAGGCTCAAATACATTCATACTCCAAGATATAACAGGTAAGAGAGAATCTCTTCCTGTAAATGGGCTTATCTTGAAGAAATTCTTTTCATAAGGAGGTAACCCCTTCTTAAACTGTACATATTCCTTTTTGCAGAATTTTGATTGTTTTTGTTTTTTGCAAATAAAGGTTGTTTATGAGTCTCTGATTGACTGTTTACTATTTAAGAAAATTTCTTCGGAAGAATATTCTAAATATTTATTTTGTGTAAATAAGAATTTTTAAAGTAATGATCACAGTTTTTGAATAGTTTAAAATAAGATGTTAAACTTTGAAAGATTATTTCAATCATTTGCATGATCTTTTGAAAACTTGAGAAGAATGTAAATCATCATAAGTTTATTAAGCAGAGAAAGGTTATCTATCAAAGTAAAGATTTTTTCAAAGTTTTGGAACTCAAAAAACTCTGAAAATTGTCATCCATTGATTCTTAAGGATAAAGCTATTTCACCCCATCCATTTAAGTTGTGATTTTTTAGAATGTAATTCTAAGAAATTTGAAAAGTTAAGAGATAAGAGGTCTCATTATGAGCCGACTTACCATGTTCATAAGGAGTAATAAAACTGACATTACCAATACTGCATACCAAAACAGGGTAATGGCTTATAAATATAAGACAAGGGGTCTCATCACGAGCCAGCTTGTTCAGTTTAATTATAACTAGTGAATGTCATTGTTATTAACTGGCTACCAAACCAGAACAATGGCTCTTAAAACAAAAAATAAGTAAAAGACAAAAATATGAAATAATAGGTCTTATGAATTTATCTTTTAAAAATTCATAATTTTAGTTGGATGGGACAATGAATGGTTAATGGTTTAAAGGTAACCCTGTCGAGACTATGAATGTTTGCTGGCAGCAGAGGCAATACCTATGGCAATAGAGTATATTATAAAACCAAAACTTGGAGAAATCCACTTACTTCATTATTAACACCAATCAAAGCTTGAGATAACCAAAAATGTTTTTATTCTTAAGGAATTAGAAAGAAATTATGAAATGATTTTTATTTCTTTTTCATAGTTACATTTTATTTGAATTATCCTAAGATAGTTTTCATTATCTTTAAAAATATTTACTTACTAAAGATATAGTGTTCATTTTATTTTTTCAGAGATAACTGTTTCTTTCAGTGAATCGCCAATTGTTGTGACTAGCAACAACCCCCCTTTTTATTTAATATTATTAATAATACTAAATAAATGGGGACCCTTAGTTAAAAAATCCAAAAAATAAATTAGGATTTGTTTTCCTTTTCAAATAAAACTTTCTATCATAAACTTAGAGAAATCCCTTAGAAAGAACATTAAGAAACACTTAAGTGTATGATAGATTACAATAAAGTTGTTCTTTAAACAAAATAGCGCATCCATCGCAAGATGATATATATCTTTTATAAAACTGAAAATGCGATTTTGCGCTTTTGCGATAATGCGATCCCAAAAAGCCTAGATAATAAACATATTGGTCGCAGATCGCATAGCGCAGAAAACAGAAATGTTAAACGAATATCTTTTGCGCTGTTTACCATTTTGCGCTTTTGCGAGATTTGCGACATGCGCTTTTGCGCTATTTTACATAAATGCGATGGCTTCATATTGCGATATTGCGCAGCAAATCGCAGATTGCAATGTCGCAGATTCATGTAGGTGCGTTGTCCAAAGGCAATCTTCCCATATATCAAATCTGTTATGCGCCTTAATGATTTAATTAAATGATTGGATTGACAATTAATGGTAAATGAGATTTTGTTTTGATTGAAAGTCGTTTCACGATTAAAATATTATATTTCATCCGCCTTCACATTTAAAACAGTCTCATCACCTTTTTTATGCCATTACTCTCATTTACTCGTAAAACGCAGGCACGAAGGAGCAAACGTCTATACAAAGCTTTCAATAAACACTATGGGTAAGAAGGAGAAGAGCTCGAATTCTGAAAACAGAGAAATGGCTTCGTTGTATGCAGACACTGCTTGTAATAAGGATGTCGGTATATCCACTTGGGAAGGAATGTATAATCTGTTAGAAGAAGAAAATCCTGTGGTGATGAAAGTTGTGGCTACAGAAGGTTCTAGTAATACATCTGAAGCAACCCTCAAAGAACTGGCTTGTTCATTTCTCCATAGGATAGCGGCAAGGTCGAGGATTCTCCCGTATATGGACATGGTGAAATGGGTGTTGGACAACACTGATATTTCAGACAGACAATTCAGAACTCCAACTCAAGAGCTAATCGGGTCATTCACCACGGAAGATATGATATTAATGTATAAGTTTCCAGAACCTCAGGCGACTTACAACAAGCAATTTATGGAAGAATTTTCCAGAGAACATGCAAATTTGGTAGAATGCACAAAGGAGTGGACCAAAAGAAGTGAACCATTGAAGAAAAACAAAAAAGGTATGTACAACACGGGTTCACTTACCTCTCCTTATTGTTTCACTGCTGCCATGTTATGCAGGCTTTTTGGAAAGCCTGACATAAATATGATCTTAACTGAATGGCTTCCTTTGTTGAATGCGGCCGTTAATTCTACAATTGTAGACTGGGCCAAAATCCTATCTGATAATTTGACCACTGCTATTTTTCACTACCGGTCCAAACGAAATGTTTCTCAGCGGGTTTATCCGCCTTTTTATTTATCTGCTTATGTCATGGATGCTATCTGTTATGTCTCTAAATTCCCTATGATGGGTTGGCAATGGACTATCCACGATCCTTTGCCTATTCATGTGTACCATAAAGAACTATGGGAGTCTAAGTTTGTCCCCCATTTTTACCAAATTTGTCATGGAATAATGCTGCCATTGTACAAAACATTGCATAATAAGGATGCCCCAAGGTTATCCCCAGAAACAGAGGTTGACATTCTCCCCGTCGCGAGATGGTTTGGAGAAGAATTGTTCACTTATATTAGGGTTTTTGGAAGTTATGCTTCCCCCCATGTTTTACCCCTATATGTTCCAGATAGACTTGTAGCTCGGGAAATTGCTTATCAAACCTGTGGCCAAGAAGGTATAACAAAAGATTTAAAAGAGAAGAAAAAAGGCATTTGGCCACAATTTCCCATAAAATGTGGAACATTTTCACTGTTCGATATTGGTCATGCATTCCAAGAGATAGGCAACATTACATGCCTACAGTTGTTTAAATTTTCGAGAAGGTTATTCGACCCAAATGATATTGTTAAGAATTTTACCAATGCAATGAGAGTAAGGGAATTTTCCGGGGAACAGGATCCTTTTGATGATATGTTCCAAGCAAGAAATTCATTCAAAAAAGTTTTGAATTCAGCTCAAATGCAGTTATCTCCAGAAGAATTCCAGGAATTCAAACTTTACAGAGAAAGAAGACTAACTCCTATTCCTTTGGAAAATCTACGCTTAGAGCCCGCAAGGGAGCAAACTCCTAGTGTTAGTCTTAACGGCAGTTCAAGTACAGATAAATCTAAATCAAAATCTGACAGAGATTCTGAACATTCCAATAATTCTAATGAAAAGGAAGATAAAATGGAAGAATCCATTAAAGATTCTGCACAATCAAAAGAACTTACTCAACAACAAATTTTGACTTCTCAACAGACAAATCCTCCTCCAACCAATGTACAGCAACAACCAGTCACCATTGAGTTAGACAAAGAATGGGAAACCTTTAACCAATTGATTAATGTAGAAGGACAGAATGTACAAACCCCTGTCCAGACAACCAAAGTTTTGAACACGGGAACAAGCAGCACAGTCACAGTGACAGAGCACATACCAATCACACCCTCCTCTGAAATTGTACTTAATGTAGAGGACATTCCTCCTCTAGATGTATTCTACGGCCCAAAATACAAAGCAGTAGTGAAGAGACAGAGGAAAAAGAGAAAGTTAGAAAGTGCAATTGCTACTGAAGCAGAACAAGTAGATGTTTTGTGGAAAGATCCTGCCACAGAACCTACTCATAATCTCGCTAAGTTATCTCAAATGACAGGAGCTTATGCTTCTGCAACAATTGACAAAGCATTTGAGATACAACTTTTGTTGAATGAAAAAGAAGAACAGGTAAAAGCTCTGCAACAGCAATTGCAACAGGTACAGGCCAATAAGGAAGCACAATTGAAACTTGAAGAGTTACAACAACAACTTCAAGAAATACAAATAGGACATCAAAAAAGCTTGGTTGATAAAGACAAACAAATATAGATTATCCAAGATCAGCATAAAGATGATCCTAAGCTTCCAGAATTCATTTCAGAGACCATCTTTTTGACCAATCAACTACTGCAACAAGAGGAAGTTTTCTGCCAAAAAATCTTGCAATGGAATTCTTTGTGCCAAGAGAGCGATAAAATCACAAATCATGTCGTAGATTTATGAAATGATTATGATTTGATTAATGAAAATATCAATGATTATCTGGCATGGAAAAAGACAGAAGAAGGCAGAAAAGCTGGTGCACCCATTGTTAATGAAAACCATAAAGAAATACTGTTCAATAACTGGGATGCACAAATCAGAAGGGCAGAAAAGGCAGCAGAGGAGGCGGCTACAGCGGAAAACACTCTTACGAATTGTGTAAATGATAATTTACACAAAGCAAATTTAATTTCAGAAACTGTTCCAGGATATCTCCCACAGGCACATCAACTGCAAACAGAATGGAGGCAAAAGGCAGAAGAAAGAGCAAAATCTATCCAAGGGCTGACAAAATTGAATTGGGATTCATACTGGATGTACTTGGTGAAGCCATACAGTCAGCATAGTGCGCTTAATTGTATCATCAATGCTACAAAGAAGATTGCTCCTACGCTTTCCGACTCTGTCTTTTTAGGATAGTTGAATTCTGAAGTCGGTCAACCGCGTCTTCTCAAAACTATGCTAGATGACTGCAAGTTTAAAGATCAAGTTCATAGATAGTTAGATTTAGTTTTAATTTTACTGTATTTTAGCCTAGGAAAAGGACAGTCATTGAACCGAATCCTTAATTTTTGTAATAAGACTATTTTTAGATTTAGCTAAGTAGTATTTAAACCCTTCTCATGCATTTAGAGAAGGGTCCTGGATCTTAATATTTTTGACTTGGAGATTGCATTTCTGTACTCCATTGTCTTATATATTTTAAAAAGGATCACATCTGGTGATTTTCATGCGGAATTATCTTTGAAGTGTTGCATTTCTGTACCTTGGAATTTGATTTTGTATCAGAGTTACTGGATTAGAGTATCACATTGCATTTGAAAGTCTTCAAGATGGAAACAGAGTATTTTATCATTCCTTCAGTTTCTTTTGTCTTATGATATTCGCTTTAAAGTGCTATCATTTATATATATTTGTTTTCACAACGCTTCCTTTTATATATCATTTCGAGTATAATTGAAACGTTATCTTTCATAGTATGTAAATGGTATACAATGATGAATACAATATGCTATTATAACTCTGTTTAATTTCTTAAACAAATTTATCTTTATTTGTTTCTGCACATTTCAATTTGATTAATAATACATTTTCATGGTTATTGTTGGATTGAAACGATCTTAAGTTGTATTCACATGTTATTACCCGGGTTAGTGTTAGAATTTCTTTACCAGTATTTAGTTTAAATTAGATAGTTTTATTTCAGTTAATTTAGTCCCATTTCCACCCATCCAAACCAATCCATTTAGTTATAAGGAAACTGGTCATTTAAATCCAGTCGGAGCCACCATACCAAACGAAAAAGGAGATGTCTTAAGGTCCCAACCGGGTGGTTTTCCCCGATGTTTGAAGCAGAGATTTTCTAGGCTTCAACAGGGTCTTGGTCCCATTCTAGTTTATTTCCCTGTTTACAGAAGATAGCATGTGATCTGAAGTTGACAACTTCATACATTATATTATACGCTCCTTGCTATGCTAAGATGTCCTAGGCACTGGTCTATCACAACTCTAGGCTGTCTCTAGGAGCGACAACATCTTTCTGGCGCCGTTGTCGGGGACGAATTTAAGAAAATCAGAATCCCTGGGCCTCGACAAAATTTTATTCACTCTCTAAATAGGTGAGCATGGAGAGTTGAGAGTTGTAGATCCCTCACCTTGGCGACTCCACATTCAATTATCAGAAGAATTTACTTGCAGTCCCGACTCCGCTGGGGAAGAGACAAATGGCTTTGATTTGGTAAATCACTGTGGTGGAAAGTAAGATATTAAACCATCCACCTGGCGACTTCACAGTTCATAAATGATTAAAAGACTCCACTGGTGATCAATAGGCCACTGATTATCTTGGTTTCATGAGACTCCACTAGGAGACCATGTCACAGTACAGCATCAGCCACGCTGAAGACCAAGCCACTTCTCCATTCGAAGATCCTGAACAGTTTTTAGAAATGCATCCAAGTTTCATGGCTGAGTGTTAAGATAAAATGTCACATGGCTTGGCAAAAATGGAAGTGGAGGACCTTCCACGGATCACTCTTCTCATCCCAAGTTGCACACCCGTGCTTAAGAAAATCCTTCTAAGATTGATGATTGAAAGATATGAAGCTGAGATCAAACTCTTGAGATCACAAGATCAAACTCTAGACCTAGGTAATGAGCAAGACATGTATGATGCTTTAAAACCTATAAAATATGAGGAGGAAAGCGATCAGGAACTGCCTGATTGCTTACCTATGTCTTGTGTTATGCTGATAAGAGAGTATCAGGACCTAATAGCAATGGAAAATAGGGAATGTTGCTTGAAGGAAACAAGAGACCGCATGGAAAAGGCTCAAGAGAAAATCCCACCTCCCAGTTAGCGAATGCAAGAAAAAGAGGATTGATATACTTCTGTCCATGATGACAGGGAAACCCCCTTTTCGACAGAAGAAGAGATTGATCAGATATTAAATCAGTGATCCACCTCCGAAGTCTTTTATAGAACAGATTCCCTTGCTCACTCGTCTATTGAGTTTGATTATTCGGATCTAGAAAACTCCTCTGAGGATCGAGACGAAGAAAGACCTGCTGAGAAGTCGACAGGTTTGATTGGTGACATTGCTTACGATTATGACTTTCCTAGTTATGATCTATTCGATGATGATATTTCCAGGGAGAAGCTGAGCTTGCAGGACCATCATCAGTAGAACCATGGGAGGAAAACCAGAGCTAACAACTCCAGTGGAGCAGTGAATCCAGTCAGCTTATCTATGACACTGATGGGGAAAGTTATGAAAGCATAGTGATGAGTGTCATGTGATCGGTGGTTAGCAGTCCTTCCTTTCAGAAGAAGAGAAGGAGAGCAAAGAAGAGATTCTTGAGCAATATGAAAATAATGAGCCTTCTCCTGAAAGGAAGGAAGAAATGGAACAAACCACTGCTCAAGAAAGCATAGATCTTTTCACGGAGCCTAACACATCAAAGCCAAATATATCAGAGCTCCGAGAGGACTCAGCTGCTATATACGATGAGTCCTCCAGTTCAGAAAATGAAGAAGATGAGGGAGATTCTCTCTCTCAAGAGAGTCTTTTTCTTGATCTAGTGGAAGAAGAAGAGATCCTGGTTGAAGCCTGCCTACCAAATATTCATAGCCATGATCTTTCCATGATCCTTATGCTCATTTCCTGCAAACATTTGAAGAAGGATCAAAGGTATTTTTGAGCAGCATGTTGCAAACAGAAAGCAAATTTTCCAAAGCTGCTATTATGGAACAAAAAGAGTGGGAGCTGCCCTGCCTATCCAGCCTGCTCCAGGAGCTGAGCAAGAAGGACCAGTCATGGGATCACTTGATGGACTGGTTACATTGGAAGACATTGTTTGTAAGCTAGTATGTAAATATTCCAGTTAGAGTAGGGTAGGTAGGAAAAGCTCAATAAAGCTCAGCCTGTGAGCATGTAGTTAGTTTTGCTAATTTCTGCAAAGTTCGGCAAGCCAAACAATCTAATCCTGGCTTGGCTTTTTTTCAATTTCTGTTTTAGAATGTAGAGAAGAAATTTTCTAGATAACTTAATCCTAGCAAATGTAGTTTAGGTAGAGAAAATGTGAGACCAACAGTTTAATCTGGTCTCATGGAGTAATAAGGATAGAAGTTGAAATTCTGAAGAACAGAGTCTGAATAGAAGATGATCAGGTGGTCTGCAGAGTTCTCGACACGCCCAAGGATGAACGTGTCGTCCCCAGGTGGAGCCAATGTTGATCATCTTAGCCCCTTGCTAATTTTTGAAAAACAAACAAGGGGGTCAAGCTGTCTTTGAGTTTTCAAGTAATGGTTTCTTTCTGGAAAGACATCATCCTTGAAGCCTTTCATGTTCCCTACTCTTCAAGCCCTTTCCCTCTGCTGTTATGGAGCCAATGAGCCTCACTGATTGCAAAAAGATGTGCTCCAAGGGCCTTTATTTACCCCTTTTACCTCTGCAGAAATCCTTATTTCACCTCTTTTTCCCTCTTACCAATGTCCCCTTTGTGGAGCGAGAACAAGACAATCAATCTAGGAACGAGGAAGCAATAACCAATGTTCTCTACAGTTGAGAGTCCTGTTTTAAAGCAATTAAAAGGAAATAGAAATTAAACTAAAGCTGCCATTGAAAGTAAACTAGGAAAACTCCTTAAAAGCAAACTCTTGCAATTAATCAACCAAACTAAACAGCGAAGTAAATGGACAACAAACTTATAATTAAAGGAATTAAACAACGAATCATATTTAATAAATCTGAACAGCAAACTCTAATTAGTGGAATCGAATAACCAACAATCTGAAATGAACAACGAAGCTTTACATTTGAAATGAATAGCATAACAATATAAGTTGAAAAGGATAATAATCTCTGTTATGATGGAAAAGAACAGCCACACGAATCAATCTCAACTTGTGCAATAAAATAATTCCATAAAATATTCTAACAGCACACTATAAAAACATGAAACTGTAAAATAATGCAATTCAAAAGAATAGGAAATAAATCAAACCATCACACAGCAGCAATTGTAAATATATGATACACAGCAGCAGCAGCGTACTCCACCAGAGGCTGGGCCCTTAGCCGCTAGCAGACGCTGTTGGGTTACTTCAGAATGAAAAGAATGAACAACAACTCCCAAATCATGTATTAATCAGCAAATTGTGGAATCATTACAACAGCAAAGGCTTGAGAATTACAGCATGCAACAATCCCTATCCTATCATGAATAATCCACCATCATTCTTCATCATTTTTCCATCATTTTTCATCCCCCAAATCATCCTCAAATCATCCCCATCTCTGATCTCTGTTTTCATTTAAATAGAGAGAGATCAGAGAGAAGTTACAATAAAGATAAGTATAACATGATTTCTATTACAAAATTGGTTTTCTTCTAACCATTTGATCAACAAGAACAAGGCGAATTTGGCTTTGCAGCTGAGATTTGGAGGACGGCCGCAACAACAAATCTGAGAAAATCATGCTCAAAGAACCCTGCGTTTCTCTCAGTACAAGCCGAATTTGGGCAAACCGTTAACTGTTAAAGTTAATTGGGTCCGTTCTGGACAAAACCCATGTTCCGGATTTTTCAGATTCTGCTTCATTTGCTCGAAATCTCAACCGCAAAACCGTCACTTCTTATTCCAACGAATTTCTGAGTTGGCACTTTTAATGATCAAATCTTCAATCTGGAAATTATCTTGGAGGCTAAAAATGGTGAATAATGTTACAACTGATTTATTAAAACTATCATTGATAAAATCATGTATAATCATCAATTTATTAGAAATAAAGGAGAATAAATAATATTCATTCATAGAAGCATAAATCATCATAAAATGGATTTATATAATAAATTATAATAAATGACATGATGAAGAATAGTAGAAATGGGTGGAATAAGTGTTTAAAAGTGATAATAATAATGGCATATTAACGGCCCAACATACCCCCACACTCAATATGTTGCATGTCCTCATGCAACGAAAACTGAATATATTGTATGTCCTCATGCAACCCAAAGACAAAAACCCATGTGTTAACCAAGCAATAAAAAATATGTTCATCTCAGCTCATGAAATGGATAGAACAAATGAATTCTTCCTTAATTAATGAATATTCACTTTTAGTAATCTTGATGAAGGCATAACAAATTTTATATTGACATTCAACTATATGTATATATGAAGTTGCAACAAAATATGATATAAGTAACAACAAACTTCATTAACCATTTTCTCAAAAACTACAAACCAGCTTTTGTTGAAATTTGGCAAGTAAATTTATAATATATGAATGCCTTTATGATCCAAAAATCGGACTGTTTTGATGCATGGATCATGAGATATAAACAAAATGACTGTAGCTGAGAGTGCATGATTTCCGAAATTTTATGAACCAATTTATCTTGAAATTGTCCGGGTTTGTATTAATGATACGTCTGTGTTTTCCAAAAATCACAAGAATTGAGTTCATAGTTTTAAAAATATTATGGAAATCAATTTCTACACTGAAATTGTATGCCTTAAATGAGAAAGAAAATAGAAAACATCCATCATGCGTAGCAATTCCTCCCCCTCTCTGAAAAATTAGCATGCCTCATGCGATGCTAGAAAACAAATAGAGGTGGTTGCTACCAGCTGTTGAATTCTATGCTTGGTGTAAAACAACATGGAATAAGGGAGGTGTTGAGAATGAATAAGAATAGCAATGGATGATAAAGAATATGAATGACATGGTTATAAGAAAGAAATGAATGAAAGCGACACTCCCCCAAACTAAAAGATGATATGCCGCTGAAAAAAAAAATGGGAAGTGGTACAGATGTGGACTGAAGGATGATAAATAATGCTCAAAATGGATTTTAGTAAATTCTCCTAAATTCGTAATAAATCAGAAAATTATGCTATTTTACCTCAAGTTTTACCTCCAAAAAGAAAAATGTGGAATGACATATATGGACTGGTATTTGTTGAAGCTGATGTAGGCAGAGTTGGTGCTGAAAGTGATACAAAAGGTGGAATCCAGGTAAACACATCATGTCTGAAGAATTGTTCACGTGCGCGAGCCTCTTCTGTTAAGTGCAATAGTGTGGTAATGCTATGAATAGAATTCTGCCCATACTTGTTTTCCTGCAAACAAAGCACTATTTGGCATACAATGTTCTTGAATCCATAGTGTAAGCAATAGATAAGATGCATGCAAAAATTTCAATCAGAAAAACTTATGTATACATGCAATACTAATATTTTGGCAAATCAACAAGTGATGGCAAAGTGCAGTAATCATATCGCATGCAATCCCATAATGCATACATTCCCCCCTCCAATTGGAAAAGGAATTCCATGACCATAAAGCATATGAGAGGTGTTGTGCTGATGGCAAGGCAAAGGAATAAACAATATAGCAATGAATGAAGCAGAGTACACATATCAATGATAAGATAGCGGGAGTTATGGTTATAATGAGAGCAGAGTGTGTAAAGATAGTTATGAATAAGAGATAGGACGCTTTGAATTGATGATAGGTGATGAAAAAGAGAAAAAGAACAACAATATGCCAAAAAGATGCTTTACTGATAGTATGCTAGCTGAAAATGATGCGATTGATCATAAAAAAATTTCTCATGCATAAAGGTTCAAAACAGGGAAAATTAAGGAAATAACTTCTCTGATAAAAAGAAAAAAAATAAGAAAATGGTATTATAGTAATAATTGACGATAAGATATAACTTCAATACCATAAGCAGAGCCTCTGCTGCCAGCAGGCGTCCATAGCCTCGGCAGGGTTTCTTTTTAACCCATATGAGCCAGAATCCTCAATTTATAACTAGAGAGTTTCAGTGCTGTTCTTACAGAAGAGACCAGTGTGCTGGCGTGGTAACCAGATAACCACACTGCCATTCACTGGGATGTAGTAAAAGTGATCAGGCCGGCTCGTGATGAGACCTCCTGTTCCAAGGATAATTTGACTATCCAATGGATCATAACCCTGGTGTGGTGGCCATAATGGGAATGTCACTTTCTTACAACCTTATGAACATGGTAGGCTGGCTCGTAATGAGACCCCCTATCCTCCATCTGTGAACAAAATTTTGTTGTTATTACACAATTTTATGATAAAAAGAGGGAGGCCCAGTACTCCTTAAGAGCAGGGATGGTGGAAGAAGTTGAACATGTCAATAGAAAAATATACCCATAATCTCATTTATTACAGACAGAGAAGATTATAATCCAGAAGGGTGGAACCAGCATGATATTAAGATGATCAATCAATATCATGTTCAACAGAAAACAATGCAGTAAAGTAGTATATAAATAATTGTGTCCCTTTTGAAAATAATCTATCATCAAGGAGCTGTCCTGTTAAAGATCATAACATGAATGATATTAACTCGCTTCAATAGAATCCATAATTCTTGTCCTTATAAAAATAGTGTACTTCATGCCATGAAGGGGAATCAGTAAAATGTGGTTGAGATGAACTAGGAATAGTCCCACAAGAGGAAGAAAAGGTTGCTCTCAAAAATACTCCCAAAGGGTTGCTCTTTTGAAGGAACAGAAAAAACACTCAAAAAGTGGTGTTCCGTGTAGGGAACAGCAAAGGAAATGCACACCAAAAAGCAAAAATACACATAAAAAAATGTGAAAATGCAAATGTCGTTCCTTTGGAAAAAGGAATAGCAAAAACTAAAAGTGTCGTTCCTTTGGAAAAGGAACAGCAGAAACGCAAGTGCCGTTCCTTTGGAAAAGGAACAACAAAAATGAAAAGTGCAGAAGTGCTGTTCCATTCGAAAAGGAACAGCAAAATGGACAATCATAAAATGCAAACATGCAAAAAAAACAAATTCGTTGTTCACAGCATTGATGCTGAGGATGAGTTACACTTTGAATGAAGCAACACCTGAAACACAAAATATAAGAGAAATTAGAAAAGAAACAACATTTTATTTAAAAACAATATGTAAATTAAGTTACAACAACTATGATATTATGTAAAAAAAATGATCTTTTTGAAGAATGTTTTGGCAGCAGTGACAAGACATGAATCTTCAAATCGAAATCAATTCTTCATTTCTTCTATTATGAATCCGTTGGGTAATGACTTAGATGAAATTCCTTTGTTTCGTTAAATTTTTTTTCAAGAATCACTCGTCCATAAATTGACCTTCTTTATTTTCCCAGGACTTGCAAAAAAGCGAGTGTCTACCTGCAATAAAACATTAAATCATGGAGAAAGAGAGGTGATCGGGCTCCCCTAATCCAAGAATGATGCAAAAAACAACAATTAGTTACTCTATATAACAAATCCATTGAGAAAATAACAAAGTAAAATTTATTTGTCACCTGCGGGAGAGCAGTGGTCGACCATACTATCCAGCAGTGTTTTAATCACAACTTCTTTGTTTTTCATCGAAATTGAGTGATTCCAAAGCCAAATGAGATCTAATTCAAAGGTTTATCTCCAGTAGCAACAGGTTTTAGAAATTCAATGATATGATATGTCAATTTTAGTTAGAACAACCTGCATAACATAGTCATTTTCAATTACCCAACTCAGATCAATAGTTAATGTTTTAAGCGTAACTTTTTCGTTTGATGTCAGATTCGAATGATTCAAATTGGAAATGAAATTAGATTCATTTATTTATTTCCAATAGAAACAGGTTTTGAAGACAAGAAGAATTGATAGGTCAAATACTGTAAGGAACAACCGGAAAGACATAGTTTTAAGGGTGCTGATTTACGATAGACAGTCAGTATTTTGATCATAAATTCCCCATACGATATCGAAAATGAGTGATTCCAATTGCATTGTAAACTAGATTCATAGGGGAACCTACCATGGTAACAAGTTTTAAAAATTCAAACATTTAGGCCTCAAAAAACTGACTGTCCCAACTCTGTTCCTGAGCTGCCCACTAGACATCCGGTCAATGTTTTGGTTCTAACTTTTTCGTTTCAAATCCAAATTGACTGATTCAAATTGGGTTAGAAAGTAGACATCAAGGGCTACCTAGGGTAGAAACAAGTTTTAAAAATATTCACTTTTGGTCCCTCAAAACATGACTGTCCCGACTGTTTTTCCAGAAAGTTCATCAAGCTCGCAAGCCAAAAAAATGATATTCAAGCATTTTTTCAAATTGGTGATAAAAATGAAAAATGAGTGTTTTTAGAACTTATTATTTCTATTATGATTCATCTACATACACAAATAAATTGAAATATTTATCACCAATGTTGATTTCGATAGCGTGTTGCAACAAAAAAAAAACAACTATTTTTACAAAAAAACAAAATGCATTTATTTATGTTCTTATTTTATTTTATTTTATTTTTTCACTAACCTACTTTGATTGAAATATGAATATGACTATGTATAGGAGTACTTCCAATGGAACCATTTTCGAAATAATGCTTCAAATATGTACATACCCAAATTTGAAAAATGCATGTTGATAAAAATTAGGGTATGAGAAGCCAACTTCCCTTGAAAAGATGTTGTCAAAAATTGTTGAAGTATAGAGTGATGCTGCAAACAAGTGATGGAATGAAACCAATCTTCAATATATCCTTTACTTTCTGGATTTCCCATAGCCATCATATCATGAAGTTCTTGAGCTTTTAAAATGACTTGTTGAGGCATACTAAAAGAAACCTCATTTTCTTCCATAACTTCTACAATTTTTGAATTTGAAACATTCTGAATCTCATTGTAAGTTTTCTCCATTGGTGCATGTGAGATAGAATGGGTGGGAAGGATGGGTAAATTTTGCAGTTCAACATTGTAAGCATGTTGTACTGGTTTATTGTGGTGAGGGTGTGGAATTAGTCGAGCAGGAAATTGTGTATGGAATGGAGCATTGTGATGATGTGGTTGGTTGGGTTGAGTGGATAAATTTGATATGCAAGCAGGATGTTGTGAAAGAGCTGGTGGAGAATATGGAGAATGTGCTTGTGCTACAAGATGAGGGAGAGTAGTCATGCAATAATAAGGTGAACCATGCCAAACTTGTAGATAAGATTGGTGGTTATATTGAAATTGACATGGCTGCCCTAGAACATGAGTATTCCATAATGGATTATGCAAGTAAGAGAATGGAGAAGAAGTGTTTTGAACCATACCCGTAGGCCATGATTTCCATGGTTTTGACCTTGTTGCAGCTTCCTCACCTCTTTGATATGATACTTCCATCCTAGATAAGGAAGAGTAACCATCTATGGGCTGCTCTTTTTGGTCATGAGGGAAAAACACTTCATCAAATTCTTCATTTTTATGAACTTGCAAAATGTCCAATTTTGAGCTTAGAGAGCTAATAAAATCAACTTTAAAATTTTCAAATAAATCATTGATTTCAGCTCTTATGTCTCCTATTCTTGTAGCAGATTTGGAAAAGAAAGAACAAACATCTCTAGAATTCTTACCAACCTTGGAGATTCCTCTTGAATACCTTATGCACAACTCACAAACATCATCATATGATAACTGAAAAACATCACCTTTTCCTATCAGATTTAAGAGTTCTAAAAATTCATCTTTGATTCCTTTAAGAAGGAGTGTTTTTAAGATCTCTTTTTCCAAATGCTTATGCTTTAATTTTTGAAGGTTATAATGAAATCGATCTACATAGTCCTCCAAACTTTCATCTTCCCCTTGTATCATACCGAAAATATCTTCATTGGATTTGCAATAGTCTTGGTACTTCTTCAAGAATATGTTCTTCATGTCCTCCCATGATTGGATGCAATTCCCACTTAGGCTCATGAACCATCGGAGAGCTGCTCCTTTTAGAGTAAGAGGAAACACTTTCAATATTTGATCATTAGTACAATAATCATATCCTCTACAAAGTATTTCGAACTCAAATAAGAATGTATCTGGATCTTCATTTGCTAAACCATGAAAATTTGGTCAAGATGGGGGAATTATGTGCATTTGTGTCACTCCTCCTAGATCTTTGATAGGAAATTCAAAAGTAGAAACGTGAGCCATTTCTTACCATAATATAAGATGTTTTTCATGTGTTTCTTCGAGGCTCCTTCTTCAAATGTTCCTGTCAATTAGTTAGTGAAATGGGTGGTGCTTACATCACCACTTGAGTGAAATCATGCGATTCGTTTTTTAAAAATTTCTATATTTTTTCTAGTCATTCACACAAAAATTCAAACATCTATTTCTACACAAAAAATTAACAAATCTGCCGGAAAGCGGGCGGGGGAGCAGGGTTGTTACATGCTCCGTACGCAGGTTCTTACCTTCCGTTTTTAATACCCAATTCTCTCCTTCCGTTTTTAATACCCAATTCTCTCATAGCAGGCACTCATCAGATTCACACTACTCTTTAGAAATGGCTACACTCTCCCCGGCAACGGCGCCAAAATGTGGAGCGATAAAAAGGGTCTTTTTAACTCCTAATTACCTTCACATTAATTATCGACCCAGGGACGACTTTTTATTTCAAGAGTGTACTCAGTCTGAGGCGGCTATTTACTCAAGAGTAATGTTTTGCAGTATAGTGCTTAAAATGCAAAAGTAAATGAAAGCTGGAAACAAAATCTAATTGGAACAGCAAGAAACTGAAATGTTCTAAACTAAATCATTCACTCAAACAACCATCAATCGAGGATACAATAGCAATAACTCATTCCTCTGGATATTGATGCAATTGAAATCAAACCGGAACAAGACAATCAATCTAGGAACGAGGAAGCAATAACCAATGTTCTCTACAGTTGAGAGTCCTGCTTTAAAACAATTAAAAGGAAATAGAAATTAAACTAAAGCTGCCATTGAAAGTAAACTAGGAAAACTCCTTAAAAACAAACTCTTGCAATTAATCAACCAAACTAAACAGCGAAGTAAATGGACAGCAAACTTATAATTAAAGGAATTAAACAACGAATCATATTTAATAAATCTGAACAACAAACTCTAATTAGTGGAATCGAATAACCAACAATCTGAAATGAACAACGAAGCTTTACATTTGAAATGAACAACATAACAATATAAGTTGAAAAGGATAATAATCTCTGTTATGATGGAAAAGAACAGCCACACGATTCAATCTCAACTTGTGCAATAAAATAATTCCATAAAATATTCTAACAGCACACTATAAAAACATGAAACTGTAAAATAATGCAATTCAAAAGAATAAGAAATAAATCAAACCATCACACAACAGCAATTGTAAATATATGATACACAGCAGCAGCAGCGTACTCCACCAGAGGCTGGGCCCTTAGCCGCCAGCGGACGCTACTGGGTTACTTCAGAATGAAAAGAATGAACAGCAACTCCCAAATCATGTATTAATCAGCAAATTGTGGAATCATTACAACAGCAAAGGCTTGAGAATTACAGCATGCAACAATCCCTATCCTATCATGAATAATCCACCATCATTCTTCATCATTTTTCCATCATTTTTCATCCCCCAAATCATTCTCCAATCCTCCCCATCTCTGATCTCCGTTTTCATTTAAATAGACATAGATCAGAGAGAAGTTACAATAAAGATAAGTATAACATGATTTCTATTACAAAATTGGTTTGCTTCTAACCTTTTGATCAACAAGAACAAGGCGAATTTGGCTTTGCAGCTGAGATTTGGAGGACGGCCGCAACAACAAATCTGAGAAAATCATGCTCAAAGAACCCTGCGTTTCTCTCAGTACAAGCCGAATTTGGGCAAACCATTCTTTACTAAAATTAATTGGGTCCGTTCTGGACAAAACCCATGTTCCAGATTTTCCAGATTCTGCTTTATTTTCTCGAAATCTCAACCGCAAAACCGTCACTTCTTATTCCAGCGAATTTCTGAGTTGGCACTTTTAATGATCAAATCTTCAATCTGGAAATTATCTTGGAGGCTAAAAATGGTGAATAATGTTACAACCGATTTATTAAAACTATCATTGATAAAATCATGCATAATCATCAATTTATTAGAAATAAAGGAGAATAAATAATATTCATTCATAGAAGCATAAATCATCATAAAATGGATTTATATAATAAATTATAATAAATGACATGATGAAGAATAATAGAAATGGGTGGAATAAGTGTTCAAAAGTGATAATAATAATGGCATATTAACGGCCCAACACCCTTTCCATCTCAAAATTCCTCCCTTATCTCTCCTAACTAGCCCAAAATTCTCTTTAATCTCCACATACACCCTTTGTTAGGACATTTTCCCCTTTTTCCCCTCTATTGTTCCCCTTCCTAACCCTTAAAGTGCATTAGAATGGGCTAAAAACCCACTTTTCCACTTTATAATAGGGCTCAGCCCCTTTTCCACTAGCCCCTTTAACTTTTTCCCCATGAAACCGAGCGCTGACCCTTAAGGCGCTAGTCGCAACCCTTCCAATCGCAATGTTTATTTGAAGTCCCCTGATCACTTGCATCGCAAATAGCTCCGATGCAATTGATTGCACCACTCTGATCACAATCGCAAGTTTATGTATGTCATCCCGCTGACCTCTCTGATTGCGATCTCCGATTTAACCTGCACCGTCGATCTGCTACTTCGATCCAACAGTGGAGCGCTAATTGCACTCCCCGCACCAATCGCACCATCTCTCCCGATCGCCCCGATCGCAACTCCCGCTCCCAATCTCCGATGTGATTGACCCCAGGCCCACTCCAATCGCATCGGAAATATTGTTTCATATATATGTATCTTCGCCCCGCTCTGATTTCCGATTGCGATTCCATATGGGTCCCACCTCATACGCATTTCCGTTGCATTTCACGTATTTCCTTTGTATTTCCTCCATAGTCCAAATTTTTATATTTGCACTATAGTTTAAAGTTTTATACCCATTCCGCCAATGTTCATAAAGCATTCCATGGATCAATCTCCGTTGTCGATCCCCGCCATTGGACCACGATCTAATGGATCACGTCCATTTCTACACCAAATCCTATTATACACCGTATCATTGCATTTTTCACCGTTTTTACGCATAAACCACTATTCCACCAACGCCGCACCATTGTTCTCCCGTCCTCCATAATCACCCCCGTATGCACGGATTTCATGACCGAGTGCCGTGTTCTGCAGGGTTACGAGGTGGGAAGGGTCGCCATGATTACACAATCCATATTACAGCGGCAGGATGTCATAGACAAAGATATAAATGAAGCAGTAGAGAGTTCAATACACAAAAAACTAAGTCAGCAGGGGCTTCACATCAGCAAATGGTTCTAAAGGACAAAGCGCCCATATCATTTTTATTATTTACCGTGTTCCTGAAGATTTCCGCCTTGACCACAGTCCCAAGCTACCAGAGCAGCTGTTAATGTGGTATGGCAGACTATTCAGTCATTCACTTCACCATTTTGTTTATTCACTAGAGTATTACCCAGTACTGCAGTCAAAGTACATTAGGACCATACCAAAGTAAATGGAAGCCGAAGAAGATCACTCTTTCATTCCTAAAGGTACTAGAAATAAATGCAGAGAGTCTAAATAGAATGGGCTTCGGCCCTCTTTTTCTTATGAGTTTTAATTATGAATTTAGTTTTCCACCTACCACCTCTGCTCCTCTTTTAGCTATAAAAACCATGAAGAAATGCATTGTAAGGGTTCCAAATTTTATCTGAAAACTATGCAGTGACAGGCTTTTTGTATACATTTTGTAAAGCTCTTGTATGAAGGCTCAGAGCCCATAGGGTCTTAGTGAGGAGGAATTCTATCTGTTAAATAGGATTATGGTCTTTGGTATTTCACAGTGTGTAACCTTTTCTCTTATGTGTTATATTAATAGATCATTTCATTTCATCCATATTTCTTGTATCATGTTTTGGAATGCGAGTGGATCACTGATTTTTGGTATGGATTCATCTTAGTTGATGCCCATGCTCAGATCAGTCAAGCGCTTTAAATATGGCTCATGCATGATATTTTGTTGCATTACTCATCTAAACTGTATTTCTGCTATATTAGTTGCTTTGGGAGGGTGTTTTTAAAACACTATTATCATGTATGGATTCTTAGATTGGTAAGCCCATGCATGGTGGTATTGTGTATCTGGATATCAGCTCAATGTTGACTAATATCTTCTCAAAATTTCTTTCATTACATACACCTTATGATAATTGATATCTGTGACATATTACTTGAATTGGCCCGCTTTGCAGTAAACTGTCTCTGAATTTTCTGTTGCTTTCATATTAGATTTATGCACTTTGCCTCTGCAGTATCCCTTTCTCTGTGTCAGTTTCTGAGGGTCTTGGTCCCATTCTATTTTATTTCCCTGTTTACAGAAGATAGCATGTGAGCTGAAGTTGACAACTTCATACATTATATTATACGCTCCTTGCTATGCTAAGATGTCCTAGGCACTGGTCTATCACAACTCTAGGCTGTCTCTAGGAGCGACAACACGCGGCATGGCGTGCAATCGGTGAGATTGCAATTTTTTAAATTTTTATGATTTTTTGATGATTTTTTCAATATATGTGAAAAAATGTGAAAACAAGACATGTTTTTTGATTGGATTC
The DNA here is from genome assembly GCA_034641835.2 of Pinus albicaulis. Taxonomy (NCBI): domain Eukaryota; kingdom Viridiplantae; phylum Streptophyta; class Pinopsida; order Pinales; family Pinaceae; genus Pinus; species Pinus albicaulis. The sequence continues at coordinate 128,744,220 of CM076571.1, read as the reverse complement.
AAAATGAATTACAATATTATGATGACCATGATACAAATATTGGACCAGTCCTTCCTGAGGGCTACCCACGACACAAGCGCTGCAGAGGCGAGGCGGATACTGAAGACCCAGGTAGGACCCTCCATGCTATTCAGAGGAACTTGGAGGGTTTGACTCGCCAAGTGCCTATGGCTGCTGTGGAAGATCTACCTGAGGCTATCCAGAGACGGGTAGTGGGAGTACCACGTGACTGGGTGCGATTATTTCGCCGTGTCGCTACTGCGATCGTGTTCTATAGGAACACAAATATTGGGCAGGGACCACAAGAGTAGATAGACATGATTACTGGATGACTGTATATTTTTGATACTGAACATGATTGGTCATAAGCCCTAATTTTGTATGACTTATGGATCCAAATTTTGTATAGTTTTTTGAACACTCTGATGATATATATATACAACGATTTATGATGCGATGTGACAAATGTATAAAAAATGCATGATGTTTTTGATGATTAAATTTTAATGTATGGAATGATTAATATGCCAATCAATTGCTTGATTAGCTAATGAGTCTGCCATCCAATTGTCTACTCGAGGAATATGAATGAATATTAAAAACTGAAATGATCATTGTAAAAAACATACCCTCAAAAACAACCAGAGTAAAAATGGATCTCGAACCCGATAAGTATTGTTCAACTGCGACACCACCAGCTGGGAGTCCAAGAAAACTACCAACGAATCAAAACCTAAAGATATTTCCTTCGAGAGTAGATAAATAACTACAGTGTACTTTGCTACATTATTGGAAGCAAGACCAATGTAGACTCCTCTTGATACTAACAGCTGACCGGATGGATAATGAAGCACCCAAGCCGTAGAAGCCAAGTTCCAGGTGTGTCTATTAGCACCATTGGCGAAACCATAATGACTCATGACATTCGACACAACCTGCCAAAGCAGATCAAAAACATCACCATCACATCAAAGACAAAAAAAAAACCAGATATGTACAAAACAAAACTAACCATATACAAAAGCAAAATGCCAGGCCGAAGCCTAGGCATAATACCTTTTCAAATAGAGCCCATTTCTGGGCTCCGCCAAATCATTTCCTTCAAAATCAACCAAGGCATACTCTCCTTTTTTAAGGACTCTTTTAACGATGAAGGGGCCACACCAGATAGACTTAAAATTTCCTGCGCCCAGGGCATCCTTCTCTTGGGCATAGACCAAAACGAGGTCACCTTCCGAGAAAAACCTAGGTTTGACCGCCTTATTGTACTGAGCTTTGACTCATATCTTATGCGCCTCATTCATCGTGGCGGCATCCTGACACTGCTCATCAAGATGTTCCAAATGAAGGAAACGTTCTTCAAGACTAGAAGTGTCAGGAAGAAGCTCAACAGCGAAATTTAGAGAAGGAATCTCACATTCAATGGGAAATATGGATTCTAGCCCGTAAGCTAGTTGAAATGGAGTAAAGCCAGTTGCAGTTTTCACTGACGCCTGGTATGCCCAAAGTGCAGGATACACCATGATATTCCAGTTGGATCGAGCTTTATCAATCGTCCTTTGAAGAATGGTCTTCAAGGATTTGTTCACGACTTCCACTTTCCCATTGGCCTGAGGATAATAAGGAGACGAATGCTCCTGCCGGAAACCTAATTTTAGAGCCAACTCAGCCATCATGCTATTCTGAAAATGACTGCCATGATCAGTGACAATCTCTCTAGGAATACAAAAACGAGCAATAACCTGGTTGAAAAGAAAAAGAGCTGCTGTCTCACCATCATTCCCAAAAGTAGGCATAGCCTCGATCCACTTCGTAAATTAGTTTACTGCTACAATAACGTACTTGTGACCTTTAGCAGAAGGCGGGTTACAAGTAGTATAATCAATACCCCACTTTGTAAAGGGACCGACAATAATGATTGGAAAAAGCGGAGCTGGATGAGCGCGCATTTTTTGAGTATAGACTTGACACGGATGACACTTTTTGACCGAATCCATACAATCTTTGAAAATTGAAGGCCAAAAGTATCCAACATGCAAGATTTTTTGGGTTGTAGCAAGCCCAGATAAATGAACACCACAAGATCCACTGTGGAAATCATTCAGCATAGCCTCAGCTTCTTCGAGAGTTAAGCAACGTCTCAGGATTGAATCAACCCCTCGACGTTATAAAGCATCACCAATAATTAAGTAATTTTTAGCTAAGTGACGCAATTTACGGTGCTCATCTTTCGAAAAAGTAGAGGGAAACTTCACAGTCTGAATATACGCAATGATATCCCCATACCAAGGATCGTGTGAAGAGATGAGAAACAAATGTTCATCCGGGAAGGATTCATCATAAACTATCTCTTCTCCATAGGGCAACTCGGAGATTAATTTTGCGAAAACCAATGATTTCTTGGACTTGGCAGACATAAACTCAAGATCAAATTTCTGCAAAATCACAATCCATTTATTGTATTTTCACCCAATCACTCGCCTACTGAGAACAAACAGAAATGGATTGGCTGCTGCCAAAACATAAGTTTATCGTAGAAGAATATAATGTCTGATTTGCTGTACAACATGAACAGCTGCTAAAGCCAGTTTCTCTATCGGAGTATACTGAAGTTCAGGTCCTACCAAGCCTCGACTAAGATAGTATATAACATGCTCTGCAAGAGCATCATCCTCCTAAACCAGAACCATACCGGGCGCGGTAGCCCCGCCGCAAGGGCGGGACCTAACTAAAAGCGTGCCAAAGATCAACATAGCACTCTATAATCCATCCTGGAACTCCCTTCTTCAACAATCTCATAAATCCTTTGGTAACTTCAACATAATTTACGATAAATCTCCGAAGAAAATTAGCTTTTCCTTGTAGACTTTGAAGTTGACGAATAGACGACGGGGGAGGCAACCGAAGTATTGCCTCAACCTTGAAGGGATCTACCCTAATCCCTTCCGTAGACACTATGAATCCCAATAACCGACCGGATGTAACCGCGAAAACACACTTGTTCGTATTCAACCTAATATTGTAGAAATGACATCATTCAAATACTTGACGGAGGTGAGTAGGATGATCGATTCTCTTTCGAGAACGAGCAACTAAATCGTCCAAATACGCCTCGATAATATGTTTGATGTCGTGGAAGGCATATGAGATGGCCCGCTGAAAAGTAGCCCCAACATTTTTAAGATAAAAAGGCATTTTCTTGTAAGAAAAAGTACCCCAGGGAAAAATAAAGGCAGTCTTATGCTGATCTTCAGGATGGATAGTAATCTGATTATATCCAGAGAAACCGTCCATGAGGGAGAAAATCTCATTACCGGCACACTCATCGATAATCTGATCTATAAATGGTGTGGGGTAATTATATTTTGGACATGCTTTATTAAGATCTCTGAAATCAATGCAAACTTGAATTGTTCCTTGTTTTTTATCCATGGGAACAGGATTCGAAACCCATTCAGTCAAAGGAACAAGGAAAATAAATCCCGCCTTAAGCAGCTTCTCCACCTCGGCTTTGATAGCTGCAGCCTTCCTAGGATTGTGATCCGGATTTATGCAGGAACGCAACAGAATAAACATATAACCATAAATATAGAGATGCAGCGGAAATAACACTTCATTTCATTAATATCAAAGAACTGAAATTTGCTTACAGACAGAATGGAAATAAAACTAGCTAGGGAACTAGTAGCTATCTCTGAGGAGAGATGTGGTGGCTACATGCCTCTGAACTGAGTTACAATGAGGCTCGAGGGCCTATTTATTATTGAGAAACAATGGATAACCCTAAACATCCTAAAACCTAACCCTAGGAGATGAAGCGCCAAAACTATGGGCCTCATTTGGGTAAATTGGTGTTTCAACTTCCCAGGGACGTAACTTTGGCATACTATCTCCGTTTGATGCTCATGATACATCATTAGAAATCTCTATCTGAGGACTACAACTTTTGCCACAAATATCATTCTAGAATGGAATGATATTTTCTGAAGGCGCGATGCCCAAAAAACGTCGTTTAGGGCCTCAAAACGGCTCCGGAAGTTCAGGACCCAAAAAACTGCTAAAAATAGTAAGTTATGACGAAACTAAAAAACTGAAAGAGACAATGGTGGGGGCCCAAGTGGAATAGGCGGGTGGCCACCAATATCCACCTGGATCATTCCTCCCCCCTTAGGAAGCAATGGTCCCCATTGGGTTAAGTTCCTCCATGAGATGAAGAAATTTCTGCTGAACTTGGTCCCTGGTGAACCACTTTCCTTGGTGCAGGAGTTGTCCAGCTTTGACAACCCGATACAGTTGGATATTCTGTTGGCGAGTGTTCTTGATTTGCATGTCCATGATACAATCTTTGGTGGCCTGTTCCATGCAGTCTGGGTTTAACTTTGTTGGTGTGAGTTGTTCTGCAATGTCCGAGGTGTCCAGTAGAGGTGGGAAGTAAGGACGAAGGCGATCCACATTGAAGACTGGGTGCAGACCAAGGAATGGAGGAATACTAAGCTCAAAGGCATTGTTCCCTACAGCCTTGGTGACGGTGTACGGCCCATATCGGAGCGGGCGAAGCTTGCGGTGGGGTCCAGTGAGGCGCTCCTTCTGCAAATGTAGCCATACTTTGTCGCCCACCTGGAAGTTGTGTGGCACCCGGTGTTGATCATGGCGTTGCTTGTACTTGGCATTGGCTTTGTCTAATATATCATGAACCTGTTGGTGGATGTGTTGAATGCGCTCGATGAAGCTACTTGCTTTTTCAACTTCAGACTGGACATGAGCTGAATCGGCCTGAGAAGCTACAAATGGTATGGCTACGTCAATAGGACATAGTGGTCGGAATCCCAAGCCCACCTAAAAGGGGCTATGGCCGATTGAACTGTGGAGAGCCCGATTATAACTATGTTGTACATATGGGAGGCTCTCGTCCCATGTGCATGGATGCTTTGAATTGTACATGCGCAGAATGTGTACAAATCAGTTGTGTAAATCAAATTTCAAAATAGAAGAAAGAGATATCAATGCCTTAGAAATGAGCCACTTCGAGGGGGAAACCTCCAATACATTACATAAATGAACAATTCTTGGATGATACAATTTACAAAACCTCCTTTCTATATAGGAGTCCATGGGGCCATAATGTAATCCTAGTGGGCCACAATGTAATCCTAGCCGACCTAACAATAATAATTTAAGGGCACAATAATAATAAAATGGGGTTTACAAGGGTACAATAATAACAATAAGGGGGTTACACTAACAATAATAAGGGACTATACTAGTGATATAGGGACCTAACATGCCCCTCTCCTTCAAAAAAGTGTTGTCCTCAACACTTGAGTAGCTCCTGGTGCTTCTGTATAAAATTCTCATCCTCCCATGTAGAATCTTCAGTGGGTAAGTTCTTCCACTTGATGAGATACTCTGAAATTGATCGATTCCGTAGCCGTCGAGTTCTTGTTTCCGTGACTGCTTCAGGTTCCAATATGATTTTTCCTTCCTCATCAAGTTCTGGCAATATTGTTTGAACTGGAAGATTTTCACCTATAACCTTCTTTAAGCATGAAACATGGAAAACTGGATGTACTCACAAAGAAGCAGGAAGCTCCAATTTGTATGCCATAGTACCAATATTTTGCAACACCTTGTAAGGACCATAGTACTTTGGTGATAATTTATTATCCTTCTTAGCTTGCTTGAGGGATATTTGTTTGTATGGTTGTAGCCGTAAAAATACCCAATCTCCTACATCAAAACTTCTCTCGCTGCGATGTTGATCTGCCTGTTGTTTCATTCGATTTTGTGCCAAATTCAGGTTATCCTTTAAGAGTTGGAGAACTTCTTGCTGATGCTCGATGTGATCTTCCACCGCTTGAACCTTAGAATTTTCTCTTAAAGATGATGTGATGGATGGTGGATGATATCCATAAAGTGCCATAAATGGGGTCATTTTTGCTGCAGTATGGAAGGAAGTGTTATACCACCATTCAGCGAGAGGTAACCACTTGACCCATTGTGTTTGTTTATCAGATACAAAGAAACGAAGATATCCTTCCAAACATTTATTTACTATCTCAGTTTGACCATCAGATTGAGGATGATAAGATGAGCTATGAGCTAATTGAGTACCCAAACAAGAAAATAACTCCGTCCAAAAATTTCCAGTAAAAATGGGATCTCCGTCGCTCACAATAACCCTTGGGCTTCCATGTAGCTTTTGAATTCTGTCCATAAATGTAGTAGCAACTGTACTTGCTTTAAATGGATGAGATAATGCACAAAGTGTGCATACTTGGTAAGTCTATCAACTACCACCATGATGACACTCTTTCCTTCGGACTTAGGTAAACCTGTGATAAAATCCATTGAAATTTCCTCCCAACGTTGACTTGGAATGGATAAAGGTTGTAGAAGTCCTGGGGTCTTAATTGTTTCCACTTTATTCTGCTGGCAAACCAAACATTCCGCCAAAAACTTTCGAATATCAGATTTAAGGCCATCCCAAAAAAATTCTTTCTTCACCCTGTGGTAAGTTTTTAAAAATCCTGAGTGTCCTCCTAAAGGAGAAGTGTGCAATTCCAGAAGAATCTTTTGTTTTAGTTGGGAATTCTTTCAAAGATATAAGCAATCTTTGTACCATAAGGAATCATTTTTCCAACTAAATGTATCAGATGTACTAGGATCTTGCTGCAACTTTTGAATGAGTGTCCATACATCTTTGTCCTTCTTCCATTCATCTTTTGCTTCGGTTATCCAATCTGGTTGGATAATAGAAATGGCACAAAGCAATGCTTCCACCTCTTCATTCTTTCTTGAGAGTGCATCTACAACAACATTAAGCTTTCCTTTTTTTAGATTATTTCAAATTCATAACCCAACATCTTTGTGACCCATTTTTGCTACTCTTCTGAAGATAGTCTTTGTTCCAAAAAGTGTTTAAGACTATTATGATCAGTTTTTACCTTGAAGTGTCTTCCCATTAGGTAAGTTCACCATTTCTTTAGTGCATGCAGTATTGCTAACATTTCCTTCTCATAAATAGGTTTCTGTAAATACTTTCCTTTGATTGGACGACTTTCAAAAGCAATGGGTCATCCTTCCTGCATTAAAACTGCACCAATTCCATTTCCTGAGGCATCACATTCCACAATAAAGGTTTTTGTGAAGTCTGGCGTAGCTAAGACCGGTGCTAGGCACATTGCCTCTTTAAGATGTTCAAAGGCCTTAGTTGCTTCAGGAGTCCATGAAAATGCATCTTTCTTCAATCATGTTGTTAGAGGTGCTGCTATTCTCCCATAATTCTTAACAAACTTGCGATAATACCCTGTTAACCCGAGAAATCCTCGCAACTGCTTTATGGTTGTGGGAACTTTCCATTCCTTAATGGCTTTAATTTTGTTAGGGTCCACTTTAACACCCCCGTGAGATACAATATGACCCAGATATTCCACCTCTTGTACTCCAAAGAAACATTTGGACTTTTTTGCATATAATTGTTTCTCCTGCAATAGTTTGAGCAACCTGTCAACATGTTCAACATGATCCTTCCAAGACCTGCTGTAGATTAGTATATCATCAAAAAATACTAGCACAAATTTTCTAAGGAAGGGTTTGAAAATGGAATTCATCAACCCTTGAAAATGTAGAAGGTGCATTGGTAAGGCCAAAAGGCATGACCAAAAATTCATAATGACCCTCATGAGTTCGAAATGCTGTTTTTGGAATATCTTCAGTCTTCATTCTAATTTGATGATATCCTGAACAGAGATCCAACTTGGTAAAATAAATTTCTCCATGTAATTCATCCAATAATTCATCAATCACATGAATGGAAAATTTATCTTTAATGGTGAGCTTATTGAGCTCCCTATAATCCGGACACATTCGCCATGATCCATCCTTCTTGTGTACCAATACTACAGGAGCAGAGAAAGAACTTTGACTGGGTTAAATTATACCCGCCTCTAACATTTCTGCAATCATACGTTCAATTTCGCTCTTTTGGAAGTAAGGATATCTATAAGGCCTGATGTTTGGAGGAACACTTCCTGAATCAAATGAATAGCATGATCATGATCACGAATAGGTGGGAGTCCTTTGGGAGTTTCAAACACCTTGGAATGATTGTCCAAGACTTGTTGGAGATCTGCAGAAATAGATGATTTTGATGTTGGAACTTCTAGTGAGCATAATTGTGCAATTACGCCTCGTTGTTCTTTCTTTAGAAGCTTTGTCATGACATTAGAGTTTATTATCCTTCCTGGCTTCCCCGCAATACCCCGTAATTCGACTTCCTTTCCTTCTGAAAAAAATTTCAAGAAAAGTTCTTGAAAATTAAAAGCTACCGTCCCCAAAGATTGTAACCATTGTACTCCCAGTACAACATCAACACCTCCCATAGGAATGGAAAGCATTGGACTAGTCAATACATATTCCCCCATGGTTAGCTTGATATTATGGCATTTTCCAGAGCAATTTATAGTTCCTCAATTTGCAACCATCACTTGACATTCTGGTGTTGGGTATAGGAAACAATTTAATTCCTTGGCTACCTTACAATGAATAAAATTATGGGTGCTACCTGAATCAATCAACACTATTACCTTTTTCTTCTTGATCTGTCCTGCTATCTTGAGAGTTTGAGAAGTGGTAATTCCTGCCAGTGCATTACATGATATGGTCGGATTCATTTCTTCCTCTTCTATGGCTGGTTCCTGGTGTGTATCCTCTTCTTGTTCATTTTCTTCTTCTTCTTCACAATCTATGTAAAATAATTTCTTTTCAGCACACTTATGACCTTTGGTGTATTTGTTATCACAACTGTAGCAAAGCCCTTTTGCTCTTTTTTCTTCCAATTGTTGTGGTGTCAACCTTGTAGGTTGTGGAAATCTAGATGTAGCAACACTTCCTTCTTTATAGAATTGAGTGGTAGGATTCCTTGTCGCCATAACTTTACATTCAACTTTTCTTGCCAACCTGAATGCCTTCTCCAATGAATCAGGTTCCAAAACGCGAACTTCATGTTGGATGTTATCCTTTAAAGTGCCTAGGAAGAGATCAATCCTGTGTTCCTCTGTAAGATCAGTTACCCTTATATTCAATTCTTGGAAGTCCTCAATGTGCTGCCCCACTAAACCCTTTTGTTTGAGATTTATCAATTGGGTAAAGAAGGTGTTGCTCTTTGTATCCTCATAATGTGCTATCATTTCCTCCGTAAAAATTGACCAAGTGACAATTTTTTTACGGAAACAAAGCCATCGATACCATACAAATGTATTTTGTTCTAAATGTAAAGTTGCAATGCGTACCTTTTGTGTGTTTTGCACGTTATGGAGATCAAAATATTGCTCCATCCGTAGTATCCATGTTATAGGATCCTTTCCATCAAACTTCCTCATATCCATTTTTGGAATATGGTGGTTCTTCCCGCCAACATTAGATTTTATGAAATCACGATTAACATTTATTTTGTTCTCATCATGAGTTTCCTCTAATATCTTTTCACCATTAGGAAACATTTCTTGTATCAACTTTGTCAAACCTTCCATGTCTGCTTTTAGATCATTCTTCATGTTTTCCATTTTTTCATCGATCTTAGCTTCCATGTCATCCATCTTAGATTCCATGCTAGCTTCCATGCCATCTATCTTATATTCCACACCTTTCTTCAAACCATCCATCTTAGTTTCCACACCTTTCTTCAAAACTTCCATGTCATTTTTTGTTGCTCTTTGCGAGAGCGAAATTTGTTGCACTTGCTCTTGTAATTTTGATATGTCATGTTGCCATTCTTCGTCTTCATGAGTCATAGTAGAGCTTTCCAAAGGTTTAATGGGTGTTGAATTCTTTTTAGGGGCCATTTTATAATCCAATACTGATATCTATTCTACAATATGCCCTTGCAATCAATTCAACTTGATTCTTCAAACAAGACTTATGCAATTCGGAAAAAAATTACACACCTTTTACTTGCTTTAAGGAGCTCGATATTGAAATTGAATTATCTCTGTAATTGAAAATCTTCGATATCTGAAATTCAGCCCTACAGTAGCCCTCTAAAGCTTCTTTCAAATTCCACAGGTCTGACCTGATTTGGATTCTCCAAGACAAAGTTGTGTCCAATCTACCACAATGACCTAATTCTGGACTGGTTCAGTAGAGCGAACTTGTACGACTTTCCACGTGTCACTGTTTTGTCCTTTGTCTCTGAAATTGATATCCAAGAAACTAAAGTCTGTGTACTTGCAACCACTTTTTACGGCACTCAAATCCGATGCCCAGAGAGAGAGTTATTGAACTTTTTCCACGATCACCTCTTTGAGATGAAATTTAGGAGCCTGAAAAAGCACTACCTTCCACAGATCATATCTCCGAAAATATTGCGAACCAAGCTCTGAAATTTTTTGACAAATTTCCTCAGGATTTTAGCTTCGCACCATATGAATTTCAGACTCTGAACCTTCGTACAAAAAAATTTATAGCGAAAATTCCACGATGACCTGTTTAGGAGCCTGAAAAAAGACTTGACTTCCACAGATCATATCTCCGAAAATATTGCGAACCAAGCTCTGAAATTTTTATACAAGCTTCCTCAAGATTTCGGCTTCGCACCCTAAAAATTTCAGCTTCTGAACCTTCGTAGAAAAAAAGTTATAGCGAAAATTCCACGATGACCTGTTTGGAGCAGCGAAACCCTAGAATCCAAAGGCTCTGATACCAAATGTTGTGTAACCAAATTTTCCAAAATAGAAGAAAAGAGATATAAACGCCTTTAGAAATAAGTTACACTTTGGGGGAAACCTCCAATACATTACATAAATGCACAATTCTTGGATGATACAATTTACAAAACCTCCTTTCTATATATAGGAGTCCATGGGGCCATAATGTAATCCTAGTGGGCCACAAGGTAATCCTAGCCGACCTAACAATAATAATTTAAGGGCACAATAATAATAAAATGGGGTTTACAAGGGTACAATAATAACAATAAGGGACTATACTAGTGATATAGGGACCTAACACAATCATTCTGTTGACGACCTCTGTTTGGCCATCTGTTTGGGGATGGAAAGCTGTGGACTTGGTGAGCTTTGTGTCCAACATTGACCAGAGGCTGGACCAAAATGTGCTGAGGAACCTGCTATCTTGATCTGATATGATATACTATGGGATCCCAAAGTGCACCCACACTCGTTCAAAGAAGAGTTTAGGAGTGGCTTCTGCTGTGATATTCTTCTTACAGGCTGCCATAATGGCCATTTTCGAGAATCTGTCAACGACCACGAAAACACAGTCATTTCCATTCTTAGTAGAAGGCAGGCCCGACATGTAATCCATGGAGATGGATTCCCAAGGTCAAATAGGGGTAGGTAGTGGAGTATATAGGCCTTGCTTCTTGATGGTCGGTTTGGCAATGGCACAAGCAGTGCAGGATCTGCTGTACTTCTTGACATCCTTTCGAAGGTTTGGCCAATAGAAATAATTCTGTAGTATTGCTACTGTTTTCTCGACCCTGAAATGCCCACCGACACGACTGTAGTGTGCTTCCCATATCATCTTGGCATGCTCGCTTGAAGGAACACAAAGGTGTCCCAGGTGACATAAAAGTGCATCTTGGAGGTGAAAATTTGGAACTTGCGTACCCCCCAAGAGTGCCTTGTAAGTGTGGCCGAATTTTGGGTCACTCTCATAGAGAAGCGGCCAATCAGAAGTCTCGTGCCCACAAGAGTTGAGCACGGTGGTGAGCGCCACGATCGGTGGTCGGCTGAGGCAGTCCGCAACATTATTGGTGCTACCCTTCTTGTACTTGATGTTCAAATGAAACTGTTGCAGATATGTGGACCACTTCTGATGGCGATCATTCTGCAACTTCCCTTGTGTCTGTATGAACTGCAGGGGCCGGTGGTCTGTGTCGATGATTGTTTCCTTCCCCAAAATGTAATGCTTCCATTGTCGACAGGCTTGCACAATGGAATACATTTCTTTGTCATAGGTGGGATACTTGCAAACTGTCTCAGACAATGTCTCACTATGATATGCCACTGGATGTCCCTGTTGAGTAAGAACTGCCCCAATAGCATAGTCAAAGGCATCTGTCTCGATCTCAAATGGCTGTTGCAAGTCTGGTAAAGTGAGCACTGGGGCAGAACAGAGGCGATTTTTCAATTCCGTGAACGCCTTCTGTTGAGGTTCCGACCAAGAAAATTTTGCTCTCGCCCCTCCCTTGGTGACTTGACTCAAGGGCCAAGTGATATGAAAGAATCCCAACACTTAATCTACTGTGAGAAATTGAAGAGACCTTAAAGTCTTGCTTTGTTATATGGCTAAATGACAATTCCGAATGACTTGATCTGGCTAGATCCACATGCACCCCCTCATCAATAATGTATCCTGGATATTTAACCCCGGGGATGATCTCTTAACGCAGATCAATTGGCACACAACTTGTGTTGCCGCAGTGTTTGGAGGACTTGTCGGATGTGCTAAAGGTGCTCTTCCCAAGTCTTGTTGAAGATCAGAATGTCATCCAAGTACACCGCTACAAATGAGTTGGTGAATGGCCGCAAGATATCGTCCATCATCCTCATGAAGGTTGTGGGAGCATTCATCAACCCGAAAGGCATGACTAGCCATTCAAAAAGGCCTTCCTTGGCTTTGAAGGCAGTCTTCCACACATCAGAGGGCTCAATTGGTACTTGGTGATACCCAGACTTCAGGTCAATCTTGATGAAATATTTTTCACCTGGAAGTCCATATAGCCATCAAGCAAGGCCTTGAACCTATTCTGGATGTTGATCTGTTCACGCTCGATAGTTTAATAAGGTAGAGTCTCCACGTCCCATCCTTCTTCTGTACCAACATGATCGGGCTCCCACAGGGTGATGAAATTGGTCTAATGTGACCTTTCTGCAACAACTCCTGAATCTGCCTCTTGATTTCATCATTTTCCAGAGTAGAGTGTCGATAGATCGGTCCATTGGGTAGCAGCACACCTGGGGTCAGATCAATCGGGTGCTTGACCTGGCAGTGCAGAGGAACCCCTGTGGGTGAGGTGAAGATGTCCCCGTACTCCTCCACGACCTTATCCATTTGTTGTTTTCGTGCAGAGGGGCCCTGTCTGGAGGTCGTGGCCACAGTCTTCTTCTTGCCCTGGGGGCAGATCATCAGGAAAACGAATTTCCTAGTTTGGGAAATGAGCTTACTACATTGTTTTGCAGTAACCAAAGAGATAGCGGCAGGAGGTGGTACCTCTGGTATCCTGTACAACTTATTTCCCAAAGTAACAATAATAGCACGAGGTCGAGACTCATACACAGCATGACACTTCCACAAGTATGGTTTTCCTAATAATACATCAGAAACATCAATAGGAGCAACGTCACATAATACCTCATCCGTGAAGGGCTTGATGCTATAGGGAAGGCGACACTGCTGGCTGACGCGGAGATCTCGTCCTTGGTGAAGCCACTCGATGGTGTATGGATGTGGGTGAGCTGTGGTCGGCAAGCCCAATCGCTTCACGGCGTCTGCTGAAATGAGGTTCTTTTGGCTCCCATTGTCGACAATGAACTGTACAGGGGAGCCCTTTACCCACATCTGGGAGTGGAAGAGACGTTCCTCCTCCTCTGGATCTTCCGGTTCCTCCTTCTGGATCTTTGTAGTGGCAACAGTGGCATTGGGCTCCGCATCAATAATTTGTTTCCATTTTTCATTCCCCTTTTCAGGTTCTGATTCAGAGTCGGAGCATGCATCTGACTCAGAAGCCCTCATCTTGGCCACTAGCGACTGCTTGGCCCGACACTCACTTGTGTTGTGAGTGGAGCTCTTATGGAACTCACACCACTTTCCTGTGTCCTTCTTTGGCTTTACGGTGTTGTTCTTTTCTTGTGGCTTTGACGGGTTTTCTTTAGCCGCCATGCCTTGGCTCTGTCCTTTGTTCTACGATTTGGAAGCACCTTTTCCTTGCTTTTGATTCGCAGATCCAAAGTCTCGCTTCTTCTGTTTGAATTTCTGCTCAATCTTGGCAGCATATCGGTATGCCGTACCAAGCGAGGAGATGTCGAGGAACTCCATTTCCTCCTGAATGTATCTGTGCAGACAGCTGCGATACTTTAGCACCAAATGTTTCTCCGAATCTTTGATACCCAACTTTGTGCGCAGGGTATGGAACAGATTCGTCAGCTCGTGCACATCTTGATCCCTTTGTTGTCGCAGCGTGGTCCATTGTATGTACTTGTCCTCATAGCTCCCCACGGGATAGTACTGTTCCTTGACGGCATCTCGGAAAGAATTCCAAGTTGGTACGACCGAGAACAGAGAGGGTTTTGTCTGGTCCTTGTTCTCACGGTAGGTTTCCCACCAGTCCTTAACATGGGGGGTAGCTTTGAGGAGTGCAAAAATAATCTTCTCCCAGTCTGAAAAGTCATGAACAGAGAAATATCCTTCTAATAGATTCAACCATCTATCTACGGCATCTGCGTCTATTTGACCCTAAAATATGGGAATGTCAAAATTTACTTGTACCTTAAAGGGAGTCGCAACTCCAGAGTGGCTACTGGATGCAGATGCGCCGCCGGTGGGCAGCCGTTGAAGGATCTGAGCAAAGTTATCCATCATCGCGTTCCTTTGTTTTTCGAGGGTCTCCTCGAGCAATATTTTGATAGGATCTCCTGCTCCCTCATCTTTCTTTTCGTCCCCCATGGGCGTCCGTCGAGGTTTGCGAGGCTGATCTTGCAAAGGTTCCACCAGATCAAGCCCTAGCTCCTTATACCCCGACCTCGTTGGGGACATGCAAAAAAGGATCGAGAAAAAGCAGACCGCTCTGATACCACTGATCCGGATTTATGCAGGAACGCAACAGAATAAACACATAACCATAAATACAGAGATGCAGCGGAAATAACACCTCATTTCATTAATATCAAATAATAGAAAGATGCTTACAGACATAATGGAAATAAAATAGCTAGGGTGCTGGTAGCGAATCTCTGAGAAGAGATGTGGTGGCTACAGACCTCTGAACTGCTTTACAATGAGGCGCGAGGGCCTATTTATTATTGAGAAACAATGGAGAACCTTAAACATCCCAAAAACCTAACCCTAGGAGATGAAGCGCCAAAACTATGGGCCCCGTTTGGGTAAATTGGTGTTTCAACTTCCCAGGGACGTAACTTTGGCATACTATCTCCGTTTGACGCTCATGATACATCATTAGAAAGCTCTATCCGAGGACTAAAAATTTCGCCACGAATATCATTCTGGAACGAAATGATATTTTCTAGAGGCGTGATGCCCAAAAAATGTCGTTTAGGGCCTCAAAACGGCTCCGGAAGTTCAGGACCCGAAAAACTGCTAAAAATAGTAAGTTATGCTGAAACTAAAAAACTGAAAGAGAAAATGGTGGGGGCCCAAGTGGAATAGGTGGGTGGCCACCAATATCCACCTGGATCAGATTGACCAGACGAAGCTTTTGCCTCACAGGCTTAGCATTTTCGTAAGTCTTGATCTCATGCTGGATAATAGATGGATCTTTACCAGGCATTTCCTCATAAGACCAAGCAAACACATCCCTAAACTCTTTAAAGAGATCGGTGTAAATCTGAATCTCTTCAGGGGAACATTCAGCTTCGATGAAGACATTCTCTATAACATTGGGATCCCTGGAAATGTTCACCGGGATAGTTGGAGAAATCACAGCCATGTTCCCTTCAACATATACCTGTGCTGGTGCTAAAGGGTTCAGGACTGGGTGAACAGGACCAGGAGACAAAGGACTTGGAAAACTTGATTCAACTTCGCTCAAATCAAGTAAAAAGTAAGACCGATGATGCAAATCATCCCACGGTCTATCCATACCAGTCATAGCTTCCAGGATGGCCTCTTCGGATGGAAGAGTGGTATCAAGGCAATCCTGGGCGGAAGAAGAACTAAGTATCCAAGCCGGAGCCACATCGCCATCCAAATTTTCTAGAGAAAGAGAAGCTGGAATGGATTCTGCAGAGTCAACAATAGATTGATAAGCAATCTCGGCTGCAGACATCGGAAATTCCATTCCATCCACTTGTCCTTCCGCTAATGTGGAGGTAGGGGAAGGTAAGGTCCAAGGGTCCAAAAAATAATGAGTTATGAAGAACTCTCTTCGAATAGGAGCCCTGGAGGATGAAATTTCATTTATATTAACAGTGGGAGGTGGAAAATCGAAAGTACCCATCAAAGAAGAATACATTCCAACCCCTAAATTATCAACAGGCGGCTTGGCATCATCCACCTTTGGGATATTTGATTCAGTAGATGCATTCGGGTCTACAGGAGAACAGTCCAGTTGGTCAACTATAACAATCCTCCCTTCGTGAGGGAAACAAATAATCCGAAATAATGAGGATGCAATAGCATCCATCTCATAAATCCAGTTTCGCCCCAACAGAAGGTTGTAGTCCAAGCTTGCATCAACTATCTCAACCTCTATATTTACAGTTTCCCCCCCAACATAGATGGGAAAAGCTGGGATAATGCCATGCGGTCTGTGAGAATGACCATCAAACGCAGTCAGAAGAGTAGCAAATGGAACAACTGCGGGAGATCGAATTCCCTTCCAACATGCGAGAGACATCACACATGTGGAAGCACCCTCATCAACGACCGTCCAAAAGATATTGAATTTCCGAAACGAAGATTTGATATGAAAATCCATATGATGGGGGAGTCTCTTTTTAAAATTAGACATATCGAATGTAATCACAAGAGATTTATTTGGATCAACAGCCCCAATAGCAGTGAGCAAAGCACTACGCTGAGCTGGGAAAGACTGGAGCACCTCAAGAGTAGACATAGCACAAGGGCTCTGCATCAAATCTTCTACAACAGAGTAGTTCTGGGCAGCCCTGGAATTTGGATTAATCGTCGTACGCTTAGTAGATGCTTTTGGCATACGAGGTATAGGCTCAACAGTAGGCCTCGTAATATGAAGCGGCTCAGTACTATCGGGAGCACCCTTAGCTTTCGAAGACTCAGTTTTGCCATAATCGCAGGATCTCGTGGCGATATCCGCATGAGCACTCATCATATATATGTTTGAAGGATTTTCCCCTTCCTGGGTGCCCCCAGAGGAAACCCCAGAATTTTGATTTGCGCCAAAAAGGGTTTGTCAACACAGCCTGGGAACTAGTAGGACCCTGCTGAGCTAACAAGCGCTGCACATCCTAAATTTTAGGGCAAAGGTGAGTAAGATGGTCTCTAGTACATAACTTGCATGGAAACTTAACTTTCTTTTTATCCTTTGAACCCTCACCAACATGCTCGTTGGATTTATTTGCATTACCCTTCCCATCCTTGCCCTTTTTCTTATTATTATTCCGTCCCTTCTTCTTCCCTTCGGATTGTTGATTTCCTTTAGGGTTGGAATTATGGACGACATTTACCGACAAATATTGAGAAGGCGATGACTCAGCAGGCACAGCCTGACCAGAGGAAGCATATTGTATAGACAACTGCTGCAATTGACTAAGCAGGTTAGTTGCACCGCTATCGATCGACCCAATAAGTCAATCACCATGAGGACCAGGTTTAGTCTTGGACAAGTCTAATTTGGAGTGGGGAGCATCAGGAAAATGTTTATGAAGGAAACCAGATTGAGAATATATCAATTCAAGCTGCTGGGCCCTGAAAATAGCCTGTTCCTCAGAAAATACCCCTGACAGGGATACATCCTTAGAAATATCTGGCTGCAAAGATTTCAAAAACCATTCCAAGAGGAATTCTCCCGGAATATAAGCTTTGATGAGTCTCTTCCTTCTCTGCCATTCCTGAATATGATCAGAAATGTGGGCTGCCTTGTCCTACTTAAAATTGGCCAGGAGTTCTTTCCCGACATCATAACGAACAGGCAACTGGAAATGATTTAGAAATATAGTAGCCAGATCTCCAAAAGTAGCAAAACTTCCCCCAGTTAACTCAATGTACCACTTGGCAGAATTTCCAGTCAAGGTGCGTAGAAACAACCTCAACCTAATCGAATCCTTGATGAAGGAGTTAGATGAACACCAAAGATGGAAAGTGGTGATATGATCAGCCGGGTCCTCTCCATTCTTTCCTTCAAAATTTTGAATGTCTGAAGGTAGTTTGGTAGGAATCGGAGGCCACCCCAGACTATATCAGATTGGATCATTTGTTAATTTCGATAAATATGGCAAGTTTAAAGTTTCCAGAAAAGGTAAACGAGGAGGGGCCTGAGGGTTCCATCTTTAGTGGGATGGATTCCCAACATTCTGAAAAGAATAACCTGGATTTGATGAGGCACCAGGTTGCCAGAAAGAACTCGTAGAAAATTTTGGGCCATAGAACAATCCTTGTGACCCAACATTTGGAGAAGGACCCCCTCCCAACGTAGAGTTACCATAGACCGAACTAGTTCCCCCCACTGAAGTAGTGAATGAAGAGGAAACCCCCTGATAGGGGTTCCAAGCATTAGAAAAAGGGGAAAAAGCCTAATAAGTACTCGACGAAGTGAATGGACGATTCCCTTGCTGACCAGCGAAAAACTGATTCCCTGCCCCTACTACATTAAATATAGGGTTCCAACTGGTAAAGGTAGTCGAAATCTGACCTTCGGACCAAGGGTTAAAACTCTGATTCTGGGAAGTAAAAGGGAAAGACCCTAAGGAAGGATTCGAACTAGGAATATGCCCACTTCCGAAGGGGAACCCTTGAAAAGAAGTTGACCCACTAGCCAAAGAAGACATGGGTACAGATGCAGCTGCAGCAGTGGAAAAGGAAAACGAAGGAATCCCACTAATGGGCATTCCAAAAAAAAAGGGACCAGATTGAGAAGCTTGTGCTTGGGTGGAGCCATATCCAAACACAACAGTACTAGAAGCAATTGAAGATATAGCAATTGTGCCTCCTCCTTCTACTGAAGCAGGAGTCTGAATGCCTACAGCACTCACAGCCGAAGCTGCGTTCCCAGTTGTGGCCATCGAAAGGTATGAATGAGATGGATAAGGACTTTCTGGTCTTGCAGACTCATGTCCGATGTACTCAACAACAAGCAGAGAATTAGGAGGAAGAGGAGATGGAAGCGACTCAGGAGGCTGAGGTACTTCCTCTACTTCTACTTCTTCTTTTGCTTCTCTTGGAAATAAGACTCTCGAGATGAGCGTAGTGCCCCTCTCGGAACCAACACCAGAACAAACTACAGAACCTTCAAGCCCTAGCAGAGGATCTCTCTCCGCTGTGTCAGATACCATAGAGTGATATTCACCTGCTATATTACTCCTACGCCTTCTTGAAGAAGGCTCAACACTCTCGGGAGATAACCCCTGGATTCTCCTCGATCGACGAGGCGCTTGATCAGCCACTTTAACAGATCAATTAGACTAAAAAAAGTATAAAGCTAAGAAAGCTAGGAGAAAAGAGCACTCACTACAAAAATCCCTAAGATGCAACCAAGCAAGCAAACTTCAGGTATTTCCGCTCCGGGTGATTAGGACCGGACACCAAAATACGAGAAAGCGAAAAATAAGACCTCCCGAAAGTAGTCTGGGATAATGACGGCCTAGGCCTACTAGCGAAGGTAACATAAATAGTTACGCCGACCTCCTAACAACAACCTTTGCCAGTTCAAGTACCCGAGCTTCGCCGAGGCACCCTCCAGAAGTATTACTGGAAGTGATACGACATCTGCCTTAGGTACCACGGGTATTCCCCCCCGCAGTCACCTGTGATACCTAGGAATGGCAACTAAGGGCACCAATCCATGTCAGCAACCTGGCGGAACGGTATTAAGGTAAGATCCAACAAATCAGAGAGGGGGTATCTCTCTTCTCAACCTTCACTTTCCCTCGCGCTTGACTCTCTGGAGGAGAGCTTTCCCGGTCCACCTAACGGTGTTGGATTTCGATCATTTAATAAACTTCTATGTTTTAGTTTGAGCGGCCTTGGAGAGTTAACCTCCACTCACCTAATCCAAGGCCTTACAACCTAGCTAGTTGATGTATGACACTTAAAAAAAAAAAAAACTTGGTAGTTGTTTTTAAATTATTGCGCTTATTTTAGTTGGCTGTTATTTTAAGTCAAGGGAATATGGAAATGAAACTAGTGATGTTTTATGACGCAGAAAAGAAATTAATGAAAACCAAACTACATGCAGATGCAGTAATTTCCTTTCGATGAAAAGAAATTTCTACACGGGTTCTACGAGAAATTTTTTTTTTTTCTTCAGATATCAAACCTCACACTCGCAAAGTTTATGGAAAAGACTACAAATGTTCAAGTGCACCTAATGAAAATTACTAAGAGCATGCCAACTCTAAGATGAAAAATCTAATAAAGCAAAGAGAAATTTTCAAGAATCCCTCAGTTCTATCACTTTTCCAACTGTCCACAAAGCTAGTTCCCAAATAAGAAACTCTCAGTATAAAGACGCCAAAATATGCTCGAAATAAGAGAAAGAAAGCAATGAAAATTCCCTTCCCAAATCAAGTCAGAAACCGAAGGTAAAAAATCTCAACAAGGCTTCAAAATATGAAAAGAAACCAAAACAAAAATGCAAAACAAAAGCAATGGAAAAACAAAATGTTTTTGAGTTTTTTAATTTTATAAAAAGAAGACTTCAAAGAGACCAAGAAAACTATCCAATTACCAAGCCAAACAATCTCTGAATTTCAAGAAAAATTTCAACAAAAATGCTCCAAATCTTATAGTGCCACTTAGTAGCAAGATTTATACGAGCAAAAGTAAGACAAGAAACTCAGTAACTCAGCCCGGTATAATAGCACAATCTTGCAGCAAACAAAACTTCAAAGAACCAAAAATGATTCTTCAAAAAATTGCAACAAGACCTAGTCAAATGAAATCAAGAAAACCAACCAAAAAGTAGGCAAACATCAAAATGAAAAGCAAGACATAACGTTAGGAAAGAGCATACGAGCAGGAGCTCTCTTTCCTGATTAAGCAGAATAGCCAAGTATCTCCAAAAAGAGATCTTTGTACTCGAATAAAAAATGCAAGCACTAAAAAAAACAAGATTTGCCAAATGAGCCAGTCTTCAACCAAACAAGAGAGAAAAAGACTAATAACCACTTTCAACACAATCCATAGACTAAAGGGATACTGCAGAAATAGGTCACCACAGGCAGACAAGACCAAAAAGTCAAAAAACCAAAAATTTCAAAATTTGCTCAGGCATACGGTACTTGGAAGTTTTTCAATAGGCGTGCATACGCGATTGTGGCAAAGGAAACACACGTATACGTGACTTCCTTTGACAGAACCTGCGTGTATACGCGACTGTGTATAGGAAAAATAGCGTATGGAAAAGTAAATAATGAAAAATAAAAATGATCAAGCTTGGTTAAAGAACCAGGAATTTAGTCTGACTGAGAAAAAACTAATTGGACTGGAAATAATGATTAAAACTGTCGGAAACCTTTAAAATAGCTGAAACCACCCAACAGGGGAATCACAAGAATGCGATCCCCAGCGGAGTCACCAGTTTTGTTTCAGAAAATAACTCCCCAGAGGTCGTTGGGTCAAAAACCTCCACAGATCGGGGCATGCTATTCAAGAAGGACTCACACAATCAAAATTGTACTCTAAAAACTAGATATTACAGATTGTATAACTCACCCGTAGATCCTACGTTTGATGTAGATCCCGCGGGGTCCAAACCCCCAGTAACTCTTCTTCCTCTTCAACCTGGAAATCAAGAAGAGACATGCACGAAAATCTAGTTATGCAGCATATATCTTTCCTAAATGTCAGTGTAATCCATGTGAAGCATCATATAAACAATGATAAATGTTTAATTAACAATATTTCCACATATGCAAGCAAATATTAACACGTGAATTCAGAAACAAGATGGTTCTTCTTCATTACGAACATCATGTACAATAATAGAAAGGTGGAGAGATCACCTGAATCCTTCCATGATCTTCAAATAGACCGTCGTCCAGATCCGTCCCACCCTTGCCTCGGTAGGATTCTTTCAAGACTTGTGCACACGAGATGACATATAAGCTGATGAACATCTCCAGGAAACAAGGGTTTCCTGTAAAAATCTGGGAAGTGCAGGAGGCACGAGAAATCAGACTTGAATCGGGCTCCAACAGAGTATAATATCTATAATTTCCCCCCTTCCTTAGGCCATGCATATGAGGGGTTTTTATACTCCCTCAAAGTAGTTTCAATCAGTTGGAAACAGTTGGCCACGGGCTGGGGTGGTTGAATTACGGGAATAACCATCAACCCAGCCTCGAAAATAGGGATATATATATATATATTTTTAATGATTTTAATGGCATACGTGGAAAATTATCTCTGGACTCGCGTATACACGGGGAAAAGTCTAGGCATATCCGTGTATGGGATTTTAAACACTGTTTTTCATGAACTTTATTCAAGTCTGTGGGAATGGGTGCCCAAGGCCAAAGAGACAATCATGAATCACATAAGGGTGAAAAATGATGCTATAACAAAGAGACATCATCATTAAAGAGGTAGACAAATATATTTGTTTCAACTTAGAAGCTGAAATTTACAAATTGAAAGTGTCTATACCTTTAACTGAAATTGTCAAGAACAATCAATATAAGTCTCATGTAGCCACAAATTTAAAAGTAGATCCTTCATCTGATATATTAAATGTCGAAGATGACCAACCTGAACTTATATTTGGTCCAACAATAGACGGTCAGTTAGAGGATAGTGGAGTTCCCCCATTCTATTTGAGTATGAGAATCCACCAAAATATCCTTCACAATGCTATGCTCGACTCTAGAGCTTCCCACAATTTGATGCCAACAGCCATTATGGAGAAATTGGGCCTAGATATCACTCGTCCTTACCATGACTTGTATTCCTTTGATTTAGGTAGGGTCCGTTGTCTGGGTCTCATTAAGGATTTAGTAGTTTCCCTTGAACAAATTCCAACAAAGAATGCCTTGATGGATGTGGTGGTAGCTGACATACCACCACGATTTGGTATGTTGTTGTCGAGATCTCGGGGAGCGAAGTTGAGAGGCACTTTGCAACTAAACTTCCCTTATTCCACCATCCCAGTTTTCGGAAAATTGAGAAAGTTGTACCGAGAAACGAAGATGAAGTACATGATAACCAACAAAGAGAAGCCTAACAATCATCCAATTAATGATGTACATACAAATTTAGAATCATTTATTTTTTTCAATGATAGCAACTTGAATGATGTAGATAGTCAACTTGTAGAAGTAGAAGATATTCCAGAAATTTCTAATTGTGTCAGAACAATTTTAGATGAGGAAAAAGAAAATCTTCCAAGTTCCTCAGAGAAGTCATCAGATAAGGCAAAGAAAATTTCGGATCAGAATCAACAAGTGGCCAGGAAATTTGAGACATAACATAAATCAGAATTCCAACACTTGGATGATGAAAATGGTATATGGACCATGGATTTTGATGGTGCCTTGGGGAAAGACGGGGCATGCATTGGTATTTGGATCCACATTCCTCTTCATCAGCCTGGTAAGGTTCCTAATAATGTAAGGTTATGTTCATACAAGTTGGCTTTTGATTTTTCTAACAATGAAGCGGAATATGAGGCATTGATCACCGGCCTTAAGATCTTGAAAAAATTGGGTGCAAGAAGAATTTCAGTTTATGGCGACTCTGAACTTGTGATAAAACAGGTAAAAGGGGAATACCAGGCCAAACATCTGTGAATGAGAGTACAATAATGCTGTACTGGATATCCTAAATATTTTTCCCGAACATACATTGTCAGTAGTGTCGAGAAGTCAGAATCTCATGGAAAATTTGCTTGCTACAACATCAAGTAATTTCAAGATCCATATAATTTCCAATATAAAGTTTGAAATCCATGTTAAACATCGGCTCACCGTTCCTGATAACTTGCGGTATTGGCAAGTATTTTGGGATGATAAGCAGGTACAATTTTTTTCTGTAGAATGAAGGAGAATTTGAGAATTCTTCCATTGATGAAGTTTATGACAAGGATGATCAAGTCATTGAAGCCACCCAGGTTGATATATTACAGCTGAAGGATAACAATATTCCAAGAGGTCTCATACCTTTGGAAGAATTGTTTGATCAATATGATGTAGCGAGGAAGCCAACATTGGTTCCTATGGAGAAAGGTGCGGAGGATGTAAACTTCGAAACAACAGATAAGCCAAAGATGGTCAAACTGTCCAATTCTTTATCTCTTGAGGTAAAAGACAAATACATTGATTTACTTTTTGAATTTTCTGATGTTTTCACTTGGGATTATGCAGAATTGAAGGTCTATGATAAGAATATTATTCAACATACCGTTCCAATTAAGCCCAACCAAAATCCCTTCAGGAAAAAGATAAGAGGGATCAACCTGAGGCTGTTGCCATCGATTGAAAAGGAAGTGAAAAGACTTTACAAATCAGGTATCATTGTTCCTATCAGATTTTCCCACTGGAAATCAAATCTATTTCCGATAAGGAATAAGACTAGAGAAATAAGGCTTTGTATTGATTTTAGGAATTTGAACAAGGTGTCCCTTAAGGATAATTATCCCCTTCCCAAAATGGATCACATCCTACAAAGGGTGGTTGGAGCATCTTGAATGTCACTGCTTGATGGATATTCGGGCTACAATCATATTTTAGTGCATGAGAATGACTGAGATAAAACTACCTTCCCGACACCTTGTGGCACATTTAAGTATGCTAAGATTCCATTCAGGCTCAAGAATGCAAGGGCCACCTTTTAGCGTGCCATGGCCATAGCCTTTTTAGATGAGAAATATGTTTTCTTAGTGGTATATTTAGATGATTTGACAGTTTTCTCTCATTCCGATGATGAACACTTGTATCACTTAAGGATTGTATTTCAGAAATGCAGGAAATTTAGAATTTATCTTAATTTGAAAAAGAGCCTTTTTGCCATGGAGGAGGGCAAGATTCTCAGTCACATCATCTCCAACCTACTTCAGTACATGCACCTTTTCAGCAATGGGGCCTTGAATTCATTGGATAGATTCACCCTACATCATCTGCACAACATAAATGGATATTAACAACTACCGACTACTTCACCAAATGGATCGAAGTGATCCAACAAGGCAAGCAACAAATTTAGTAATTATTCAATTTTTGGAGACTAACATTTTGTCTCGTTTTGGTTGTCCTCATAAGATCATTACCGATAATGTTGCTGCATCCAAGTCGAAGAGAATGGTTGAGTTATGTGACAAGTACAACATCACGTTGGGGAACTCAACCGCCTATTATCCACAAGGTAATGGTTTAGAAGAATCTTCTGATAAGTCTTGGATTAATATCATAAAGAATACGCTTGAGGAAAACAAGAAGAATTGGCACAAAAGGTTGGTTAATGCTTTGTGGGCAAACAGGGTGAGTAGTAAGAAATCTATAGGAATGTCCCCTTTCTAGTTGGTTTATGGTGTAGACACTATTTTTCCTACATCACTTGCAGTCTCGGTCATGAAATTGTTGCAAGAAGCAGGAAGTGAGGAGAATGATGTACGACGCTAGGTCAATAAGATGATCCATCTTCAGTAGACGAGATATGAGGTATTTCAGAACACCTCAAAGCTTCATTAGAAGATAAAGAAGGTGTATGCCCGCAAGACTAAGGTTGATGAACGTGTATGACCGCAAGACCAAGGTGTATGACCGCAAGAATATGTAGTCCTCCAGTGGGATGCAAGGAACGAGGAAAAATGGAAGCACACAAAATTTGAAAATCTGTGGAAAGGATTTCATATTGAAAATCTCAGATTCTCATAGACAACATGATTTCATATTGAAGGAGATGAAAGGAGAAGAATTCTTAGGAGGAACGGTCAATGGTAGGCTCCTTAAGCATTATATTTTCTAATGTAGATTTTAGATTTCCCAATTCCATTGTAAATATCAGTTTAAATTTTTGCAAAGTGTGAAGCGGAGAATCACTGGAGCTTGGAGCCCGAGGTGAAGGCCATAAAGTTTCATTGGTTTTCTACTTTTTTTAAAATTTAAGTCAAAGTCAAGTCAGTTAGCCTTGAGTTAATTTTTAGTTAGTTTTCGGTTAGTGTTGAGTTAGTTGATTATGATAAGTTTCCATCATTTAGTTCGTTTTTAGCTTTTGACTCCATTCCCAATGGATAGGCACTTGGTCTACGATGTTCTTGACAACTCCAAGGAGTTGACATCCCCCACCTGGAGCCAATGTTAGTGTCAGTTTTTTCATCCTTCCACCAGTGATCAAATAAACTCTTTTCATCTCATGTTAGGGTCCCATTTTGAATTTTTTTCATTCCATTAGGTCATCATGCAAAAATTTGGTCACTTGGTGCCAATTTATGTCTAATCTCACTCTCAAAATTTTGTAACCTGCTGGCTTATTTCACCACTTTTTTGAGTGTACCATCAATCATGATTTTTCATTATCATTTTAGTCATTTTAATCATGGTTTCATTCAGTCAGAGTATCCATTAGGGCTTAGGGTTTCCAAGGTCATCAAATCACCATTTCATGCATAAAGTCTAGCAAGGGAAGGAGTGCCAATAAATAAGTTTCATCTATAAGTTTGATTTGTAAATTTTATTTCAAAGCAAAATGTAATTTTATTTTCCTAATTTGTAATAATTTCTCAAAATTCGAAGTAGTTGCACACTCAAAGTTCCATCAACAGAAAATCCACAGTTCCAAAAGGTCAATCAGCGTTCCTAAGTCATCAAAATATGAATTTCAATGGTCTAATTCATAAATTAAATATAAAGAGCAATGTGAAGTCAATTTTAAGAAAGGAAAAGTGGGTCCCAAGTTTGTTTAATGACATTTCTCCATGTATAAAGGCTCCCAAAGACCAAGAAGTCATTCCTTTGCATCCTCAAAGCATCGAGCTCTCAGCCTCCCAAGAAAAAAACTAAGTTTTCCTTCATAAAATCGAAATCTGGGTCATTCACTGTGATTTTTCTGAAGGCGTTGCGCTTTTGCAGGAGTCCACGTTGTGCTTTTCACAGTTGCTCACTGCGCTTTTTCTCTATACGCTGCACTTTTTGCAGAAGGGAGCCATAGTCCCTAATATTCATTGCAGAGGTTTTCATCATAATTTTAGGGTTTCTACAACTAATTTCAAGTAAGTGGCACCTCCATAGCCCATCCTTTTAGCTTGTGGTGTCAATTTTGTGGTGCAAACCCTCCCTTACATTTTATGCCATGTTTTAAGCAATTGAAACCATAGTTCATAATTTACAAACTTAATTACTCTCCCTAGGACTCATTCACCTTCCCTACACCCTAACTCACTCCCCACTACCATTACATTCACTCATTTTCCATTCCCAAGCCCTATTTCCTAAACCATAGCACCATAGCTATGCTTTCCTAGGCAACTAGATACCTCCCTGTAATATAAATTTCCTACCCTATTTCCCTAAATATTTCACCCTCCCATTGCTTCCCTAAGCTCCCTAATCCATTAATACATTCCCTCAAATTTTCCCTCACCCATCATAATCCCCTATCCCATAATCCTACTCCCTTTCCCTCCCCCTTCTTCACTAGGGTTTTCAAAGACAAACTGAGCATAATGGAGGAAGAAAGAAACATAATGGAGGAGGAAATAAATGCCACAGAAGAAGACAAGAAAAAATATAACAAAGGAGGGAGAATTTTGAGATTAGATCCAATAGACACAATAGAATTAATGACATCACCCTTAGCTGTTAGATGTTTCCAGCATGTAGGTTGCTTTGAATTTTGTGAGATGGTACAAAGAGTCCAAAGTCATCCTACTTTGACGAGGGTTTTCATCAACAACCTCCAAAACAACCAAGTGACTATAGCAGGGGTGATTTTCACCGTTTCCATTGATATCATTGCAGCTGCAAAAAGGATACCCAATGTGGGTGAAAAATGTTTTAAGACTAAGGATTTGGATGCCCAACTGTATGAGCCTTACCTCAAGTCACCTTACAAAGATAACATCAAAAATGTCTTTCCTTTTGGTCAGTTGTTGAATAGATTCCCCCCATGATGAAAATAATCATGAAATACTCCACTTGTGAGGGAAGATTATCTAGACTATACAACTATCACATTAGGTTTCTCATGCATTTCACTAGGGTGAAATTTCTCAACCTCCCATACTACTTGTACAGAAGCATTGATAAAATGTCCTAAATTATGCAAAACAAAATTTTTGAGCTTCATATGAACAACCTCTTCCATCACTCTCTAATTAGAATAATTTTCCTTCATCACCTTAATCATTTGAAAATAGAATGGGAGACTTTCATTGAGGCTGATGTCTTCAATGCAGGACCAAGTCAACCTGCTAGATCTCCACCAACAACATCAGTTCCTCACAGAAAGACTAGGAAATATAGCAGGGCTACAATGAAAGAAATAAAAGAGGTAAAAGAGGCCAAAGAGGTCAAAACCTACCAGAGGGTACCTAGGCAAGTGTTTTCTCCACATATTGTGGAAGGGGCCTTGCCTTCTTCATCAACAAAAAAGGAAAATCAAAAGCAGAAAGAGGCAGTTGTTCAAGAGAAGGAAGACCTTCATGAGGAAGAAAGAGAGTTTGAATTGGTGGAATTTGATTTCCAAGATGATCATGAGGCCTCAAATCTGATCATCAAAGAGAAATATACCATAATCAAAGAATTGCAGGACAACATGGCAAGAGCACAATTTGTCATATCCTTCCTTGAACAAGAAATCAAGCAACTGAAAAACAAACAAGTACTCATGGAGTTAGAGATGCTAAAGGAAAAGAGGCAAGACACCAAAGGTAAATAAATGATGGCACCTGATGAGTCTGACTACGGTGAGACTCAAACCACCAAGACAAGACCAAAACAAGAGGTCTTAAGAGAGATTTAGAGCAAGAGCAACATGAGGCAAAGCAACTAAGTTTTGAGGAAAGAATTGCAAATGAAATCAATGATGACAAAGAAGTGTGGCTTGATAGAGTTAACATCCAACTTGAGAAGCTACCCCATAAGGAAAAAAAGGACAATGATATGCTTATACACATGGAAAATAGATACACCACTAGAAAAAAAATTTGCAACATCAGGATCAAGCAGTTGAAGGAGAAACTCAAGAAAACCCTAATCAATCATAAGGAGGAGAACAAAATTGAGATTATTGATGATGCCTCCTTGAATGCTTGAGACACCTCATCAGAACTTCATATACCAATTTTGAATGAATTTGGGCAATTTTTCAAGATTTTGGGCATTTCTACAAATTTTGAGAGACGTTTTGCACAGTTAGCTTGCAAAAAGCGCAACGTGGGCCACACTGCGATTTTTGTGAAGGCATCCAAATGAGAAATGGTTTGCATATTTGGATTTAGAGTGATGTATACATACAATATTTACTATTGGAACTTAGAAAATAGAGATTTTGATAGGTGGAAATGGCAAAAACCCACCTTTTTGCCTCCTTTTTCAGACCTTCGCTGCACTTTTTGAGCAGTATTTGGAGATTCAATTTTTGAGGAGCTTCAATCAAATTTTTTTGGTTATTGAGGACATTTTTGATAACTAGACTGGAAGATATTTCCAATGAGCCATCTTGGGCCCAATTTGGACTTCGGGAAGGTAGTCAAAAATCAGTTTTAAGGCCCAAGCTGTGCTTTTTCCTAGGCACGCTGCACTTTTTCCAAGAATGTTGCGCTTTTTGCAGTTTTCTGATTTCTCCAGAATTTTCTAAATTCATCAGTTGATACTAGGGGTAGATAAATCATGTAAAAATGTAATTTTGGTAAAAGTGAATCAATTTCATGAATGATAGGGATGAGTTGGATAACCTCCCTAATCACTAGGATTCCAGTTGAGCACTTTGGGGATTAGCTGCACAAGTCAGAGATTTGACTCCTGAGAGCAGAAAAAGTAGGTTTTAGCCTATATATTTCATTTCCTTTCTCATTGCAAGGGTTGTATGCTGTAGAATTTGATCATTGAACACTATCGTAATCATACTTTTGGTAAGAAATAACAGACTGAGTTGCAACTATTTTGATGGGATACCTGTGGTAATGTGATTTGACATTGTTTCTTCATATGTTTTACAAATGTGTGAATGTATTGTGATTTAATATTCATGCCATCTATGAATGTAATTGATTCCTAGGTCAGAAAGACATAATTCATTAGCTTATGCTCTGTTTTGGAGGAATAGTTACATTTTTGTTTGATCTTTCTTCTAATTGAAAATAATTCATGTTCCCAATGCTCGTTTCTGAAACCCTAGTAGTCTAAACCATTCCATAAAGATACCCTAATGTGTTTGGCTACTTAACTACCTTGCCACATCAAATACTTGCAATTTTGATCCTTGTTTTCCTTGACCTAATTTCTTCTCTGACCTATTCACCATCCATCACCTCAAATTCAACTAACCAAACCCTAATGCTACTATACCTAGCCTAAATTCTCATTTATCCAGTCATCTTGGTTGTGATGTTATGGAGAGATACCTCTCCTGCCTAGTAGGGCTAACTACTTGGTGAAATATTGGTCTATGGTTACCTTTGCTGGTCTCTTCAACCTCAGAGATCCAGTGGAGTGATAACATGGTCTATCCACCTCCTCATCTGTGGGACCCTCAGATCAAAGGGCTCAAGTACAATTTGTTGAGGTTGTAGTAATGGTACCCACTATAAAGAAAAAGAGACCAAGATGGAACCATATTTGAATTTCTTTAACTTACCCTTCTTTGATTTATTAAGTTGTTCCTTCAAGTTGACCAAGACACCCTCACTCCAGTTGAATATTGTCGGCACTAGAAATTCTACCCCATACTGCATTTAAGATTTTCTTGCTACTTGTAATGTCGAGTTGCTTACCAATATTTCTATGATGAACAAGATCATTCTCAAAGGTAGTTGGGTGACATCATTTATGTTAATATTTCTGTCCTGTGTAGGTACGACTTGAGGTCTGCAATAAGTATGAATGTAATATTTCACCATCTCGCCACCACTTCTTCCACCTAGAAGAGAGATGGGGGCACCTTGATTTGACAATATTGTCTGAAGGTAAATATCATCTACCTATATCTCGAGTATATTCTCGTAAATATCATCTACTTATATCTTGAGTAGATTCCCCCCAAACTTGAATGCCTATGCCTGAACATCCCATAAACAGACAAGGTACTTTAAAAACTCCATTTGTTGCCTCATACCGGGAAGCCAAAATAATTTCAACATCCTGTAGTTTCTAAGCGCCTGGATGGTAGCAGGGTCATTTGAGGCATCCATGCCTTGTGATTCATGCTCTCTTTCTCTCCACATAAATGAAATTTTGTGATAATGGGTACCTGAAACATCAACAAAGGACTCATTAGACTCTTTTCGATGCGAAAAACCTGACAAAAGTTGAGGCAAAGCTGAGAAAAAAATTGGAGAAATGTTCCAAATCACCCTAGAAGGCTTAGAAAAAGTGTTGCACCTCTGCCTACAGTGTTTCTCTACCTAGGTTCAATGCCTGCATTTTCGACACAGAGGGGGTGCATTGGTCCCATGGAATTTTTTATGAACCCCAAGGGCCTCACACGATAATTTGTCACCGTCCCTACCATTCCCCATCCCCGCACAATGGAGGACCCATTATGTGAGATACAACCTTTGTCATGCCCTTGAAAACATCATCGATGCATCCTGCGAGTATGGAAAGCTTCATTTCCCCTTGAGACATCTCCTTGCAAAATCCATGAAAAGCAGCTCTTTTTGCATTGGCGCGGGTAGACGGTTCGAGTGCTCGCCAATCAAATCTGTGTAAAGAGTCGCGCCACTTGGCTTTGTCATAAACCGACAATCGCGCCTTACCCATTTTGGGTGTTTTTTATATATGGATGGCGGAAGTTGAGTTCAAACAAACTCACAACCACTGCCTATCTTGAGTTGGGAGGTTTGGGTACGGGAGTTCTATGGAAGGGAAGTAGTTTTGCCACCTTCTATGGAACCTTCCTTGTTGATAGGGCCAATCCCATAATAATAGGGATCCCAACTCCCTCCTTCCCCATCTATAAAAGCTTGCTCGGATCCATGGCAAGCTAGTCTTGAAGTGCTGAAGCTTTGCATCTCCCTATTCCCAAGTGCCTTTGTGCTGTAAAGAATCCCTTCTTTCCCTTAAGGCCCATTCAAGCGAGGAGACCATTGTTACGAGACTCTGGAGAGGTTTCCCTTTCCTTAGCGAGCTTTGCGAGACGTGGACGACCGGAGACCCGTTCGAAGGAAGCTGCGACGTCAGAACTTGGTTGTAACTTCTATTCGTTTATCACTTTAATAGATGACTATGATTATGGTTCCACTCCTTTCTCCATCATGTTAATGCGAGTAATATCTTTTCTGACCGATGTTTAGTTACGTATGCTGGTTCCTATGCATGTATCTGTTCGTTTCTTCTGTGTGCAGGTGTTCATCCACGGAGATCGTGGAAGGATTGTGATCTGCCAGGGCTGAAGGACGGGGACATCTTCTTCTTCGGATCTAGCGTTGGAATCCAGGTAGGCTCTTATCCCAAGTCTTTCATTCGTAACTAGGAGCTTGCGTCATAGCATTGTTTGTTTGTTGCTAGACCCCTGCTGGGCTAGTAGGGATCGCCTATGTCCGCAGAGAGGATTTACCTCCTCAACGACCTCAAAAACTTGAAAAATTTGTATTAAAACACAAAACTAAATTGTGGAAAGAGAGAGAAAAGTCATAGCTCCTACCTGGATCAAACGACACTTGAAATGGTTCTTTGGATTGGTTGCAATTAGTTACAGAAGATCGAGGGAAAAAGGGTTTCAAATATTTACTGTTGAAGGTAAAGTGTGAAATGGTAAAAATGAAATTTTATTTTGGATATTTATGGTCATTTTCTTATTATTTTATTCATTTTTAACATTTTTACCTAGATACGCTTCATTTTTACTCTGAAATAGGTTTGTTTAATCCTTATTGTGGTGTTTTGAGCAGGACGAAAAATGTTAGCATATTTTTACTATGTTGTAACATGTTACTTTGACCAAAGAGTAAAAATTTATCTCTTTTTTTGACTCTTTAAACTAAAAAAAAAGGAAACCCTTGGAGTCCTCTTTCAGCTCTTTTCAGACTCCCAAAATATGGAAAGATTGCCGAGCACTTGTCCTTTCGAAGCTCGTAAAAGTAAATGAAAAGACGTCTACTTAGTATAAGTTTAACCCTTTTCCGGACTCAGATAGACTAAATACGAAAAAGGAATACCTTATTTGAACATGGCTAAGAGGCTATCTTGAGTATTATTTTCTACCTTTTTAGACTTAAGAGACTATTAACACTGGAAAATCGTACAAGCAGAAGACGACATTATTTAATGTCAGGCAGAAGGATTTATAGGGCTGAAAGACATTAGAGAATCTGGAAAGTATTTAAAAATATCTAAGGTCTGAGGAAAAATCAATTTTGAGGAAGTCATAAATTCTTTTTTGTGCACATAATCCTTCGTGAAGAGTGCCTTTGCATGCCTTTTGACTCGAAATGCATGCAATCCTGGGAGTGGCGAAAGTCACTTTCCGGGACCAGAAAAAGCACACTCCAGGATAGTGATTCCTCACTTGAAGCCGCCTAAGGACAACCACCAAAGCCTCCTTAGACATCAAGGGAGCACACAATGGAATATTTGTGGCACACAAAGGAATCATCCCCCTCTCTTGGGTCACCATCCATAATTTACCAAGAAATAGAAGGAGGATTTGAATTCTCCTATATAAGGCCACCATAAGATGAAGAACTTGAGAGCACATTGTTATGCTGGCCATAATTTCCCAAGCAATACCAGCATTGTGTGATACAGAGCTGAAGATAGATGGGACTCAATTGTTGGCCATCCAACAAGTTCAGTCCACCACAATAGAGAGAGGGAGACTTTGCACCGAGGCAAGCTTGGAAGTAAAAACATCCTTGCATTGGGACTTAAAACCCATGTTTTAAGGGCCCTTCGGCAAGAGGGTTAAAGTTTCATCCTCATTTCTTACCAGCACTCAATAAGAGGGGCCGAAGAGCCACCATTTGGATTATTGTAGTTGTTTCACTCTATTAGAAGCTTTTTTTTATTTGTTTTAGTTTTATTTTAGTTTTAGTTTATATATGCATGCTATTTCTCTATCTAGTATTTTTATGATTCTAGCTTGTTCCAATAACTTGCTTGACTCCACTTCTTTTTCTGCCTGTGACCAATAACTTAAGTGAGTAAACCACACCCCTTAAGTTGGTGTGATTTCGTACATGCATGCACCAAACACACTAACACAGAGACTATCTACGAAAAGGGACATGTCAAGTTTTATTTTCTGCATCTTTTTCAAACTCTCTAAACATGAAAAAGATGTTTAGTTTTACCTTCACTGGACTCGTTAAAAATTCAAACAATGATGGGCTTGTTAAACATGACAAGGCTAAACCACTCCTTCTTAGGGTTCATTAAAATACTTGGAGGGATTCATCGGAAGGATGAAATTAGAAGTAAAGCATATGTTATCCTCCTCAAGCTTGTTAAAAATAAACAGGGATTGACTAGTATGGTTGGGGAAATTGGGAAAATAGGTGATTCCATTTGTCTAAATGAAAACGACACTTTCCATTTCATCTCCATGGTTATTGGGCTAGGAAATATGCTTGTATTTTGGTTATCATACCATTTTCAGGGCCTTCATCTCGGTTTTGGGTCAATGCTGCCAACTCCATTCAATGTCATTATGTGTTCAAGAGAAGTCCATCAATTTATCTCCATTTAAATACTCTTAAGACTTCATTTAATGTCTGCCTTTCCTGATCCAGTTCCATATCAACATCATTCTTATCATTCTATCTCAATCATGATACCT
Organism: Pinus albicaulis; assembly: GCA_034641835.2. Classification (NCBI taxonomy): domain Eukaryota; kingdom Viridiplantae; phylum Streptophyta; class Pinopsida; order Pinales; family Pinaceae; genus Pinus; species Pinus albicaulis. The sequence continues at coordinate 128,709,399 of CM076571.1, read as the reverse complement.
GTTTCATGTCATTGGTGGGGGATACATCAAGGCCCTCCTGTGACGGTTGAATTCTTGTCGACATCAACACACCATCCAGAAAGTTGACTTAGAAACACAGGCCTTTGGTATCTTGGTACTTGCATACATCAATGGAAATTTTCCTTTCTCATAGCGACATGTTTACATCAATGGCCTTTGACCAAAATATTATGTGTGGTGTTTGACGTAAGCTCATTTACTTTCACCATAACGATTGTACCATAGTACCTTGAGAGCCATTAACATCATCAATGGTTTCTCTTGCTTTTGTTAACGACTTACAACATTGGCCAGTAATCAGCTGGTGTCTACCATGTCCGACTCCAGATCATTGATTCACATGCATAGACTCATATATTAGTTGGTAATGTGAATGAGATAGAAGACCATAGATCTAGTTTCATCCATCCGGGCTGTGATTTTAGGAGTTATACAAAAATCACAATGTATGATGGCCGTGATCATATAGACAGTCATACAATCATGAGTCCATTAGTTTCATCTATGGACGCGTATTTTTATCATTACTCATGTTATGTTACCTTATGAGCTGAGTATGGGTATGCTTGCTTAGAATCCATATGTCATGATACTTGTATTGTAATAGATTAAGATCGTTGGTTGTCTTTGCTCCCTACTTGCCATAAGGTAAAGCACTACAATCATTAATCGCCATCTTTGACTTTGTGCTTTAGGGGAATTCTGTTATAGGCCAATTTTTCACATCCAATCAAAGTAAGCCTCCTAATAGGATCAATCAACATCCCATTTCCCCTTGTCAACATATTTCACAAAGCCCTAATATTGTACCTTTCATCCCTTAGAATTTCAACCCTAAACTTCCCTATCTAAGCCAGTTTGAGTACCAATGCTCCCTGAAAGTATACTAGGGTACATTCACTTACAAGTTGTTCCCCTGTGGCATGCATTGGTCACCAGTAGGTAAGCCTCCTTTGCACATGTGTTGGTTCCAAAATTCCGGGAGAATAAGCGGGATCCCAGAAGCTTCACATTCTAGGTGTTTCCAAAATTTGTTTCAACTACTTATCTTGGATTGACATTTGGATCCTATCCTACCCTACTTTTGAGTTTTCAACACTTATCATTTGATCCTATTCCTCCATCAAAAGTGGATCTGAAGCCCTAGAATGGTAATTGGATAATAACTCCCAACTTACCCCTCTCTCCTATATATATATATACCCTCTCATATGCTAGAGGTAATGGTTGGCTTTAGAGAGTGATTATGCCCTTATGATGTTTCAGTAGGTAGTTATCATCTCATGCATAGAGTGACTAGAGGTGCATATTGTGACAAGGAAAGGAAAAGTCAACAACTCGAAGGATCTCTTCTACAATATCAACTGCCACTTATGGTTGTAATCTCCTTCTATTTATATTAATGCAAATAATTCTCCGTTTTCCTATATATGATGTTGATTCAGGTATTTTAATACCATTTTGATCGATTGAATATATTATTTAGATGATACTGCACACATCTCGTAGTTTCTTGGCTTGTGTTATCTGACTGTGTAGGTTCTAATTTTGGCAGTTAGAGATGGAATTGGAGCTTCCAAGCTAAAGGAGCGAAGTGAGTGACAGTTTCCAGGTAGGCCTCACTCCATCATCTATCTAATTTAAGGAAAAGTGTTGGGTTCCTTGTCTCTCTATTGTTCTAGATTGAACACCAAACCTAGGGGAGATGCCTTTGTTCACAATTGTAAATCCCGTATAACACAACTTATTTTAACTCTAACTAATTAATTTTTTGGCTTAGGATTTAATTTTATTTTTCCAAAAAATTTAATTAATTTACACATGAGGAGATTTAATATTTTTCCACCCTCTAATACATAATATTTTACAATTACAACCCTTAAAGGGGGAATGCACATTTGGAGAAACCCTCAAGACACATAACCCATCTGCGACACAATATGATCTAGTAGACCAAGTGATTTGTAGTAAAATAATTAATCCAACTAGATTAAATTATTCCCAAATCACTTTTACTTCAGGCTCGACTAAAAACACTAGGAATTACCTAATATTTCAATAATAAATTTCACCCTAGCTTTGAGGGTTTAAGCTGGAGGGGGAAAAACTCTTCTGATTAGCCGTGTTTAGAAATAGAGATAATCAATGAGTTTAAAAAACCTCCTACGATGAAATTCGTTTCCAAAATAATAATCTTACCTAGGTTGTTACATATACTCAAGGTATTACTAGGATCATTTACATTACAACTTGTAAAATGGGTTGACCATGACACATGGGCTACTGACAGGTGATCCGATCTAGTTGGAAAAATTATGGTACTTCCACTTCCTTGTAACTTTCACAATTCGATTGCAACATTTGGCTCCATATGGAGACACATTGCTTCTATGAAGTAACATGAGAATCCTATAATCCCACATCTAGGAAAACATAAGTCCATTAAATAGATATCCATTCAACATTGAAATCATCATGCATATATAGAAAAATATACTCTAATAAATTGAAATATAAATGACATAATAAAAATGTGTGAAAGTAAAATTATCTAATGACATGAAACTAAAGGAATAGGGTTAGAGATACTATACAAAATGATTCCCTATGGCATAAAATGTCATCTATATAGTACAACTTCAACATCTGCCTATTCTTTGATAGGTCCACAAGATCGCCTTCCAAAGTGTTGAGATAGAAAGAATTTAATCCAATGACCCCTCTGATAATATATGGTCTAAGCCATAGACTGTCAAAATTTCCATGAAGACTTGTCGAATGCTTCCTTTGTTTTGGCTTGGATCTGGAATATGTTATCAAAAGTGTTTATGCGAGCCTCATCAAGTTCAATTATTTGGTCTATCCTTTTCTAAATTGCGTCTTTTTCCTTTGTAAAATGTTAAAGGAGCTGATAAGTGGGAAGTTTCAGATGAACATGCAAGGTTACTTCCAAAAAATAAACAATCTCAAAAGGAATTTTTTGAGTAGCCCTTTTATTTGTGATTTTTTTTCAGCTCATAATGCATAATTGATCTTACTATACCAAGAATTATTATTACCCCCCATAATCTTATTAATGATGGCCTCAAACGATTTTTTGAATTAACATGTTGCTTTCAAAATCCATGAATAATCGTTACTAGAATTTTGGTTAAATTTATTGATGAAATCCAACCCCCATTTTTGAACAGAGGATTCCACTATAACAGGTTGGAGAGGCAAGGATGCTAATTTCTATTATCCTGTGAAATGATGTCATTCTTGACAATTTATGACAAATTTATTTACATCTCAAAAAAAGGTGGGCCAACAATATCTTGCACGCAAAATTTTGTGGGTCGTGGTCTTCATTGTGAAATGTGCCCCACAAAATCCTGCATGGAATTCGACGATAAGCTTCTTAGCTTCATATTGTTTAATGCATCTGAGTATCATCCCATTTGGGTTTCACCAACCAAGATCATCTTTCAAAATAAAATATTTAGAAGCTTTCAATCTGAGAGCCCTCCTTTTATGAGCAACCAAGTGATCAGGGCAAGTCAGATTTGTCAAATAATAAATGATGTCATTGTACCACTCAATCCTTTACAACTTCTAAAGTTCAGGGGAAATAGAAGACTCGATAACTTCGTTCTAGCAAACCATCACTAAGGATTTCTCATTTCCTTCCATCAACATTTGGCCTAATCCTTGACCATTGACCAACTTGGTTAGCTTAATCTAAAGATCACATTCTTGAATATTAGTCACCCATATGAGACGATTCCCCAAGCAATCTGTTTGAGTCAATATATCTTTAATGGCTGAATGTGGAACAAAGGAAATTATCTTTGAATAGCCCACATTAATTTTGAAATGCTCAAGGGACTTGAATAATGCATAAGCCTTCTTTTCAATAATGATGTACTTTAATTCTGAATTCTTCAATTATTATTGTTATTATTTTATTACTATTTTTATTTCATTATTATTATTATTATTGTTATTTTTATGTAATAGAACAATTGCCATAGTGTATTTGGAAGAAAATTAAAAGACTATAAATTCCTTTCAATAATACAGACTAACTAGAGGTATCCGCAGCCGAGGAGGACAAGTTCACATTGGAGAGAGGTTTGTGTGGAATCTTCTTGATGGTACAAGTGGTCCGAGCTGGTGCAAAGAGGCAGTTGCATTCCCTAGGGAATTTTTGTAGTGTGTTTTGGTATGCTTTAAGTGTTTCCTCCTTCAAGCATGCCGTAGCTCTTTTGTGAATATACAGGTAGCCACATGCCTACTTTTCCTTGGAACAGGGGGCCATGGAGTTGGTGGTTATCACAACAAGGTTGCAGGCCTTGCCTCTTTGGAAAAGAAGGGTCAAGAGGGTTTACTTGGGGTTGGTTTTAGTCCAGAATTAGAGAAGATTGTGGACAGTGCTTGAGGAAGGGTGGCCACAGTTGTAGGAGGTATTTTGGAGTAGAAAAGGAGGGGATAACATAGGACTGTGAGAAGCCCTAACCGGTCCATTGACATGACAACAATGCACAAAATTTTAGGACAGTGAAAAGTATGTATGGTTTATGTGTTTAATGTTGAGTTAGATGCTAGTGGATGGAGGTTCAAGATTGGATTGTGGTTGGGAATTTCTGGTCTATTCAAGGACAACGTGAGAGCTACCAAGTGGATCCTTAAGTATAGTGTCTTGAAGGACTAAGGGATGCTAGGGGTGGAAGTTATTGGAGCTCACGGTTTGGTCAACCAAGAAGAGAAGTTGTGTAGCCCGTGTTCATTTTTGGAGAAGTGAGATTCAATGATGATAGGTGGGAACCCTCATGCCCTTTGTTAGTCTTCATTGGAGCAACATAGGAAGATTATAGTGGGAAGACAAGTCTCAAAAGAGCTAAGGAGAAACAGTGGGAAGAAGTCTCAAAGTGTTGTTGCTTTGAAGGACGAAGGAGTAGCTCGTGAATATGAAGACCCTATGTGTTGATGATAGATATAATTATGATTAGCTAGAGGGTAGATTGGATAGCTGAGATACAATGGCTAAATTGACTTGGTGCATCAATAGAGGAAGGTGTTATAGAACTAAAGTGAAGGACCAGTAGTGTACAAGATATGATAAAGAAGTTATGATCATATAATACATCATCTAGATTACCAATGTATCTAATATTTTGCATTCTTGTACTAGTGAATATTTTAGGGCCATTATCCCTGGTATGAGATCCCTAGACTGCTGTATTATTTAGTTGGATTAATATAATGAAGTTGGGTTGTTGTACATAATTTTTGTAAAAAGTTGTGTATATTTTGTGCACTTGTAGATTTACTATTGTTTATTTTCTGGTGTGCAAAGTAGAGTTGTTGTGATACTTGGTTTGGTAGCATCATTGATTTAAGATTCTATCCTAAACATGAGTATCGTGGAAAACCAATATGGTACCTGATCTACTTTGAAGGGCCAGTGAATCAGAGTGTTAGTATGAATCTTAATTCCAAGCGTACAAAAAAAAACCACTTTAGCTGCACATAACAAATAACCCTAACAACAAAGATGGCTGCCAATATCCTCAGATCTGTAGTTAGGTGATCAAGATAAATGCTACAAAAATCTAGATCTATGCATTAGAAGACATTAAGCAGTAGAAAAAACAAGATTTACTCCATGCATCCAATAGACAAGACAAGAATATGTTAAATGAATTTTGTATTAATGGCACCTGGGAGGACAACACAAGAGGGTGTTCCCCGTTCTCCTCAATGGGATGGGTTCTTGTAAGTCCTCAACACTTCAGATCTAAAATTCCTCTCTCTTTATGGTGTAGAAAACCCAGACATAATTGGCAGCAAAATATGACTATGATGGTGGATCAGTAGTCAGACCAAAAGTATAGGTCCAGAGTGATCTTTAGGCAACACAAGGTGATAAATGAATGGGAAAACCCTTCTATTTATAACAAAATATTGAGTTAGTCTAGATATTGGTGCATAATTAAAATATTATTAACCAAATCAAGATCCAACTTTTATGGAATATTTTATTACATTTGTTGGAGGGAAAAGGAATTTGACTTGGGTCAAATCCCTTTATTTGTAAATAATAAATAAATAAATGATTTATTTATCATTTTAAGGATGTGGTTGAGTGATAATCAAATAAATAATGATTTATTTAATTATTTAAGGGTGATTTAGTCATATTCAACAAAGAATATTATTTAAATAAGGTTTAAATAATTATTCTTAGGAAATAATAAGATAAATAATGATTTATCTAATTAATTTCCCTGTTTTGGGTTAAATATAACCAGGAATATTAATTAAATTGATGTTTAACTAACTATTCCTTGAGGAGAATCAAACAAATATATATTTATTTAATATTTCCTCATGTGGTTTCCTATTTAGACCATAAACAACTTAATAAAGGTGGTTTACTAAGTTATTTTTCATAGTGAATGCAATTTTACTTAGGGTAAAATTGGTCTTACATGGTATACTTGGGTCCATCTAATAACAATAGGTTAGATGACCAAAAAATGGTGTAACAGATTGCCCCCCAGCGTGGGACCGTTAGGAGCTAATCTTATAACCGAAGTACGTTGTAAGAACTCAATCACTAGACATCGAAGGGGAAGTCAAAGAGAGAGAAGTATAAGGTAGACCAAAGTGCTGAAAGAACTAGACCCTGAGGAGGAGAGACTTATAGGTGCGACAAGTCTCTTTGATGAGTTGAGTACCTATGCTATAGGAGGTGGGGGAGGCATACCTATGTCCACCGAGGCAAAGTACAAAAAACAAGGCATCCAGTAAACAAAGGGACTGAGCAATATAGTACATGTTGGCATAAACATGAGCCAGATAAACAACATGATAATGAATCCCACATACACATTGTGCCTGGGATAATAGCCAGGACTTGTAAAATAATATCTGAGTACATGATATATAAATACAACCCAGATTCCCCTGAAAATAGGAAAGGGCTCTAAAACTCTGACTGATACATGCAAACAAAAAGGTGCTTCAAGCGACTGAGGCCGACATCATCAAATGTATGGAGCTGCATCAAAGGCTGTAATAAATAGGTCATCCGGGTATGTGGGGGGCTACTTGTAGGGCAACCCCCTCATAAGGGTTGAGACATCTCACACACACCCGAGAATCACTGATATCAGCTATTGCATCACTGAACCATCAAGTATACAGATCTTGATCATGCTGAAAAGGAGCTAGAGCTGAGAAACTATTGGTGTCCCATGTTTTGATAGTTTGGAAAATCAAAAGACAAGGCAACATCAGAACCAATCTTTAGAGTCCTAGGATCTAGTCCTCCTATTCTCAGAGAGGGATCTCTCGAATGTTTGTTTGCAAAGGTTTATCTTGTGTGCCTAACATATGGATTTAAGACTAGTTATTAAGTGCATGTGTTTGTTTGTTTGATTGGTTGGATTGATAAAGTAGAACATGAAAGGCCTAGGAAAGATATATATAATGAAGGAACATCTGGTTCATTGGGAAATGGAGTAAAAAAGAGGTCATAACATACTCATCAATGGATATGGGATATCAGAGGGAAAATCTAACTTGGCCACAGGATCCTTTGGTTTTGGAATGAGATGGACATCAATGATTTGGAAAGAGAAGTTTAATTCTCAAACAAAGGGAATTTGAAAACACAATTTGAACAATAAAGAGCTTTTTGATAGACAGGGCTAACCATAAATTCTACAAATCACACCTTTAAGCAAACAATGATTTCAAAAAAACTTTTGAAACGAAATCTAAGATTCGGGGAACACCCTATTTCCTCAAAGATTTTATTTCAAATGACTTAGAAAACATAAAAGATTCACTGATAATTGCAGTCATAGAAGAGGGAACACCTAATACATTTGTGATTATAACTATAAAAGACCTTCAAAACAACTGTTCAAGCAAAGACAAAGGGCAAGATCGAAACAGACCTCTTTGACTAACTTAAAAAAATGGTACTTCAAAGGGAGACTTCAATAAGAGCTTTCAAGTGATAGTAGACAAGCAGGGAGAACCATAAATCATGCTGAAATCAACTATTTGAGCTATTATAGAAATAAACAAGCATGAGGACTAAAGAGAGAGATTGAAGACTCTAAAATACCTCAGCAGAAGAAAACATAAAACAATGAAGGATGAACAGGCCTAAGGTGATTCCAGGAGTCATTTCTTAGCCTAAAACTTTCAACCTATTGTAGTAAGAAATTATGGAACAGAATGAAAACAGGAGAAAACATTAAAAAATTCAGAATACTTCACCAATAGCCAAGCTCATGGATCCAATGATAGAGCCTTCTCAATAACAAGAATGCAACAACATCATCAGGGCTTCCAAGACTTCAATATCATCTTCAACTTCAACAAACTATGTATTATTTCAGAGAGTTTCAATATTACAACTAGTGATCAAACAACAACCAACCAACCAACACTCACTCATCTTCTGCAGTAGTATATATAGAAGAATGAGGAGGTGAGATCTGATAAAATATCTCCAATTACAATTAATACAGACTTAATGGCTTCTGGGCCTTTGAGGGGCTCAATGAAGAAAATTTCATACATATCCTTTGTATTAAATGATTTTTATAAAGATTTAAGCTCGGTGGGAGCTTTTGTTGAACTTTGAGGCTCAATGTGGTGTCGAAGTAACTCTGTAGATGTTTGCCATTAATTTTCCTGCATAATTTACCTTTTGGTTGTGTTGTGAGGCAAATATCTGGTCCTAATCAATAAATTCAGCCTCTGATTGAATGCTTTGAGGTACAGGTGGCATTTTAGTAGCTGGGAGGGATCAATTTGCCTCAAATGAGGCGGTGGAGGCTTTTTTGTTGATGAAAACCCTTAAGATTTTATTTAAACTGTATTTTAATTGGGGATTAGGCTTTTGATAAAAATTCTTAGCCGTGATCCCCGCAAATATGTCTTCCATCCTCTGTCCTGGTTCATTTTGATCTTCGTCACTGATGCTCTCTGATTGTGCCTGATTCATGGTTTCTGCTAGCATGCAGGGCTGCACAGGTTATGTGGCATCAATGCTTCATAGATGATTGATGAAACGTAGAAATAACACCTGCAAATGTTTTCTTTTGACAAATCAAGGGTGGGAGGATCGTCACTCTCTGCCTTCGAATTTTCTTCAGACATAGTGAAAAAACCTTTGAACCCTACAAAATATGAACAAAAATTATAAAATCCATGCATTTATAGGTTACTGCTTCAGAAGGCATGTGGAGACAGCGTGGCCGTTGGATGGCATCATCCAACGGTCAGGATTTGATGGGAAGGCAGAAGAATTGCTTAAAACAGAGTCATCGATCGCGCAAATATCGACGGTTGGGAGCGGAGAAAGGAAATTCAAAGCAGAACATGTTGATTGGGCGATGAATCAGGGCAATGGAATATGGGTCGTCGATCTGCAGATTAGATCGACGGCGGAGATACTGTTACCACTGCGCCATAGCACGGTTAACCGTCGGGCATCTTCGGTGAGCGATAGCCGTCGGATGGGCAGCCTCAGATCGGACGACACTCATCAATATCGCGTCGGGTCCACGTCCGAACGTTAACATGCGATGGATGGCGGTTTTATGAACAATGCCCAGGACACGCATCGGCCAGCATATGGAATTGCTGCCGATCGGGAAAAAACCGCCATTTCCCAAAGGCAGTGCGATGAATACCGCACGGTTTTCGGAATGGTGAGTGGAATTCGGGGACCACCAGGGAGACGGACTCCGCACCGTCTGATCATCAGATTAGATTGACGGTGCGGAACGACTGAAAATTGAACCGGCGGAAAAATCATAAAAAAATATAAGGCTGACGGTTTTTAATATATAAGCAAAGGTTTTAGACTTTGGTCGAAAAATATTTTATTTGAAGTGAATAGGCGCCCGTCTGCGGGGCCAAGTTTTATATGGGAGAACATATGACCGGGGTTTAAAATAGGAGGGGCTTAATCGCAATTGGGCAATGCGATAAGTGCTTAGAAGACTAGCGCTCAGTCTTAGCACCAAAATGCATGGAGGGAAAGGGTTTAAAGGCTTAGCCCAAGGGGGTTTAAGCTCATAATATATAAAAATATGATTTTTAATGGTTTTTCAATAGTTTTCAAAGGAATTTGAGAGTTTCGATAAGGCTAAGAGGGAGTCTTAAAACCTTATCAAGGGATTTTGAAGAAGGGGAAATGGGAAACATATGAAAATGAGGGATTTTCAGGGGAAATGGAGGGATAAAAATGGAGGTTAGTTTTGGAAGAGGGGAGAAAAGGAGATGGTGCTTACAGCAATATTCTTTCTTGGGAAATAACAGGATTTCTAAATGGGGAAATAGGCACAGTAGTGGATATTGGGACAGAGGCAGGAGATCTTCAAGAGTCTTCAAGAGCCAACACTTTTTAGTCATAAAATTTGTTCCTTGAAGGCTCCAAAGAGTTTTTAGCCAGCATTTGGTATAACAAATTTTATAGCTGGCTAATAGTGGCTCCACTTGGGGATGGTGCCTTCTTGAAGGTATCAAGAACTTCAGACTTGCATTCTCTGGGAGGCTGATCAGTTGCCTCATCCATTGTGATTCTCTGGGAGGCTGACCTATGCCTCATCCATTGGGCTACCTTTCCTTGGCTGAGATGATTTTTTTCTGAAAACATATTAGCATTCATAAAAAAAATGGTTCTTTATCAACACAAGCTTCTACCTACCCAATCCTACTAATCTAACATTTTTTCTTCATTAGAGTGCACTTGGATTGGAAAACTATTTTCACAACATTTTATTCTTTTGAAAGCATAAAACTAATCTAATTCTACTCCTTATTTCTCCCTGAACTCAGATTAAACAGTTGAGTTCAGATGTTTCTCTACCTATTCTATTATCTGTTGGGATTAAACTGTCCAACAGAATTTTATTCTCTAAATTCTACAACAGAAATTGAAAAGCATTCAAGTCAAGATTGAACAATCTAACTTGATGCTGGTCTATGGCATAACAAACAAGCTGCACATAGACATTTATTTTGCACAAAATTTAAAACAAAAATGGAAGGCTTGAGATCTGAAATTTGAAAACATTTCGTTCCTCTTTTCTACAACTCTGTTTTGATCTTTGTTTTGAGCTATCTTTGCTTTTATTCTGGTTTAGGTTTTAATCTGATTAGAACCATATTTTTACATCTTTTGACTCAGAATTTGAAACAGATTTGAGTCATTTTCTCTTTGAAACTTTAGGTTCAGATTTTGAGCATGTTTGAACCTTTAATTTCTATCTTAAACTATCTACCGATAAGCCAAGATTAAACAGTTTGACAAATCGAATTTACTAATCTATCAACAGAAAATTTAAAGCTAATTAGTCAATATTAGGCTGTTTGACTAACTAGAAGTGTGTTTTTTAGGAGTGGCATTTGATCTTGCACACTTTCAGAATTTGTTTCTCTTTTTTGGTATGGGGCTATACCTTTCTTTTTAAAATCTTCCCTCTTTTCTCTTTTCTATTGTTTTTAGATTTTTATTTTTCCTACAAGACAAAAAATCAACAACTAACTAAATGATCAAAGCTGAGCTTTATTGCTTCCCTATCTAACCTAATCTAACTTGGAACATTTACATGTTTTAGCTGATGAACTCTCTTTTCCATTACAACCAATCCAGCAAATGATTCCATGATTCGTCCTTCTTCATCTCCTTGGGCAGGCTGGAAAAACAGGGCCACTCCCATTCTTTTTGTTTTTTAGCAGCAATGTTAAATAATCCTCTTGCCTTTGGTAATACACTGCTCCTAATGAACTTTATCCCTTCTTCAAATGCCTTCAAGAAGTGAGCGTAGGGATCTTGAAATAGTTCCTGGTCAAGAGTGTTTGGAAGATGTGTTTCAACCAAGATCATCTCTTTTTTCTCCACTGGATTAAGGCAAAGATTTTTTTGAGGAAGACAAACTTCCTCATCTTCATTATTATCTGAACTGGAGGAATCATCATATATTACAGTGTTTTCCTCTTGTAGCTGTGAGATATTCTGATTTAATAGGCTGAGCTCTATGAAAAGATCAATGTATTCTGGAGTAGGGGTTTGTTCAATTACTTCCTATTTTTTAAGAGAAGGCTTCTTGGTTTCAACTTGCTCAAAAATTTCTTCACTGATTTCCCCCTCAACCTTTGAGCTGAAAGTCTGTTGATTCCCAATGACATGGAAACTATCACTGATGATCTGAGATGAAGCAGAGCAAAGATCCAATAAATCTTCACTTACTTCTAGGTTTTGAAAACTTTCGTCATCAGTATCATAGACAGTCTGCACTGGTTCATTCATTTTTTGAAGGAACTGATCTTCCTCCCATAAATCTACTAATGATGACCCTGCAAAATTAACTTCTGTTTGGGAAGCATCATCACTAGATAGATCAAAGTTAGGAGAATCATAAATATAAGTAGTACTACCAATCAAACATACTGGGTTATCAGCAGGTCTTTCTTTATTTTGATTTACAGAAGAACTTTTCGAATCTTTACAACAAAATTCATTATGTGAATGGGCAGGAGTGTTTGTTTTGCAGAAAGTTTCAGAGAGCGACTGTTTATAAATAGTCTGATCTATCTCTTTTTCTGTCAAAGGGGAAGATGTTTCTATGTTCCTTTGAATAGGAGTACAACAGCTCTCTGTCTCTTGTGAAGACTGATTTTGAGGCTGGATGTCTTCTTGAGCCTTAGCTGTAAGGGATGATGGATCAACATCTGAGTTTTCAGGAATATCTTGAGGAATATCTGCGGTCTCTTGACTGTTTTCTTCCTCAGCTGTTTCATCCATGTTCTTGTGATAGCTAGGAAGCATATGAAATTCTTGAATGGCTGTTAACAGATCTTCAGAATGCATATTAACCAAATCCACATCAATATCTAAAAGGTACTGTATGATATTCTGAGATTGATCACAACAATCCCATGACAAGGATGGAGAGTTTTCTTTATAATTCTTGTAAAATACTTGGTGCATGTCTTTTAAAGAAAACAAACTTTTGGGTTCTAACCATTCATACCAATTCCTAGCTTTTCCTTCTAATGTTGCCATGAAAATTTTAATTAGGTAGTCTTTGTGCCATTGAACGTTGAACTTCCACACATGTATATGAAACTTGATGAGATGTAGCAAGGGGTTATCAACATTTTCGCCCTGAAAGGTAGGTAAGTTTTTTAACCAATCTACTTCAGGCATTTTGTGTGGGAATCCAGGGATATGCTCCCTGCTCATTGGGGCATACCTTCGTTGTATCCTTGGAATCATTTTATAAATCAAGAAATAGGTCACCGTGTCTATTCAACCAGTTCAGAGTCTTCTACCAGTGGAGTCATTAGGTCTTTTGGATTTGTGGAGTCTCCAGGTGGAAGATTTTGAAATTTTGCTGTCCACCAACAACATGATTGGGTTTTCTCAATGCATTCCCAAGGGAGTCTACAAGGACTGGAAGGGTAATAGGGCTACTAGAGGCTAGTGGAGTCACTAGGTGGAAATTTTTTAGCTTTTGTAAAGGTAAAATGTTTTATGGTTCCACCACCATGTTTATTATGAAGCCAAACTGAATTATTTTTGGGTTTTTCTGAGTTTCTATGGTTGTTTGAAAGACTAATGAGTCTATAAGAGCTTGCTAGGCAACTATGAACTCAGTCGTCCCACCGTGATTGCCATTATGTTGGTGGCGATGAGGTGGCTAATAATCACTGGATATTATTGAAAATAAGGGATTTCTGGAGTCCTGAAGGGTACTTAGATTGTCACTAACTCAGAAGGGTCCCATCGTGATCTCCATTATGTTGGTGTCCTGTGTTTTGATAGTTTGGAAAATCAAAAGACAAGGCAACATCAAAACCAATCTTTAGAGTCCCAGGATCTAGTCCTCTTTGTTCAAGCAAAGACAAAGGAAAGATCGAAATAGACACTCTTTGGAATAACCAAACAATGGTGCTTCAAAGGGAGACTTTAAATAGAGAGCTTTGATGATAATAAACAGCGAGGAGAACCATAAATCATGCTGAAATCAACTATTTGAGCTATTATAGAAATAAACAAGCATGAGGACTAAAGAGAGATATTGAAGACTCTAAAATACCTCAGCAGAAGAAAACATAAAACAGTGAAGGATGAACAGGCCTAAGGTGCTTCCAGGAGTCATTTCTTAGCCTAAAACTTTCAACCTACTGTAGTAAGAAATTATGGAATAGAATGAAAACAAGAGAAAACATTAAACAGTTCAGAATACTTCACCAACATCCAAGCTCATGGATCCAATGATAGAGCCTTCTTTGTAACAAGAATGCAACAACATCATCAGGGCTTCCAAGACTTCAATATCATCTTCAACTTCAACAGACTATGTATTATTTCAGAGAGTTTCAATATTACAACTAGTGATCAAACAACAACCAACCAACCAACACTCACTCATCTTCTGCAGTAGTATATATAGAAGAATGAGGAGGTGAGATTTGATAAAAGATCTCCAATTACAATTGATACAGACTTAATGGCTTCTGGGCCTTTGAGGGGCTCAATGAAGAAACTTTCATACATATCCTCTGTATTAAATGATTTTCATAAAGATTTAAGCTCGATGGGAGCTTTTTTTGACCTTTGAGGCTCAGTGTGGTGTCGAAGTAACTCTGTAGATGTTTGTCATTAATTTTCCTGCAGAATTTACCTTTTGGCTATGTTGTGAGGCAAATATCTGGTCCCGATCAACAAATTCAGCCTCTGATTGAATGCTTTGAGGTACAGGTGGCATTTCAGTAGCTGGGAGGAATCAATTTGCCTCAGATGTGGCGGTGGAGGCTTTCTGTTGATGAAAACCCTTAAGATTTTCTTTAAACTGTATTTTAATTGGGGATTAGGCTTTTGATAAACATTCTTAGCTGTGATCCTCGCAAATATGTCTTCCATCCTCTGTCCTGGTTCATTTTGATCTTTGTCACTAATACTCTCTGACTGTGCCCGATTCATGGTTTTTGCTGGCATGCAGGGCTGCGCAGGGTTATGTGGCATCAATGCTTCATAGATGATTGATGAAACGTGGACTTAACACCTGCAAATGTTTTCTTTTTACAAATTGAAGGTGGGAGGATCGTCACCCTCTGCCTTCGAATTTTCTTTAGACATAGTGAAAAAACCTTTGAACCCTACAAAATACGAACAAAAATTATAAAATCCATGCATTTATAGGTTATTGCTTCAGAAGGCATGTGGAGAGAGCATGGCCGTTGGATGGTATCATCCAATGGTCGAGATTTGATGGGAAGGCAGAAGAATTGTTTAAAACAGAGCCGTCGATCGCGCAAAGATCGACGATCGAGAGCGGAGAAAGGAAAGTCAAAGCGGAACATGTTGATTGGGTGAATAATCAGGGCGATGGAATATGGGCTGTTGATCTGCAGATCAGATCGACGGTAGAGATACTGTTACCGCTGCGCTATAGCACGGTTAACCGTTGGGCATCTTCGGTGAGCGATAACCGTCGGATGGGCGACCTCAGATCAGACGACACTCATCAATATCGCGCTGGGTCCACGTCTGAATGTTAACGCGTGATGGACGGTGGTTTTATGAACAGTACCCAGGACACGCATCGGCCAGCGTATGGAATCACTGCCGATTGGGAAAAAACTGCCGTTGCCCAAAGGCAGTGCGATGAATATCGCGCGGTTTTTGGAATGGTGTGTGGAATGTGGGGACCACCGGAGAGACGGAATTCGCACCATCCGATCATCAGATCAGATCGACGGTGCGGAACGACTAAAAATTGCACTGACGAAAAAATCATAAAATAATATAAGGCTGACGGTTTTTAATATTGTTTGGGTGAAAATATGTTCGTTTAATTCTGTTGTAGTATTTTCCCAACTATTTAATTTGTCAATCTGAGGTTCGTAGGCTTACGAGACACATGCACTATATATGCAGGACTGAAGTGGAACTATTTTAATCTAAATTACTGAAATCAAATTAATCTAGGAAGGCATTGAAACACTAACTAGGAAAGCAGAAAATTACATAAGGAAAAAGCAATACAACGTGTGAAGAATTGAATGAAAAACAACATATGTGAGCTCACAACAATAAATCTATCTCCAACTATATTACAAGAATCAAATTACAAATCATGAACTAAAAAACTCAAAAAAATCTATCTCTCTATTCTTCCCCTTTCTATCCTATCCTGAAAATGAAGAGAGAGCACTCTCTTATATACATGAGGAAGATAACCATCTCATAATTACATATCCAATATTCTCTCAAGTATTCTCAACTAATTTCCCATTATTACAAGATATTATCCCTTTGAATCCTCCACACATCTCTCACATATCTTGGATAAGATATGCCAACCAAATCCTCCATGATCTTCTCCTTAGGAATAGACTTGAATAATTATCTCCTTAATATGGTGGAGGAGATATTTGAGACGTATCTTGGAATTAATCCTTCACATATTTCCTACACATTACAAAGCTCACATATTCTTGAGATATATATATATAAATATGTATATTTTCTAATATTTAATCATAAATTCACTTATAATACAAAAATGAATAAAGTGGAAAATAAGAAGGTGAAACCCAAATATATTTATGAAAATGATATGATAAAAGGTTAATGGGATGATGAAATGTAAGGAATTGTGAAGGAAAAGGTGAATAAAAAATATGACATTTCTGAGTCCCAACAAATATATAACCAAAGGTTTTAGACTTTGGTTGAAAAATATTTTATTTGAAGCGAATAGGCGCCCGTCTGTGGGGCCACAGGTTATATGGGAGAACATATGACTGGGGTTTAAAAGAGGAGGGGCTTAATCGCAATTGGGCAATGCGATAAGTGCTTAGAAGACTAGCGCTCAGTCTTCGCACCAAAATGTATGGAGGGAAAAGGTTTAAAGGCCTAGCCCAAGGGGGTTTAAGCTCATAATACATAAAAATATGATTTTTAATGGTTTTTCAATTGTTTTCAAAGGAATTTGAGAGTTTCGATAAGGCTAAGAGGGAGTCTTAAAACCTTATCAAGGGATTTTGAAGAAGGGGAATGGGAAAAATATGAAAATGAGGGATTTTCATGGGAAATGGAGGGATAAAAACGGAGGTTAGTTTTGGAAGAGGGGAGAAAAGGAAATGGTGCTTGCAGTAGTATTCTTTCTTGGGAAACAACAGGATTTATGAATGAAGAAATAGGCACAGTAGTGGAGATTGGGACAGAGGCAGGAGGCCTTCAAGAGTCTTCAAGAGCCAACACTTTTTAGTCATAAAATTTGTTCCTTGAAGGCTCCAAAGAGTTTTTAGCCAACATTTGGTATAACAAATTTTATAGCTGGCTAACAGAAACAATAAAGTCAAAGGCAAATAAGGAGTCCGTTTGCCTGATCCGAGGGACTGAACAAGAGTGAAAGCTGGAACCAAGGTACACTGCTCTTTAGACCTATCTTCTAGAATGATTGAGCTGAAGTCAATAGAAGGAGGTCTGCCATAGGTGAGGCAATAAGGGATCCTCAACTAAGGCATGAGAGAAAATAGTAGAGCGATTGACAAACTGACACCAATGATGATGATGGAATGGGGGATACTGAGTAGCAAACGGACGACTTCCCTTGTTAGAGTATAAAGGGCATGGATGACCTGGTAGCGACTGACACAATATCATGAGGGATAGGGGACAGTAGGACTGAAGGTGATAATGTGCGACGCGAGAGAGGGACCAAGCAATGAAGGATGGAGGACTATAGCAGGATGTAAAGGGACTTGGGATAGACTCCATGAATGTAATGATGACTCAACTTGGATGCTCTAAACAAGGGTGACTTGATGGTGCTGTCACACAGAAAAGGTCCAATGGGGACCATAAAAAACATGAGTACAAGATGGTAACTCACAACGAAAGTCAACACGAGCATGGACAAGTATGGGGGCAAAGTGGTGCCCCCAGTACAAGTGTTGCAAGTGAAGAAATTCGATTTTGAGGAGGGGTGAAGTGATGCATCTTGGAAAAATTGTGTCCCGGTAAAGTATCAAATCACTAAAAAGCATGAGCTGGCTACCTAAAGAAAATAAAACATGCATTTTCAGAAGGAAATGCTAAGGGTAATATTTCTTCAGATAGAGTGCATTGCGAGGGTTAGGAAGGGGATGGCCTTCAAAGTCCTCTAATAGATATGCCCCCTTACCTAAATCCATACAGATGATGTAAGGTCCTAGCCATAATGAGTCAAACTTCCCATGACCAAGGACATCATGGGCCTGGTCATACACCAAAACAAGATCACCTTCGTGAAAAGTACGAGGTTAGACTTTTCATCATATTGAGCTTTGGTGCATTTCTTATCTACCTCAATGGTTTGCAATGCAACATGACGGTCTTCAGAAGCGCACTCAAGCATGATAAGTCGTTATTCTAAAGGTTGGGTGTCAGGGAGAAGTTCGACAACTAGATGAAGGGAAGGGATTTCACACTCGATCGGTAGGACTGCCTCCTCTCTAAAAACAAGGTGGAAAGGAGTAAAATCGATGAAGGTTTTAACAGAAGTTCTGTAGGCCCAAAAATTAGGGAAGAGCATAAGGTGCCAGTTGGTTTTTTGCTTATCCACCATCTGTTGAAGCATGGTTTTAAGAATTTTATTGACTGCTTCAACTTGGCCATTACCTTGGGGGTAATAAGAGGAGGAATATTGTGCTCAAAGCCCAAGAGTGAGGATAGCTCATGCCATATCTCATCTTCAAAATGTCAGCCATGGCCAGAGACCAATTTTTTCGGAACTCCGAATCGAGTGATCACATGGTTAAAGAAAAAGAGGGCTGTGGTAGCTACCGTGTTGTTAAACGTTGGCATAGCCTCAGCCCATTTAGTGAAATAGTCAACTACCATGATGATATAATTATGGTTACCAGTTGATGACGATCGACACTCCATAAAGTCTATGGCCCACTTACATAAGGGACCAGCGGAGATGACAAGATGGAGGGGAGCTGGAGGAGCTCGTGCCTTAGGGGAAAAATGTTGGCAATTGGGGTAGTGTTTGATTGCCTCAATGTAATCACTAAAGAGAGAAGGCCAAAAGTACCTAGCACGCATGATTTTCTAGGTAGTGGCCAAATCGGAGAGGTGGCCACCACAAGCGCCGCTATGACAGGCATTGAGGACTTGCTCTGATTAAGTGTGCGTGAGACAACAACAAAGGACATAATCTACACCGTGATGATAAAGGTCGTTACCGATAAGAAGGTAGTGGGGGGTCTGGTGTCAGATACATTGTCGAGCATCACGGTCAAGATGGAGGGAAAACTTTTGGGTTCGCAAATAAGTGAGGATATCCCCATACCAAGGGTCATCGGTGGTAATGGAAAATAAAAGTCATCGGGGAAATTATCATTAACTGGTGGATCTTGCATACCTGTAGGTAGTTCGGAAATGAGTTCAACAAGGGCTAAACCTTTCTTACTTTTTGGTGTGACAAATTCAAGATCTAATTCCTGGAGGATCACGATCCAATGAGCGTACTTCTCACTGATGAGTCGACGACTCAATAGGAAGGCCATAGGGTTGGAATTAGTCACGACCTTGGTGGAACGCATGAGGATGTAATGACAAAGTTTCTGGACCGATAACATGACAACCAGTGCTAATTTCTCTTCATGTGAGTAGGATACAAGAGGTCCTACTAGGTTCTTACTGACATAATAGATAACATGTTCAATTCCATTGTCATCTTCCTGAATGAGGACTCCAGCGACAGAGTGGGTGGAAGCAGAGATATACAAGATGAAATCCCTATCAAAGTCAGGTGGAAAAATCAAGGGAGAAGACGTGAGAGCATGCTTCAGGGCATCGAAAGACTCTTGAGCATAGGTATCCCAAACAGGAGGGATATTAGAGCAGAGGAGTGTAAGGAACCCATGCGCAGTGATGGCATAGTCAGGTATGAACCGACGAAGGAAATTAGCTTTGCCTTGGAGGATTTGTAATTGGCGTAAAGTATGAGGGATAGGAAGCTCAAGGATGGCTTGAACTTTCAATAGGTCAAGCGTGATACCATATTTATACACAATGAAGCCTAGAAGACGGCTGGCAGGTACAAAAAATACACACTTCAGTGGGTTGAGGCGGATATTATACTTGCCACATTGGAGAAAGACGGTACACAAGTCGTGGAGGTGCTGCGCCCGATGTTTAGAATGCGCAGTAAGGTCATCTAAATAAGCAAGGATAATATGAGCTAGGTCATGGAAATAGTAAGACATAGCCCGCTGAAAAGTGGCTCCTACGTTTTTAAGGCCGAACAACATGACTCGATAGGCAAAGGTCCCCCACGGACTAATGAATGCAGTTTTAAGTTGATCAGCATGACGAATAACAATTTGGTTGTACCCGGAGAAACCGTCCATAAAGTATAGAATCTTGTGCCCCACACTCTCATCAATGATTTGGTCAATGAATGGTGTAGGGAAGTTTTCTTTGGGACAAGCTTTGTTCAGATCCCAAAAGTCAGTGCAGACACAGATGGTGCCTTGTTTCTTGAGAACGGGAACCGGATTGGACACCCAAGTGGTGTATTCAATGGGATAGATAAAACTAGCTTGCTTGAGCTTATCGATTTTGGCTTTGAAAACTTCTCGTCTGGAAGGATTAATGAGTCTCAACTTTTGATGGACAGGATTGGCATCAGGCCATGTATCAATATGGTGTTCGACAATGGCAGGATTAAGTCCGGGAATTTTTGAATAAGACTAGGTGAAAATATCGCGAAATTATTTGAATAGCTTGGTGTAAGCCTCAACCTCTTCTGAGGTGCAATGGGTGCCCAAGGTGATATTTTATTCTATCCCTAGTTTGCCAGAAATGTCAATTTTAATGGTAGTAGAGATATTGTCCATATTTCCTTCTTCAAAAGCATTAGGTGCATGAATGGGATTTCTAAACCAATCGACTTCATTAGGAATGAAGTCTTTAGTTTCCACAGCATATTGGTCATGAGACTGATGTGGGAGGAAGTACGCACGGTGGTGCATATCATCCCATGGAAAGTCAGGATCGGTCAGCATTTCCATAATGTCTTCATCAGAGTGAAATATGGGGTGACTGGAGGAAGGGAGACCACATGCCGCGGTAGAGCTACCTGACTCATAATCATGTGAAGAAAGGCTCACATGCGCAACATCATGGGGGATGATTGAAGAGTAAGCAGATAAAGGATCTACCGATGTTGAGCCCAGGGTGATCGCTGAAGGGAGGTCAAGCGGATCATTAGGGGAAGTCTTCATGGGGGATTTCACTGAGGATCTTATGGATGATGAAAGGTAGAAAATGGTGGCCGAAGGCTCCGTCATGTCAACATTAGGAGGAGGGATGTTAATGGGAGCGGGCCGATCCTCTAGTTTTGCTGAGGCAGAACTCGTGAAAAAGGAGGGGGTGCACTTGTTACACTTGGTCTCGAATTGGCGGAAATATTATAAAGAGGAACGATACTCTTCGAGGCGAGGACAAAGGTGAGTTTAGTGGCCATGGAAATCACACAAAGCACAAGGGCGATTTGTGTGCAATGATTTGAGTTTTGGGATTGAATCAGGGATAGTGACATAGACCTTAGGGATGTCAGATTCCGAAAACATCTCATTAACCATGGGCTTAAGGTGGGGAAACTCCGGAAAAGTATGGGTGGCATGCCCGAAAACATCACACAAAGCGCACTGGATAATGCGCCTTGGCGGCCGAGGAGGGGAAAGGTTTGTCGGGGTAGTCCTGTCTTTGGTTGCTTTGTTGGCTTTTCCCCCATTACCCAAAGTTTTCGCAACAGGAGGAGGTTCCTGTTGAGGTGGCTAAGGCACTGTAGTCGTGGGAGAAGTCATAGGGACTGGTTGAACTGGGGTCAAAGCAAGATATGGTTTGGGGTGACTAGGTGGGGGAGTGGCTGGGGGATCAAGGTACTAGATGGGAATCCCCAGGGTCAGGTTAGGGAGAGAGAGGGTGGCCATAATAGGTACCGTGTAGACTCCAGGAGGGGGGCTAGGAACGATATTTGACCGGAAGGGTAATGACCAGGCGGGACGACTCCAAGATGGTTAAGGCTTGGAGGAACCATTCCAGGGGGATAAAGAGGCTCATGAGTACCGGCTAAAGGTGAAGGGCCAGGAGGAGAAGGTCCAGAAGGTTGATCAAAGGTCATCATGAGAATTTGGTAATTGTAGGTACCAGATGGAAAGGGTTGAGTGGCCACCTGACCTTTAGGTGGTTGGGTAGCCACAAATCCTTGCTGAGGGAAAGGATCGGTAAGCGCAACCGGTTGATGAGGTGCAATACTGGGAGGAACGGAAGGGACAACTTGCTATCCTCTCAATGTTTCTTGAGACTCCCACAATTGCCGCATCTGTTGCAAGAGAGGACAATCATGCGTATAATGACCATAAACACCACAACAAGAACAAGGCTTATTCGTGCGAATAGGCCTGTCCTGCTTAGGGTTGAGTGCCTTGTTGCTGGTTCGTAGTGCTAGGAGCATTAATTTGATTAAGTCTAGGATTACCAGGGGCATCTTGATTTTGAGTGCCTTTCCTCTTCTTTTTTGAGGGAGGAGGATTAGTCACGCCCTACTGTGCATACACCTGCCCCTGGGGGGACGGTAGTTGCTATTGCGGGGGTGGAGAAGGCAAGGGAGGAGGAGGTGCTAATGCTGGAGGAGCTGGAGCACTAGACTATGGATACAGATAATAAGGAGGTTGGGTAACAGTGCGGTAAACAAGAGGTTGGAAAAAAATAAGAGGCATGCCGTATCCTGGATACGTGCTACCGGGAGGGGGAAAAGTGTAGGAGGTGCTGGCCCCCCCTAAGGAAAACCATAGCCCATGGGAGGTTGAGCATACGAATAAGAGAGAGCTCCAATGATACTGTCGGTGGCATGAGATGCCCCCAGTGCGTTGGCACCACCGGGTCTGGGAAGATCAGGTAGAATGGTATAAACATAACCCGGCTGAGCATAGATCAGGTCATATTTTACCACAATTTGGAGAGTGGCTTCTTTGTTTTGAGGAAAGTGCGATGCGACATATTTCCCGATAGGCGGCAAGAGAGATCTAAAGAACCTTTCCATGTAGACACAGTCTTCAAAGGTAGGGGCTTGACATAGGCTCTTTCTTCTTTGCCATTCCTGGACATGGTAGGATAGGCGGGTCGTAGACGATTGGCAGAAAGAAGTCAAGAGTTCAGTACCAGTGTCATAACGAAGAGGAAGCTGGAAGTAAGACAGAAAAGCCCGGGAAAGAGTCACAAAGGTGGTATGAGAGGAAGAGGCCTGATCAACATACCACTCAGAAGCTTCACCAGTAAGCGTTCGTTGGAACAACCAAAGACAGACAGAGTCATCAGTAATGGAATTAGACGAACACCACATGTGCAAAGATCGAACATGATTTGAAGGATCTTCTCAGGCAAGGCCTTCAAACTTTGGGATGTCAGAAGGGAGATTTGTCGACATAGCAGGCCAACTAGCATCATGGTGTATAGGGTCGTTTATCAACTGGTCAAAATCGGGGAGGCTGAGGCTTGCCATGAAGGGGAGCAAGGGCACAGCTGGGGTAGTGTCCATTGCGGTCCCACTAGTGGTATTCCCGGCATGAGGGCTAGGGTTACCACCAGCATTAGGTCCTACACCAAACATGGTGAAGGTGTCAGGGGGAGAACTGAAGGCGGAACGAGAAGGAGAACCCAAAGGACCAGAAGAAGAGTCGGTGTGCGAACTCGGTGGAGGAATAACTCGAATCCTACATGGAGGAGTAAGTCTTCCTACCTTTAATTGAGGATGAAGGCCAAGAAGTCTCCGGGATAAACGCCTTGGTGGCGCAATGATGAAGACACAAACACGGCACAAAGGAAAAAGAGAACGACAAGGGTAGGGAGGTGCAGGATCAACTGATTAAAATGTCGAAACAAGGGCAGAGAGGTGCGGGATCAATTGATTTCAATGTTTTTATAGTCTTTGCTTGGCGGTGTTAACCAAGCCCTTTTTTGCTTAGGGTGTGTGTGCAAAAGTGTGTAAATTTTAATTTTTAAACCTAAACGTTTGTAGAGAAAAAGAAAAAGTGTGCTATATAGCTATAAAAAAACCTGCAAATGACAGTATATAAGTCTTCAAAAATAGAAAATAAATAGCTAATAATGCAATAATATAAACCCGAGGAGGCGAGTCTCTCAACAACTAGTCTATAGGTAAGTAAAAAACTAATAAAAAAACACTAAAAAATCCAATAGGTCTAAGGTCAAGAGGGACAGGGATCTAAAGGGAAAAATCTGCTGGAAAAGAGGTGGCGAAAGGCTATCTCATGGAGGGAAATGGAGTGAACCCTAGAGGAAAACCCAAACAAAGCTAAATGAGGTGATCTGGATGGATAACAAGCTGATATGAAGCAGATATGAAGGTGAGGTATCAGATCTGAAAAAATGGTTGAAGACTCTGAAATTTCAGACAACCTGCAACAAAAAAACTATTCCACAAAAAGTGGAGGGTACTGAAGCCCTAGGGGGCTAGGTTCCCCTTAGTTGAGAAAAATATAAAAAGTATAGGTCCAAAATGGGCAGAGACGGAGGTCAGACAACCCTGAACAAAGGCTCAGACAAACCCATAAAACTTTCAAAAAAATCCCTGCAAAAATTCGAGGTTGAGTTTCTGGCCTGTTTTCAGCAGAGGTTGCAGTTTTTGGGCTGAAAGGTGCGTCCTGAGGGTCCAGTTCACATTTTTTGGGCCAAAAAGTGTGACCAGCACTTCCGACACTCTAAGCGGCATATTTCAGAAAAATTTGTCATCTCAGCTACGGCTGATGTCTGTCACCTGTTCAAAAGGTCCGAAAACACACGGAAGTTAGAATTTTTATCGTTTTAGGGTTTTATAGGTTAAAAACAACATCAAGAAAAGAAAAAACAAAGGTCTGAAGAGAAATCCTAGGGTTTTACGTAGCTAGATATGAAAGGATCAGAAAAACGACAGCGGTCGTAATTGTAAACCCGTGTGGAGTTGCGAGTTGTTAGTATGAAACTTAATTCTAAGCATAAGAAAAATGACCACTTCAGCTACGCATAACAAACAACCCTAACAACAAAGATGGTTGCCAATATCCTCAGATTTGCAGTTAGGTGATCGAGATAAATGCTGCAAAAATCTAGATCTATGCATTAGAAGACATTAAGCAGTAGAAAAAACATTATTTACTCCACGCATTCAATAGACAAGACACGAATATGTTGAATGAATTTTGTATTAATGGCACCTAGGAGGAAAATACAAGAGGGTGTTCCATGTTCTCCTCAATGGGATGGGTTCTTGTAAGTCCTCAACACTTCAGATCTAAAATTCCTCTCTCTTGATGGTGTAGAAAACCCAGACAAAAATGGTAGAAAAATATGACTATGATGGTGGATCAATAGTCAGACCAAAAGTATAGATCTAGAGTGATCTTTAGGCAACAAAAGGTGGTAAATGAATGGGAAAACCCTTCTATTTATAGCAAAATTTGAGTTAGTCTAGATATTGGTGCATAATTAAAATATTATTAACCAAATCAAGATCCAACTTTTATGGAATATTTTATTATATTTGTTGGAGGGAAAATGAATTTGACTTGGGTCAAATCCCTTTATTTGTAAATAATAAATAAATAAATGATTTATTTATCATTTTAAGGATGTGGTTGAGTAATAATCAAATAAATAATGATTTATTTAATTATTTAAGGGTGATTTAGTCAAATTCAACAAAAAATATTATTTAAATAAGGCTTAAATAATTATTCTTAGGAAATAATAAGATAAATAATGATTTATCTACTTAATTTCCCTGTTTTGGGTTAAATATAACCAGGAATATTAATTAAATTGTTTTTTAACTAATTATTCCTTGAGGAGAATCAAACAAATGTAGATTTATTTAATATTTCCTCATGGGGTTTCCTGTTTAGACCATAAAAAACTTAATAAAGGTGGTTTACTAAGTTATTTTTCATAGTGAATGCAATTTTACTTAGGGTAAAATTGGTCTTTACAGGTACTTATCTGTCTGAAGAACAATAGGATGGAAGGACCAAAAGTCAAAAGGTAACACAGAGTGTGCATAAAGAAAGTACATCTTAAGAGGGAGTTGGTCGCATTGTTGTTGAAGGGCTCACACAATGTCAAAGTTGTAAGTTGGTCTCTAGTATTAGGACATGTTGGAAGGGTTGTCCAACTATAGTCTGTGGGAGGAAATGATCAAGTTGGTTTTGATGGTCAACAAGATATGGGAATTCACCGAGAAATCAATTAATAAGCTGGCAGGCCCTAAGGAGATTGAAGTGTATGTAGAACTGGATACAAATGAAAATTTGATCATCCTAGATGGCATGAAGGACTCCTTAATACCTCATTTTTCCTGGAACAACACAACACATGGGATGTGGTTAGCTCTTCATAATTTTTTCTAGAACAAGAATGAGAACTAAGTACTAGAATTTGAGTATACGTTGAAGTCGACCATGATGATGCAGGGTGAGGGGGTGACTTCGTGTCTGACAAGGTTGTCTCAGGTTCAATTGAGCTTACTGCCGTCGATGTGACTATTGCAGATTTTGAGATGGTAAGGATTGCTTTGAAAGTGTTCACTAAGGTATGTAAGCCCTTCTTAGTTGAACAACAACAACAACACTCTAATGATACATAAACTGAAACACAATTACATACACACAAATAATTTAATCATTGGAATCCCTACTAAGAAGGAGGGCCATTCCTCCCTTGCAGGGTGCAAGTAGAGAAGGAAATTTAACTGAAACTAAATAGAATCACACATGTAACAGTAATAACAAGATGATTTGTATTAATCTGAACACAATTATAGAGCCAAAACAACGCTGTTCTCCGCTAACCTCTCGACGTCTAGGGCCGAGAGCTATATAGTGGTTACATCAGAAAATATAGGGATAGATCAGTCATGAGAATCTTACGATTCTCATGCTGATTGAAATAGAAATCATATAGTTATAACCACTTCCTAATAAAGTTCTGATTAGAAAATAAAAGATTACAATCAGAATTGCTCTTAGGCTGTTATCCCAAAAATACAATGCTAACAACTCCTACAACTATCATAATGGAAACACAACTGTAGTGCAATTGCCAGAGGACAGATCAACAAAAATATAGACAAGAGCAGTCAACGGTACAACTACATCAGTAGTTCGCCAATGAGTCTATAACAACGGAGTGTAACAACAGTTTGCCGGCGGGTCTGTAACAACAAGGTGTAACAGCATCGTTTTGCTGTAACAACACTATCCGAACTGCTCCTGTGAACTTTGTGTTCGGGATCTTTGGTACTACAAATGACATCTGAAAGGACAACATAGATACCATCGACCTTCTCCAATCATTCACCATCAATTAGTCATAAAAAGGTATAATAGATCATAATAATTATTGAATTGGAAAAGTAACGAAAGCAAGGTGAAACATCACAAGTTAGGGTAAAAAGGAAGGAAAAAGGGGTAAATATACTCCCATTGGTTATGGTTATGAGGAAAAATAAGGAAGATAAGTGTAGGAAAAATGTATAAACCCACACCCAACATGTCCCCCCAACTGAAATACTTGCATGTCCTCATTCAAACTCATCTCTCATGGGAATATATTCGGTGCAAGTCAGTGAGATCATAAGCACCAGCTATGTCCTCATCTGCAGACTTGTATCCTTGATTGGCCATCAATTGCCCTACCCAGGATTCTGACTCATATTTACTTAATTCGTAATTTTTCTGGTAATCCTCAATGGGCAAACAGATCAAAGGAAACTTGAACTTCCATCCCAACCACAAAGCATCAAGGGATTGTACAATCTATGCGTAGGCTAGTACATGTGTAACAACAACCATGAAATTCTGGAATGATAATGGATCTCCCTTCAGTAGCTCAACACTGTTGGCTTCCATGCATTTTAAACATCCTGTCAAAGCTCGACTCTTCATCATTGCGAATTGATTGAGGAAAAAATCCACAATTATTCTTCTATAAGTGGCAACTGGTTATTTAATCCCAAGGGTACTCAAAATTCTCCTGAATTCTCGTCTCAACTCAGCAGCGCATCCTGGTTCTGCCCGAACCCACAATGCTGTCTTCTCCTCATTAGTCTCCATAGATTTAATGGCCATATGCCATTAAATTTGATTCCTCATGAAGGATACAAAAGCCCTTAATTGAAGATATCCCATATAAGAGAATACTTTCACAATCATCTCCATACTCACATGTTCACAAATAATGTCATGTAAAAATAATTCACACAACAAACTTTGCTGCTCATCAAAATCTGCGGCACAGAAAACATCCAAAAACGTACGAGTGGAGGAACATAAATAAGGTCTGTCCTCCATAATGGATTTCAATTGAAACAAGAAGTAACATTCCCACAGAAAAATAGGATAGGATGGAGAAGGCTGCCTACAACCCAACAAGTTGAGGGTGAGATCATGATGTCTCTACTTATCTACGATGAGGTCTCGAATCTGCTCCTGTAATAGCAACAACTGTTATTCTTGTTTCTCCAGAGCTTATTTCTTCTTTTAATCCTCCCACATTTTCTTCAACTTTGCTTCCATCCATATTTCATGTAAAGTGTCTATTTCTCTTTGATGTTCCTTTAGCGAAATCATCCCATCCCGAAGGGATATTGGTTCTTGTTTCCATTTTTGTAACTCAGAAATTAACAGGAGTTTCTCAGAGTTCCATCCCGATATGGGACTCGTCATTCTCCTAAATTCAATACCTTCATCAACAATAGGTGTAACAACCTCTACTTCATGGGGTTGTTCCACCTCTGCCTCTTGTTCTTGTGTAAAAACAACCTCTTCGGTGGGTTCTTGTGTGTCAGCCCCTTTGTTTTTACCTAGAGTCGCCTCTGTGTCCATTGTTGTTTCTTCTACAATAGGAGTGGCCTCCACAGGTTCTTTTGGGTCTGCTTCTAGGTCGATTATTACAGGAGGCTATGCTTTAACTGTTGGTTCTTGTGTAACAACAGTATCATCAGCAGGTTCTTGTGTAACAACCTCCTGCTGTTCTGTTTCTACTTCCAATGGGCTGATATTTTATCTACGGTCATTATATCCCACTGCTGTTAAGTTTTGAAAACATGTCATGCATACTAACACCAGAATTTACCTTCCCTCAGATAATTTCCGCTTCAATTCTTTGGTTTCCTTTCTTAGTTTTTCAATTTCTAAACATAAGGCATTGGTTTCATCCTTACCTGATGAGGAAGGTTGCCTTTCTTCTTCTAAAACTTCTGCTTCCATCTAATTCTCGGCCGTAGGCAAGGGTTCTATAGGTATGCTGACCTTCATTCTTTGTTTTGGTATTCTATCCCCAATTAGTTCATCAATAGGCTTCTTCCCAATCCTAACTCCAGCAAGCCGAGTCTAAGTTTCCTCCTCTGCCTGACTTCCTTCTAAAGTCATGGTCTGTTTCCCCTGGATTGTCCTTGGTATTTTTCTCTTGAATTATTCCCAAGTTTTTCCTTGCTGGCCTAGGGCATCCATCACAATTATCTTAATGAGTCCGTGATTAGTTACGCATGCCTCCGGGTGTGCTGCTATTTTTATTGCTACCGCCATGTGCTTGATGTTTCCAAGCAAATAGAATGGAAGATTGATTCTTTGTTGGTGCCGAAGGTGGTTAAGTAGAGGAAAGTGACAGTTGAACACTATTGTGAATCTCCCTTCGCAAGTGATATATTTGATCAAGCCCAGGGTAACATCTTCCCAAGGACGAGGAAGTGAAAATCTGTCAATTCCTCTTCCTTTCTTCTCCAGTTTCTCTTCCCCTACTAGGAAATCCTCTTTCAAGGAGGGGTCATTGATTTTGCTATTAAACCACCTCTGCCCTTCTACTGGTAATGAAGTTACCCGGGCAATCACCTCTTCCGTCACCTCCACTTGCATGCCTCTTACTCAGGTTTGATTATTGTTCAAGTTCTGAGAAAATTCAATTTCCACTGCCTCGTCTGAGCCTTCAAGCTTCTAGAAAAATTCAACCCATCCAACATCTCTAAATATATGGTAAGCTTCTGGGAAATTCTGGAGAGCATCCATAGAATCCGGCTCATGCCTAGCCACTAATCCACCCATATTTGCTGTTTGTTTCTAAATTTTCTCCTTTATGTTTGACAACACTAGAATATCACTGAGTTTTTGAGTTCACTTCTTTTCTATTCAGTCCTGCTGTAACATCACTGTGTCTCTGAACTAGCTGTTGCACGACATCTCTACTTATCCCAATCAACGAGTTTACAATTAGAATGCAAGGTTTCAGAAGGAGGTTGATGAAAGGTGACGACTTTCACGGATTTACCAAATCGTACCCTACACTAATATTCATAAATGACTTATTATGGAAAGTGATGGGATTTCGTACACACGCTCTTTTCCAACCGGATTCAGTCATCATTAGAAATTATGTTATTGATTAGGTGCATGCGAATTTAATAGATATTTATGATTACAACCTTTTTGCAATGATTTAAAGTCATATCCCCTCCCCCACTTTAATGGTGATGGCTGCCCACGACCATCATAGGAGTGTCATTAATTTGCCAATTAATCACGGAATCATCAATGACAATCATTTACCTTTTTAATGATATACCTGAGGTGTCGTGGAGGAAGAATTGAGTTGACGACGTCCTGCTTGCAGCGCTCGTGTTGTTGTGTTTAGCTGACATAGTTATTGCTGTTTATGGAATGAATTACAAAGAACAATATTCGTGGCTGTCAGCTGATACATGTGTAACAACCTAGACAAATTTTAAACTATTCTAAAAAAAGAACATAATAATTAGAAGAAATTGGTACAGAAAAGGAAATTACATGAATACCATCATCCTATGACATAGATCAGGAAGGGAAGATGATATTACAGGGAGAAAAACATGGGTGTAATAGCCACCACAAGAGTGGTTTTCAACTTTTACTGGCTGTCTGACTGCACCCTGGAAAGGGGTTTTCACAGTTAGATTTATTTTTGTTTTTCTTTTCTTTTATTTTATTTTTATTTTTTATTTTTTATTTTTAATTTATTATTATTATTTTTTAAACAGGTCTAACAACTGCCACAAAGGTGGTTTTCAACTACTGCACTTATTGGAATTTCAACTTTTAAGGCTGCAGAGGAGAGTGTTCCCCTGTTGTTGTAACGTGAAGATCAGAGTTCACGACAATGTTGACAAAAGATTCCTTTGAAGCAGGTTGATGATATAACCTTAGATAGTGCCCATTAACCAGTAACGACATCTTAGCACTATCAATGGTAACCGATTATATAGTCCCATTTTCAAAGACCGTATCCACTTCGTAAGGACCTATCCATTTGGTGTAGAGCTTGCCTTTGAAATCTTTGAACCTTGAATCATAGAAAAGAGCCCAATCTCCTTTCTGGAAAATTTTCTTCTTAATAAATCCATCATGCCATCTGGCTCTTTTCTCCTGGATGATCTCTGTCCGTTGAATGGCATCCAACCGTTTCTTTTCCAACTCATTGAGCTGGTTCACTCTTTGAGTCTGTGCTGTACTCAAATCTAGATTGACCTGCAATGCTGTTCTTAATGTCTTTATTTCAAATTCTATGGGGAATAAGGGATTCTTACCATACACCAGTTCATATGGTGAGAATCTAGTAGTATTCCTCCATGTTGTCCTGTAAGCCCATAGTACCTTTGGAAGCTTCTCAACCCAGTGTCTTCGGTGGCTAGCTACTGTCTTTGTCAAGATTCCATCAATGAATTTATTGTTGCTTTCTACTTGACCATTTGCTTGTGGATGATAGGGTGTAGTGATTCTATGATGGATTCCATACTTTTCAACCAACTTCTTGATCAAATGAGATGTTAACTAAGGACCCCCATCTATCACTATCTCTCTGGGTATCTCAAAGTGAACAAAAATATCTTGAAACAGGAAGTCTGAAACAACCTACTCTGTTTCTCAAGTTAGTGCCCTTGCTTCGACCCATTTTGTGACATAATCAATGCAGACCAATATGTATGCTTTTTTCTATGATGAAGGATTAATTAGCCCCACAAAGTCTAGGGGCCATTTCTCGAATGGTTCTATTATTATATGAGGCTGTAATGACATATCATCTAATTTTAGAGGCTGGTCCATCCTTTGGCAACTATTACATCCTTTCACAAACTTCTTGGCATCCTGGAATATAGTTGGCTAGTAGTACCCCGTTGAGAGTACTTTATGTCCTGTCCTCTTGTCAGTGAAGTGTCCTCCACAAGGTTCCTCATGACAAGACTTTAGGATCTCAAATACTTCATCTTCTCTAACACATCGCCTAATCTAGAAATCTGGCCTGATGTGATAGAGATTACCTTCTATCTAGGAGTAGGTATAATCTTCCTTCTTTCCTTGGAAGAAAATTGGTGTGGGAACTTTCCCGCAGCAAGGTAATTGGCTATATCTGCATACCATGGTGAGTGAGTAGAAATGGAAAAAAGATACTCATCCGGAAAAGAATCCTCAGTAGCAGTGAAGTCATCACTTGTAGTTAATATAGAAAGGAAATCAACAACTACATTATCTTTTCCGGGTTTATCTAAAATAGTAATTTCAAATTATTGTAACAACAATAACCATCGCGTAACTTTACCATTAGTAACAGGTTTGTTCATTAAAAATCGAACTGCAGCATAGTCAGTGTGTACAAATACTTGGTACTCAGTGATGTAGTGCCAGAATTTGCTGATAGCATGTACTATTGCTAGGAATTCTTTCTCAATAATAGTGTAGTTAAGTTCCGCTGGAGTTAATTTCTTGCTGATGTAATAAATGGCATAAGGCTTCTTATCCTCTAGCAACCCAAAAACAACACCCACAACTGTGTCAGATGTGTCTGAAGCAATATGAAACAGAAATTCCCAGTTTGGTCCTCGTAAAATAGGTGCTGCTGTTACACAATTCTTCAACTTTAAAAAGGCATGCTGACACTTTTTTGTCCACACAAATTCCACATCTTTCATCAGTAATGAAAATAAAGGAGATGCTATATTTGAAAAATTCTCTATAAACCTCCTATAGTATCCTGCATGTCCCAAAAAACTACGTACCTCTTTCAGAGTCTTAGGGGTCGATATTTTCGAGATTACCTCAATTTTTGCAGGATCTACCTTGATTCCATCTACTGAAGTGAAATGTCCCAGCACAATTCCATCGGTCATCATCATGTGGCATTTTTCCGTGCTTAGAGAAACATTAGTTTGTTCACAACATTCTAGCACTTTCTCCAAGTTAGCTAATGCTGTCTCAAAGGCATCCCTATAGGGTGTAAAATCATCCATAAATATTTCAAGACAATCATTCAAAAGATCAGAAAAAATACCTAATATTTCCCTTTAAAAGGTTGCTAGTGCATTGCAGAGACCAAAAGGAAGGAATCTGTATGAAAAATTACCCCATGGAAAAGTAAAGGTTGTCTTGTCTTGATCTTCTGGAGAAATCTGTATTTGATTATAGCCACTAAACTCATCTAGAAATGAAAACAATTTTTTTCCAGAAAGAGTGTCCAAGATCTGATCAATAAATGGTAAGGGAAAATGATCTTTTTGAGTGGCCTTGTTAAGTTCTCTATAGTTGACACAGACTCTCCATTTTCCATTCTTCTTCGGAACTATGACAAGAAAAGACACCCAATGACTGTCATAAATAGGGTAGATGAAATTAGCATTAAGGAGTTTCTGCAATTCTTCTTTTACTATCTCCTTGTTGGATGGATAAATCCATCTTGCAGACACGAGCGATCTCCCTAGTATCCTAAGGATATCTAGAAACAAATAGACAAATGTAGACCATTTTCTCTAGACCATTATGCTTAAGAATTATTAATTAAATATGGAGAGATGCTCCTACCTAAATTCCAATGCTTTACTCAGTCTTCAATCCAGTCGCTCCAGAAGGTATTGATTTAGCGTATAAATTTTCAATCAAAGACAAGCAAACAAGATCAAAAGCATCTGCAAAATATGATAATTCAAAAGCAATAATCTATCTTAGTGACCAAGGAATCCAAGAATTAAATTATTCAAAAGATAGATGAACAAATCAATGAGAAAATAGAATCCATTTGTTTTAACTTTGAATAAAAGAAGAAACCTTACAACCTTGACGCCTTGATGTTTGTACAGGTTCTTCCGGGGTCCCGAACAACCGTTTTCCTCATTTTGACAAGACTCCAACTCTCTGAATTAGGATAAGACTATGGCCATGAGTATGTAATCTCTCTCATGCCAATGATGCCAAATGTGGAGAGTATAATTTCTTCAGCAATTCACCTAAAAACTACCAAGTTCTAAGTACCCTTGAATGTGAAACATGGTCTCAATTTATAACAAAAGGGAAGTAGTTTTAGCTCCAAAAAGGAAGGGATAAAGCCCTCTCATCATGGGATTTCAGCTCCAAAAATCAAGGGATAGCTCCATTTATGAAGGGATTAAGGTTCATGAATGGAAGGGGCAAAGCTCGACCAGATAACACTTGTAGAAGGCCCTAGCTGGGAGAATATTCGACCAGCTGGGCTTCTAGAACTTACTTTTCTTCTTATTTTAAATTTTACAGGGGTATGTAGTTTTAATGATCAGAACATGTGGGATGTGCCCTAGGTTTTATAACAATAAACCACGGTACTATAGGAATTGACTAGGAAAAGTGTGGAGTTAGGTTTTTTAGGGTTTTAATAAGTTTTTCCCCAATTCCAAGACTTGATTTAGGAACTTTATGTTTTTAGACCTCTAAGGGAGAAATAAATAGGTAATGATGAACCCATATAGACAGCTAAACATCATGGTGACAAATTTTAGTGTAACACTCCTTAAGTGCGGGGTTCATTAGGCGCTGAGGTTGTCTAACAGGTTTGCAATCTTCTTTAAGGTAAATGCAGTCCCATGCAAATGCCTTTTTGTATTTTTGTAACAACTGTATCAAAAATATGTTTTGTTTAGTATTCAGGCTAGGATTGATGTTTAAACATTTTCCATGTTCGATTTCAGCGGGACTGCAGGTAGTAAGTGGAGTTGTTTTCAAATGTTCAATAATTACATCATCTTCCTCACCTTCTTCTCCCAAATCTCTAATGGAGGCAACAGGGAGTGGATTACTGATAAAACGATTAATAATATCATCCTCTGTTTCATCCTTAAAGTATTGTGCTTTTCCAAGCGTGAGAAGAGGTAGCGAAAGATTAGATTCAGGTGCAATTTCATCCCACCAGGGACTATTCGAATCCATATGAGGTTTTTTTGGGGGAAAAATATTCAGGTTCTGAGTGGCCTGTCCGTCTAAGATCACCATGGATCCGGACCTACATCCGATATATGAATCTGTAGTGGCTAGACATAGTCTTCCCAAGATTAAAGGATGACCCCCCAGAATGGATTTGGTTTGTAAAATGAGAAATTCAGACGGATAGTTCTAGGAGGCCACAGTGATAACCACATCTTCAATCATTCCTTTGGGCTTAACACGGGACCTATCTGCTAGTTCAAGCACTGTCGATGTAGGTCTAAGTCCATGAAGTCCTAGAGAGATGAAGAGGTCTTTAGTCATAACGTTAATAGCTACCCCAGATCAATCAAGGTATTGGTTATAGGATGATTGTCAATATGGACAGTCACTGTGGGATTCCCTAGGTCATTATATTTGGTCAAAAAAAGCTGATCAATCACAAGATCGGACAAATTTCCCATGACATGAATGAATAATAGCAGGGTCTTTAGGTTTCCTCCCAGGTCTTTTGATGCATATATCCCTCACTGTTTAAGCATATATAGTCACTTCTTTAAGGGCTTGTAACAACGATATCCGTACAAATAGATTTTGTAGCTCCTTAAGGAATTCAGATTCAGGTTGTAAGACCATCCCAATTTTAGTTAATCGTTGAGGGTATGGGGGATTCTAAATGCCAATAGCTAAGTCAACTATCATAGATGTACCAGCCTTACTCGAATTAGCTGTTATAGGAACAACATACCTTCCTGAGCTAGCCGTTACAGATGTAACAACGGGTGCTGTATCAACTGT
The DNA here is from genome assembly GCA_034641835.2 of Pinus albicaulis. Taxonomy (NCBI): domain Eukaryota; kingdom Viridiplantae; phylum Streptophyta; class Pinopsida; order Pinales; family Pinaceae; genus Pinus; species Pinus albicaulis. Next base: position 128,673,255 of record CM076571.1, on the reverse strand, counting down.
TACATGTGTAACAACTGCCTTAGAATCATCCATATCCTTCCTGGGTGATTCACTTTTTTCGATAATAATGGGAGTGTGTTCAGATCTGATTACTTTCCCTAACCAAAGTTTAACCTCATAAGTCCAATAGGAGTAATAAGATAATTCTAGAAGGTAAGCAGAGCATCCATGCTCTGGGCTGCCTTATTATTTGGATTGTGGTTAGGTTGTACAGGTAATTGGGGTCGGTCAGAAGGTGTAGGATTATGAATAGAAGGCAGTTGTAACTGCTGCTATTGTATTGGTATTGGAGGGGGTACTGGACCTTAGCCATTGCCTCTCCAGTTCTGACCCCAAGGATTGGGTTGTGATGGAAGATATTGCATTGGTGGAGGAGATGGCCACTAGTTCCATGGTGAAAGAAATTGTGTTGAGGAAGGAGTAGGATATTTCCATGGGAATTGCTGAATGTTATAAATATTATTCCAAGGATAAAAAGAAGAAAGATTTGAATGCAAACCTGTAGGTCACAGCTGCCATGGTCTCTTTGATCCGATAAAATAAGAATATTGAACATCCTCGCTTGATTCTTTGAGTACCGCCTTAAGTCTGGGCAACTCAGGACACTGATTTGTACAGTGTGCTAACTCACATATGTTGCACAGGCTGACACTATTAAGTATGCATTCTCTTTCCAAATGTTTCTTTTTGCATCAGGGATAGAATATTGCTAAGGCTGCTTTAACTTTTGCTTGTGCCTTCTTGAGTTGTACTGTAGTGATCTGGGTAGAGAGAGTGCTAAGGAGATAGGTTTTGAAATCCCTGAATAAGTTGTTGATCTCCACTCTGGTTACTCCTCCACTTGTGAACTTTTGTATCCGAAGCGAAGGGTCCCGAATTGAAAGTTTCCCCTTGATTGATCCTCTTGAGCTCTATAGGAAAAACTTCATTATCTCATCAAAATTTTCTTGTGATATGTCTCCTTTTCCTATTATGTTCAGATGTTCCAGACAATCATCTCTTAAAATTCTTAAGAATACTGGCTTTAGAATCTCTGGATCCAAGTTACTAAAATTAGACCTCTGTAAATTGTAGTGGAATCGCTTCAGATAGTCTTCTAGGCTTTTTTCCTCCTTCTGTGCGTTTCTGAAAATTTCGTCCTTAAAATCCATGGTTCGACAATAGTCCTGATGGTTAAAGAGGAAGGCTTCTCTCATATCATTCCATGTTCGAATTGTGCCAGCACCCAATCTCATGAACCATCTTAATGGTGCTCCTTTCAGAGTAGCAGGGAATAATTTCAGCTTCTGGGAGTCTGAAGTATAGTCATAACCTCTACACAACACATCGAATTTGAACATAAAAGTATCAAGATCCTCAACAACCATCCCTTGAAAGAATGGTAGGGATGATAAAGGGATGTTCTTCATAGGAGCCTCGTCCCGTGTTACTACTATTAGGAATTCAAAATTAACAAAGCCATCTGTTTTAACATTCTCGTCCCCCATGGTTGATTCTTCCTGATAGGATGAACTAGCCTCAGAATGCACTGAAGATTGAAAAATAGAAGGATCAGGCTGCTCCAGGATAAATTGTTTAAAAAAACTACCAGTGTCCAATTGATGATCAACTGACTACTGTTCCTCAGGTTCCTGATGATCCCCACTAGTCTCTCCGTGTCCTTCAATTCTGAGATCCTGATCAATAATTCTCCGCTGCTGTTTTGAATCTGGAGTTTTGATATCAGGAGTGGATATGCTATTTGAAGGATGGTGAAGTCCAGCCACTGAAGACACCGATGGTCCAGGCCTTGATATGGTAGCTGCTTTTTATGGTCCCGGCTTCCTATTATCTATGTATGAAGTGGACTGTTCCTTTTTTTCCCTTGAAATCAGATCTCTAAAGAATATTTTTCTTCCCAAATCTGTGTTCTTCTTTTCCTTCTTACGACCTGTCTTTCCTGTAGTTAGTAGAGTGGGGGATGTTTGTAGATGTTGATGTTGTCCTACCGGCACACATGGGCCCTATGCATATCAATTCATCCTATAAGTGCTTCAGTTTCTACAGAAGTGAGCTTGCACAAGCTTGTTAGAGTGATGTGCAGGTTATTACCTCTCGTCTTACCACCCAATGATTGTATAGCTGAAGGCACCCTAAAAAAAAACACCCAAAATTCAATTCCCAAGTGTCCCAACAAGACATTGGCGAGCCCGCTCAAGCCTGTTAGAGCACTGAGCAGGTTCTTACCTCTCCTCTTACTGCTCGACAATTGTGTTGTTGGAGACACTCTATGAAAACACACGGAAACTGCACTTCTTAGAAACACCTTTGATTGATTGGATCGTCATTGCCATCCCCGAAAACGACACCAAAATGTTGGATGATATAAATCACTTATTAAATGAATGAAAAACACACATTTAATTATCAATCCAGTGACTTATGTTTATTCCAATGACAGTTGCACTGTCTGTGCCGATACACCAACCATAAGTAATTTCAAAGAAAATAAATCGTTGCTGAAGTGAATGCTGGAAATAAATCACTCATGCAGAAATAAAAGAATCTACAAGATTGAGATCACACTTAAATTGATCTGTCTAGCTTGCCACACACTAAGTACCTAGCTGATATCTCTATTATCACATGTGTAACATCATATAAAGTATTGAAATCAAAGTAGATATATTCTCAACTGAACAACAACAACAACACTCGAATGATACATAAACTGAAATACAATTAAATACACACAAATACTTAAATCACTACAATCCCTGCTAAGAAGGAGGGCCCTTCCTCCCTAGCAGGGCACAGGTAGAGAAGGAACTTGTTGAAGCCTAGAAGATCTCTGCTTCAAACATTGGGGAAAACCACCCGGTCGGGACCTTAGGACAGCTCCTTATCCGTTTGGTATGGTGGCTCCGACTGAATTGAAAGGACCAGTTTCCTTATAACTAATGGGTTGGTGATGGGTTGATTTGGATGAGTGAAAATGGGACTAAATAATTGAAATAAAACTATCTAATTTAAACTAAATACTGATAAAGAAATTCTAAGACTAACCCGGGTATCATATGTGAATACAACTTAAAATTATTCCAATTTAACAATAACCTTAAAAATGTATTAAAGTTTAATTGAAATGTGCAGTAACAAATAAAGATAACTCTGTTTAAGAAATTAAACAGAATTATATTAGCATATTGTATTCATCATTGTATATCATCTACATACACTTATGAAAAATAACATTTCAATTATATTCAAAAATGATATATAAAGAAACGTTATGAAAACAAATATATATAAATGATAGAAAATTTTAAAGCGAATATCATATGAAAAAAGAAATCAACAGTGAATAGATAAAAATACCTTATCCATCTTGAAAGCTTTCAAATGAAATCTGATACTCTAATCCAGTAATTCCGATGCAAAATCAAATCCAAAGTATAGAAATGCAACACTTTAAAGATAATTCCGCATAAAATCACCAGATGTGATCCTTTATAAAATATAAGAGGCAGTGGAGTACAAAAATGTAATCTCCAAGTCAAAAATATTAGAACTCAGGACCCTTCTCTAAATGCATGAGAAGGGTCTAAATACTACTAGCTAAATCTAAAAATAGTTTATTACAAAAATTAAGGATTCAGTTTAAATGACCATCCTTTTCCTAGGCAAAAATACAGCAAAACTAAAACTAAATCTAAAAATAAAGACTATTAAGTAACTACTTATGAACTTGATCTTTAAACTTGCAAGCATCCAGCATTGTTTTGAGAAGAGGTGGTTGGCCGACTTCAGATTTCAACTGTCCTGAAAAGACAGAATCGGCAAGTGTAGGCGCAATCTTCTCAGCAGAACTAATGATGCAATTAAGCGCACTGTGTTGACTGTGTGGTTTCACTAAATATGTCTAGTAAGAATCCCAGTTTAATCTTGTTAATCCTTGGATTGATTTTGCTTTTTCTTCTGCCTTTTGTGTCCATTTTGTTTGCAATTGATGCGCCTGTGGAAGATATCCCGGAACAGTTTCTAAATTCAAATTTGCTTTGTGCAAATTCTCATTTACAAAATCAGTAAGACTGCTTGCTGCTGTAGCCGACTCTTCTACTGCTTTCTCTGCCCCTCTGATTTGTGCATCCTAGTCATTGAAAAGTATTTCTTTATGGTTTTCATTAATAATTGGTGCACCAACTTTTCTTCCTTCATCTGTCTTTTTCCATACCAAATAATCAGTAAATTTTTCATTAATTAAATCATAATCATTTCGTAAATCTACGACATGATTAGTGATCTTATCACTTTCTTGACAAAAAGAGTTCCATTGCAAGATTTTTTGGCATAAGACTTCTTCTTGTTGTAGTAGTTGATTGTTTAAAGAAATAGTTTCTGAAATAAACTCTGGAAGTTTAGGATCATCTTTGTGATGATCTTGGATAATCTGTATTTGTTTCTCTTTATCAGCTAAACTTTTTTGATATCTAATTTGCATTTCTTGAAGTTGTTGCTGTAACTTTTCAAGTTTCATCTGTGCTTCATTATTGGCCTGTACCTGTTGCAATTGCTGTTGCAGAATTTGTATCTGTTCTTCTTTTTCATTTAATAAGAGCTGTATCTCAAATGCTTTGTCAATAGTTGCGGAAGCATAAGCCCCCGTAATCTGAGATAACTTAGCAAGATTATCAGTAGGCTCTGTGGTAGGATCCTTCCACAAAACATCTAATTGTTCTGCTTCAGTAGAAATTGCACCTTCTAATTTTCTCTTTTTCCTTTGCTTCTTCACTACTGCTTTATACTTTGGGCTGTAGAATACATCTAGAGGAGGAATGTCCTCTACATTAAGTACAATTTTAGAAGAGGGAGTGACAGGTATATGCTTAGTTTCTGTGACTGTGCCACTTATTCCTGTGCTCAAAACTTTTGTTGTCTGTACAAGGGTCTGTATATTCTGTCCTTCCACATTAAGCAATTGATTAAAGCTTTCCCATTCTTTGTCTAATTCAATTGTGACTGAATGTTGCTGTACATTGGTAGGAGGAGGATTTATCTGCTGAGAAGTCAAAATTTGCTGTTGTGAAAGTTCTTTCGATTGAGCAATATCTTTCACTAATTCTTCATTTCTATCCTGCTCTTCATTAGACTTATTAGAATGTTCAGAAGTCTCTCTTTCAGATTTTGACTTAGAATTATCTGTACCTGAAATGCCGTTGAGACTGACACTAGGAGTTGGTTCCCTTGCGGGTTCCAAGCGTAAATTTTCCAAAGGGATAGTAGTTAGTCTTCTCTCTCTGTAAAGTTTAAATTCCTGAAATTCTTCTGGAGATAACTGTATCTGAGCTGAATGCAAAACTTCTTTAAATGAACCTTTTGTTTGAAACATATCATCGAAAGGATCTTCTTCTCCTGAAAATTCCCTTACCTTGATTGCAGTGGTAAAATTTTTAGCAACATTATTTGGGTCAAATAATCTTCTCGAAAACTTGAACAGTTGTAAGCATGTAATATTGCTTACCTCTTTGAATGCGTGACCAATATCAAACAATGAAAATGTTCCACAGGTTATGGGAAATTGTGGCCAAATGCCTTTCTTCTTCTCTTTTAATTCCTTTGTCAAACCTCCTTGACCACAGGTTTGATAAGCAATCTCCCGAGCTACAAGTTTATCCGGAACATACAGGGGTAAAACATGGGGGGAAGCAGAACTTCCAAAAACCCTAACATAAGTAAACAACTCTTCTCCAAACCATCTTGCGACAGGGAGAATGTCGACTTCTGCTTCTGGGGATAAACTTGGAGCATCCTTATTATGCAATATTCTGTACAATGGCAGCATTATGCCATGGAAAATCTTGTAAAAATGAGGGACAAACTTAGATTCCCACAGTTCCTTGTGATACACATGAATAGGCAAAGGATCATGAATTTTCCATTGCCAACCCATCAAAGGGAATTTAGAAACAAAGCAGATAGCGTCCATAACATAGGCAGATAGATAAAAAGGAGGATAAATCCTCTGAGAAATAGTCCGTTTAGACCGGTAATGGAAAATAGCAGTGGCCAAATTATCAGACAAGATTTTGGCCCAATCTACAATTGTAGCGTTAACAGCAGCATTCAACAAAGGGATCCATTCAGGCAAGATCATATTTATGTCAGGCTTTCCAAAAAGCTTGCATAACATAGCAGCAGCAAAACAATATGGAGAGGTGAGTGAACCAGTACTGTACATACCGTGTTTGTTTTTCTTCAATGGTTCATCTCTCTTGGTCCATTCCTTTGTGCATTCCGCCAAATTTGTATGTTCTTTGGCAAAATTCTCCATAAATTGTTTATTATAAGTCGCCTGAGGTTCCGGAAAATGATACATCAGCCTCAAATCTTCCGTAGTGAACGACCCGATGAGCTCTTGATCTGGAGTTCTAAATTGCCTGTCTGAAATATCGGTGCTGTCCAGCACCCATTTTACCATGTCTGTATATGGAAGAATTCTTGGTCTTGCCGCTATCCGGTGCAGAAATGAACAAGCCAGTTCTTTAAGGGTTGCCTCAGATGAATTACTTGAGCCTGCAGTAGCCGCAACTTGCATCACCCTGGGATTTTCTTCTTCGAGCAAATTATACATTCCTTCCCAGGTGGTGATACCGGCATCCTTATTGCAAGCAGTATCCGCATACAGTGAAGCCATTTCTTTGTTTTCAGAATTTGAAATCTTCTCTTTCTTACCCATAATGCTCTGTGAACGCTTTGTATAGTCTTCTGCTCCTTTGTGCCTGTGGTTTTACGAATTAAGTGAGAGTAATGACATGAGAAAGGTGATGAGATAGTTTTAAATGCTGAAGGCGGATGAAATATATTATTTTAACGTGAAACGACCTTTCAATCAAAACAAAATCCCATTTATCAATAATTGAAAATCCATTCATTTAATCCAATCATTAAAGCGCATAACGGATATTGATTTATGGAAGGATTTTCTTTGGACAACGCGCTTTTACGAATCTGCGATATTGCGATCTGCGATTTGCTGTGCAATATCGCAAAATCGTAATATCACAGATCACAGTCATCGCAAAACACACTTATCGCATATCGCAATATTTATAAATCACATCCTCATAATATCGCAAAATCGCAATATGGCAGAATCGCAAATCGCAAATATAACATATAAAAAGTATTCGTTTAACATATTTTCTGCGATATGCGATTTGCGACCAATATTTTAATGTATAGGCTTTTTGGGATCGCGTTATCGCAATATCGCAAAGTCGCAGTTTAAAAGATTCAGTTTTACAAAAGATATCTACCATTTGCGATGGATGCGCTATTTCTCTCAAAGAAAGATTTTATTGTAATCTATCATAAACTTAAGTGTTTCTTAAGGATTTTCTAAGGAATTTCCCTAAGTTATGATAGAAAGTTTTATTTGAAAAGGGAAACAAATAATGATTGATTTTTTTTTGGATTTTTTAACTAAGGGTCCCCACTTATTTAGTATTATTACTAATATTAAATAAAGGGGGGGTTTATTCTTTAGCCACATGAACCTTGCTTGAAACTAAATAGAATCACACATGTAACAACAATAACAAGATGATCTATATTAATCTGAACACAATTACAGAGCCAAAACAACAATGTTCTCTGCTAACCTCTCGACCTCTAAGGCCGAGAGCTATATAGTGGTTACATCAGAAAATACGAGGATAGATCAGTCATGAGAATCTTATGATTCTCATGCTGATCGAAATAGAACTCATACAATTATAACGACTTCCTAATAAAGTTCTGATTATAAAATAAAATATTACAATCGGAACTGCCCTTAGGTTGTTATCCCAAAAATACAATGCTAACAACTCCTACAACTATCATAATGGAAACTCAACTATAGTGCAACCGCCAGAGGAAATATCAACAAAAATATAGACAAGAGCAACCAACGATACAACTATATCAGCAGTTCAACAATGAGTTTGTAACAGTAGAATGTAACAACAGTTTGTCGACGGGTCTGTAACAGCAAGGTGTAACAACATCACTTTGTTGTAACAACACTATCTGAACTGCTCCCGTGAACTCTGTATCCGGGATATTTGGCGCTACAAATGACATCTGAAAGGACAACACAAAGACCATCGACCTTCTCCAAACATTCACCATCATTTAGTCATAAAAAGGTACAATATATCATAATAATTGGTGAATTGGAAAAGTAATGAAAGCAAGGTGAAACATCACAATTTAGGATAAAAAGGTAGGAAAAAGGGGTAAAGATACTCCCATTGGTTATGGTTATGAGGAAAAATAAGGAAGATGAGTGTAGGAAAAAAGTACAAAACCAGCACCCAACACGTGACACGGAGTTGAACATGGTGTTGGGTGACAAGAGTCGAAAGAGACCGTAGAATTAGGTAAGTTAAACATTTAGAGGGAGTCGGGTATGTGATGCAAGTCCAAGATATATAATTATTTTATTTCTAGACTCAAATATAGCGTGATATTTGTCTCAGTTATCGAGAAAAAGGGGTTTGAGGTCTTGTTCCAGGATGGGAAGGCAAGACTCAGGCCCCAAGGCTCTCTCTCCATAGGCGGCTCTCTCTCCATAGGCGTCAGGATTGGAGATAGAGAGGATGGTCTATATAAGTTGACGGGCAAGCCTATAGATCATGGAAAGAAGGAGGAGGAGGATCATGTGAAATTTCCAAAGAATCAAGTGTAGGCTTCAAAGGAGCATGTACAGGTTCTAGAGAAGAAGGTCCAAGTTCTAGAGGCTCAGAGGGAGTAGAGTTCTAGAGGGAGCTTACAGGGCCAATGTAATATTCCAAAACAGGAAAAACAAGAATATTGAACATACAATTGGGAAATGTAGTAAATATCAATACATCAAAAACATGAGAATATCACCAAGCCAAGTTATTATATATGATAGCAGAAATGAAGTACAAGATCTTTAGGAAAAGACACTCATGCTAGGTGTTAGGTCCCCGTAATTTGTTCGATTGGTGAGAATAAATGAACAATGGTAACATCAGACCGGTTTTTGGAGTCCTAGGACCTAGCCTTCCTAGACTCAGAGAGGGCTCTCTCTATTTTGTTCAAAGGATGTGAACTTGTTTGCTTTTAGTGTTTGATTTTAGGCTAGTTGTTAAGTTTATGGTTTGTTTATTTGTTTTGGCTGGGTAGATGATCAAGTAGAATAGATGGAGTGAGGAAATATTCAAGTCATTGGGATATGGAGTCAATAAAAAGTAATGGAAATTTCAATAATGAATCAGGGTGCATCACAGGGAAAATCTAGCATGGTCAAATGCATTTTCAAGGTTTGTGTGAGATGAAATGAACATTAAGTTTGTGAACAAAGTAGGGCAAAGGAAAATTAAGAATCCTTTGTCAAATACTTTGAGAATAAAGGCCTTCAACACCATTTAGCATAAAGAAGTAATCATAAGACATGGCACACCAATAATTCTTTGATTAAACTCAAGCAAATAAGCATATAAGAAAAACAATCCAATGAAATATAGAAGGCGTGAAACTCATTTAACTTCTGGTGATTTCACCTTCAAGGTTAGAAAAAATTTAAGATAAACATATAACTTTAATCAAAGAAGAGAGAACTCCTAAACATCATTGATCATAGCCATAAAGATCTCCAAAACAACTATTCAAGCATGGACAAAGGGTATGATCGAAACATAGCCTCTTTGGCAAAACCTAATTAGTGGTACTTCAAAGAAAGATCTCAATAACAATGTTTTAGTGACATCAAACAAGCAGGGCTAACCATAAAACATCTTTGATATCTGCTGTATTGAATCATTCATGAGATAAACAAGCTTGGGTGGGTCTAGAGAGCAACTAAGAATTCTCTAAACTGACCTAATAGAGGAAAACATAAAGGCAGTGAAGAACAAACAGAGCTAAGGTGCCTTTGAAAAACATTTCTTAGTCTAAAACCTATGTTCTACTACAATATAGAAGGATGAAACACAATGATACATAAGCAAACAAGAACTGAATAGAAGCACATAACCATTAACCAAGCTCAAGGATCCTGCAAGCAAACCTTCTCCATCATCAATCAAAACAATTCATTCACAAACTCTACAACACCAATTTCTTCTTCAATCTCTAAAAACCCACATACTTCTCTGAAGAGTCATCAAATGCCAACCTTTTACAACAAATCCATCATGCTCTATTTATCTAGCAAAGGAGGGCAAAAACCCTAACTAGGGTTTGAAAATGTCAAAAATAGTCATAAATATCATTTATGCCTATGAGACCATGCAAGGCCCAAGGCACAAAATATCTCACGAAATAAATGCAAAAATAACTCCTAGCACCTCAATTTGGAGTGATTTGTCTCAAAAAAAACTAAAATATCATTTTTCCATTAATGAGTGTCTTTTTTTTTACTTTTTGGCCAAAAACACATAGTGAGGTTTGAATGCGTAGTGCCTGCCCGTGAGAAACTGGGTCCACTTGCAACGAAATTTTGATGACCATCCTGATGTCGGAATTGGCTCCATGATGGCCCGTTGGAATCCTACTGAGTCTTCTTTCCAAAAATTCCCTTGGTTTTCTGATTGGTATCCATTAACTTTTCCAAAAAGTAAATTTCCCAAAGCCATTTTAGGCGCAGCGCCAGGCCTGAAAATGAGGCAAAAAGGTGAAAAATGAGGTGTTTTTTAGCCTTTTGAGAGACCAAAAATGCTCCAAATGCTCTGAAATTTGGTGAGCATACTGTACTTGAGCTGAGGATTCCCGAGGTGAAAGCGTAGCGCCAAGGGTGCTATGATTATAGCCCTTAATATTAGTTAAAAATTAAAAAAATTCCAAAAAGTTCTCAAAATTTGCAATCATCTTCTTCATAGAGTTTGGGATGGTCTTCAAGGGCATAGCAGCAAGAAAATTGAGTTTGTCTCCTTTATTTTGCTTGGTTATGGCTTTGTGGCCTATTCCCATCAACATTTTTTCTCTCTGCCTTATTACTCTCTATTTCATTAACATTTGACCTCCTTATTTATTGACTTGTGCCTCATCATTGTTAACATGGATTTTTGAGCCATTTTCAACACCCTCACTAATTTCTTTATTCACATTAGCCTCCCTGCCCTTACTAATATGATTTGTCATTGTCATCTCCTTCTTTGTTAGATGCCTCATATGCTATTTGTTTTATCACTGACCTCATCTTCAATGCTTTTTTCTTCCTTGCCCTCTTTCTCATTTGACATTTTGGGCACTCCGTTTTGAGAAAAATCCTAGGATTGCACAATAGAAAAGAAATGAAGGCATGGAGGATGGCAGTCTTTGTAAGTGGATGATATGGATGGGGTGAGTGAGGGTAAGGGTATAGGGATATGAGTTGGAAACAAAACTCAAGGACAACCTCAGCTGCTAACTACAATTCTGCTTTTGACAACAAATTGTACTGATGGAAAATGGATATGAAGGAGGGAAAATTAGTGAATGGAGTGGGTGAGAGTATAGCTTTAGATGGATGTGCAATCTTTTAACAAGGAAATTTTTTGTGTGTTATTTACTCTCTTTTTCAAATAGGTGGATGAGGGTCCTTTAAACAATGGTGTTCAAGTATAAAAGTTAGGTTTTCCCCCTTAGGTCTTCAATTTTTCAAACCATCAAATATTTGGAGGGGTGTATGACATCCACTTATCAACTAGAAATGCTCTGAAAACCTTTGATGGCAGCTTGGAGGTATATTTTTGATGTTTTTTTGTGTTTGCAGGTGTAAAAAGGAGTTTTAGGTGAAAGCGTAGTGCCTGCACACAGATTTGGGTCGTCACAGCCCTAAGCGCAGTGCCTGAATGCTTTCTGGGCCTGTCAAGCTTCCCTATGCGTAGCGTGCGCACGCATTCTGACCTGTCGGGCTTCCCTACGCGTAGCTCCTTTTGCAGAGGGAATTTGGAGGCCTTCCCGATGTCAAAATTAGGCCCATGATAGCTCTTTGGAAATATTATCCTACCTAATTTCCAAATATACCTCTTTTTCTCTAATTGGAGTTGATTTTACCTTTCAAAAGTTGATTCTCCCGAGACTGGTCAAAAAGTGTTGAATGGTGGTGCAGAAATGCACAGTGCTTGTGCAGACAACTTTTCGAGGCCTTACCCAACTCCAAATTTAGCTCATTATATCTCATTGGAAATATCTTCTAGTCTAGTTGTCTTTTGACCCATCACAAGTCATTCGACAATCCAAACCTATGAGAAACCCCGATTTTCCCAAGGTCACCTTAAGTGAAGAATTCTCTCAGGACACTATTTGACATTTTCTCAAACCATGACACCCGGTAAAAAATTAAGGAGGTTTTTCTTCTTGGAAATATTATGGACAAAAAACTATGCAATTTTTTTCAAATTCATCTTTTTTTTGTTGAAAATATATTTTGAAGCAAAACTGGCCCTAGGTGTGGCAAATGATTTGTCCTTTGGAATGAATTTTTGGAAAATGATGGAGGCATGATGTTTATGAGTTGGTATGGCTTTATGCTTGCTTATATGACCTATTATACGGATCCTCTGCTGCTATGCCTCTTTTTCATAGAAAACCCTAGCTTATTTGGAAGGGGAAATTAGGGTTTGGTGTAGGCAAAACAGGGGATTTAGGACTGCCTTGTAAAGGGAGGGGAATGGAGGGGTTAAGGATTGTCTAAATTCTTGGGGAAATTTTTGGGGATATGGATAGATGTTAGAGAGTAGGAAAAAATGGAATTTCAAGGATTGAGTGAAGGGAAGGGGTCCAAAAGGGAAAAACATAGGACTAGTCTCAAAAAGTGTTAAATTGTAGCAATAGGCTAGGTTTTGTAGAAAAATGATGAGTTTGAGGGATAGGAGTGATGGGAAGTGATTATGAAGGTATATTAAGGATAGGGGAAGGTGTAAGAACATCAGGATACCAGCCTTGTTGATGATTTAACCATGGAAGTTGTTAGGGTCCCATGTTTTGGCTGATTGGCAAGCCAAATGACAGTGTAACATCAAACCAGTCTTTGGAGCCCAAGGACCTAGCCTTCCTCGACTCAGAGAGGGCTCTCTCTATTTGTGTAAGGGATATTTGTGTGTTTGCTTATTGTGTTCTTGATTTTAGGCTATTTATGAAGTAGGTTTTTGTTTTTTAGGTTGTGAGGGATGAACCGATCAAAGACTAAGATAGGTAAAAATATATCAGATCAACTGGGCTATGGGGTCAAAAAGGTCAAGAAAGCTCTCAGATGGTGATACAAGGTTGTTGAAGGGCCAATTTGATTCGAGTTAAAATGGATCTTTGGGTAAAATGGAGTGTGATGGACATTAAATTTGTGAAGAAAAAAGGATTTAAAACATAAATAGTTTATAAGCTAACATAAAAATGGTAGGGCTAACCAGTAATCATGAGAAATGTAACTATAAACTGATCAATGCATAAAAATAAACATTCAAGCCATGCATAGAGATATATGACTCTCTAACTTTAGGAAATTGCTATCATACTTCGGGGAAATACATTTAAGACAAAAAAAACAACTTAAATCACTATGAGAAAATGCCTAAGCATAGTATTTCAAGCTATTGGGCACTTTGAAGTAAGATTGCATAGTTTTAGGAAAAGGGAAAGACCAGTACAAGACCTCTTTGGTTCAACAAATGACAATATAATCAATCAAAGAGAGGTTTCAGAGGTGGAGCTATGAATAGCCATGAGTAAGCAAGGCATACCGTGAATCATACTTAGCATGCATAAAACCATAAATGAAACAAGAAAACAATATTCTTCAGTTATCAAAGAGCAATCAAGGATTCTTTGGTGTGACTAAGAAGGAAGAAAACATAGAAGCTATAAAGAAACAGGAAATTTGAGGTGCCTCCAAGGGCATGTCTCAAATATATTCTCTACTGTCTCATAGAAAGAAAGAACATGGAAATATGAATGAAAACTAAGAAGCAAAACAGAGAGGACACTATACCATTTTACCAAGTCAAGGAAGCCAACAACATGCCTCCTTCATCATCCAAAAACATTCAAGAAACTATCCAATGCATGAGACAAGTGTTTCTTCCAAGATTGTGTAACCATATATTTCTTCTATTCATCAAGTTTAGCCTTGTTTACAATGAAAGCCTTTGGAATATATAGGCCAAAGTGAGGAAAACCTCCTAGTTCAACTTGCAATCTCATTGGCCCATCCAAAATATCTGATTTTTTCTTTGAGGCTTTGCAAAGCCCAAGGCACAAAATATCTAATAAAATATCTCAAAAATGCTAAAAAAGGAAAATATATTGACTTTTCATAACTAATCAAGAACAAAAATAGCGAAACGCACATGAGGAAAAGTCACTTTAGAAAGGTTCATTTTTTACAAAAATACTTAAGAAATATATCAGCAAAAAGTCCTCTGACTTGCCGGTAACTTTTGGAGGCCTTCCTGATGTCGAAACGAGACCCGTGATGACTCGTTGGAAATATATGAATATCTATTTTCTGAAAATTCTTAGTTTACTCCAAACTAACCACTGGAAGTCCATAAAAAACTGACCTGTGTGTAAAAACCCAAAAAATAGACCTTGGTGATAAACGGGGCAGAGTGTAGAAAAAGTGAGTGTTTTCTGCCATTTTGGGGGAGCAAATCATATTCAATTGATCTAAAAATCGCTGAGTAGATGCCCCTAAAATTATGGCATCCAATGATACCAATTTCATCCTTTGAGGATGCCCCAAAAAGAAATGGCGATGCCCATGAGTTTTAGCCAAAAACCCAAAAATGACAAAAAACCAAAACTTGTTGAATTTTGCCCAATTTGGCGAGCATGACCCTCAAGGGTTTTCAGAACATGAAACATGCTATGAAGCCGAGGCCAAAATCCGGAGCTTTTGAGGTGTCTTTCTTCAATTTTGGTGCCCGGGCGCTCCTTTACCTCTCCTTGATTTTTCCCTGTGGCCTTCAATTTCCGCCGAGAAAACTGATTGAGCTTCTTATAGTACCCGGTCATCCTCCGTTGTGTTAGCGCTTGAATATGCCTCAGGCTGAAGAAGGAAAAACTCGAGGCAAAATCAAACCAACCTTAGCCTCGTAGCTAGCCCTATGAGGACAGGAGAGGGCTCTCCCTCCCGGGTCTATTCCGCGAAAATTTTCACTGGGGATGAGATGACCGATAAGGAAAACTAATCTTAGGCTAGTAAAGTGATATGAATAAGGTTTTTAATAAATGATGGGTTTCTGGGCTATGTGAGGCAAAGACAGCAAGAGCAGAGATTAAATAAAGAACGCAGATTATCTCCTGAGGCAAGGTAAGCATGAAATTTAGCAATTAAATTGAGATAAACGGAATGACAAGACTGATGAGAAGTCGACAAGGGCATAGAAGATGGATCCTTGTCGAACAGAAGAAAACATTAACTATGAATACTTCCTCAAGACAGAGCAAATAAATCGAATTCTGCCTTTCTCACTTAGAAACATTCAATATTGAAATGGCGATTAATGAACTGTGAACATAACGATGACATATGAAGCAAAAGGAAAAACATTTGCTAAATTTCAAGCCACAAGAATCTCAAAAAACAGAGCTGTATCTCTTCATTAAAATCTCTGTCTAAAACTGTACAATAAAGCTCTGTTCTCTCTCCTACACTAGCTCTCAGCACTCTCTCCCTTCCCTTTTACAAATGATTTTTTAATGTATTAAATAAACTATGAGAAGTGCTAACTAATCGATGAAAATAAGGGACAGTTACATCAATATTCATGAAAATAGGAAGATTCTGCTTTAAAAGGAATAGCGTTATATTTGTTTGTTGATGACTAATGATTTGATAGACCCTGTAGCTAGACTTTATGAGCTGCAGCTCGAAGACCCCAAAATAGACCACCAATTTAATTTCCTTGCTGGGATAGTTGTCTTCTTTTTGACTTTTGACCTTTGATTGCCACGTTATTTTTACCATTTGAAAATCTCTGGAGCGCAGATCTTTAACTGTTCGAAAATCTCTGCTGGCCATTTCAAAGACACAAACTGGAGCGTAGATCTTTAAAATTGCAACTGAATGTCAAAATAGGTAATTTGTTCCTATTTTTCTGTTGTGGTCGATGTCATCGTTCTAATTTTGGCCTTTGACTTCTTCTTCACTTCCATTACCATTATACCACCCAAAAAATATGGTATTTGGCTTCATTTGAATAGCGCTGCCGTGTTTGCATTTCTCACATTTATACTTGGCATCACAATTTATCCAAAATTTTAATGTCGTATACATCGCTCTGGATTCACTTCAAAGTGTCATGTAACATAACAGTAGCAGACACATCGGTCAACATTGCTATATATCACATGGCTGTGGTGCAGAGTGACACCGATATTTCAACATTCTCACTTAAAATATGCAACTTCCATTTGGCGTTACACATGTTGAGTAGGATACTTATCCAAAATTTTGACCGAGCGTATCATTTGCACGGTTGTATATGCTCTTCAGTTTGCGGCCCGACTCAGTCCCACTGCAGCACGTCAAAGAATTGGAGAAATACTCAAGGTAAAATTATGGCAGTGCCATCCATGTTGTGGAAACACTAATGAAGAGAGCGAAACAAGAGTGGAATGGCCACAGAAATCCAGCGGACATATCCCACAAACCAATGACTAAATGCAACGCTGCAGCATAGTCACAGATATTAAACTGCACAAAAACATGGTATAGCAAACCTTCAACGAAACTCCAAACATTTCCAATCCAATTGAAATCTTCAAGCACTTGTATGAAATTCACCCTCTTCCGCTGATTAAAATAATAAATGGGAAAAAAGAAACAGTTCTAAAGTCGCAGGCATCCTTGAGAAGATCGCAATACTTATGAACATTGTCGTTTAGATATAATCCGTAAGATTGCAGCATCAAACCTGTAGGCAACATGACCATGCTAAAAATCCACTGAGCAATGATAAAAACTTGTTTGCAAGCTGCTGGAGTCGATTTGAATCGAATCTGGGCGCAAGAAAACATTTTTTAAACTCTGTCTCTGTGTGGGTAGCGCGCCTACCCAATGGGTAGCGCGCCCCTGTGTGGGTAGCGCCCGCTCGAGTGGGTAGCGCGCCCTCCAAACACCGGTCTTCAGTTTTGAAAATAAGCTTTGGACCTTCTAACCTGCAATTCGACCCCATGGCCACTTTCTCCTCCATACATCATCACATTATATCAGGCCATGTGCATGCGCTCGCCCATGAGCCATATATATAAAAAGTAACTAGATAGAAGGGTCTTTACATTGCTCGATAAGAATAACAAAAGTGACATAGCAACTTTTTGTCTACTTTGAGAGTTTTCAAGTAGTTTTTTCCAATGTTGGTATGCTCATGATAGATTCCCTTTTTATAAAATGGGTCTATTTAATGGTTAGAAATGGAAATATCAAATGGACTAGGTTTGGGCCTTTCAAATATTAGGATTTTGAGTAGAAACTCTTTATCAACATTGTCCATAGTTATTGCAATTACACCATCTTTCACTTCGTCAATTAATTTTGGAACTAATAATATATCACTATCTCCATCACTTTTGCCATAAACCTGAAGATTTTTACTCCTATCATCCACCAGATCTTTGTTATCCGAAGAAGCTGCTACAAGAACCATTTGAGACTTTGTTTCTGTCTGATGAATTGTTCCTCCTGTTTATGTTTTCACAGGGATAGGAGCTGGAGAAGCTGCTGCCATTTGAAGAGCTATAAATGTTATTGAAACGTTCTGAGAACAAGCTTTGCAAACATCTAAGTAGCAGTGAGTGAAAGCTGATTGGCATTTGGCCTACACATTGAACTGAAACTTTAACAGCTACCTGTCTGAATTTGACTTGGACAGAGTACTAGACAAGACGGAGTCTAACATTGGCTCCAATGGGGATGGCAGCTGCCACTTCTTGGAGGTGCCAAGAACCGCAGAGCTTTGGGAGAGCAGACAGTGCCTCCATCCATTGGGCAATGGAGTCCATTATTTCAGCAAACTGACAAAAGACTGATAACTCAGTTTATTAACTAGAAATTCGACTCACACTGACTTGATGCAAACTGAAATGTCTGAATTAAAAAAAAAACTTTCTGAAAAGGGCAGTAGTCCATCAAGCTTTAACATCATGATGGCAACCGCCCGCATACTGATGTGATATATACAATCATGTATAATGGGCCTTCCAATGCAACCAATCCAGCAGATGGCTACACCTCAAATTTCTGCTCTTACTCTCTTCAAGTAGGCAGAATGCTAAACCTGTAGGCAACTCAACACAATCATTGAAACCAAAGCTCATGACAATAAACCAGGCAACATTTATCCTTTCTAATGCTTGCAGAAGAATGCTGAAGGGATCTTGAAAATCCTGAAGCACTGGCTTATCTGGAGATCCAGCTGCAAAAATACTAGTATTCACCTCACTCTGATCTGAAAGGACAATTGATTTCTGAGGGATAGAAATGCACAGAGAGGTATCTGCCATCTGAGTGTTAGCTGTAGTTTCCTTGACCATGAGAAATTCTGACATATATCCCTCAACTTCATGATCTAGATCATTTTTAAACAAAAAACAATCTTCGGGATTATCAAACATGACAGCCTTTTCATCTTTGTGAAGGAAAAAATTATCTGTTTGCTGATCTACACAACTGATTACAAGACAATCATCTTTTTCAACAGAGGAAGAAATTTCACCAACACTTTCCTGACTATGTGTGCACTGCAAATCTGTTGTAGCTTCGGCTGAAACATGACCTTTCAAAAGTAGATCTATCTCATCTTCAGACAAAGGTGACAATGCTTTTTGTTTTCTTCTGCTTAAACAGTAATTATCTTCATATGACAGGGCATTCAAACTATCATTCATTACTGAGTTATTGAAAGGAAATTTATCACTTACTTGCACAAAGATCTCATTCTGTCTTTCATGAACTGACTGGATTGCTTCTTCATGAAGGCTGTGTTCTAATGATGGGCTGACAGTATGACTGAGAACATTTAGATCCATTACTGTGTCTTCTGCATTCCAGATGATTTCAACAGCAGAGTTCTCTTTGATGGGCTTCAGCACAAGGTATGCTTGGTCATCATGATCTGAATCTGAAATAGCTGTCTGGACATTATCACAATCTGCAATTAGTACTGGACTTACTTGCATGCTGTTGTTTCCTGTGGGCAGATCTGAAATGACATCCTCCCTTTCATCATTTTCAGCCATGTGGCCCTCTTCAACCTGCTGATCTTGATTCTGCTGCAAAATTTCCTGAGCATCTTGATGGGTATCCTCCAAGTTCTCTTCATTCTGCTGAAATGGATTCTCGTACAGGGCCTCCATGATTTCATCATTCATGAAATTATCATCTTCATAATATTTCTCCAGGATTTCAATAAAAGAATAAGCATGTTTGCAACAGTCATGAACTAAATTTAATGATGGATAAGACACTTGATATCTTTCAATGAACAGGGCATGAAAGTCCTTTAAACAGTAAATACAGGCCAGCGGCAAATTTTCATACCATGACTGAGCTTCACCTTCCAGAGTGGCCAGGAATATCTTCATCAAGCAATCTTCGGGAAATTCAACCTTTAACTTGCGAATATGCATGTGAAATCTGACTAAATGTAAAGCAACATCTTTCTTACCATCATTGTTAAACGTAGGCAGATTCCTCGACCAATCCACCTTGGGCATCTTATTCGGAAAACCTGGAATGTGATCTCGGCTCATGGGAGCGTATCTTCTTGCGATCCGGTCCATCTTGAAAATCTCACAGCTACTGATCTCCCTGCAATGAAGTCACCATGAAGGATTTGATTGTCTGGATTGTTTAGTGTGTGAAGTCGCCGGGTGAATGATTTCAGCCTTGCGGTGTCTGACTGCTGTCCACCATCAGCAATCGGATCTGAACTCTGTTATCCTTTACCGGGGAGGACTTCCCCAGTATGGTCGCCACTATGTTAGCGCTCGATTCTGCCACAGGCTGAAGAAGGAAAAACTCGAGGCAACATCAAACCAACCTTAGCCTCGTAGCTAGCCCTACGAGGACAGGAGAGGGCTCTCTCCGGGTCTATCTCGGCGGAAAATTTTCAAAGGGGATGAGATGACCGATAAAGAAAACTGATTTTAGGCTAGTAAATTGATAGAAAGGGGTTTTTTTTTAAAAATAAATGATTGGGTTTTCTGGGCTGTGTGGGGCAAAGACAGCAAGAGCAGGGATTAAATGAAAAACGCAGATTATCTCCTGAGGCAAGGTAAGCATGAAATTTAACCATCAAACTGAAATTAAATGGGATGTAAAGACTACTTAAGAAAGCTGAAAGGGGCATTTAACAATGAATCCCTTTCAGATAGAAGAAAATACACAAAACATGAAAGCTTCTCCAGGGCAGAGCAGCAAGCTAAATTCTGCCCTTCTCACTTAGAAACATTCAATATTGAAATGGTGATTAATGAACTATGAACATAACGATGACATATGAAACAAAAGGAAAAACATTTGCTAAATTTCAAGCCACAAGAATCTCGGGAAACAGAGCTGTATTTCTCCATTAAAATCTCTGTCAAACTGTACAATAAAAGCTCTATTTTTCTCCTACACCAGCTCTCAGAACTCTCCTTCCCCTCTCTTCACAAACAATTTTACAATACATTAATAAACTCAGAGATGGGGAAAACAAATCGATGAGAATAGGGGGGCAGTTTCACCTAAAATCTTGAAAATAGGAAAACTCTGCTCTAAAAGGAATAGCGCTGTATTTGTTTGTTGATGACCAATGAATTGGTAGAATCTGTAGCTGAATTTTCTGAACTGTAATTGAAGACCCAAAATGGACTAACCAATTCGATTTGCTTTGCCGGGATAGTTATCTGCTTTTCAATTTGACTTCTGACTTTGATTGCCACGTTATTTTTACCATTTGAAAATATCTGGAGCGCAGATCATTAACTATTTGAAAATCTCTGCTGGCCAATTCAAAGACACAAACTGGAGCGTAGATCCTTCGAATTGCAACTGAATGTCAAAATAGGCAATTTGTTCCTATTTTTCTGTTGTGGTCGATGTCATCGTTCTAATTTTGGCTTTGACTTCTTCTTCACTTCCATTACCATTATACCACCCAAAAAAAATATGGTATTTGGCTTCATTTGAATAGCGCGCCGTGTTTGCATTTCTCACATTTATACTTGGCATCACAATTTATCCAAAATTTTAATGTCGTATACATCGCTCTGGATTCACTTCAAAGTGTCATGTAACATAATAGTAGCAGACACATCGGTCAACATTGCTATATATCACATGGCTGTGGTGCAGAGTGACACCGAGATTTCAACATTTTCACTTAAAATATGCAACTTCCATTTGGCGTTACACATCTTGAGTAGGATACTTATCCAAAATTTTGCCCGAGCGTATCATTTGCACGATTGTATATGCTCTTCAGTTTGCGGCCCGACTCAGTCCCACTGCAGCACGTCAAAGAATTGGAGAAATACTCAAGGTAAAATTATGGCAGTGCCATCCATGTTGTGGAAACACTAATGAAGAGAGCGAAACAAGAGTGGAATGGCCACAAAAATCCAGCGGACATATCCCACAAACCAATGACTAAATGCAACGCTGCAGCATAGTCACAGATATTAAACCGCACAAAAACATGGTATAGCAAACCTTCAACGAAACTCCAAACATTGCCAATCCATTTGAAATCTTCAAGCACTTGTATGAAATTCACCCTCTTCCGCTGATTAAAATAATAAATGGGACAAAAGAAACAGTTCTAAAGTCGCAGGCATCCTTGAGAAGATCGCAATACTTATGAACATTGTCGTTTAGATATAATCCGTAAGATTGCAGCATCAAACCTGTAGGCAACATGATCATGCTAAAAATCCACTGAGCAATGATAAAAACTTGTTTGCAAGCTGCTGGAGTCGATTTGAATCGAATCTGGGCGCAAGAAAACGTTTTTTAAACTCTGTCTCTGTGTGGGTAGCGCGCCCCTGTGTGGGTAGCGCCCGTGTAAATTTGCACAGGCTGTAGCGTTCAAGTGGGTAGCGCACCCCTGTGTGGGTAGCGCCCGCTCGAGTGGGTAGTGCGCCCTCCAAATACCGGTCTTCAGTTTTGAAAATAAGCTTTGGAACTTCTAACCTGCAATTCGACCCCATGGCCACTTTCTCCTCCATACATCATCACATTATATCAGGCCATGTGCATGCGCTCTCCCATGAGCCATATATATAAAAGGTAACTAGATAGAAGGGTCTTTACATTGCTCGATAAGAATAACAAAAGTGACATAGCAACTTTTTGTCTACTTTGAGAGTTTTCAAGTAGTTTTTTCCAATGTTGGTATGCTCATGATAGATTCCCTTTTTATAAAATGGGTCTATTTAATGGTTAGAAATGGAAATATCAAATGGACTAGGTTTGGGCCTTTCAAATATTAGGATTTTGAGTAGAAACTCTTTATCAACATTGTCCATAGTTATTGCAATTACACCATCTTTCACTTCGTCAATTAATTTTGGAAGTAATAATATATCACTATCTCCATCACTTTTGCCATAAACCTGAAGATTTTTACTCCTATCATCCACTAGATCTTTGTTATCCGAAGAAGCTGCTACAAGAACCATTTGAGACTTTGTTTCTATCTGATGAATTGTTCCTCCTGTTTGTGTTTTCGCAGGGATAGGAGCTGGAGAAGCTACTGCCATTTGAAGAGCTGTAAATGTTATTGAAACGTTCTGAGAACAAGCTTTGCAAACATCTAAGTAGAAGTGAGTGAAAGCTGATTGGCATTTGGCCTACACATTGAAATGAAACTTTAACAGCTACCTGTCTGAATTTGACTTGGACAGAGGACTAGACAAGACGGAGTATAACATGCGTTTGCAAATTTTCGGTGTTCTGATCCGATCCGATCCAATCGGAGATCGGAGATCATGTTACAACGATTCTCAATTCTGCAATTCGAAATTCCGATCCGAAATCGGATTCGCGGCAAGCACCAATCGCTGTTTCACAGAAGTCTTCTCGTATCTGCTCTTTTCCTTGTGCAAAAGCGATTTTTTTTAACTTTTACTCCTTTCCAAAGCAATTTCTCTATTGAACCGAAGGATCATAAAACAAATTTGATATGTTGAAAACCGTTTCAAAGCTTTTAAAAGGTTTTTAATTCAACTTCGCTCTGTTCAAATGGATTTCATATGCATGACTTTACTATCCAGACTTTCCTGTACAGGAATCTTTTAAAATTAAAACTAAAACGCAATCACATTTGATCAACAGTTAACCACAGAATTCCATACATAATCTTTTCCAGTTTTGCATACAACGCTGCGCACAATGTGATCTTATTAAAAAAACAGAGTCTGCGTTTTTTCAAATTGTATAAACCCGACTTCTATTACAACACACACAAGGTTTTTACCCCATCTTCTGCGCTCGTGCTCTCCAAGATCACACACACAAAAACTCTCCCTACGAAGAAAAATCTCTTCGTTTTTATTACAACTGTCTTATCTTCACTCCATTAACTACTCGATACATAATCTTCTAATTATAAAAATTCTAAGAAATAAAACTCCTATCTATTTGCGCTCACTCACACCTGTTATAACAATCTTATCAATAAGATAGACACCCCTATTACAATAATAACTAATTATTTGTGAAGTCGATCTCTTTAGCAAACTGGATTTTAACGCACAGCAATGAATTTCACCCTGTCAGGCCACAACATGTGGACAATTTTCCACATTGCTGGCCAGTTCCGATGCTCCTGCATCAGACTCCCGGAGAAGAAAAGATTGGTTCTTTAAATTTTCAGGATTTATGTCGTATTTCTGCAATTCAGTTGCTGTCAACCAACTGGAATCTTCCATTGGCTGCTCTTTCCACTTGACAAGATACTGAAAATATGTATGTCCTCGAGTTTTCTTGGATATCCTTTGATCTAAAATAGCTTCAACTTCTTTCTTGGATGTTTTTGGTACCTGTTCTTCCCAATCCACAGTTTGAACTTCATCATCTGTAGCTTCAGTCTGCAACTCTGTTTCTGCCACTCTGAATGGATACAAGTCTGCAATATTAAAAATGGGGGATATTCCGATCCCTTCCGGCAACTCAATCTCATATGCATTGGCTGAAAATTTCCTTTTGATTTTACAGGGTCCTATCTTCTTCAGTTTCAGCTTATTTTAAGTCTTTGTAGGAAATCTCTCTTTCCTCAAATATGCCATGACCAAATCTCCTACCTGAAACTCTTTTTCTCTCCTTCTCAAATCTGCTCTCTGCTTGTATCTCTTGCTGCTTTCCTGTAGTTTACCTTTAACTTCTTCCTGTAGCTTCTGCATTTGTTCAACAAAATCTTCAGCACTTGCACTTCTGGCTTCTTGTTTCCCCAAGTCTCTTAGCTCATATACTCCTCTCGGATGCATTCCAAAGACAATCTGAAATGGACTCATTCCAATGCTTCGGTTTGGTGTGTCATTGCAAGCAAATTCAGCTTGAGCTAATGCCAAATCCCACTGTTTGGGATTCTGATGTACCAAACTTCTTAATATATTCCCCAAGCTTCTGTTTACAACTTCAGTTTGTCCATCCGTCTGAGGATGGTAAGCTGAACTAAAACTGAGCTTAGTTCCCAGTTTCTTCCAAAGTGTCCTCCAGAAATGCCCTACAAATTTAGTATCTCGATCTGATACAATACTTACAGGAAAACCATGCAATCTTACAATCTCTGAAAAGAATAAATTTTCTATGTGTGTGGCATCATTAGTCTTCTTACAAGCAATAAAATGGGCCATTTTAGAAAATTTGTCTACAACAACATAAATAGAATCGTTTCCTCTCTGAGTTTTTGGTAAACCCAGAACAAAATCCATACTCACTGCATCCCATGGTCGATCTGGTATGGGCAATGGCTGATATAGACCGGTATTTTGACTCCTTCCTTTGGCATACTGACATACCCTGCCTTTCTCAACAAACTTTTTAACATCAGTTTGCATTTTAGGCCAATAATAAAAAGCATTCACCTGAGCGAAAGTTTTGTCTTGTCCAAAATGACCAGACAATCCTCCACTGTGCTTCTCTTTAATGATGTTCTCTCTCATGGAACATTTAGGAATGCATAATTTGTTGCTTTTAAATAACAGGCCTCCCTGAATAAGGTAGTCCATCCATTGACTTCTGTTATGGTTCACCGGATTCTGCACTGTTGTGTAGATGTCTTTAAAATCCTCATCATCCTTGTACATTTCTATCATTTCATCAAAACCTACAACACCCACTTTAAATTCTTGCAAAAGAAAATTTACCCTGCTTAATGCATCCGCCACTTTATTAGACTTACCACTTTTATGCTTTATTACAAAAGTGAAGCTTTGCAGAAATTCCACCCACTTGGCGTGCTTCTGATTTAGCTTTGGCTGATTATTAATAAACTGCAAAGCGTGGTTGTCTGAATATAAGATGAACTCCTTCGGCAACAAGTAATGCCTCCACTTTTTCAATGCCTGCACAATAGCATAAAATTCTTTATCATAAGAAGAATATTTTTTCTTTGCATCATTTAACTTCTCGCTGAAATATGCTATTGGCCTTTGTTCTTGGCTTAGCACCGCACCAACTGCTTCTCCACTTGCATCAGTTTCCACTTGAAAGACTTTGTCGAAATTTGGCAATGCTAGAATAGGCTTTTCTGTTATCTTCTTTTTCAGCAAATTAAAATTCCTATCAGCTGCTTCTGTCCATCGAAATGGCTGATTGACCTCCTTGATTGTCTCAAGGATTGGTGCACAAACTCGACTAAATCCCTTTATAAATTTTCGGTAGAAACTAGCAAGTCCATGGAAACTTCTTACCTCGAATACACTCCTGGGAGTAGGCCAGTTTCTGATTGCTTGTACCTTCTCCGGATCCATTTTCAAACCGTCTCTGGAAATCACAAATCCTAAATATACCAGCTCCTCTTTCATGAAACTACATTTTTTCAGATTGATTAGTAGTTTCTCTTTCTACAGAGTTTTCAAAACTAATTTCAAGTGTTCCAAATGCTCCTCTTTACTTTTGCTGAAAACTAGAATATCATCAAGGTAAACAACAACAAATTTACCTGTATATTCTTTCAGAACCTCATTCATTAGTCTCATGAATGTGCTGGGCGCATTAGTGAGCCCAAAAGGCATCACTAACCACTCATACAATCCACTGTTGGTTTTGAAAGTTGTTTTCCACTCATCGCCTTCCTGAATTCTGATCTGATGATACCCGCTTTTCAGATCTATCTTAGTAAAGTACCTGGATCCACTTAAACAATCCATTAAATCATCCATCCTGGGCAAAGGAAATCTATACCTGACTGTTATCTTGTTGATAGCTCTGGAATCGGTGCACATGCGCCATTCTCCTCCCTTCTTCGGACTAAGTACCGTTGGCACAACACACGGGCTCAGACTTTCTCGAATCGGCCCCTTGTCCATCAGCTCCTGAACTTGTCTTGCAACTTCTGCGTTTTCCTGAGGAGTTAATCTATATGCAGCTTTATTAGGTAGACTTCCTCCTGGTATTAAGTCGATATGGTGACTTATACTTCTAATCGGCGGTAATTCATTCGGCAATTCATCCACAATGATGTCCATGTAATTATTTAACACAGATTGAATTTCTTCAGGCAAATCATTTAAATTTGTGGAGGTTAAAATTACCTTTGGCCTTCCCACGATAGCGAAATGCACCTCTTCGCTTTTATCAACCTCCTGTAGCAGTTCCTTACCACTCATCAACATAATACTATTTTCAGGCAGCTCTTTATCAATATCATTCTTCACTGGCAGCAACGTATGTTTAACTCCATCCTTTTCTATGGTGTATGTATTTCTTCTTCCATCATGAATCGCCTTTCGGTCAAATTTCCATGGTCTCCCCAATAACACATGACATACATCCATGGGCATTATGTCACATAAAATCACATCTCTGTATGTACCAATCTGCATTTCCACATTACACTGTTCTGTCACGATGACTTGATGACCCTTCTGAAGCCAAGATACTTTGTAAGGTGCAGGATGTGCTTTCCTTGTTAACCCAAGCTTTTCCACCATCTCTGTAGACACAAGATTGTCAGTACTCCCGCTATCAATTATAACCTTACAGCACTTACCCTTTGATTTGCATGTAGTCCTGAACAAATTCTTTCTTTGCGCAGGTTCTCCAATCTCCTTTTCTGATCTCAGCAAAGTTCTTCTAAGCAGCAATGATTCACCTTCTTCCGGTGGTTCTTCCTTCTCTACAAATCGAGGTGGTTTCGGCTCCGCCTCACCCACATTTTCACCCCTCTGGCTTGCTGATTTGTTATGAGGACAGTCCCGCGACATATGTCCCCATTCTCCACAAGTATAACACCTAACATCTCTTCCTCGCCCTCTTCCTCTGGGCGCGAATCTCCCTCTACTAGATTCACCCATCTGTGGTGATCTACTGCCTGAACTTCCTGCTTCAAACTGATGTTGTGTTCCTCTAGATCTGATAGCTCCTCTACCTCTTGCTGAGCTCTTTCCTCTGTTTCTTTGACTCTGTTTCCGTAGTATTTTCTCCTCTGCTTTCAAACTTGCTTGATAGGCATCTTCCATAGTTTTCAAACTTAACAGGCTAATCTCATCTTGGATCTCATACCTTAGCCCATTAACATATCTGGCTAGTTTCTCCAAATCATCTTCTACATGTCCTGTTCTGATGCTTAACCTGTAAAATTCTTTAGTATATTCTTTAACAGACATTCCTTTCTGCTTCATATTTTGCATCTGTTTAAAAAGATTCAAATGATAGTCTTTAGGCAAAAATTTGGCTTTCAGTTTGCTTACCATTTTATCCCACTGCTTGATCTTAGATTTCCCTTTTCTCGTTCTTGATTTCTGTAACTCGTCCCATTAGATGGCTGCGTGACCTTTCAATCTAGTGACTGCAAATTTTACCCTTTTATTTTCTTCAATCTCTTCATAATCGAAGTACTGATCTATGGATCTGATCCAATCCATGAGCTCCTCGGCATTCAGACTCCCTTCATACATGGGAATCTCTATTTTGGGTTTGCTTCCAACCTTCGCCAGCATCTTCATGAATTTAACGTTTTCATTCTCTTCTTCTGCTTCCACATCTTCCTCAGATTATTCTGAAGAACTTTCAGCTCCCTCATCAGGTGCTCTTCTCTGGGTTGTTTCCATTGTTTCCATTCGTTCATGCAGTCTTCGCACTTCTTCTATCAGGACTGCATTTGCTTCTGGTCTCCCTCGACCAACTCCTCTCCTTGGCGGCATCTTGGCTGCAAACACCTGTATCTTTGGCTCTGATACCAAAAATTGATGCACCAAATTCCTGTGCTCAATCCAATTAGATTACAACCAATAGCGTAAAAACAATACAAACAGAAAAATCTTGTTGATCCCTAAAAATGCCGGAATGCCGAAATGAAAATCCTGTTTCAAACTAAATATGGGAACTGAATTCTTTTGATTCATTCATACAGGGCGCAGCCCATCCAATTCTTTTCGCCCTCTCTAATAGATACAAACCACCGTTTTTAACAAAAAAAACATTTGCAACATATCTACGTTGCATTCCGTTGCAATTTACAAATGACATCAAAACATTTGCAGATTGATCCAAGTCTGATGTAATAGATCCACTGTTTGCAAATTAACACGGTTATCATACATGTATATGGGTTGACCGATATACAATACATTACAACGCCATTTGTTTTCAAAATCGGCAGTCACGCCATAATTTAACATATAAATATATCGTTTTTCCAGATTCCATGCAATTTGACCGGGATCGCTCACGAGAGTCTGGCATTAATACACTCTGTTGCATTAACTGTCGGACGATTTCATTTCGCTAAACCTTTAATTACCACAACTAACACTCCACATCAAACTCCAATGCGCAATTCCGGGGATCTGCGTTTGCAAATTTTCGATGTTCTGATCCGATCCGATCCAATCGGAGATCGGAGATCATGTTACAACGATTCTCAATTCTGCAATTCGAAATTCCGATCCGAAATCGGATTCGTGGCAAGCACCAATCGCTGTTTCACAGAAGTCTTCTCGTATCTGCTCTTTTCCTTGTGCAAAAGCGATTTTTTTAAACTTTTACTCCTTTCCAAAGCGATTGCTCTATTGAACCGAAGGATCATAAAACAAATTTGATATGTTGAAAACCGTTTCAAAGCTTTTAAAAGGTTTTTAATTCAACTTCGCTCTGTTCAAATGGATTTCATATGCACGACTTTACTATCCAGACTTTCCTGTATAGGAATCTTTTAAAATTAAAACTAAAACGCAATCACATTTGATCAACAGTTAACCACAGAATTCCATACATAATATTTTCCAGTTTTGCATACAACGCTGCGCACAATGTGATCTTATTAATAAAACAGAGTCTGCGTTTTTTCAAATTGTATAAACCCGACTTCTATTACAACACACACAAGGTTTTTACCCCATCTTCTGCGCTCGCGCTCTCCAAGATCACACACACAAAAACTCTCCCTGCGAAGAAAAATCTCTTCGTTTTTATTACAACTGTCTTATCTTCACTCCATTAACTACTCGATACATAATCTTCTAATTATAAAAATTCTAACAAATAAAACTCCTATCTATTTGTGCTCACTCACACCTGTTATAACAATCTTATCAATAAGATAGACACCCCTATTACAATAATAACTAATTATTTGTGAAGTCGATCTCTTTAGCAAACTGGATTTTAACGCACAGCAATGAATTTCACCCTGTTAGGCCACAACATGTGGACAATTTTCCACATTGCTGGCCAGTTCCGATGCTCCTGCATCAGCAGTATTAGCATATGAAGATCCACTTAGTTATCCATTCTATATTGCCAAGGTTATAAAGGTCATTAATGAAAATGAAGATATTACAGTTTTTGAAGTACATTGGTATGCCACAAGTACCCACCCTTTCAATGGTGTGTACAAGCCAAAGATGGTAGTGGAAAAAAAATTTGGCAAAAATAGAAAAATAAAGGGCACAAATATAAATCTTCATCGCACATATATCTTAAAGTTGGAGGATGTTGACATACTTGTGTATGAGTTCCATTTGACAAAGAGAGGAACTCTTCACTTGAAGACCTTAAATATTTTGAAGAAATTGCTACCATAACAAATACTACTGAGATGGGACTCTAATGAATGTAGTCGTAGATCGAGAAAACTTTTGAACTCTGAAATGGTGGGCATGCATGTTGACTCAAATGGAGCACTAGTTGATGAAAGAGAAGAATGTGGATCATATTCATCTGCATCCAGTCATTCATCTGAAGATGTCGGTTCTAATGGTGTGCCAAAACCTATGATTGATTTTGAATAATTTTCTAAGAAATTTTTATGTAATTGATGTTTCCATGGTAACTTTCTATGTTTGTTGGATTATATGTTTTAATTACGAACAATTCATATCTTTAGAATATCCATAGCACAACAATGAACTACATAAGTAATTTATGTTATATTCAATATACCAATGTTGATATTGATTAAAAGTAGAAGAAAAAAATTAGAAATTAATGTTGAATTTTTAGATTATGCAATGATATTGCCATGATATTATGTATTGTTAACATTTGGTATAAGATACTTTTAAAAATTTTAAAAATTGTATGCCTCATTGAAAGGGGACACTTTGTTTTGATGGTTGATTTTTAGGTTTTGGTTGCAATTAGACTTAAAGTTTTCTTAGGCTAAGATTTGAAAAGAGATATATTTTTATCCTTTAAAATAAAAATTACTCTTGGAATAATAAATATATCATTTACTTATTCATTTTTAAAAATTGTTTAAGCCATATAATTTCTCCATAATTTCATTTTTTAAGTATGTTAAAAACTTAAGATTTAAAATCTTGAGATTTAAAACTTGTCATTAAGGTTTTTATGCACTACGATATTTTATCTTTAATGTTATGGTTGAAAACAATTAAATTTTAGGGTTTTTCAGAGTCAAGATATTTTAACTTTAACAAGATGGATGAAAATTGTTGGAAATGATCAGGCCTTCAGACATGGTATTTCTATCTTTAACATCATGTATCAAAATTTTTAGAATTTTACGATTTTTCAATGTCTTAATATGTTGTCTTCAATTCCATTGTTAAAATGTGTCAAAATTGTGACACAATTTTTTTTTTGTTATTCCAACATCAACTCGTTTTGTTTCGAGGGTGTTTTTTCATTCATTTATTTCAAAAAAAAAATTCGTTTTTAGCATAATTTAAAAAAATGTTGAAATTTGACCCTTAGAAAAAACAAATGCATTCTAGAATACACACTTTTCGTTTTTGGGGTGTTTTCATGTTTTTTTAGTCTTTTTGGGATAGAGTTCCCATTTTGAGGTAATAGTTTCCATTTCGTCGGTAACTATGTTTAGTAACCTATAAGCCAAAATGTGGGTTGTGGTAAATCTAGAATGTGTGTAGAAATTTTAATACAATTATGTATTGTTTGGATTCTCTTGATCTAACAATTATATTCCATTTTTAAATACATAATCCTTCTACTTAAATCTTTGTGGAAATTTAATCGCCAATTGCAAACACATGAAGAAAGATCAATCACACATAACACAGATGTTTTTACTGAGAAAGCATAAATCTAAAAACCCCACTATCATATATTATGTATATATCATGGATCATGAAATAATATCATACAAAAATCTAATCCAAGAGGTCTCAGTACAATATACAATCGTCTCACACTGTCATACAAAACTTGGCATAAACATGCACCAATTTATTGCCTCCTGACACCCTGCCTCCACTGCGCAATCCCTGTTGATCACAATCCCTGAATGAATTTGATCTTGCCTTTCCTTGACTGCACAATCCTCATTAGCATCTCCAATGTGTGTTTGACTTCAAGTGTGCACCCACTATAGTCACAACTGATATTCAAACTGTCCCTTTCACCTATCTCTCAACTGGGTCTCCACTGGATCTGACATGCATGTAGTTAACAGTAGTAAATCTTCAGTTGCATGTGAGATCACTCTGTTATGCTCCTATACCAATAGGTGTCATATATCATGATTGACTTGATGGGCTATGTAATATGTTCATACCTTTCCTTGTTGCAAAGGTTTTCCATATTGTTAAAAAAATCAAAAAATTTTAAAAATGTAAAGAGGGTATACCCTAAAAGAAAAATCAAAGGGTGAAAAGAATAAAAAATGGCCAAAAAAGTAAAAGAAAATGAACCCCACCAAAATAAAGGCCAATGAAAGTGTGCAAGTCTAAATGCCACTACTTTTTGCTCTTACGTAATAAACAAATTATGTGTAACTTGTATCTTATGCCACAATTAGTGAAAAGTCAAACAATAAGCTATTTGTTCATAATTCTAAATTTATGTTTTAGAGAGAAATAAAATCTGACTAAACCGTTAATCTTGCGCATAAGTAGACAGGTAGAGTAATAAAAGGAGTCTAAACAAATGGACCTAAGCCTGGATGTAATAAGGTTAGAATTAGATAGAGATTTCTACATGTAAAAGTTTCTATGTGATAAGGTCATACTTCAATGTGCACCTAATAAAGGAAGAAAATGCTAGGTTAAAGTAGGTAGGGTAGGTAGATGATGTTGCATTCATATGTGATGGATAATGAATCTAAATGTGTTAAAACAATGACCCAATGCGCACATTACACCGATAGGCATCAACAAGGTAAAATGATTAACTTCCCTTCTCATTTTTCCTAAAATTTCACTAATTTCCCCTAAGTACTAAGGCATTTGAAAATTAGAGGGGCTCAAGGCATTTCCTTGACTTTTGGAGGGACCGGACCCTCAGCCCAATAATTTAAAAAATCCTAAGTACTTAAAACCATCCATTAGTCATTCATTTACTTCCATTACACAATATCTCATTAAAAACCCTTTTTCATTCAAGCATAAGTTAAATACATAATCCTAATGTTTTTATACTTAGCGCTTTTCATTCATTTGACATATTAACTTTTAACTTATATTAATTAATTCCTTATATAAATCAACCCATTCCCGTATTATTATAACTATATAAAATCCCTAAAAAATTACATATCCCGCCCCTTGGTTAAAATATAATCGTAATACCATGTTAATTGGGATTAATTAGTTAAATCAATAACTAATTAAGAGCCCCGACTCTCCGCCACATTGAAAAAGGATTAATTAACCCTCACGGTTAATTAACAACTTTCCAGATCAATCCCATTACTCCTGATATAATTAAAAATCTTAAATTATGTTGGGCCCGCCCTCATTAAACTCCCGTCACCTCGCCTCCCCGATAGTCGCCCGATCAACCCCTCTACAACCAATGGTTGTCGTCCATATCGTTTCGTCTTCCACGACTGAATGTTAACGTGCAATCGCGGAGTGGTTTTGTAAATAGTACCCCACCACGCGTCGCAAGATCTATGGTATCGCTTGCTCTCAGCTAAATACTGCCCGTCCCCAAAAGCGGTGCGATACATACCGCTTACCGCCCTCCGCATACGACAAACTATCATTTCTCGCATATGTCATTCATCCGAAATAATAAAACCCCCGCCAACCTTGACTTTGTGAATAAAACAAAAAATGCACGTTATTTTCATCATTTTATCCTGCGACCAGTGCTCCCATGTAAAAAACATCGAAATCAGCTGCTGAAGATTTCCAACCGCCACTTTGCCAAACGATTTTCAGCTGAACCATTCAACTATTATCTGCACCTGTTTCCTCACTATTCACTTCCTGAAATAGGTATTTATCCAATTTTCATCAAACCCTGCAAGTCTTGGTTTTTACTTTAATTCCACAGAAAAAGACTAAAAAATAGTACAATTCGGTCTTTGTTTCATCCGATAAGTTCCCAGACTTGTAATTTTGCCCATTTTTCCACTGAAAACCCAAATTCCTTTCTGAATCCACAAGACCAGAATACCAGAAGCACAATGGTGTGAAGATGAGTTGGACCTTTGGTAAAAAATATCCTTGGATAAATTTTGATTATTTACTACAGTAAGTAATGGTAAAAAGGATAAAAAGAAAATAAACAGAGAGCATAACAGTTAAAGAGTATCAGTGGTTAAAGTGTATCAGGTAAAAGTCAAAGTGAAAGTTAAAATGAAGTTACAGAGCAATCAAAGGTAAACAGTAAAAGTAAATACAGAGTCATTAAAATTTTAAAAAGAAATGAAAATAATTTCACCAACATTGAATTTTTTCTAAAGTGAAATTAAAACAGTCAAAAGAACAAAAAAGTGAAAAGATGAAAAACACAACAAGAAGGAACATTTTTGCAGAAATTTCATGTTTTAGTCATTGTTTTGCAGAAACTATTGTGATCAATCCAAGATGAATTTTTCAAAACTGAAGGATTTTTATGTTCTTAAGAGGACCATCTACAAAAACCTCTCTCACTTTTCTAACAGCTATTATGGTTTTTGAAATATTAAACAATGTTGGAAAGCACTTTTTGCAGAAAATTCCAGTTAAGTCATCATTTTGCAGAGAATATTGTGGCCAATCATAAATACATCATACAAAAATGAAGGAGGTTTTTGTTCCTAAGATACCAATATACAAAAACCTATCTGACTTTTTTCACATTGATTTCAGAATCAGATATAAATACACATATTTACAGGCTATTTTTCAGACTCTGTAAAACTCTATTTTACACATATTTTTACAGAGCCTATTGTGCACAGCTGGAGAGGAATTTTAGGAAACTGAACGAGGTTTATCTCACCAACATATTAATACACAATAACCTCTTTCATATTTTACATATATATTACGGATTGAGAAATAAAAATATATCATTGTACCCAAAGTTTGCAAAATTGTTGGAGAAGAATGCACAAAGAAAGGAAGCAGTTAGTGACTTGGATGCCTCATCATCAACTAAGAGTTGAATAAAATTATAATTATCCTCTTAGTAATCACCTATATATAAAAATAGTGCCAAATAGATGCATTATTTTTAGTTTCCTTTACTTAAGTTCTATTTATGTAAAATAGTTGGAGAGATTTGTGAACTAATCTTCATATTTTTTCAAGATATTTTAGTTTAGAATTTGTATAAATACTCCCTCAATTGGAGTATTGAGGGGGTGGATTCTTATAATTTTTTGTAATATTGATTATTTTGGAATAAATTGTTGTTGGACAAATTTCGCATGGCTAGATGGATAAATAATTGATGCAAAGGACTTTTCACAGTATTCTTGAATCA
The DNA here is from genome assembly GCA_034641835.2 of Pinus albicaulis. Lineage (NCBI taxonomy): Eukaryota > Viridiplantae > Streptophyta > Pinopsida > Pinales > Pinaceae > Pinus > Pinus albicaulis. The sequence goes on along the minus strand of CM076571.1, from coordinate 128,637,953 downwards.
GACAATGGATCAATAAGTCTTCTATCTTCTTTGTTTTAAAAGTTTTATACTTGTTTATTTTACCATCTATGTTTCATATCTGAATGATAAACGAAAAATAATAATTCATAAAGTGCTTGAGTGCAATCTGTTTTCAATCGTTGTTATTCTTAATGTTTTCCTTTGAACTAGTATAAACAGTGAATTCTTAATTGCTCTTGCTTTCTAGTTTAATAATTTTGATTATTTGGTAAAGAATACTTAATTTATCTTTATTAATAATCATTCAAGTTCCCTCTTTCCAATATGTTGAAGGATTCTTAATTTCCCTTCACCTATTTTGAAGTTCATTCCATTCATTTTAAATCTTTAAATTGTTCTCTATTTGATTACCTTGCCTTGTGAAACCGTCCCTTGTTAAGAACCTAAATCCAGTTAAGCCATATTCTTTGACTCCATTAGGCCAATGGCCTAAAATATTAAGTCCTACCCCTCTGCTATTGAATTCCATCACCCAAACACAATCAAAATCCCTAAAATTTCATAACTAGCCTAATCATTCTTTCAAAAACAAAGCTAAAACTTAAAGAGAGAGCTCTCTCTGGGTACAGATTGGCTAGATTCTGTACCTAAAAGTTTGTTTGTGGTTACCTCGGACTATTTCTATTGAACTTGGAGAAATTACTGAGTGATAACACACTCCATGTGAATTAATTTAATATTTAATTCATTGATCTCTCACTAGTGTATCTTTAGTTACAACTAGCACAACTGAGTTAAACTACTTTACAACTCACATAACTACACATCCAACTTTGTTTCAACTTTGTATCACTCAATTACAATGAAGTCCACTAGCATGTCCCACCAACCAACCTTTGAACTCAAAATTCCTTTAGTTAACTATTTTTCCACATCAGTTAACTAAAATCAAGTGCTTCAAGAGAATAGATTATTATTTATTGTCTAATTATTATTAAGAGATAACAATATCGACATGCATTCTATTTTAGACATGGAATTCACGAACCGACTTTGCACATGCATTCCAAAAATATATGCCCATCTATCCATATAATTTTCTCAACCATCTACAAATAGATTTCCTCTATAAATATACTTTTCTCAACATTCTAAAAATAGACATACACCTAAAAATAGCCTGCGGGCCCAACCTAGTGTAGGTGTTGAATTTTCACTAGCATCATCATCTTGTTGAATCTCAAAATTCTATGCCTCAGTGGGCCTAGGAATCCTTGTTGGTGAATGGTAGGATATATAGTAAATCCAAGAGGTGGATTTCTCTTCGTTGGGCCTAGTAATCTCAGGATGGGATGTATGGTAAAGCCTAGAGAGATGGTCTCGGTGTAGGACCTAGTGACCCCTGGATTGAACTGCGGATTATGTTAAAGCCTGAGAGACTAGGAGGCACTCAAATTCCTCATGGTATAGGCAGAGATCTCTTGCATCATCCATGCTTATTTGGTTCATTTTTCGTTTGGTTATGAGTCCCACATTCATGCTTGGAATATGGCACTGGGGTGATTAGCTGAAGAGATATTTGGCTTAGCCAATCTATGGTCGGGTGGAACATGGTAGTACCATCCCCGGTTGGTTCTTGAACTCATTATTGATAAGCTCATTCCTTTTTTATTTGGTATGCAAATGTATTGGTCATTATGTGGATTTCATTGATGTTATATCCATTGTATTTGTGTTGTTATTATGTTGGTTATAAGAATCTATTTTATCGATGATGATGTATGGATCTATCTATTTTTTTTGTATGTAAATGAATATAAAATGTATCTATGGTCAAATAGATTGTATTCTAGCTTATTCTTTAAGTGAGTAATGCTTCTTAGTGATTCTCAGATAAGTATTAGACCCCCATGTTTAATTATGTTTTTTACACCTATAGATGCAATGTTTGTGACATGTTTGACAAAATGCTTGTCATGGTTGGGTGGGGTCGCATGAGTGCCTAATGATGTGATTGCTTCCATGAATTTTTTTTATTGTTATTTACCCTCTCCTAAAGTTAGAGGAAGTGACCGAGTTCAGGGGCTGAAAATGTGGCACCAATCCCGGAGTTGCAGGCACATAATTGATTGTTTGGGTCCCTGGCCACTACCTTTCCAAGGCTAGCCCATGGCTAAGGGTCTATAGTCACTCCCTTTCTCTTATATTCCTGTGGCTAAGGCTCAAGAGGGTAAAAATTCATCCCCCCTTGAAGTTTCAGGGGTCTGGAAGGGTGTTTTACCTCCTAGAGGTGTTGTTGATCTTGTGTAAGGTGTGTTTGTCGTGTTTCTGTCAATTCCACTTCCTTAAGGTTACTTAGTCTGAGGTTGAATCTCATATTAGTAGCCTCTCGTCACATGTTTACCCTGGTTGGTTGGTTACTTGGGTAGATGTGGGAAGAGGGTGTTACAGAGTGGTATTATAGCATGTTTCAACTCTTGGATTGGATGGGCAGTGTTTTGATCATGCATTTATGTTGGTTGCATATGTGTTTAGTATGCTTTTGGTCTATATTTTCTTGTTGCATCCATGTTTTTTTGGCCATCGTGGTTGTGGTGTCGCCATGGAAGTGATGATGGTGTTGTTGTCAACATGTTTTCATGAATGTATGACTGGTTATGTGTTTTTCATGCTTGGGTGTTGTCTGTGCATGCTTGGGTACATGTCGTTGCATGCCGTACATGCATTGGTTGTTCATTTTTGGTTACATGTTGTTCACACTTATTTTTTTTCCATGTAAGTTGGCATGGTTGATGTTTTCATGCATTGTGAGGTCATTGTATGCAATTAGGCCATCATGATGATATTGGTATGTTATAATGCTAATGCGTTGGCTAAGATAGAGTAGGAGATGGAGACTGTTGGTGCTAGAATCAACACTTGGGCTGCATCAAGTGCCTGACCAGACACATCTTAAACTCTAAGGCAATTTTAATGTTTTGTTTTATAGGATTGGAAGATGGTATACTGATTTACTGAAGAGATATTTCGGTCAAATCCACAGTTCTACTAAAGAGGGTATTGTGACTTGATGTGGTAGCAAGGTGAAAGTTTGTAGTCTATGATGAAAGGAAACTGAAATTTGAGAGGATAATCAATAGGTCTGTAAAACAGAAATCTATTGATTTAGTATAAATTGTCAAAATTAGCAGTTTGGCAATATTCCATTGAGATAAAGCTATTTATAGTCTAATGATATTCTCACTGAAATATCATGAAGATTAACTATTATGAGTGATGCTCTTCCACTGTTATAATATATATTTTATCAAGAATTCTCACTGTGTGAGACTAAAAAAAACCAATAAAACACATAAAAGGCTTAAGAGACTAATAAAAACACATAACAGTGTGATGATTTGCAAACTGGAACTGGAAGAAAGGAGATATGGAAACACAAATAAAGTAGACAATACACACAGCAGATTGGTAATAAGTCCTCAGTAGTATTATTCCATTTCATTCACAAAAAAACTTACAGTTCATATAAGTCAAAATTCAATAACCACCAACCAACCTTGACTTCATATCAGTTTGGCATACATATACAAGATATGATATTGTCATCTTCCATAGAAAAAGGAAAATTTGTTTCAGAAATCATTACAACCTCTTGCAAGAGGTGAGGCTTATCATAAAACTTTAATACAAAGTGCTATGACATAATTAAAATAAACAACATTAAGGCTAACAATTCGGAGTGGTTTGTATGATGTGGCAGTCTATGGGAAGACTCCTCTTATGTTCTGGTGCAACAAACTCCACAAAAAGTGTAAAAAATAGTGAAAATGGTGTGTGGTTGTTCCTTGAATTCTTCCTGGTTCCTTATTGAAACATGTTGGTTCTGAGAGTAGTGGTAGAATATTGTTTTAGATAAAATCTATCGCTTTTCCGCTGTTCCTTTCCTTCTTTGGTGGAAAACCCGAAAATTTTTGGATAGAATGGTGGAGGTTCATTTTATGAGATATTACAAAGAAACTCTTTGAGAAAGGTTTAATTGATAGGGGAGAGATGGAGCGGAATGAATGATAAGCAGGAGGAGAAAACCTTTTATAAATATATCGCAATCGCAAATTGGGGTCGGAGCATTTAAACTTAATACAAAAACGGGAGAAAAAGTGATTTTCAATGGGGTGATGACATGGCAAAGAAGTGGGACCGATCATCGATCGTGCATCACAAGTTTTGTTATGAGACGCAAGAGTTAAACGTTAAAACTCATGAAATGTGATGTGCGATTAGAGCAGACATGACATGGCATAACAAACAGTGGGGTCGCACGCAGATCACACATCAGAATTTTTATTATGAAACACGGGAGCTAAACGTTGAAACTGGTGAAGTGTGATGTGTGACGTGAACGAAGGGACGTGTCATGACAGATGGTGGGACCGCCTGCAAATCGTAAATCAGAAGTTTTGAGGGAGCGGAAGTAAATGCGGTAAGTGAAGATGTGATGCGAAATGGTAGGTGGGGCCCTTTAAATGACTTTAAAAAGCAGAAAGTGAAAACTTTGTTAAGTCATGGTAATATGAAAAAAAGACCCTCAAAGAAAAAAAAAATGCTTTATAACATATTCGAGGGGTATTAAAGGGAAGTATGGATCCCAGACCATACCGCAACTCGCATTTCGAGGGTTTTGTAGGAAATGGAAATTGTAACGTGAATGGTAGTTAAAACTGCGAAGAGTTGATTGTGATGAAAGGTAAGGGTTCCACAATGTTTATTAAGTGCGGTAAGTTATATCATATAATATATGATATAACCAAGGTTTTGTTGTGGTGCGGGTAAAAACTACGATAAAATAAATATATGGTAAGTGAAAAAGTAAATATGATATGGCTGTTGATGGGTGTGCGGAGCTACTTTTTAAGTATAAAAAGTGAATTTTATGAGTTAAAAAGGGGTTTTGAAAAGGGAAATGAGAGGTTGTACTTTGGGTTTTTTGGGAAAATGAAAGGTGAAAGAGGGAAAATGAAATGAATGAAAGTAGAAAATGAAATTTTCTCACCACTACACTTTGACAGCGACACTTTCATCTTATAATCAAACTGAAAAGGCAGATTGATTCCTTGGAGAATGATGACCATACTTTGAACATATTTGGAAAAATTGCAGTGCTAACAGTGGCTGCTATTGGGGATGAATTCCTCCCTGTGAGGCTTCAAGGACTGTAGACTCAGTGCCTTAAAAACTTTTGAAACTCATAATACTTCTTGAAAATTAAGACTAGGACTGACCATTGACTGACTGAACTCAAGACTGACCATATATACAGACGTAGGTACCATTGGGCATGGATTTTATTGACACATCACACCGGATATTTACAATGGAGTGACTCAATTGACTTTATTAAATAAAGAACCTTTTAAGAAAATGACCATTGACCGGGCCTCCAGTCAGGTGATCATCATCTAGATTTTTGAGCAGAAAAGTATTATTCTCCAAAACTTCAGCAATTTTAAATGGCCCAAACCACAGATTGTCAAACTTACCATGCTTTCCATGGTCTTCTCTCCTAACATCCTAGCGCAGAACCAAATCATTCTCCTAAAACAACTATTGATTTGCTCTTTTATCAAAAACAGATTTGACTTTAGCCTGATACTTCTGTACTTTTTCCAACAACGATTCTCTGATTTGGTGTGCCTGTATCAATTGCAACATTCTCCTTTAGACAGGATTTTCATTATCAACTTCGTCTTGCAAAAAATTCATGACAGGAAGAGCTAATTGCAAAGGCATTACAACTTATGTACCATATACAAGCTGAAATGGAGACATTCCAATTGATTTTTTATCACTTACTCTATATGCCCATAGAGCATGTATCAACCGAGTGTCCCAATTCCTCTTATTTCCAGGCAGTATTTTCTTAATAATCCTTACCAAAAATTTTATCGAATGACTTAGCCAATCCATTACCTTAAGGGTAATAAGGTGTGGAATGAGTGAATTCAATCCCATATTGCTGAAAAAAGTTGTACATCTTAGCAAACTTGGAGGCCATTGCATTATCAGTTACTAATTTATGTGGACAACCAAATCTTGACATAATATTTTCCAACATAAATTTAATAATTACTGTATCAATATAATTTCTGGTTGGTACAGCTTAAATCCATTTACTGAAATAGTTTGTAGTTGTAATAATCCATCTATGTTTTCATGATGAAGGTGGATGAATTTCATCGATGAAGTCCCCACTGCTGGAAAGGAACATATGTTGAAATAGGGATGAGAGGTAATGGTAGCACTTTCTGTTTACCAGCAAATTTCTAACATTTTACATAGCTCCTGACTTCCGCAAAAACATTAAATAAAAGATTTGGCTAATAATATAGATCTCTTAAGATTTTTTTGCAGTGGCTCTCCAATATAAATGCCCTATGCATACTCCTACATGTATCTCTATCATAATCTCTTGGGATTCTACTTCATTTATACATATTAACAAGACTCCAATAGGATATTTCCAGTAAACATGGTCTTCCAAAATGCAATACTTCAGAGCTCTTAGTTTAAAAGCTCTCCTTTTACACTTCTCCATTTCAGGTGGACAATTGAAATTTAACAGGAAGTAAACTATATCCTTGTACCAATCTGAATTGAATATTTCAGGATAATTAGCAATACCTTCTTCATATTCTCCTTCAGTTTCCTCTACATTCAGATTTAAAGCTTTGCAGTTAGATTCATCCATCAAGAAAACCAAGCCCTGACCCTTTATCAATTTAGTTGTTTTGATTTCAACATAAAATTCCAGAATCTTGGTCAGTCATCGTCCTCTCTTTCCATATATATCTAGCTGCAGCAACACACCTTTAACAGTGATATCAAGCACAAAAGAAATTATTTTTGAATGGAGCACATAAAATAGAAAAGAATTCAAAACCTTAACTAGTGCATATGCTTATTTTTCAGTAAAGTTGTACTTAAAATGGTGCCTCAACATAGATAGGCATCAAAGGTAAAGGTACAAGCTTCTTCTTACCATCAAAAATATGGCATTCATGGAAAGCAACAATCTTTTTGTAAACATCTTTAAACATTGTAGGCCAATAGTACCTTGCTATGAGAATCTTGTTTAATGTAGCCTTCCAATAATGATGACCTCCACAATATCCTTTGTGGAACTCCTCAATCACTTTATCAGCCTCCTCTTCTAGCAAACAATTCAACAAAATACCATCAGTATCCTTCTAATACAGATTTTTGTCAATAATGCAATACCTCAAGTATTTTAACTTCACAAATATTTCCTTGGACTTTGTCAGCTCAGCAGGTGCTCTATGATGACGTAGGACAAAAACAATATCCTTATACCACTCTAAAATTATATACTTTTCTTAAATAGGGATCAGTTATTCCTCTTCATCTGAAATTTCTGATATTTTTGCAATTAAATTCATGTCAATACAATCAAAGTTTGATTGTGCCATCAGCTTTTCTAGAACTTTTCCTTTGACCAATTCTGTTGGCTTAATCGCTATGCCATATTCCAGCAAGTTAAAAATCCATTTCCCCCTCTTACCATCAGGGTTAGCTTGAGTTAGGATGTCTTTTACAACAACATTAGGAACAAAAGCTACAATATGAGAATGCAGAATGTAAATTCTGAAATCTTTGGTAGCCTTAACCAAGGCATAAGCTTGCTTCTCTAAGATTTTTTACTTTAGCTCTGAGTGAGCTAATGTCTTACCCAAAAATTAAATGGGTTGCTCAGTACCTTGCTATCCTTTCTGCAAACAAAACTCCAGCAATTGTATTTTCTAATGCAAAAGTAAAAACCATAAATTCTATTGAGAAATCCAGGCTGATCAATATTGGTGCTTGGGTGAGTGCCGTTTTTATTTCCTCAAATGAGTGCTTTGCTTTTGCTATCCACTCCTTCCTTTAGCATCCTTTTTATGTCCTTTACAATCTCAACAAAATTAAGAATAAAACTCCTCACAAAATTTACATTTGCAAGGAAAAATTGAATCTCCTTTCTGCTCCTAGGAAAATCCACTTTCTGAATTGCATTGATCCTATTTGGATCAATATTAATCCCATATTTAGAAAAAATATGTCCAAGTAATTTACCTGAAGTTAAAGCAAAAATACTTTTGGTGGGATTGAGAGAAATGCCAAACTTCTACACTTCAGCATAATTATTTCTAGATGCTTCAAGTGATATTCCTCCCTCCTTGAGAAGATTGGTATATCATCAAGATAAACAACCATCATCTTGTCCTTCTCTTCAGCAAAAGCAATATCCATTGCCCTCTGAAAAGTAGCTCCTGCATTCATGAGACCAAATGGCATATTGTCATACATGAATGTGCCCCGTGGTGTAGTAAAGGTTGTTTTTTCCTGATCATCCGGATGCACAAGTATTTGATTATAACCTGAAAAACCATCAAGCATGGACATCCTTTGGGAACCAACAATGTTTTGCAAAATTTGGTCCATCTTTGGGAGAGGGTAGTTGTCCTTCAGAGAGGCTTTGCTCAAATTTCTAAAGTCAAAGCATATTCTAATTTCTCCACTCATTTTTCTGACTAGAACCAAGTTTGCAAGCCACTTTGAGAATCTGATTGGAACAATGATTTTGGCATCAAAGAGCTTCTTGATTTCCTTCTAAATCAGAGGCATGAGAACTAGATTAATCCTCCTCAATTTCTGCTTGAAAGGCTTTTCATTTTATTTAATGGGAATAGTATGTTGAATGATACTAGGGTCATACTTCTTCAAATCAGCATAACTCCAAGCAAAAACATCCATGAACCTTTTCATCATCTCAATATATTTATGCTTCATATCAACTAGAATAAAATTTGAAAGTTTAATCACTTTTGGCATAGCTACTGTACCAAGGATACAACTCTCTACCTCCTCATCATCATCTTGTATCCTAGGATATTTGAACACATCATTCTGATCAAAAAGCTTCTCAAGGGGTATGAGATCTTTGGGTATAGAGTTATTCTTCAGTTGTAACACTTCAGAATTTCCCTTAGATTCAGCAAGCATGTTTTGCTGATCTACTTGTATATTTTCAAACTCTTCTTTCAGCTCAATAAAGTTCTTAACTTGTTGGTCATCCTCAAAGACTTGCCAATGGATAATGTTATCAGGAATAGCTGGTCTATGGTGAATCTCAACCTCATATTTTTTAGTGGAATGTATGGAAATGATGAAAAGACTTGCAAAGACAGCTAAGGAGTCAGCAATGGATTTTTTGTCCCTAGTCTTAACAATGAATGAATGTTCTTGGAAATTTTCCAACATGTCCATGACTAAGTTTCTATATGCCCTCATTATCACATCCTTTGTTTGATACACACCTTCAACTTGTTTAATGACTAATTTAGAATCTCCACAAACATAAATCTTTTGATTGCCCATTCTTTTCAAAACTTCTAAGCCCAAAATTAAGGATTCATACTTAGCCATGTTATGTGTGCAATCAAAATTCAGTTTGTAGAAAAAGAACTTAATTTCATCACTTGGACTTGTGATCCAAATCCCTGCTCGTACCCCCTCTCTTCCTATTAATCCATAAAAGTGAAAAAACCACAAACCTTTCTCCTTCTCATCATTGATTTGTTGATCTTCTGCTTCTTGATTTTCTCACTGCTAAATTGTAGATTGTTTATTTTCTGCTTTCTTCTCATCTTCTTCTTTGTCAATCAACTCATTGAAAAGAATAGCAGATCCAAGTTCAGTATCAAGAGCATAAATTGGAAATTTTTGAGGTTTATCTTTACTACTCACCATGTAAGCCATTCTTGTTTATCTATACAGTCTCCTTTGCTCACCAAAAATAGGAATGGTGGCATAAGTAAGGTCCATCTGCATTGTACCTTTGATTTTTGTTAACCATGACCTTGATAATAGCATGTCAAACTTCGGTGGAATTTCTGCTACCACAATTTCCATAACCACTATCTTGGCATGGACTTGTGTAAGACCAACAACAACATCTTTAATTAAACTAATGCACTGAACTCTTTTTGAATCAAAAGAAAACAAGTCCTTATATGGTCTAGTAATTTCTAACCCCATCCTCTCCATGATTAATTTGGGCATAAGATTGTGAGAGGCCCCTGAATCTAACATGGCATTATGCAATGTCATATCATGAATACTTAGGCTAACATAAAAAGGGGGCACCTCCTCATTTTGTTCATCTTCTAATATTGGACCCAAGTATATGGTTGGATGGTCCTCTTGAATATTTAAAATATCAGCAGCTCCTGGTTGTGAATTCAACATTTTCACAATATTTCTTCTATTTTCATTTACCTTAAGAATATCTCCAAAAGGTACTGGTATTTTAATCTTACAAATTCACTCTCCAAATTGAAAACTGAAGCAGATTTTTCAGTTTCTTTGATAGGAGGAGGAGGTGGTGTATCTTTCTTACCTTCAATAACCTTAGGGGTATCTTTCTTATCTTCAGCATCTTTAGGATTATCTTTCTTAGGCTGTGTTTTGTTTGCAATGATTGGCACATTTCTATTGCTGAGATTGTATTATTTCTGCATCTCAAAAATTGCAATTTGATACCCTTTAAAGTAATCATATGGTTATTCTTCATGATTACTTTGGTTTGACACATCATGTTCCTCCTTAGTCAAGAAAATTCCAGACATATCTTCATCAAGACAATGAATGGACTCTTCTGGAATTTCGGGTTCATCAGCTTCATCAACTAAGTTATGCTGAAAAGGAGGTCTCACTGGAGGGTCAGGTTGCTGATTTATGTTTTTCCCTTGGCCTTTGCTAATTTTGAGGTCTTCTAAATTGAGGGTTTCTAAGCTGAGGCTCATGTTGTGTAGGAGGAGCAAAGGTATTCCCAAGGGCCAGCCTATCCATCAAATTTTCCATTGTCTTCATCGTTGAATCAAATTTTTCATCAGAGGTAGAAGGCTTATCTTCTTCTTTCAACTTAGTCTTACCCATCTTGGACTTTTTTTCTACTATCATATTAACCTCCACCTTCACTGCATCATTCTGCATTGTAGCAGGTGAAGGGGATTCTCTCTCTCTCAGCAGTACTGAAAAGTAATAATCAAAGGCTTCAGCATTTATCATCTAAGATAAGGCTTGTGGAGGTTTTAAATGGGCAGGAATAGAGTCATAAACCTTGTTAAATATTTTTGAAAATTTTTGGACAGTTTCATCAACAGCTCTTCTCAAACTATTGTACTCAGTGAGAGCTTGTACATGATTGGTTCTATTTCCCCACTTCCTCAAGAAAATTTCTTCAAATTCATTCCAATTATGAATGCTTCCAGGAGTAAGGGCTTTGAACCACTTCCTAACTTCACCAGTAAAGCTTTGAGAAAACAATCTCGACTTGACATCCTCATGGTCAACCTCCTCCCTGTCTATAAAATCATTAAATTGGTCCACATGTTCTTTTGTTGTAATCTCTTCATCACTTCCCCAAGTTTTGATTCTAGTAGAGTATTTTCTATGAAGGGCATGTAGGACAGCTGGAAGAACAAGAGGGGCATATCTAGCAGGTGCAACAGGTGGAGGAGGTACATTTCCAGCAATGGTAAATGAGACTGTGGTAGTTTTAGGGATAGCAGCAATGGAGGAATAGGAACTATTAGGAGGAGGGTTGTTTGGTATTTGTTGTCCACTAACAATTGAACTCCAATCAGGAAGAGGAAAACTAGTTTTACTTCTCAAAAATATTTCAAAAGGGTCAAGCTCCTTCAACCTATCTAAAGACTCTCTTTCCAATAGCAACTCAGAAGTGACTGCTTCCCAAAACTCTTATTTTTCTTTCTGTGTCACTAAGGCTGAGGTATCAATACCTCTCCTATGTAGGTATAAGACAATTTCAGTTAATTATTTTCACTTTCAGACCTAAACAAGACTTCTGGAATTTTATCATCAAATATTTTATCTTCAGGACTTCTTAAAACTTCAAAGGACAAGGATTTTGTATGTAATGGAGTACCTAATATTTCAGGAATGCCTTGACTGCCTCTGGAGATGGTGTTTGGATTGTCCACGATGGTAGGTGGATCTGGGTTAGGATTACTCCTCATGTATCTCCTTCTCGAAGCCACCTTTGATCATATGAATTTTGAGTGGATTCACCAAGGTAGATGCAAACTCGATCAGCTTCTAAGCTCCTACTACCTTCAGAAGTTTAGCTTCAAAATTTCAGGAAAGTATAATCTTCAGGCTCCCGGCAGACGCACCAAAATGTTATCACAAAATTGCACCTGATAGGCTGCTAATCAGACAATCTCATGTTACTGTTTCAAACCAATATTTTGACTGAGGCTTAGCCTCCTCAGTATGAGATGGCTCTCTCAAGGGTTAATGATATTGAAAAAAGATGTAGAGGGATAACTCTATTTAGGAAATAACTTGCTTAATGATGAGTGTAGATTGAAAATCATATCAATAGGTAAACATCAAGCTTATGGAGTCAACATATTCAATGATTCAGTGAGTTTACTTGACATGGAAGCTGAGGCAGGTCAGAGTTTTTAGTAGTAGGTCACACACACATGAAACAGGAAAATACACAGTCAATTCACCTATAAAGGAAGTCAGAGCATTGAAAGAATGAATTTTGAGTATTATAAATGAAAAACACTACAATTAGATACATAAAAAGGTATAGATAAGATAGGCAAGCACTAAAAAATCACTCAAAATTTCAGGTTGGTCAAGCAACAAATCTTTGTATTGCTGAAACAATCAATTTACAATAAGCTGCAATTTAGCCAAAAATCTCCAACCCTTGACAAATTCGACTCAATGGCCTTTAATAGAGTTGTTACATCATGAGATTATCTGCCTCCAGGTTATATATGTCGAATTTTTTCCTAATGACACCTTTCATAACCATAAAACATCAACTTAATGACAAATAGACACCTATCCTACTTGCCAATCCTATTTCAAATAGGACTTAATTACTCATTATTGTCTTTAACAACCTTATCTACTAAAACAATTAAATTTTTTTACAATTATGCTATCACATGTTTGATTTGAGATGATGGAATTCATCACTTTATGACCACTTAACTGACCTCCTCAAAACTAGGAAACAAAACCCTGTTTTTTAGGCAAATGGTCTTCTTCTTCCACGAATACTTTGGCTATCAATTTATCTTCAATTCGTGGTCCTTGAGTGTTGAATAACTTATTTGCATGCTATTTAACCCTTACATAATCTCCATATGTCCAAAGGTGCTCCAAAACCTGATAAAAAGGTTGAAATATAGTGCGCTACGAAAGTAAGGCAGTTTCGTAGCGTACTTTCGTAGCGCTGCAAAACATGCCTTTTAACCTCAAAATTTTTTATTATTTCCTTTGGCATATTTTTCATCATCATTAAACACATCTCCCACACCAATTCCACCTCTTGATAGCATTCAAAATTGGTCCAAAAATTCAAAAGAATAGCTATAGTAGTTTCGTAGCATTTTCCTGCCCTTCAAGCCCAGAGGCGCTACGAAACTGCTAAAAAGTGTTGAAAATGCATATTTTTGTATAATTTTGAAATATGAAACTTGTAAGTGCCAAAAACTTGTATATAACATGTCATTAGCCTCAATCAACCATAAACCAACTCACCTTATGCTCCTTGAGGCATTTCTTCCTCATTTACAATTGGTTGAGCTATTGGCTCTTCAATCACAATCATTTTAAGCCCTTTTTTTTCTAACCCTTCATGAATCAGTTCAAGTTGCTCTTGAAGGTCTTTAACCTGGCCTTTCAATATTCTATTGATGGCTTTTAACTATGTGTTCATCCTCCTAAAATTTTTGGCTTCTTTCCTTGCTGGAACTGTCCATTTGATGAGTTGTTGTGTGTTGTCCAAAGTCCTAGAGACTGTGTCAACTTTTTCTTCCCAAACTGCCTTCATATTTTCAAATTGAGTCTTCTCTACACTGTGTTTCCTTGCTTCCCTTTTCATAACAACAATTTCATGATTTTCCACTTTCAATTTTTATTCAAGGAGTTGCAACTCTATTTTTTCCATCACCTTCTCTTTTCCCTTCTTTGATTTGCTGACTATATCCTTCTCTAGAGGTGATGAAAGGTCAATAACCTCTTGAGGTGGCTGAGTTGTGTTAGTAAATGGTTTAACTTCTTTACTGCCCTCTAATAGCTTCCTAGAATGCCTTGTCATAGGATTTCTTGCTTGGAACATGAAACCTGCATCTTCTTCCTCAAACTCTAATTTCTTTACAGATTTAGCCTTCTTTAACTTCTGCCCACCTTCCTCTATAAACTCAACTTGGACAATAGGTGTTTCCTCTATGTCAATGGCATGTAAAATATCCTCTAGATTTCCCTTAGCTTCTGCTTTGTCTTCTACAGCCACTGTCTTCTCTTCCAAAACCATTGTTTGGCTCCTAGTCATCCTTTTGGTTCCTTGTTTGCTAACAATTTGTTTCTATTTTGCAGGTTTGACCACCTTGGACTTCTACTTTGCAGGTGGGACATTTGGTGTGTCAAGAATCTACATTTTCTTTGGCTCCTTCATAGTTTGCTTACTTGGTTTTTCTCTTGCTGATTCATTTGGTTCTACTACCAATGGTTGGCTTTGTTCTGTTGCTAGTGGTGATGGAATTTTCCTAGGTTTAGGATTTTTTGAAGGAGTTAGAGCATCCAACTCAAAACCACTAACAAATAAGAATGAGGACCAATATCTGCCTAACCTTTCAACTTCATCTAAAACCAATAACTTCGTTAAGCCATGATGAAATAATGATGTCTCGCTCCCCTCAGACTTTTCTTGTACCTTATCATCCATCTTTTACACACTTCTATGCAGATAGAAAGGTAGATCAAGGGAAATCTTACCAGTGAAGTGCATAAGTAATTTGAAATGATATGAGTAGACTTTGTGATATCTACCTTCACAAGTAAATTAATTTTGGATTATGAGCAGCAATTTTGAATAGTTGTCTTTAATGCAGCTTCTTGGAATAGCATTGGTGAGATTCATCTCAGTGTGCTCACGCTTCATGAATTCTTTGCACTGCTCCATGTTAAAATTGAAACCTTTAAACTAGTTCTCTTGTCCTCTTGGAATCTCTGTGAAAGCTACAATAACTTCTGGTGTGATGTACAAACTGAGCATTCCCACTTTAATGTTTGTTCCACTAAAATTCAAAGCAAACTCCTTGGATACCTATGTATGACAGCCTTGTAATTTCTCACAAAGCTATAGGCAACCTACCCTTCTGAAGGCTTCCATTACTGCTGGATCTTCATTGATCACTTTCATGTATGCAGGTTCATATCTCAGACATTGTCCTTCCTTGTGTGTTTTTCTTTTCTCTGCCATAGTTTCTCTAATAATTTCTCAGCCTCGCTTGATGATGTTCAAAGTAAACCTTTGAAGAAACCAGCCACAACTTTGGCTTAGTACAATAGCTCTCCAGAGTTCAAATATTATGCAAGGAGGGAAAAGAAATGAGAATCACTGAATTAGGGAGGGATTTGAAGTTTAAATGTCTTCTTGTGACTTAATGATGACTTCTACGTTACCTAAACTGACCGTGATGACTGCAGACCTGAGCATGTACCTGGATTTTATCCCTCCACAACTCGAAAGCATCTAACTTACCCTTTACCAAATTATTTCTGACACCTAACAGCTAGACTGACAAGACAGACAGGAAACCATGCTTTCATAGCACTTTTAGTGTTAATTTGACTATTTTTGCTACGAAACTATCAGCAGTTTCATAGCGAAAAGTGACTTTTTGCAGTGCATTACGCTACAAAACTGTGGTTTCTTGGCTAATTTGGAATTTTCGGTACAAAAACTTTGGAAAATGAAATAAGTCAGAGAACGATGAATGATGTGACATGAAGGAGTTTGAACATGGGTGGGCTTAGACCTTAGGGTAAACTTAAACCATAAAAATTTAATATTTCCCTTGACCAAACTTAAAAATGAATCCTACAACCCTATTTTGACACATGAACTTATTTAACCTTGTCAAAATGATGTTTCAATTTTTTGGGTGATAACAGAACCAAACCCTTAGGAATAAAGTTAGTTTTCAGTTCTATAATGTTTTTCCCAACTATATTTTTCTTAAAAGGGTTGCTATTTTGGTTTTCAACAATTTCCTGCTCATCATCAATTTGTATCTCTACAAGCTCTTCTACACACTCCAAAAATTTCTGAATCTCCCTGTCATCTTCAAATACTTACTAGTGCTTGATGTTATCAGGAATTGAAGGTTTTTTTTTATTTGAACATCATAAACTGCCTTGACATCTAGAGGAACTTTGAAATTACTAGCAGCAATAGCTAGTGAATCAACAATTTGATTTTCTTCTCTAGTGACAAAATTTATATTAAATTTATATCAAATCCCAGACTTCATTCCTATAATTATTCAATTTGGATTTTTTCACTTGGTAATTATTTCTCACCTTCTTAATCACCACTTCTGAATCACCAAAGGCAATTAGTTGTTCTGCTCCCAAATTTTTTGTTGCCTTCATACCCAACACAAGTTCTTCATACTCAGCAGTGTTTTTAGTGGTAGAAAATTGCAGTTTGTATGATATGTCACCTTTTGCTGAGTAGGATAAATGAGGACTACACCGACTCCTGATCCTTCTCTTGAAGAGGCTCCATCAAAGTACAATTTCCAGATCTGTCCTCCTGCTGAATGTTGCTCATTTTCACTTTGAAATTGTTGTTTTCCACTTAATTCAGGTTGGAAATCATTGTCATCAGCAGCAAGGTGCAGAATTGATGACCCCAATTCTTTTTCTTCGGCATATATGGGATGGATTGATGGATTGTGCTGATCAATAATTATGTAGGCCATTTGAGTTTCCCTATACATCCTTCTGAATTCCCCTCCAAATACTGGGATGGTAGCATATGACATGTCCATCTGAAGGGTACCTCCTAATTTCCTAGACCAAGATCTGAAAAGTAACATCCCAAATCTAGAAGGAATGTCAGCAACCACAATGTCCATCACTAAGCTTTTCATAGGCAGTTGGGTAAGGGAAAAAACCAAATCCTTAATCACTCCTAGACACTTGACTTTTTTGGAGTCAAAGGTGTAAAGGTCATGGTATTTCTTGGTGATCTCTAATCCCAATTCATCCATCACTTTCTTTGGCATGAGATTGTGGGAAGCTCCATAATCTAACAGACAAATATGCAGCAATTTGTCATGTATATTGAGTGACAGGTAGAAAGGAGGTGATTTATCATCATTTTTCTCTTGGACATGGCAGCCTAGATAAATGGTGGGATGCTCATCCTCAAGGTTGATTGAATCAGGGGCAAGAGGAGGCTGCAGTAGACTCTTTATATGTGGATTTTTCAATAATTCTAGGAGTGGAACTGGAATTTTGATTTTATTCAATCCAGATTTGAAACTAAAATAAATTGGCACTAATTCTTTTTTTTTTTTGTAATTTTGACAATTGGAGCAGAATTTTGAGGTGGAGGAACCTCATTTACCTTGGCCTTTTGTTTAGCAGCTTGTTTATCTGAATCTTATTTTTGTTGAGGCTGCTGAATAGGACCTTTTGACCTCAAAGGGTAATTTCTATTTTGAACTTCTTGCTGTTTTTTATCATTCTGTGCATAAATTTGAGCATTTATATCATCAAAAAACGAACAAATTCTTGATCTATATTCATATTCCTGCAATGTCAAACATGTTGACTGTGAAGTTTCTCCTACATGGTTTATTTCTTCATTTTCTTCATCATTTCCTTGTTGTTGTTCTTCAAAAAAAATATTCAAAGGCTGAACATTTTGATCATTAGCTTTCCTCCTTGGAGGTTGTAGGATTTGTTGAGGCTGAAAAGGTCTCCTGAAGGGAGCCTTATTTCTATTAGCTTCATTTTGATTGGCTCTAGCAGCTGGTTTATTTTCTACCTCTAATTTTGACATCTTAGAGGCAAGTTCCTTTATCAAATTGGGCATTTGATCGATTTTTTCTTCTGATGAAAGAGACTTAGAAGTAGAAGGTTTTTCTTCTTTCATCTTCTTTTTGTCTTTTGTTGCCTTCTCTTCATCCATTTTTAATTTATTAGAAGCCATGAGATTAGACTGCACTCCAATTGCAGCCTCTTGCATAGTTGTCATTGTCTGTGCTTTTTCAGCCTTCAACCATAAGGACAACTCAGAATCTAAAGCATTTGCAAAATTTATCATAGCTGTGGTTTCAGTAGGTTTAATCTCTTCTGGAATTTTCTAATAAATCTTATAAAACCTCTTAGTAAAATAAACTAAAGACTCATCTGACTTTTTCTTCAGAGTTTTGAATTCTTTAAGATAATAAACATAGTCTTTCCTATCACCCAAATTCTTCACAATTATCTCTTCTAATTCATCAATTCCTGTAATTGAATTTGGAGCCAAACTTCTAAACCACTTTCAATCCTCATAATCCAGGCTCTAAGCAAAGAGTTTTGACTAGACATCTTCATGTTCTATATTTTGATTGTCATCATAACTATAGAAAGCCACTAAATGTTCTTCAGTAGAAACTCCTTCTCCCTCACCAGTGTATTTTGGAAGATATTTCAAGTAATCTCCTTGGGGAAGTGCATGCATGTGTTGAGGGAGAACAAGTGGCGCATATCTCGTGACCACTATCTGTTGCATCATTGTAAGGGCAGGCTGATCCATATTTTTCTGATGTAGTTGTTTAGGAAATAGGAATTAAAATTGGCGAATTCTGATTCTGATTTAGGACAATAGTTTCTTGAGGGCCTTGAGATGATTTTTTAGGCTTTAGAACTGAGAAGAGTGGGTTTTCAAAAAGATGAACAGAGGATGTCTTGACTTCTCCTTCAGTAGAAGAATCAGAATCTAAAGTTGTCTCTTGAGGGGATGGAGTTAATTCAACTTTATTTTGTTGAGCAAGGAAATCAAATAAATTAAAAGTAAGACCTTCAAGTACAATATCTTCAAGTGGATGAGAGGAACATGACCCAACAGCTGGATTTGGAGAGAAAATAAAATATTATGGCTAAGGAGTTACAAGAGATTGGTATTCAGGATGAGTCTGAAGGAAATTTAAAATAGTCTTGAAGTCTTCTTCAGTCAAAATATTCCTATCAAGAAAAGGTTCAATAGCCAATACTTGTTCTAATTCCCCTTCAGTCAGCACAAACTCTTATGATTTCTTATCAACACATAAAAATTTAGTTTCTCCTTATTTGACTAGAACATTACTTATTTCATAATTACTGGGTGATGAGTAAGAAAAACCTTCAGCTGAGCCTATGTTAACAACATCCACTTTATTTTCTAGGGGAGTAACTTCAACTTGAGATTTTTCAATATAATCTTTTGAAACTAAAACCTCTTTAGATTCTAAAGTAGATAGATGTACCTTTTGATTTGAAATGTAATTTTTGTGTACCTTCTTCACTGATTGAGAAGTAGCTTCAACTGATCTTTGTTTTCCTTTAGAATCTTTGATGATTTTCTCTGGGTCAGCAACTGGAGTCATAGTTGGAGATCTCTAATTCCTCCTTGTAGAAGGAGGTCTTGAAACCCCTCTTCCTTTTCATGGAGTCACCAGGTGAACTAATTTGCATTCTTCTTCAAGTCAGAAATTCTTGTTCACCATCAAGAACTGATTATCAACAATTCATAACAATATATTTGGGAGAATACTTCGTTACAAGGCCTTCTTCTCCCGACAGACGCACCAAAAGATGTTGGCACTAGAATCAGCACTTGGACTGCAGCAAGCGCCTGACCTGTAGAAATTATATAAATAATGCGTTATATGTCCAAGATTCTCCTGATCACACACTATTTTAACTTCATGCACAATACAGAATCTATTCCACCATTGATCATCACATGCAGAAATTAAATCAATTGCATGCACACATTGAAACCATAAAAATTCACACACATTAACACAATGTTTTTACAGGAAATCTTGAAGCTAAAAACCCCAACTATCTGTATATAATATATTTCATAGAGATCATGTAACAATCCTCATACAAATCTGATCATATCAAGCTCCCAGTACAATACAGTTGCTACACACTAATCAGGCCCGATCTTGCAAATCCATGCACCGATCTCTGCCACTTGCTAGCCTGCCTCTACTGCACAATCCCTGTTGAAGAATGGCTCTGAATGAACTCGAATTTCCCCAGCCTTTCTCACGCAATCCTCATTGGCATCTCTACTGAGTTTTGGATGCAATCAATGCATCACTATAGTCACAACTGATAGTCATCTTGCCCTTTCACCTATCTCTCCACTGGTCTCCACTGAAACTATCCATGCACTGTAGTTAACTGATGTATTCTTCAGTTTATTAATGATTTAATATTTATTGAATTAATTATTAATTAATTCACACCACTCTCACTATTGTATCAATGAGTTAGACTAGATACAACTAGCTCAATTGTGTCTAACTGAGTTAAACTGAACACAACTCCACCAACTACTTCTACAACTCCACCAAACTCTGTCGCATGAGTTCTAACTAAATTCCTCCATGCAATAGCTCCACTAAACCCTCAGGAATAGCATAATTCCTTCTTTCAACTGTTGTGCCACATCTGTGCACTTAACTGAAGTGCTCCAAGAGAATAATATAATGTTTAGAGTCCAAATATTATTAAGAGCTAATAATATTTGACATATCTATTTTTAGGTTGGCAATATAAAAATAGATTCCGCCCAATATGTCTAAAAATAGAAGTCCATCTATTTTTCCAACTTGACCAACCATCCACAAATAGCATCCTACAACTCATAGAATATGATCGACATGTCTAAAAATAGACTTGCGCCAAAAATAGCCTGCGGGCCCACTTAGTGAAGGCGACTCTTTTCACTAAGCTCATCATCTTGTTGCAATCTCAACACTCCCTCTTAGAAATATAGGGATTATCTGCCACCCCGATCCTGTCTCTATGGTATTATAATTTTCTCCTGGTGAGCGCCTTCGTTAGAATATCAGCATCCTGATCCTCCGTAGGAATGTAAGATAGTAACATGATCTTCTGCTACACACAATCTCTGATATGATGGTACCGGATGTCAATATTTTTATATCTATCATGAAATACTGGATTAACCAAGAGTTTAATGCAACTCCGATTATCACAATATATCACAGTAGGATCTAATTGTGAACCGAACAACCCGACCAGGATCTTCCTCATCCATATAGCCTCGCATGTAGCCAAACTTGCTGCTATGTACTTGGCCTCTACTGAAATGAGTGCCATGGATCTTTGTTTCCTGTTGTACCAATAAATTGTTGTAGACCCGATACTGAAAGTCCCTCCAGATGTGCTCTTTCTTTCCGTTGGGCTCCCTACCCAATCTGCATCTTTGAAGCCATATAGCTTCGCCTCATCTGACTATTTGTACCACAATCCATATCCCGATGTGCCTCTGAGATATCTCAATACATTCTTTCCTGCCTTCCAAAAGATCTTGGTAGGCTTAACCATAGCTTGTGAAAGCTGGTTAACAGCATAACATATGTCCGGTCGTGTATTGACTAGATACATGAGTGAACCAACCAACTATCAATAAACAGTGGCATCCACTACCTCTGCCGATGTAGCATCCTCTTTCCTCCAACCACCAGGAAGAGGAGTGTCGATAAGCTTGCAACCTTGCATGTTGAACTTCTCCAGTATCTCCCGGGCATACTTTCCTTCAAACACAAATATTCCACCCTTCCACTGTCAAATTTCCAATCCCAGGAAATAATGAAGGAGGCCCAAGTCCTTCATCTCAAACTCTTTTGCAAGATCAGCCTTGCATGAGAGTATCAACTGTTCATCACCTATCAGTATCAAATCATCTACATAAAGTACAATGATCAAAAACTTACCCTCCACCACAATCTGGTATAGGTTTGGATCCGCCTCACTCTTGGTGAATCCAAGTCCAGTGAAATAACTGTTTATCCGTGTGTACCAAGCATGAGGTGCTTGTTTCATCACATACAACACTCTTTTGAGCCTGCACACATGCGACTCGCTGCTAAAGATTTTGAAACCTTCAGGCTACTCTATGTACACCTCCTCCTCAATGACTTCATCGAGGAACGTAGTCTTCACATCCATCTGATGAATGTGCCAACCTATCTTTGCTGAGAGAGCAAGGATGGCCCGTATGGAAGAATACCTTGCGACAGGTGCAAAGGTTTCTTCATAGTCGATCCCCTCGATCTGTGAGAAGCCCCAGGCAACAAATATTGCCTTTTACTTCTTGATGCTCCTGTCAGTAGCTTGCTTCACTTTGTAGATCCATCTCAAACCTACCACTGATTTCCCTTCCGGCCTTGGGACAAACTCCCATGCACTGTTTCTGACAATTGAATCATACTCTTCCACCATGGCATCTACCCATGCAGGGTCCTCCAAAGCTTCCTCGAAAGAGGATGGTTCTGTCATGATACACTTGCTCATCAGAGCCATGTATCCAGTATATCGGTTAGGTGTCTGTCTCTGTCTGTGCTGTGATGTAGGGGCTCCTACATTCTGCGCTGCATCAAGATTCAGTTGCTCAGCTTCTATAGTGCGCTTCCGCCCTCTGATGTTTGGCACTGAATGAGTGGTTTCTTCCACTCCATGAACCTCCTCTTGTGGCTGATCCACATCCTGAGGCTCATCCTTAGGAACTAATAGCTCCTCATGTACATGCAAGTGTAGCTCCCTCTCAAGAGACAACTTCACTGATTTATCCTCATGAAATTTGATATCCCATCGCAAAACAATCTTTCGATTGTCTGGTAAATACACACGATAGTTGTGGGGTGTTTCTTTGTACCCCATAAATATCCTAACCTCTGCGGTAGGCTCTAGCTTCTTCCTGGCATCCTTCGTCACATGAATGTAAACAGGTGAGCCAAAAATCTTTAAATGAGAAATATCACGCTTCTTACCAGAAAATTCCTCTTCGGGTGTACTCATGCCAAGTACTCTATTAGGACGACGGTTTTGCACATAAACCACAGTGTTGCATACTTCAGCCCACAAGTGTATGGGAAGGTCCTAATCATACAAAATCACCCGTGCAGCACCCACGATCGTTCTATTCTTTCGCTCCGCGATCCCATTCTTTTGTGGGTTATGAGGCGCTATGAGCTCTCTTCGAATTCCTTCTGCGCTGCAAAAGTCCTTGAATACACCGGAGATGAATTCACCACCATTATCACTCCTAAGAGCCTTCACCTGCTTCCCTGACTCTTTCTCAACCAGTGCCTTGAACTCATAGAACTTTGAGAATGTGAAGATCTAGCACTTACGAGAAAAGTCATCAACAAATATCACATAATACCTATGCTTTGTTGTCGAAGCTACTGAGAAAGGTCCACAGACATTTGCGTGAATTCTCTTAAGGATCGTCGTGGTGCGACTATCCTTCTCATGAAAGGTGGCTTTCACAAATTTTCCCAAAGTACATCCCTTGCACTGATCTGACTGCGCAAGTGTACCTTTGGGAAGCCCAGTAGAAATTTGCTGCAAAATTTTCAAAGTGCCATGGTGAATATGGCCCAATCTCCTATGCCACAATTCGCCCTCATCCCGGCTCACCACTCCTTCTGCTTTTCCTGCCATTGTTGCACAGCCATCTACCTGCAATTGATAAATTTTCTTAACTCGAACCCCTATCCTCCAGGTTTCACCAATTTCCTTACTGCGTAGGAAAGCCTTTCCCTCGCTAAAGACAACATCATATCCCTTTTCTTCCAACATCGCCACAGAGATCAAATTCTTCTTCAATCCTGGAACATGCATGACATCCTTCAAGATGAAAGGTTTGCCAGACTCCTTCTCAAAGGAAATGGTCCCGATACCAATCGAACTGTATCTACCATCATCGCCCATCTCAATGTGCACTCCAAGATCCTTCTCATCCAGATCAGTAAATAAATCTTTGTCTCCGGTCATATGGAAAGACACACCACTGTCAAGAAACCACACTAATCCCATCACACTTGAGACCAAGCATGCATTCAGTGGAAAATCTAGCTCAAACTACGAGGCTAAGGCCTCTCCAGCTACAGATCCAGTAGCCTGCTTATTTTTTTTCTTCTGTACACAATTAGTGGCGTAATTTCCGTGTTGGTGACAGTGAAAGCACTTCACCTTGGACATGTCCTGCTTCTTGCCTTTCGCACCGTATTGAGAAGGATTTTTGTTTCCCTTCCCTTTCCTTGATTTGGCAGCCAAAGCGCAATTTTCTTCATCTTCATTCTTCTATGAAGATCCATCCCTGGTACTCCGCCTTATCTCCTCCTGCACAAGATCTGACCAAAGTCGCTCCCATCCCGGCAGTTTCTCCCGACCATTGACAGAGTCCTCGTAGGAATGCCAACTCTTTAGAAGCCCAAGGCGAGAAAATATCACCAAGTCCTCTTCATCTATAGTAACCCCCACACTTCCCAACTCAGCCATGCACTGGAAAAACTACGTGAGGAACTTGGGTATACTTTCACCCTTCTCCATTTTTATTTTCCTGAGCTTGTCTTTAAGCGCCAACTTCCTCTGGTCGCTTTTGCTTTGGAACAAGTCTGTCAAATCTTTCCACATCAATAATGGAGAATCTTTACCATGAAGGCTAGACACTATGTGATCCTTCACACCTTCGAACAGAATCCTTCGACATTTTGTTGTCTTCTTTTTCCATGCGTCAAGTGCGGCAGCATCGCTAGAAGCAGGTTTTGGAATTTCTGCATCTATGAACTCCTTCAACCCATTATCCTCCAGCACCGCCTCCATATTATCCTTCCATGAAATATAATTAGCTTCCCTCAAGGGCATACTCCAATCGCAATCCGTTGAAATACATCTCAACTTCGACACCAAGAAAACACTGCAGCAAATTCGAATTCCACCAGCACAAAACTCAACCGCTTCAATAATTTGCAATTGATCCAATGATCAATATCGCTCCGATACCATGTAGAAATTATATAAATAATGTGTTATATATCCAAGATTCTCCTGATCACACACTATTTTAACTTCATGCACAATACAAAATCTATTCCAGCATTGATCATCACATGCGGAAATTAAATCAATTGCATGCACACATTGAAGCCATAAAAATTCACACACATTAACACAGTGTTTTTCCAGGAAAGCCTGAAGCTAAAAACCCCAAATATCTGTATATAATATATGTCATAGAGATCATGTAACAATCCTCATGCAAATCTTATCATATCAAGCTCTCAGTACAATACAATCGTTACACACTAATCAGGCTCGGTCTTGCAAATCCATGCACCGATCTCTACTGCGCAATCCCTGTTGAAGAATGGCTCTAAATGAACTCGAATTTCCCCAACCTTTCTCACGCAATCCTCATTGGCATCTCTACTGAGTGTTGGATGCAACCAATGCATCACTATAGTCACAACTGATAGTCATCTTGCCCTTTCACCTATCTCTCCACTGGTATCCACTGAAACTGTCCATGCACTGTATTTAACTGATGTATTCTTCAGTTGATTAATGATTTAATATTTATTTAATTAATTATTAATTAATTCACACCACTCTCACTAGTGTATCAATGAGTTAGACTAGATACAACTAGCTCAATTGTTTCTAACTGAGTTAAACTGAACACAACTCCACCAACTACTTCTACAACTCCACCAAACTCTGTCACATGAGTTCTAACTGAATTCCTCCATGCAATAGCTCCAGTAAACCCTCAGGAATAGCGTAATTCCTTCTGTCAGCTCCTGTGCCACATCTGTGCACTTAACTAAAGTGCTCCAAGAGAATAAGATAATGTTTAGAGTCCAAATATTATTAAGAGCTAATAATATTCGACATATATATTTTTAGACTAGAAATCTAAAAATAGATTATGCTGTTGTTACTATCTTAGTTTGACCATCGGATTGAGGATTATAAGATGAGCTATGAGCTAATTGAGTACCCAAACAAGAAAATAACTCCATCCAAAAATTTCCAGTAAAAATGGGATCTCTGTCGCTCACAATAACCCTTGGGCTTCCATGTAGCTTTTGAATTCTATCCATAAATGTAGTAGCAACTGTACTTGCTTTAAATGGATGAGATAATGCACAAAAGTGTGCATACTTGGTAATTCTATTAACTACCACCATGATGACACTCTTTCCTTCGGACTTAGGTAAACCTGTGATAAAATCCATTGAAATCTCCTCCCAACGTTGACTTGGAATGGATAAAGGTTGTAGAAGTCCTGGGGTCTTAATTGTTTCCACTTTATTCTGCTGGCAGACCAAACATTCCGCCACAAACTTTCGAATATCAGATTTAAGGCCATCCCAAAAAAATTCTTTCTTCACCCTGTGGTAAGTTTTTAAAAATCTGAGTGTCCTCCTAAAGGAGAAGTGTGCAATTCCAGAAGAATCTTTTGTTTTAGTTGGGAATTCTTACAAAGATATAAGCGATCTTTGTACCATAAGGAATCATGTTTCCAACTAAATGTATCAGATG
The DNA here is from genome assembly GCA_034641835.2 of Pinus albicaulis. NCBI lineage: Eukaryota > Viridiplantae > Streptophyta > Pinopsida > Pinales > Pinaceae > Pinus > Pinus albicaulis. Next base: position 128,611,469 of record CM076571.1, on the reverse strand, counting down.
TACTAGGATCTTGCTGCAACTTTTGAATGAGTGTCCATACATCTTTGTCCTTCTTCCATTCATCTCTTGCTTCGGTTATCCAATCTGGTTGGATAATAGAAATGGCACAAAGCAATGCCTCCACCTCTTCATTCTTTCTTGAGAGTGCATCTGCAACAACATTAAGCTTTCCTTTTTTGTAGATTATTTCAAAGTCATAACCCAACATCTTTGTGACCCATTTTTGCTGCTCTTCTGAAGATAGTCTTTGTTCCAAAAAGTGTTTAAGACTATCATGATCAGTTTTTACCTTGAAGTGTCTTCCCATTAGGTAAAGTATCAATTTATTTAGTGCATGTAGTATTGCTAACATTTCCTTCTCATAAACAGGTTTCTATAAATACTTTCCTTTGATTGGATGACTTTCAAAAGCAATGGGTCTTCCTTCCCACATTAGAACTGCACCAATTCCATTTCCTGAGGCATCACATTCCACAATAAAGGTTTTTGTGAAGTCTGGCGTAGCTAAGACCGGTGCTAGGCACATTGCCTCTTTAAGATGTTCAAAGGCCTTAGTTGCTTCTTGAGTCCATGAAAATGCATCTTTTCTTTCTCACTAATGTTAGAGGTGCTGTTATTCTCCCATAATTCTTAACAAACTTTTGATAATACCCCGTTAACCTGAGAAATCCTCGCAACTTCTTTATGGTTGTGGGAATTTCCATTCCTTAATGGCTTTAATTTTGTTAGGGTCTACCTTAACACCCTCGTGAGATACAATATGACCCAGATATTCCACCTCTTGTACTCCAAAGAAAAATTTGGATGTTTTTGCATATAATTGTTTCTCCTGCAACAGTTTGAGCACCCTGTCAACATGTTGAACATGATCCTTCCAAGAACTGTTTTAGATTAGTATATCATCGAAAAATAATAGCACAAATTTTCTAAGGAAGGGTTTGAAAATGGAATTCATCAACCCTTGAAATGTAGAAGTTGCATTGGTAAGGCCAAAAGGCATGACCAAAAATTCATAATGACCCTCATGATTTCGAAATGATGTTTTCAGAATATCTTCAATCTTCATTCTAATTTGATGATACCCTGAACGAAGATCCAATTTGATAAAATAAATTGCTCCATGTAATTCATCCAATAATTCATCAATCACAGGAATGGGAAATTTATCTTTAATGGTGAGCTTATCGAGCTCCCTATAATTCAGACACATGCACCATGATCCATCCTGTTGAGGAGTTAAATCCCCTCTATGGACAGAGGCGATCCCACTAGCCCCATATTGGGTCTAGCAAAAATCAAATCACGCAATGACGTTTGTTCCTAGTTACAAGAAATACAAAGACTGCGATAAGTAGCCTACCTCAAATCCCACGCTGATGTTGTCGATGAAGAAGCGGTGCTCCTCGTCCCTAGCCTGACAGATCACAATCCTTCCATTCGTCACATCCGGACACCTGTACACACAGAGAAACGATGACATACAACGTAATGCTTAAAGCATGTAACTATATATCAGTCAGAGAAGATATAATTCGTTGCATTACATAAAAGAGTAAACACAAGAATGGAACCAAAATCCGAGTCGCTTATATTATAAATGAAAAAAGGGAGATTACAACCAAATGCTTTGACACTATGATCTTCCTTCGGTGGGGCTTGCAGCAGAGCGCGTCTCAACAAAGCCTGTCAGGAATCTGGACGAAGCTCTCTCTTTTACAGGATTCTCTTTGGCTCAACGCTCAATAGTTTCCCAGCTATACTTTCCTTCCTACAAGTTCATCTAGCTTGCTAATAGAGAGGGAAAGCTTTTATAGATGGAGGAAGGGAAGTTGGGATCCCTATAATCATGGGATAGGTCCTATCTCTTAGGAAGGTTCCATGAGAGGTGGAAAACCACTTCCTATACATGGAGATCCGGAGCCAAACCACTCAACTTCTTTTGATGTTTCATTCTGGAGTTTGTTAGAATCAAACTTCCGCCATTTATTTTTAAAAATCATCCCTTAATAAGCTTGGCGCGAGTGAAACACAGGGATAGAGCACCAGTTGGCGCGCCCTCTAGTGTGGATTTCCCCCATTGGCGCGAGGGATGAACTGGCTAGTTGCGCCAAGGCTAAAACATTTGTTTTTAGGATTTTTCAGAGGAAATGTTCTTCAGAAGAATTCTTGTCCTTATGCAAGAGGATGCCATGAAGGTGTTTTCATGAAATTCTATTGTTCACAGGTCACAGGAATAGTCCTCCAATGTACGGGATGATGGATTACAAGGACGGTGACAAAATGCTATGTAACAGATGCCCCCTAAAGCATGAGGTCCGAGAGAGAGGGAGGGGTGAAATGCTTTATGAGAACATGCCCACCTAAAAACACTGTCGTCGGAAGACCTGCAAATACAAATAAAATTGATATCTTTGATACATGATGTGTGGTATGGGCGCGGCCATCCATAATAGAGTGTACAATAACTGGGATCCAAGGTTGCTATAGGGTAAAATGCTTGGGTTGTTGGTTTTCTAATATCCCTCCCAGGGCTTTCCGGTGCCCGAGGCAGACAGTTAGATTATTTGTATAGTTCACAAAGAAGGCATATACATGTTCATATCAACTTAAATAACTTTATGGAATAAGATGGAAGATTACCTCTTTAATGATCTTGAAGTCTTTTGGAGAGCGCTGAACAACGAGGCAGGGATCCTTCTTCACTAGCTCCAAATCTCGACCCTGCAATCAATCAAAGCACCCGTGTAATCTCTACCATAAAATACATTTCATATAAATTAATTCAATATATGATAAACATTTAAACAATGCACATCTAAGCCATTCATCTCATGTTATGTAAATAATCAAATAACAATGAGAATATCAATGCATAGAATGGACAAAACAGATACAGTTCTATTAATTTGTAAAAATGAGGATTACAACCGTTGGTTGCACCAAGCCCTCCTCAGCCTTCCAATCTCTCTATCTCTCAATGTGGTGATGTCTTGGTCAACAAGTTCTCAATGAACCTCTTTGACTTTTGACCTTCACACTACAACAATAATGCTCTACTTCACAAGTATTCAAAACTTTGACAATCCTTCGACCTTGAACTAAGAGCATTCAACTCCATTTTATAGGAGATGGAGAGAGAAATCATTGCCCTTCTCCTTCCACCAGTTCTAAATAGAAAAAACCAAGATGTTTCCTCAACTTCCATGCTTTTTCCTTTTTTGAGAGTTCAGTTGTTTGGAAAGGCCGAATAAGAGATTAGTGCTTTGCAGATTCCCTTTTGTATAGAATCTCTTACGAGAAAAATTTGGAAATTCAAATCACTCTCCGTGGGTTTTTCCCATTCCAAACTCAAAACATGGGTAACGCTACCCTATAGTGTAAATAGAGCATTTCCCTAGCCACTATCGCAGCTTATTCATTGATCAGGTGCGTTATAACGCTCTTGTGTTGTTATAGTAGTGTGTTACCATTGCAGAAGTAGGTTTAGTTTAGGTCTTTGTATTCCTTCCATATTTATCTTCTCCTCTGAGCTGATGAGGAAGTTTTTTGACCTATAACAGATGCTCCCTAAAGTGTGAGGTCAGAGACGAAGACAATGGCCGAAATACTTCATAATGTTTGTAGTAGAGATAAAGAGATTGAAAGACTGAGGAAAACCTGAAACAACAACATATGTCAGAAAATATAGTATCTGCCTTGAGTCGGGCATTCCGATGCTCAGTATCTTAAACAACATGATTTCTCTAGAACAGAGATATGACGAATCTGTCCACTGATAAGCACAATGTGGAAGTGTCTTTCATAACAGGATCAGGATGAAGAAGTTGTCTCCATAAACAATATCGCAACTTGGGGAAAAGAACATAGCTTTAATGATGTAACCGTTGCCCCAAGGTCTTGACCGCCGCTTCACTTAAACTGCATATTTCTCAACATGTGAATGAAGGAGCTATCGTCGAACATGTGAGAAATCATCTGATTACCAGTCGATAATGAAAACTGTTAACAGATGTGAAGGTGGCCACCGATAATGATGATGGTCCCTAAGATGCATAATACAATCTAGCGAGTGTGAATAAAAAGTGTTTAAGTCGAACACTCGTAGAATCATTTGATCAGGATCCAATGATGAATACTCCTAATCAAACACAATATTACCTGCCACTGATGTATGAAAGTATCCGGGTACTGATGGGTTTCTAGATCAACTTACTAGATAAGATGTTGAAGTCGATAGGAAGAGATCTGTTGAAAGGTAGGCACTGAGGCATCCTACATCAGTGAACACGAAACGGAAACCAAATGATTTTTTTTGTGATGGATATAATGAAGAGAAAACGGGGATGTCTGACGACAAATAATTTCTAGCATAATGAGCGGTTTGGTTGATAAGAGGAGCAGTAGATAACGAGATCTACTTGGACAATAGAAGGCGCTGTAACAGGGTACTAGGCAACTGAGGCTTAATGAACACCAAAGAGTGTGTTAGGATTTTACCAGTGTAGGGACACTGGGAGATGAAGGCTAATACTCATAGATGGTAGGGTTCGGCTCATTGCGAAAGAGTTTTCTGGGAAGTGCCATGTTCAATATTTTTGCTGCCAAATCGACCTTTCTGAAATGCAATAGAGGTAGTATCCATTTTGTCCAATTTTTTCCCCGTCTGATTAAGTTTAACGAGTCCAAACAAGTAAACTCGGTGAATTTTTCATATTTAGAGAGTCTGAAAAATATCGTAAAAGACAACTCCGTGCCCCGTCTTATTAGGTTTAACGAGTCCAGACGAGTAAACTCGGTGAATTTTTCATGTTTAGAGAGTCTGAAAAATATCATAAAAGACAACTCCGTGTCCCGTCTGATTAGGTTTAAAGATTCCATACGATTAAAATCAGTGAATTTTTCATGTTTAGAGAGTCTGAAAAATGTCGTAAAATACAACTCCATTGGGGTACCTTTGTCATGTCTTGATAACCGGGCACGACAAAGGGAGAATAGTAAGCCCGAAAAAGTTCATTTTCCATGAGTTAGTCCATCGAAGATGGAAAAGTGAGAAATCTATGTTCGATGGACATCTACCTCATTTTGTTATGAGTACGAGGAGACGAAGTAAACTCAGTACTCTTTGTGAAATTTTAACGAGTCCAACAAAGAAAAACTCGATGCTCTCCGTGAAATTTTAACGAGTCACACAGAGAAAACTCGGTTACTTTTTCAGTTTAAAGAGCTTTGAAAAAGAGGAAAAGAATGGCTCCTTACTCTCTGTCGTGGTAGTTTAGTGAGCCCGACAAAGGCAACTCAGGGTTTTTTCAGTTTTATGAGCTAGAAAAAGGTCCCTAAAAAGAACGCTCAGTGCTTCTTCATATCAGTTTTAACGAGTCTGAAGAAGAGAACTCCAGGTTTTTTGGATTAACAAGCAAGAAAAAGACCATAAAAAGAACGCTCGAAATTGACTTCGTATAAGTTTAACGAGTCCGAAGAAGGGAACTCGAGGTTTTTTGGATTAACGAGAAATAAAAATAACGTAAAAAGAATGCTTGGTAAAAGGGTAAAAACATGTGTATGTCTACATATAAATTTTGATCACTCATCAGAACATCAGTAACAAATCTCAATAGTTCCCACACATATGTAGAAAGAATTCACGACTTTTTTCCGAATAGATAAGAGAGTCATGCGCCATAAATGGCTATAAGAAGGTCAGAAGACTTTCATTTTCACTGTTTTGAGTGCTATGAAGGAGCTCTGGGGTGAAAAAGGGTGAAAACTTCAGCTGACGATTGCAGTCAATCTGGGCAACGGTTTTCCTTCCCGCGAGATCCAAGTAAGAGCTAGAACCTCCTGCTATCATTAAATTGTATTTTTGTGAAGTTTTGCTGGTTCAAAATGGGAAATTTGGTAGGCCCCAAAAAATATTAGCGGCTAACACGGGCCAGCAGTGTTGGAGCCGCGTTAAGCGCACTTCTCGTGAAGGAAGGGCACGTTAAGCGCACTTCTTGTGAAGGAAGGGCGCGTTAGCACACTCTATTTTGCACTATAGCCAGTGTTAGGTGCAACGCATTTTTTAGGAACTCATTTATAAACATTTTGAAGTAGTCCAGACAATTTCTAATCGGTTGAAAATGTTGCATTTGTAGGTATTTAGCTATTAATCATGAGTATCTGGCGAGAGAGAGAACATGAACGGGAAGAAATAAATATGATTACTAATGTTGCAAGCTTGATGGCTCTCCATAGATGTGGTTTGCTAAAATATGCACGTTTATAACTGATGATGGGTCAAGAGGACCTCCTAAGGTGGTTGATTCAGCAATGGGACGAGCGTCACCATGTCTTTCGGATTGGGGGCAATGAGCTCTCAATTGAGAAAGATGATGTTTAATTTTTGACCGACCTGTCATGGTGTGGACCAAGGCCCAACTTGACGGGGTCCAGAGCATATCCGCGTTCCATTGCTGATCTCATTCTTGCTCATTGCATACGCAACATAGACGTTGTGAGCAACCAGGTACCTATTGCACAGGTATCTTTGAGACCACTAAGGTCTATATTATGGATGATTGTTTGCTTGGCAAGTGCTAAGATTCAGCATGTGGCCACCAAGGCCCAGATGCTACTAGCCTTGGATTGTATGCAGCCTCAGGTTTTTTACTGGTGTGATGGAGTTGTCCGTCGGGTCCGAGAAGAGCTCACAGCATGCAAGACTCGTACCTAGAGAGAGTTTTGGTATGGAACATTGATCATTTCTTTCCTACTATAGTGGGTACCATTGATGAGGCCCAGGATCATTACAGCGCCATTGGGCCCATGCGAGCCGAGGTAGGCTTGATGGGCAGCTTTGCTTTTACGAACTGGAGAGGGTCCCGTCCGCCACTGTTTTGATGATGGATTTTTTTATTTTCTAAGCTCCCAGATTATTATGATTGAGGATTGTCCCTATGCAAGGATGAACTTCACAGGCGATCCAGAGTTAGCGCTGCCCCCTGGCACCCAGTGGGGACTCGATGGTAAGAAGGAAATGATCAGTGTACTCTAGGAAGTACTTTTTTTTGTCTTTTGAATGTTTATGCAATTTTTTTGTTGAAAAAGGGTGAAAATTATGTTTTGACATGAAACTTTGTTTTCTTGACACAGATGTGGCACCTGTCCGCCAAGTTGGGGCCCCTCACTATGCATGGCAAGGACTACAGCTACCTGGGGCTGGCGCACCAGCTGAGGATGTGAAAGTCGTTGGGGATGATGATGACTAGATTTTACATGAACTCTCCAGAAACATGGAGGGTTTGAGTATGGGTATACCACCCCTTCCTATGCGGGAGGTTCCAGTTCGTTTGCAGCAGCATACCGTAGGTATGCCGGAGAGATACCTGGTGCTTCTAAGGAGGATAGCCAGAGTAGTTGTATGTTATCATTATCATCAGGCCTAACTGGTGCAACGGATGTATAAGTGTCAGAGCGTGGCTTAGTATAGCCAAATTTTTGTAAAACACACAATTTTTGGAAGATTCTTTGATGTAACTATTGTACTGAACATGAAATATATATATATACATACTTTTTGGTGATTTTGGGTTTTTTAATTTTTTATGTATTTTCAATGGGATAAAAATATATATACTCATGTGTAAATCTTTTATAACAAATGTGACAAATTCCAATCTAACACATAGTTTGCCAAAGAATCATCTAATGCATTAAATTCTCTAGGAACGTGCTCAAATGTGATTGTTTGAAATTGACATTCTAAGATTCGCACCCTTAAAAAATAACGTAACAAGACTGGATGACGGACACAGTAATAATTGTTTAACTTCATAATGACGAGTTGGGAATCTAACCTGACCACTAAATTGGAGATGTCACGAGACGTCGCCTCCGTGAGGAGTTGGATCACTGACATGTACTCGGCAATGTTATTGGTGGCACTACCTAGGAAAATTCCCCCAAAACCAAGAAGTTTCGACTTACGAGTGTAGAGAACCCAAGCAGCTAAAGCAATGTGTCTAGTGTGATGACTAGCACCGTCCGCATATCTGACGTATGATAAGGAGGATGATGGCATATGTGTGAAAGAAAAATATTTTAGATGAGAAAAACACCTCAAAAACCAAAAAATATCTAGAGACATCAAAATAATAGGCAAAAATTATATACATAAAATTACAAAGCATATGCCTAGTGCGAAACTAGGCAAAATACTTCTTTAGATAGAGGCCGTTGCAGGGCTCTGCGAGCAGAATTCCATTACAGTCCTGAAGTTTTTAAGCCCCTTTTAAGAGGGCTTTAGTGATGATTTAAGTACCAAGTCATAATGGTTGGAGTGTTCCTGCCCCCAAGAGGTCACGTTTCTGATCATAGAGTAGAACGAGATCACCCTCTTAGAAAGAACGAGGCTTGACATATTTATCATATTGAGCTTTGACTCGGTGCTGGTGAGCTTCGAGTGCTAGTGTAGCATCTCGATTAGTTTCGTCCAAATGATCGAGTGAGAGCAAGCGCTCTTATGTGGCAGTGGTGCCAGGCAGGATTTCAACAGCGAGTTTGAGTGATGTAAGTTCCCACTCGATTGGAAGTACTGCCTCCAAGCCAAATGCAAGTTGAAATGGCATGAATCATGTGGCAGTTTTGACTAACGTTTGGTATGCCCATAACGCGGAAAAAAATTTCCGATGCCATGTGATTTTATGGTTTCCAACTAGTCGACGAATTATGGTTTTGAGGACGCCATTTACGGCTTTGACTTGACCATTAGCTTGAGGATAATAAGACGAAGATTGATCTTGATGAAAACCTAGCATGGATGTTAATTTGGTCATCATATGATTCTGAAAGTGGGATCCATGATCTGTGACAATAGATAGGGGTACGTCGAACCGACAGATTACCTAATTGAACAGGAAGAGAGCGACGGTTTTTCCATCGGCCTTAAAAGTGGGAATGGATTCCGCCCATTTCGTAAAATAGTCGACCGCAAGTGAAGAAGTCAATTTCCCATTTAGTGAAAGGACCAATGGAGATAACTGGATGAAGGGGGGCAGGATGAGCACGCATTTTCTTTGTGAAAATTTGACATGGATGGCACTTCTGGACTGCTGCAATGCAGTCTTTAAACAAATTTGGCCAATAGTAACCTGCGTGCAGGATTTTTTGGGCAGTAGCTATGCCTGAAAGATGACCACCACATGCCCCTACGTGGTAGTCATTCAAAATGCATTCTGCTTCATTGAAAGTGAGACAACACCAGAGAATAGTATCGATACCATGGCGATATAATGTATCATTTAGCACGAGGTAGTGCTTTGCCTGGTGGCGAATACGACGATAGTCGTCGGACGTGAGAGTTGGGTGGAAGTGTGGTGCACTATATGTGCTTAAGTGACCTCTTTCTTACTTCGTTGTATGTGTTTTTCTTATTGTTTTTGGGAACAGAAATGTAATCTACCTCCGGAGTACTCTCACTAAATTAACATGCAACTAAAAATGCTAATTAACTCAACATAATACAACCAAATCTTTTTCATATAATAATGATATGTTGGAAGAGAATTTTAAGAAAAAGAATGATTATAAGATAATGAGGATCTTTTAATCTAATTGCAAAACAGAAAACGCTAATTAACTCAATATAATACAACCAAATATTTTCCATCTAATAATGATATTTTGGAAGAGCGTTTTAAGAAAAAGAATGATTGTAAGATAAGGAGGATCTTTTAATCTAATTTCAAAACAGAAAATGCTAATTAACTCAATATAATACAACCAAATCTTTTCCATCTAATAATGATATTTTGGAAGAGCGTTTTAAGAAAAAGAATCATTGTAAGATAATGAGGATCTTTTAATATAATTGCAAAACAGAAAATGCTAATTAACTCAATATAATACAACCAAATCTTTTCCATCTAATAATGATATTTTGGAAGAGCGTTTTAAGAAAAAGAATGATTGTAAGATAATGAGGATCTTTTAATCTAATTGCAAAACAGAAAATGCTAATTAACTCAATATAATACAACCAAATCTTTTCCATCTAATAATGATAGTTTGGAAGAGCGTTTTAAGAAAAAGAATGATTGTAAGATAATGAGGATCTTTTAATTAAACAAATAATGCAAGACATGAATTAAAAACTACTTATCTAGAAAACATATAGAAGCCTCCTTGGATAGCAGGGGCCCTCTGCTACCAATTTGGTGAATTCTTTCAGCTCCTTAAAGTTGTAATAAAAACAGCATCAAAGAACTGAATTTCTTTATTGAAAATCTCACAAATCTACATCCCATTCCATCTTGAACTTTGTTACAAAATACTCCTATTTTCTCCTACTTCTTCCTTACTTCTTCATTACTTCTTCATTAAACATGATAGGAGAAAGCTTCTCCTATTTATACAAAATATGAGGAGTCATCTCATTAATGAGAGTCCATGAATCTCTCCCTCCAACTCTAGAGTTACAATCAAAATAGGAAATGATAAGACACATGTCTTTCTAGAATTTCAACACAACTTAAGAAAGGAGACACATATCCTCTTAGAGTTTCAATACAACAAGGAAGTGAGACACATATCCTCTTAGAGTTTCAATACAACAAGGAAGTGAGGCACATGTTCTCATGATCCCATGATCTTCTCCAACCAAATTCGAATTTGGCCTTAAAGTGCCACATAAGGGTCTTCTAGAAGTCTCCTTTTTGACCTACACATGTCACAAAACTCACAACACATATATAGATATATGAAACTATGTTAATTTTCTAGTTTCTAATCATAAATTCACTTTAAATACATAAAATAAATAACTTTGGAAAACAAGGATCCTAACCCATATATTTATGAAAAATTATTACTTGATGTAGGGTTTTAGGTCAGATGGCTATGAAATAAGAGCTAGATGGTTATGACATAATGGAAATATGTATGAATATGGAAAACACTTTTGAGACTCAACAGAGAAAATGAAACCTAACAGACGCCTGGACTCGACCATAAATACGCACTTATGAGGATTCAGACGTATATTGTAGAATATACACCTAGAAAAATTTCTTTCAGATGAGCAAGGTGATCAGGTCGTTTCTTGGAATGGGCCGGAAGGTCATCCACGTAAACCTGCACAATATGTCGATTTTTGTGGAAAGCGTAGTCCATAGCCCGCTAAAAAGTTGCTTCAGCATTCTTCAAACTGAATGGGAGTTTACGATACGCAAATGTGCCCGAAGGACAGATAAAGGAAGTTTATGTTGGTATTTTTTTTTAATCTCAATCTGGTTATAGCCCGAGAATCCATCTATGAAGGAAAAAGATTTGCATCCGACGCAATCGTCAAGAATCTGATCTATGAATGGCATAAGATACTTGTCTTTGGGACAAGTGGCATTCATATCACGATAGTCAACACAAACTCAAATGGTGCCTTTTTTTTTGTCAATGGGAACCAGATTGGAAACCCATTCCGTCAAAGGAATGGGATAGATGAAACCAGCATTTAAAAAAATTTCTACCTCAACTTTGATGGCAGCTGCTTTGCACAGGTGGACAGGTCTGAGTCGTTGCTGAACGGGTTTGGAATTGTCATAAATATTGATTTCTTGCTCGACTATAGACGGATCTATGTCGGGCATTTCGTTATAAGACCAAGTGAACACATCGCGGAATTCCTTGAAAAGGGATGTGAAGCATGCAATTTCTTCAAGATTGCAATCTGCTCCAATCTGAATATTTTCCACGATACCCATTTTGATCGAGATATCAATGAGCATTGTCTTAGAAAGATTACCCATTTTCCCTTCTAAATCGATAGTTTGAATAGTCATGTAAGTGGAGGGAACCATCTCAGGTGGGTCAAAGGATGGGATTTCAGTATTTATCACGTCCGAGTCGATCATCGAAGTGTGATGGTGAAACTCTCCCCAAGGTCATTCTTCTAGAGACATGATCTCTCGAATAGCTTCGTCTGTAGGCAATACTTCATTGAGGAGATCCTTAGAGAGAACTGTGATCGGTGGGAGGTTTTTACCTTTGGTCGAAACCATAGCAGTGGAGGGTTCAGATGTAATTTGGATGGCTTGGTAGGCCAACTCGGCTGGTGAGGGTGGCATCTGATCTTTGTAGGAATCAATGTATGAAGGTGCCGGGAGGATCCATGGGTTGATAGAGCCATCGAAAGTGGTGGATATCATTGAAACCATATTTGGGATCTCTGGCAGCGGGAGAGGAAAACAACCCAGTAGGGAAGATTCCTTGAGAAGACCGGTACCCATACTGACGTAAGAGTCGGGAAAGCCTCCTATTAGGGGTACAGTTCTACTTGGTAACGCGGAATAATCAGGGGTGCAGAAAGATAACTGATCCACTGTGACTATTTTCCCATCCAATGGAAATAGGACAAGTCGAAAGATCGAAGAAACAATGGCGGTCATGTCATAAGAACAACTGCGACTGAGCAATAGATTATAGTCGAGATGGTGATCTACGACTTCAATGTCCACGATTACCATTTTCCCACTTAGAGTGATGGGAAATCTAGCAAGGTATCCTTTTGGGAGGAAATTGTGGCCATTGAAAGCTTTGAGGGAATTCAATGGTGGTGTTAAGATAGGAGAACCTAAATTGAGCCAGCCAGCTTGTGACATAACGCAGGTCGAAGCACCTTCGTCAATGACAGTGCGATGGATTGGTCTCCCTTTCGACACAACCTACACCTAGAATGCGAGTTGGTGTGAGAGGCGAGTCTAAGTTTTTTCCATATCAAAGATATCTAGCATGGAATCCTGGGGTTCTATTCCACCAATGGCCCAAAGCAAGGCTTTCCTTTATGCTGGACAAGTTTGCAATACTTCGAGAGTAGACATAGCTGACGGTGCCTGCACCAAATCTTCTACAATGTTGTATTTTTGGGCTGCAATTGTAGAGGTGCTATGAGTCGTGCGTCAAAGTGTCCCTTTGGGGGGATGAATCACAGGGTCAGCAGTAGGTCGTTCGATATGCAAATCGTTAGGCGGTGGTGGATTTGAACTAGTACCAGGTTCTTGAGCGTCTATGGTAGGATTTCCATAAATCTTGGCTCATGTTTGAATTCAACACTCTCAATGCCATAAGTGGAGGATGATCCTTCACCGGAAGGATGTGAACCACCATTGCCCTGTTTTTGGGGTTGTGGCGGGTTCTCAACCATGTGTTGGTGTTGCTACTGTTGATTAGGGAAAGGATTATGAATAACGGTAGATGTTCGCCCGGAATCCTTGTTTGCGATAAAATCGGTGCATTCCTGCAGCCGAGGACATTTGTATGTCAAGTGGTCCTCTACACAGATCTTGCAAGGAAATTTCATGGGTTTCTCCTTTCCTTTGTCAATTTTGGCAGCGTTTTTTCTTATTAGGATTATTTTGATTGTCCGACTGCTCTTCCGAAGAAGATGTCTTTTTCTTGTTCTTCTTATTCTTTCCACTAGGTTTTTGTGAATTTTTCACAGAATTTACCTCAGCGGTAGGAAGAGTAGTCGTTTGGTTATGGGCGGTGGTAGCCGAGGATGGCTGGGAGGTTTTCCCCCAAGACTATTTTGTGGCTACACCAGAGATTGTGCCAACAAGGCAGTCGGCGTGAGCTCCGATTTTCTGAGTAGCTGGAGGATTTGGGTTACCAGGGGCATTGGGGAGTAAATCATATAGCGTGCCAGATTGTGAATAGATTAAATCCAAATTTTGGGCACGACGAATGCATTGATCTTCTGTAACCACACCGGAAAAGCAAATGTATTTAGATATGTGGGGTAAGATAGACTTACAAAACCAATTAGATAAGAGATGATCCGAGATTAGTGCTTTGACTAGCCTCCTCCTACGTCTCCATTCATGAATGTGATCTGAGATGTGGGTGGCGGTGTCTTGGCGCAGCGAGGTTAACAGTTCCGTTCCGGTTTCAAATTTGATTGGTAATTGGAAGTTCTTTAGAAAATCTGTCGCTAAAGCACCAAAAGTGTTTATGGTGGCACATGGAAATTCAATATACCACTTGGTGGCATTTCTTGTAAGGGTGTGGCAAAACAGTCAAATCCGGACACTATCATCCACCATGGAATTAGATATAGACCATAAATGAAAGGTGGTGGTGTGTGTGGCTGGGTCTTCCCCTTGTTTCCCATCAAACTTTGGGATGTCAGAAGGAATCTTGTGCAGTACTAGAGGCCAGAGTGGGTTGTGATTAATGGGGTCATTAGTGAGTTTATAGATGTCAGGAATGTCTAGAGCTGCTAAAAATGGAAATTGCAGGTTTTTCCCCGAATCTAACCAAGGAAGCATTGGTTGACTATGTGGACCATAGGGTTCACCCATCAATGTGTTACTAGTAGGATAAATAGGACTTTAATAAAAATTTCATATAGGTGGAGGGGTAGGGATATATGGTTGCTATCCATAGGGCATATTGTATTGCGGGGAAAACGGTTGGTTGCCCCCAGTGTAAAAGTGCCATCCCATTCCAAATGGATTTTGGGGTGGGTTAGTCCATATGGATGTAATAGAGCTTCCCGGAGGCATGCTACCACTTGCATAGTTCGGCAATTACATAGACCCTACACCGATATTTAAACCACTTAAGGGAATAGTGTTAACAATAGGTTCTCCGGTTTTTCCTAATGATTACAAGGGTAGTGAAATTTTCCTTGTTATCTGTGTGTTGGTGACACTATCCCCCTGGTATGGTGGCCAAAGGGGTTGAACTCAGCAAAGTGTTCCAACCGAAATGGTTGCTAAAAGGAACCGAAGTAGTCACACTCGTGGGAGGAGAAATCGTAGGTCCCAACGTGGTCACAGTAGGAGTAGATCCCGAATGACTCGGCGAGTTACTTACAGTTGTGATGACCATAGGGTTGGGATTAGGTATATGTTGACTACTGGGGTTACCAAGTGATGGCATAGAACTGACAATTGGCGGGGAGGATGGTGGCGAACCTGGGATGGTTTCCATTGGTATCGACCCTGTGGATGCCGGTTGTAAAATTGATGTTTATGCGGCTGAAGACATGTCAGTGTGTGGTGGAATCTAAACTATCACAGGCCCTAATGGATCAGTGAGTGGAGGATTGTAATGAGGTATGACACCTTCCGTGAAAGGGTCCTCCGAAAATTCTGTATGATATGAGGCTATGTGAAAATCAGGGTTTTTCAATGGATACTGCTCTTCCGCAGAAGGCACGGGTTCACCAAGGTCCAATTCTTCCACAAGATTCAGAGGAGGTATACCTTGTTGTCATCGAAACAGACGGCATGGGTCAGATGACACCATGGTGACCTGTTTAGTTTTAGAAATTTTAATAAATTTTCATGTATTATAAAGTCTTAATGACAGTAACCACAGAACTAAAAAATAAAAAAAGGACTCTCTAAAATCAATCAACAAGCAGCCAGAATAGGGTGCCCTGTCTGAGTACTACAGTTTCCTGGTGATGAAATCCAGTATCACAATAGTATACAGAGAGGGTTGGTCGAAAGTACAGTTACGGTCACTCTAGAGCTTCACCCGAACCTCAGAAGATGGGTGTAAGCACTCTCGTGAAGATGAGTACCGTCCTAAAGACCGAAGACAGAGTGGGTCCGCCTGTTTCAGGTACCAGGACAGCCTGTCCCAGTCACCTTGTGTAAGTCCCTAAAAATTATGGCCAATAAAGATACCTCAAATCACAGACATCATTAGGGGGGTCCACGGTCAAGGACAGCATGCTATATGGGAAAAATACCTAGATCCCTTATCTAGTTTCGACATCCCCGAAGGGAACCCCAATATATAGCATACCCACCGGATGCAGTCGAAGGTGGGCTACCTTCTTGTCCACCCAAGTGTTGTCTCGCGTTGAGCTCTGGTAAAGGAACAATCCTGATAATATGAGTGCACTAATATTTTTCTCGTTAATGACTCTAGTCTCAAGTTTTGAGATCTTGGGTGATTTTCTCACTTTTCCTAACCCAAGATCCTAGCCTGAACTACTGTTGGTGTGAGCTCAAAAAGAGTAATGTGATTGATTTTATTATCGCTTGATTCTTAGTGTACTTGATTATTCGTCTTGCAGAGGGGGAGTGGACGTATGAAATGTAATGGGACTCTGACTCAAGAAACCATGAAAAAATATGCTCTAAATATTCAATTCGATGAAGAGTATTTCTACAAGGAGAGGTTTCTTTTCAAAATCCATGCACTAACATTCAAATAGCATAGTTCAACTTTAAAAGATTCAGACATCTCTTTTCCTCATCTTAACAGTCTTTTAACTAAAATTTTCAGAATTAATTCAGCTAGATGCAGAAAAACTAAAAAAAAAAATTCTTCTCTAAAAAGTGAATGTTTTTTACACTAACTTTTCAAACAAGAGCAAATAAACAGAAATGCCAACTTAGTAAACAAGCACAGGGATACAGTCAAGGAGGGATACTGATGGCCAAAAAACTCTAAAACCAAAACACAATCACAGGAGTGAACAGCAAATTTTGGCTAAATAACGCACTGTCTCTGAGTAAAGACAGTGTTAATCCAGAGACTAACGCACTATGTTTAAGCAAGCCCACGTTATAATGCACTGGAACACCAATAGAGGTAGCGTTAGCCAGGGTAAAGTTCTTCAGATGGTCAAACAGAAATAGGATTGAACTCTGTGAGCTTTTGAAATGTCTACTGGGCATAAATACTGGTCAGAACGATCTATGAACAGAGGAAAGAAGAAAGGGGGAAAGATATAGTCTAGAAACTATGGGGAAATCCCCAGCGGAGTCGCCAATTTTGCTATAGGGTAAAATTCTTGGGTTGTTGGTTTTCTAGTATCCCTCTAAGGGCTTTCCGGTGCCTGAGGCAGACAGTAATATTAGTTGTATATTTCACAAAGAAGGCATATACATGTTCATATAAACTTAAATAAATTTATGGAATAAGATGGAAGATTACCTCTTTAATGATCTTGAAGTCTTTTGGAGAGCGTTGAACAGCGAAGCAGGGATCCTTCTTCACCAGCTCCAAATCTCGACCCTGCAATCAATCAAAGCACCCGTGTAATCTCTACCATAACATACATTTCCTATCAATTCAGTCAATATATGATAAACATTTAAACAATGCACATCTAATCCATTCATCTCATGCTATATAAATAATCAAATGAAAATGAAAATATCAACGCATAGAATGGAAAAAACAGATACAGTTCTATTAATTGTAAAAAGGGGGATTACAACCGTCAGTAGCACCAAGCCCTCCTCAGCCTTCCAATCTCTCTATCTCTCAATGTGGTGATGCCTTGGTCAACAAGTTCTCAATGAACCTCTTTTACTGTTGACCTTCACACTACAACAATAATTCTCTACTTCAAAAGTATTCAAAACTTTGACAATCCTTCGACCTTGAACCAAGAGCCTTCAGCTCCATTTTATAGGAGATGGAGAGAGAAATAATTGCCCTTCTCCTTCCACCAGTTCTAAATAGAAAAAACCAAGATGTTTCCTCAACTTCCATGATTTTTCCTTTTTTGAGAGTTCAGTTGTTTTTGGCAAGGCACAATAAGAGATTAGTGCTTTGCAGTTTCCTTTTTGTACTGAATCTTTTATGAGAAAAAGCTGGAAATTCAAATCATTCTCTGCGGGTTTTTCCCATTCCAAACTTAGAACATGGGTAACGCTGCCCTCTAGTGTAAACAGAGCGTTTCCCTAGCCACTAACGTGGCCCATTCATTGATCAGGTGCGTTAGAACACTCATGTGTTGTTATAGTGGTGCGTTATCTTGGCAGAAGTAGGTTTAGTTTAGGTCTTTGTATTCCTTCCATATTTATCTTCTTTTCTGAGCTGATGAGGAGGTTTTTTTACCTGTAACAAAGGTATGGACACAGCCATCCAGCAAAGAAGGATCAACAAGTAGACTCAGGTATGGTCGCAGCCATCCAATCAAATGAGTCATGTAACCAATCATGATAATACACAAAGAATCTGTAGCCTAGACTTTATCAGACAAGCTCCAGGGTCTTGCACTCCATCTCAACCCAAACAGAGTACAAGTCCGAGCATGCGAATAAGTGAGCTGAAGTTGAACATGCAAGAACATCACCTGATTACCAGCCAATAATGAAAGTTGTTAACAGACGTGAGAGGAACCACCAATAATGATGATGGCTCTCAAGGTACAAGAGGTACAATCCACGGAACGTGAATAGTGAGTTGGCATCGAAAACCTGCAGAATCATTCGATCGAAGGCAAATAATGAAGACCTTGCATCGAATGCGAAGAACCTGCCATTGAGGCATGTAGGCTCCAAGGAACCTGAAGGGAGTCTCTAGATCAGCCTCCTGGATAATGAGCTGAAGTCAACAGGAAGTGATCTTGATCGAAGGTGGGCCATAGTGTTTCCCACATCATCGACACGAGACAGAGGAACATGATTTTTGTGAATCAAGATCAGTGGAGAATCAAAGGGAGGTTGAAAACTGTAGAGGCCAAATTCTCTTGCACATATCGGCGGCACGACACTGGATTTGGCAGTATTTGACATCGAAGTATCTGAGGTCATGATGACGTGGAAAAGAGAAGATGAGCGGTCAAAAGAGATTACCCAAACCCACAGAGGCAAGCAGATAACGAGATGAGATGTCCACAACCCGACACGAATGCAGACAAGCGCCATGTTCAAGAGTGACATACTGCCGACACGATGGTGATACTGGTTCCATTTTCCCCCACCATTTCTGGCGAGTACCCCAATTATTTTTGGAAACAAGCTTGAAGGGGATAGCATATGCTTGCGATATAAGTTTTTCCTTCAGACAAATCCAACCTAGTACATTTAACGAGCCCTAGGAAGGAGGAACTTGAGTAACGTCATTACGACGAAGTCCAATGTCATCAGTTTTTAACAAGTCTGACAAAGGAAGAACTCGATGTCTTTTCATGTTTAGAGAGTTTGAAAAGAAAACAGAAAAGAAAAATCCAGCAGTCCCTTTTCGTAAATAGTCCCACAGATCTGAAAAGGTAGAAAACTATGTCTGAGAGAACCTCCTAGTCACGATAGACTAGGATATTCCTTTTTCGTAAATAATCTATCCCAGCCCGAAAGAGGGGTAAACGTATACTGTGTAGATGTCGTTTCGCAGCCAATTTAACGAGCTCAAAATGACAAGCAACTCGACAATCTTTTCAGTTTTAGAGAGTCAGAAAAGAGCTGAAAGTTGACTCTAGTAGTGACTTTTTTGTGTTTTTACTGAGTCCGAAAAAGTATAAAATACAACTCGTGTCGTCGTCCTAATCGCGTGAAAACCTGTCGCTGCACAAAAAGCAAGTGTAAAACCCATTTTTTGACAAAACATAGTGAAATATTGGAAAAAAAAGTCTCAAAACCTAAATTTGATTTGGAAAATTTATAAATATGACCAATAGTAAAAAAATATTTACTTTTTACCTTTTTACCTCTCTACAGAGCGATAGTGAGTTATTTCCATGGGATCTTGCAGTGACGATCGTGGACAATCCAGTGCACTATTAAGGATCTCGTCTACCATTAGCCATTTTTGAAGCCATTTTTCATAGCTTTTCATTGTCATTTGGCATCCCTGAGGGGAGGATTTTCAAAAACTAGGGCTTCCGGGGTTGGCGTGGGTATCAGGCACGGACCCGCGCCAATCGACCTCTTTTTTGAAAGGGGCCATGCCAGGTGGCGCGACTGTCATCAAAATAGCCGCACCAACCACGCAACCCAATATTCCGCTCAAATTTAACAAAAATTGAGCCTATTGATTGTCATTTTAAATGCCCAAGGGATCTTATAATGTGCTTATGACCAATTTAATGCAGGTATAAAGCAAAAATGGTGATTGAATGGAAAGAAAGGGAGCACGATGAATAAGGTGAGTTGGAAATGGAGAATGAGAAATGCATGAACACTCTTCGAAATTTTGGGTTAAAGAAATTCTTCTTAACACCATGTCTCAGGGCTCAGCCCGAATTATTATAATATTTGATAAGTATCTAGGATGAGGACGAAGAGAAGTTTAAAATTCGAGATCAAGTACTTGAGGTCGAAGTGTCTGATGTGTACTTCATCACTGGATTGTCACGTAGAGGTCCAGTTTCGATTATGACAGGCACTATGCCTTCTGGCGAAAAAATGTCGATAGTCATGGAGAGGGTGTGCCCGGGGGCACAAACGGGATCAGGTAGTGGCAAAGTCGACATCCTTTTTGTTCCTGACCTAGCACTCAGAGTTGTGCTACATACCATTACACGGGCTAAGGGGTCGCAAGCACCGCACAAGGCTACCAAAACACATCTCCTCCTGGAATCCAAGTGCATGAATCCCATAGTGTTTGATTGGGCCACAGTCGTGACTATGAACATCAAACGGCAATTGACCAAATGCAAAAAGGCCAAACTGAAGCAGTTTGGGTACGGGTCAATATTGGTATCGTTCTTCCTAGAAAGGTTACCTATCTTCCAGGGCCAGGGGGCAATAGTCCCAGATCCACCACTGAGAGAGCCATGGATGGCTCGATGGGCAACATTAATGCCCAGGGTAGGGAGCGGCCAGCAGATGTCATGGCGGCCCGAGTTTTTTGGATGGCTCTGAAAACAGTTGATCGTCATAGAGGAATGGCCCTATGCGGGCACTGATTTCACTGGAGACCCAGACCTTCCGCTCCCGGAAGGAGAGGACTGGGATGAGGAGATGGGTAAGAATATTTTTTATTTTTATGAAATTTATGGTTTTTTGGTATACATGCATGTTCTAACAATTGATTCTATATGTATGCAGATGTTGGCCCAGAGAGGCCTGCTGGGATGTCACCAATAGGGAGGAGGACTCAGCTCGCTTATGACCCTTAAGGTGAGGGGGGCGAGGGGGATGCACTGGTACAGAACCTCGACGGAATTACTCGTGGGGTTCCGAACTATGCTCGCCTAGTTGATGTCCCCATGGCTTACTAGAGGCACACCGTAGGGGTGTCGAGTCGCCTCCATCACTTACTGAGGCGGTTGGTGCGAGCAGTGACGTGCTACCATGAGCACCATGCCGATTAGTCGCCTAGGCTTTTATTTGCATATTTTTGAGATACATGTCATCTCCAGATGTAATTAAAACAAACATGTATATTTTTTGGGTTTTATATGATGCACACGCTGCAAACATTCGACATATATATATATATATATATATATATATATATATATATATATATATATATATATTTCTACATGGATCTTTCTTACATATGATGATGTTTTTATAGATTGCGTAAATGTCTATCTAATACCATGTTGGCTACTACATCTATTAGTGTATTCATTCATCTTGGTATATGCTGATATGTGATGTAATCAAAATTTCTTTCCAGTAAACGAATATGTATATATAGTCTTAAAATGCATGGGTGTCTAACTGAATAATGACCATTGAGCTGTAACACTACAAGCTGTGAGTCCAGATATACAAGTAATGCATGGATATCGAGGTTAACGGCCTTGTTCAATAATTCCAAAACGGCACTATATTCTGCGACATTATTTGTAGCAGGCCCTAGACAAGCACCTTGTAAATTAACTAACTCACTTGTAGGATTGTAGATTACCCAGGCTGCCGAAGACAGATTCCTGGTACTGCGGGAGGCACCATCTGCGAAATTTACATAAGGGGTAATAGACATCTGCACAATCAGGAAGACCCAATGAGCAGAAAAATGCTTACAAAGCACACCACACCGCACATGCACAAAAATGAAAAAAATCACCTATGTACATATACTATGCAAGAATGATTCAAGCATAATACTTCTTCAGGTACAACCCATTTCTAGGCTGCGCCAAAGGAAGACCTTCATAATCGATCAGCTCATAAGCCCCATTTTTCAATACACGTTTAACGATATATAGGGCCCATGCACTAGTACATTTGGGGGAAATTTTGACACTTGGTTCCGACGTTTTTGACCAAATGTTGGAAATTTCCCTAAATTTTTTCAATCCCGCCCGAAACTGTCGCTATACCGACGTTTAGAGAAAAGTGTTGCAATACCGACACTTAGACAAAGTGTCACAATTGCGACGTTTGGAGGAAGACGTCACAATTGCGACACTATGCCGCAAAGCGTCGCTATTGTGACGGCTACCTCCAAACGTCGCAAGTGCGACACAATGTCTAAGTGTCGCAATTGCGACGTTTGGAGGCATCCATCACAATAGCAATGCTTTGTCTGCCATCGATATAACGACACTTATATGCGTGCTACATAAAGATTATTTTATTAAAAACTACATTAATGTCTGATATCACGCACGCATTTGCCCTCCGCTCTTGCAGAACAGAATTCGCCCTCAGCTCTTGTGGAACAGCGTTCACCCTCAGCTCTTGTAGAAAAGCATTCGCCCTCAGCATTCGCCATCAATATTCGCCCTCAGCTCTTGCATAACAGCATTCACCCTCAGCATTCGCCCTCAGCTCTTGCAGAACATCATTCACCCTTAGCTCTTGCAGAATAGCATTCGCCCTCAGCATTCACCCTCAGCTCTTGCATAACAACATTCGCCCTCAGTATTCACCCTCAACTCTTGCAGAACAACATTCACCCTCAGCATTTTCCCTCAGCATTCGCCCTCAGCTCTTGCAGAACAGCATTCTCCCTCAGCTCTTGCAAAATGGTAAGTTCTTACTGCAGGCCCTTCCTCCTATAGTAGGGTTGACTATATTTGGGTTTTTTTGGTCAATTCCATTAGATTGTGTTAGGCTATAGGGTTCTCTCTATATCTCTTCCAATGGTCTTTCAGATGAGTTTCAAAGAGGATGTGTAAGATGTGTTTGTGCTTGCATGAATTTGACTCCACCAGTTTCATGAAGTTTAAGCTATGGATTTTAGTTCGACAAACTCATCCATCTCAACACCCAGTAACGAATTTCCCTTGGTCTGATCTATATTGAAGGTGAAGTGCAAAGTGGTAGAGAATGGGAGATCGAAATTCATCAACTTATCACAAGGGTAGTACTCCAGATCGAAAGTGATGAGCTTTAGTTCTCCAGATTTGGGGATTTTCTGATGACATACCAAAGGTCACATCCATATAACCATATCAAGGTCAATGTTGAGATCATTCTCATATAGATATAGGTCACTGATATATAGGGTTAATATCATCATCACTATCCATGGAAACCGAATGGTTACAAAATCTGTGATTGTGGTTGGTTCATTTATAATTATTACCCATTTACAGTAGAGCACAGAAACACTAAATATGGCTCAAGCAGAGCCTTTACAACAGGCAATGGAATTGCAGCTTCTTCATCAATAACCAATAGCTCCACTTGAGAAAAAATTTCATAATCTTGGGGTTGGATATACTACAGAGCAAAAAATTGTAGTTATCATTCGTGCTCCAATATATTAATATACTTTTTACATTGAACTGAAGAAAGGGAAACAAGCAAATGCTAGCCATCATACAATGCTTTGACATAAGAGTTTTGAGTGACATACTTGAAAAAGAACTCATCGACTGATATTTATAATCATTTGAGTTATTCAAGTTAAACACAATGTCAAGAATCAAGATTCAATACCCTCTATTATCTTCATCACCCAATACAAGATTTAAATTTTTCCCAAAGAAACGCTTATTAAATTGGCAGCCATTATTTCTCCCTGCTTTTAAAACCCTACATTTAAATGAAAACAAGCATTGCATTTCAACTACAAAAATATATTAGTGTTCAAGTGTACATGTGTGCATCACTTGTGTAGGGTATTCCTTTTCCACTTTCACATTATCCAAGAATGTGTGCGGTATAGTTCATATTTTTTGTGATTTAGATTATCTTGAAAAAGGAAAGGTAAATTATTTCCCATGGAAAAAGAAGGTTTTCCCTTTTTACTACTGGAAATGGTACAACAAAGTTCCATTTATACCCGAAACTCCTATGAAACAGGAACCAAATAAAGGCCATGTCCTCAATGGACATCATTTGGCTTTGAAAATGTCCATTGCACCATGTTGTTTCTTATATTACATCACGATAGTTTCTTAGGTGATTTCTTGTTTCTTGAGATGAAAAACAACCAAAGAAATTGTGAAGATCCTTTCAAGAAATAAATGACCATTTCTCAATCATATCTCAACTATTTTTTATTTTATTCAATGGTTGCTTACTTTGAGAGAAATTTGACACTTTTATAAGGAATATAACATAAAAACACAAAATGGGAAGGAATTGATGAGGTATATGACCTTTAGTTGTTGTAAATTAAGAATTGATAATACACGATGCATGTTCTGTACTACAAACTAGATTCCTTCCTGGAGTTAGGACACAGAGTATTGAATCAAAGTTGTAGTTTCTAACTTCTTGTATTGGTTCATCAATCTTGAAATTCAGACATTGCATGTCTTCATTTCTTCATGTTTGAATAATTTGCATTATATCATACAATAGGAAATTAGGAATTATGATTATTATTACTTTATGGATCTATTAAGTTACTTTTAAGTTTGCATGGTTTAGTGTGAAATTATTCTTGTGTGCCCCTAGGCCCAGGTGAAGGAATTCCAAGGACTAAGAACCATAGTTTTTAAATGGTATTGTTTCTTATACCCAAAAACCCCTCAACGTCACTTCTTATTAGTTCTTAACAATAGTGTTGTAAACAATTTTAGAATTGATATAGCAAAATCTCTCACTTCTCAAGATAAAGTCCTAAAGCTAAAGTGTGATACCATGTGTAATTCAATAGCCCCATTGTCACCTCACCAACCTCTTTTCACTTCGGGCTAGCTCTCCTCCAACTCAAGGGGGGTTCTCCCTAGTAGATGTTAGGGATCTAATGGCCCAACCAAACCAAGTCAAGAGCCCCCTAGCTCTCTATGTTTACTAGTATAAATCAAAATATTTAACAATAGGGTCAAACATGCATCCTGAAGATAAAATTGCCAGGGTATTTTTGGGTAATTTCAAAGGGAAAGTCCCCAAACACATATAATCAAGGAATTATAACGTGATTTCAAACATTAAATATCAACAAAATCGTTTAAAGGATATTGAAAGGAAAAAGGTGATGGAAGATATAAAGTGCCTTACTTAAATGCTCTAAGGATTTTTCAATAGTTGCTCCAAAAGCTTCACTTCAAGGCCCTTCAAGATCGTCTCCAACAATGCTATACCATCAGCTTCAACAATGTTGCTCCCAAAATGTCCTCAAGGTCTTCACAACAAGTTTACTAGAAGTTGCTCCAACAATATATTCAATAAGGTCTTCATTTTCAACTCGTCTCTTGTTTGGGTGCCTTAATGTGCAATGACATGTTTCCAGGACTGAATTCAATGCAAGGCATATTTGAAACTCTAACTCTGTCTTTTGGTGTCTTATTAGAAATTATTTCAGTTTTCATTTTATGTTTCAAGTTAGATATAGTTTTCAAGTTTTTACATTTATAATTTTATTTCAATGTGGCAGACTAATCAGGGCAGTACAGGAACAACCCTGAGACGAGATGATCGCGGAAAGAGGCCAGCCAGCGGAAGAACATGTAAAGTGCCAGCATTGCTCTATCTTCAGGTATTTTATTTATTTACATAATTGAAATAATATTAATTTTGTTCAAATATGTAGACACCTAGCCATGGTACGCTTGAGGATTCCCTCTATGAGGAAGAGCTTTCTTCATGCCCATCTCCAGCGCTCTTGTTGCGAAAAAAGGCACGAGATGCAAGGTCGGAATTTAATACTTTGATAGACACGCCTCAAACACCTGAAACAAAAGAGAGGATAAAACAACTTATGACCCAGCTAGAAACATATCAGGTAATAATAAAAAGTCAAAAGGATATTTTTTTGTTCTGCATGAGATGAATTGTGATAGTTTGATTTTTAATTTTTACATTGACTAAACTAACAAAAATTTCTTTTGTATGTAGCGTTTTCTGGCACTTGTTGAACCCGATGTTGGTGGTAGTGGGACACAAGGGCAAGATATTGCCCAGTAACCCTCTCGTACACCTTCTACTCCTTTAGGTGCCAGCCAAGAAACACACCCTGCCCAAGAAGACACCCAGCCAACCGTTGAACGTGTTGGCAGTGATGAGGTTGATATAGCCAACTACATTATTGTGTTTCTTGGAGCTACATGTGTCAGCTCCATAGGGACCGTTAATGGCACATTGTTGGTGAACGATGAAGGTGTCCCTATAAAGCACGTACAACTCCCAGGTAAATTTTAATATTTTAACTATTTCATGTACTCTATCTAAAACATATTTATCATTATTTTTATTTTTAAATTAATAATAATATCTTTTTTTTCTATGTAGGAAACAATGAGTTATACAGGTTTTTGGAGAGCCATGCGTTGGTAATTTTTGGCCCAACCATATGCACAAGGTGGAATTCCCAGAATTCCAACCTGAAAAAAGAACTTCTAGATTATCTAGAAGCCCTTTTTGGGGTCGGCACATTTTACAGAACAACGGTGGCTCGAGTAGCCGAAAAATATTTGAAATATACCAGGGACACCTATAGGACACAATTGCAATTTAACTCTAGATACGAGCGTCCTCTCGTAGTTCCAAAGAGTGAGTGGAGAGCACTCATCCATGACAGAAAAGAGAAAAGGGCAAAGAAAGAAGGAAAAATGCCAACTGGACCCGCAAGGTAAATTACGTCATATCTAACTTCAATATTTTGATGCTAGGTTGCCTGACACCTCGAAGGCAACCAAAGCTAGGATTGAAAAAAAGGGCCATCACAAGCTAGGCCAGGGCAGCTACTTGAAATTAGCCGCAACAATTGTAATTAAGTAGCTAAACATATTATAATTAATTGTATCGCCTTCCAACATTTTTGTAATCCTATCAAATATGATTAAAAATACACAATAATATGTAATGTAGGGTGATGACTTCGGAACAGAAACTACAGAGGAAGATAAAAATATCGCTTTCCATTTCGGCTATCAAGTCGTAGTTGAACGTCGCAGAAGCTTGGGGCAGGTCCCAAGATCCAGAATGCTTGATAAGGTAAAACATTAACCTTTCAATATGTTTTTTTTCATCCATAAATTTAATGTCTAACAACTTTGTTTAAATCAGGGGAGCAGCACTACCAATGAGGAAAATAACCCAGTTTTAGAGCCAGATGTAGATGATCCTCACGTGCAACCTGATCATTGTAGTGGGGACCAGGCCAACAATGCTACTATCAGTGAGAGTCGTGATGGTAATTAATTTCCACTTATAATTTTTTCTAATTATACCTTGATGTTTGTCCTTATAACGTTTTTTTTTTTAAATGATAGAGAATTTTTCCCTTGAGGATCTTACCACCAAAGAGGAAGACAGGGCAATAGTCCCAATGGCGACAACTGGTGCACCAGGTAAATAATCTCATTGCAATTTTTTTTATTAATATTACCGAACTAGTTCAATGTTATTTAAAAACTGACAATTAAAATTTAATATTATCTGTTTTTTTAGGCGATGCCCCATCACTGGATGAGACCAGACATCGTGACTACGCAACTAGGTTAGCAGTGCGGGTCGAAAGGCACGAAACAGGAGCAGAGCACGATGATATTGATGATGTAATTAGGAGCTTTAGAAATAGGAAGAAGAAAAATAAAATTTGATAATGTAAAATATTGTATTATTATAAGACAAACATTACCATACTTGGAACGTTTTTTGTGTTATATAAAAAACTCATTTATCATACTATTTTTATGTCAAGCATTAATTTCAATGTTTCCTTGTGTACTTTTTGTTGAATTGTTTTTTATTAGTTATTGAATATTTTTTTTTATGCTCATGAAAGTAAAAAATGAAATATAGATTGGGTATTGGGGAATTGAGAGTGATGTGAGGGGGGGGGAGGGGCCATAAGAGCTTCCACCTTCACGTGGTTGGCCCTGTTTAGTAGAGAATAATTTATTGGAGCGATTTAATCTTGGATCAAACCACCCTCGATCCAGTGTAGCAACAAAAAAGTCACTGTTGACTTAGTTGCTACTCTTTCAGATCGTGGGAGGCTTGTTCCAAGTTCATGCGACTCCAATAAATTGTTCTTGAAACGAAAAGGAGCTTATTCATGTATGTTTTGAAATTTTCAACATATGTTCTAACATTATCATAAGAATGCATCTTAGAGTAAAAAATACTACATCAATTACTTGTATTTATTGTATAGATAATGATGGATTTTGATTGACTTGGAAGTGCAGGTACAAATCTTCTTGCATCATGAGCAATACAACTTGTCAACTAGGGTCATGTCCAGGATATTTTTTCTTGTGCGCTTGACCAAGTTCGTAATGTCACATTTTTTAAGTTCCTTTAGAATTCATAATTCAATATTAAGCTTGTTCATGATTATTATCTAGGTTTTTTGTATGTGTTTTTTCATCTATTTGATTGTAAGCAACTCTGCATGTTTCCTGTTGTTCACTATGATTTCTCCCACTACCACTCCCAGGATGAATCCGACTTTATTGTTACATAGGTTACTTTATTTTTACTATGATTTCTCCATTTACGATTTCATAGGTTACATCATGTAAAATTGTCAATCTCAGGTTGGTGATGAGCTTTAGTTCTCCAGATTTGGGGCTTTTCTAATATTTTCTCCCTCATGTCATTCCTGCATCACCTCATTGTTTGAGCATGCCAATTTTCTACCATTTGTACCAATTGGCACATGTCAATCTCTGAGTGGTGCCACATTTCACCTATTTTCGGCCCACTTGACCACCTGAAAAACTCAAATCCACACACCATGTGTCTTTATCATGGAGTGCCACATGTCCTAGATATTTAGGCCGATATGCCTTCTGTTATGAAAGAGATCAATTTTTTTTCGTCAACACTTCTTATCTAGGCACGACACCTGTTACTTGTTTAATCTGAAGGTCACAGTCTCTCGGGTTACCTTCTAGGTTTGACATACCACTGGTTTCTAGTATATTTCCATGGAATCGGTCTGAAAATACCAGCAACAATCCACACACCTACAACCGTCGACAGACCTGCCATTTTAGTAGTTGCATTTCCGCAGCTGTAAATACACCTGCCGTTTTAGTTGTTGCATTTCGGCAACTGCCAATACACCTGTCGTTTCATTCTCCTAGACTCTGTGTATGCATATTTTTCATATAATTTTATCATGAAGTTGGCTGCAGTGCTTTGACATGCCTTTGAATATTTTTGCAGGTTAGAAGACATTTCATGCCAGAGCTATTGAATAGACTTGATGAGATAGTTGTATTTGATCCTCTTTCTCGTGATGAGCTCAGAAAATTTGCTAGACTACATATGAAAGATGTAGTGATTTGTCTTGCAGAGAGAGGTGTTGCTTTAGGGGTTGCAGATGCTGCTTTGGATCTTGTTCTTCAGGAAGCCTATGATCTTGTAAGTAATCACTTTGTTTTGCTTTCTTTCTTATTTAGAGTCTATCTTGCTAGGGGATGTGCCCGTTATGGTTTGTTATGAGACCGTTGTCAATTTCATCACCGTCCCTCATAATATGTTTGATTGTGTTTATAAATAATAAACCATTATTACACCAAACAATAAACAATTAACTGTACTATGAGTAATATGATATCTTGAAATAATTCTCATTATAATTTCATAACCTCTGCTCTCACTTGGTGGTGTCTATATCACTAAGTGTGTCTTCTTTAAAATTATAGTTACAGCAAACAATGAACAATCAACTGCATTGTGAGTGATATCTTGTAATAATTCTTATTATAATTTCCTAACCTCTACTCTCACTAGGTGTCTATATCACTAGGTGTATCTATTTTAAAATTATAGTTTCAATGGTAGATAAATTGTTATCTTAAAATTATAGCTTTGATGGTGATACCTAG
This sequence comes from Pinus albicaulis, assembly GCA_034641835.2. Taxonomy (NCBI): domain Eukaryota; kingdom Viridiplantae; phylum Streptophyta; class Pinopsida; order Pinales; family Pinaceae; genus Pinus; species Pinus albicaulis. Next base: position 128,581,603 of record CM076571.1, on the reverse strand, counting down.
TGATTGATAATGCAGTTTGAAGTAGCTTTGGCTTTGACTAATATAGTCTCAGGAACCTCTGAGAATACAAAGGTTGTGATTGACTACGGGACACTTCCTATATTTGTGGAACTTCTTACCTCTGGGAATGATCATGTTCGAGAACAGGTAGCACGTTTATTTTAGAGGCATAAAATTATTCTTCCCAACTATCTTTATATGTTTGTAATTTTGGAATTTGATTTAAAAAACTAGTACCCAACTTTGAGTTCAACTAATGTTCGTGTAAGGCTGTTTGGGCTTTGGGAAATATTGCTGGAGACTCTGAAATGTTTAGGGATATTTCCCTTAGTCATGGAGCTCTGAGAAAGGTGCTTGCCCAGTTGAATGATACTGCCAGAATTTCAATGATAAGAAATGCTACATGGACTCTGTCAAATTTTTGTCGTGACATAAACCCCAGCCACTATTCAAATAGGTAAGCAGAATACATTTTTTGCCTCTTCTTCTTAGTTCGCAGATACTATGGATTTTTTTTATAGATCTTGGTGCTTGGTAGATTTGGACGTAATATGGACCTAGGCACTTGTTCATTACAATGACTCTGTCATCAGGTTTTAGAAAATGCTCAGAAATTTGGGTTTCACAAGGGGATTACCCTTGCTTGCAATTATCGATTATCAATCACACTCAAAAAAAGTCTTTCGTAGCATTGCTAAGCTCTTTGTAGGTGAATTTCCGAGGCAATTTCACAATATCTGAACTAAATTTGTTCGTCCTTTTCAATACTCTACGCTTGTAACAGAACCAGACAAACAATCTAGCGGCCAATGCAACAACAACAACACCTCCTGTTGCAATGCCTGCAATTCACCCTCTCTGCACGCATGAATGACTATGGCACCCTCTTTTGTGAACAGGTACTAGAGTTGAAGGTACTGGTTTCGATTAGGATCGTGGAATTCAACATCCAAAATAGTATCAAATTCCACTGCAATAGTATTCCCCGGCGAGGTAAAAAGTTCATTGAGACCTATTGGACTCATCACCCCCAAATAGCCTCCAGGGCTACCCAAAGTGTGATCATCTTTGTTGCTGAGTATATTTTTATTTTTTCAGTGAGAGTTTAGGATTTCTCTAACATAGCTTCAAAAATCCGATTCAGTGCCTGCTTGAATATCGTCACACAATAATCATGGTTTGGATTGATGAGCATGCTCTGAATGGTTGGTTGATTCATAAGAACCACCAATATAGTCATCTTGAGATATTTCAGAAGTTTTCTCGGGTTTCCTTTTTCACCATTTCTAGTGGGTGGGATGGTGTGGGGTGATCCATCAATACTGGTGCTCTTGTAGTAGGGAATTTGTTTTTGGGGATATAAAGGAGCATTTTATGTAGATATCCCTTTGGATGCATTCACAGATGGGCACGAGAGGTCAAGAATTTAAATTAAAAATATGCAACCTCTAGCATGACAACCTGAAGGCCGCAAGAGACACTGGTTAAAGATTGTTTTGTGTTGGCCTTAATATAGTCGTGATTTCTTTCTATTATCTTAACGCAAATATATAGTCTAGTCTCATTAAAATGAGGATTGTGGTTGTATTTCTCTTTGGTTGTTTCTCTCTTAATGCTCCAGAAGTTGCCAAAAGTTGCGATAGTTGTTTATTTTTCCTGTTACAACTTAAAAGTGGTTTTTAGCAATGGGAGTCATGTTTTTTAAGGTTCATACTAATATGAATATCTTTTAATTCTATATTCAGGATAAAAGAAGATGGCCTCTGTTTTGGGCAGTATGACAACAATTGCCACATCTACCTCATTGGGTAACAATGGAAAGCGGAAGAAGTTGGGTGCAATGTTTGATAATTATGGCAGAAAATTGTCTTCTCTTTCAGTTTTATCACCCATTTCCTTTAATCGCTCAAGCAGAAGAGGGACTCTGAGATTACGCGACAGAGAGAAGGTAGTTAATACAAGAGCTATGGAAAAGGAGTTGTACTTCAACAAGGATGGCTCAGTGACAAAAAAATTGCAGGTCAGAGAAAAAATTATGTTTAAAGGAAGGTCACCTGCACGTGAAACTTCACTGCGGTGGATCTTTCCTTGTCCACTTATATTCGATTTTAATGTGTTATTTTAATTTTTCATGGAGGGTTGTTTTGGCATATGGTCTGGCATTCAATTGCACACTTACTGAAAGCATTTTCAATTTGTCTTGCAGGCGGTGTGAACAAACTTGCTGATCTTGTTGGAGTCACCCTTGGGGTGAAGGGAAAAATGTTTTCTTGGAGAGCAAGCATGGTTCTCCAAAAATAGTTAATGATGGTGTGACAGTAGCTAAGGAGGTAATTTGTAGATGTGTGCTCTGGTTTTCTTTTTAACGTTGTATTAGTTCCCCCTCTTAAATGTCTTATATTTGGTAGGCATAATTTGAAAACTCAAAGGTGAAAGGAAACATATTTGTTACCCGGTGGTCTACTTGGCCTATGGACTAGCCACATTAGAGTAATGCATAAATATTTTCACAACAATAAAAGGAAAGGGTTATGGCTGAGTCAAATTTTATTGTTATTGACATTGTAATGAAATGTATCTCAATGCTATGGTTTTGGCCTTTTTATTGGTTGAATTAGAGGACCCAGTTGAAAATATTGGGGCCAAGTTGGTAAGGCAAGTTGTGGCAAAGACAAATGATTTAGCTGGGGATGGAACCACAACATCTGTTGTTCTTGCACAGGGTTTAATAAGTGAGGGTGTAAAGGTAACTTTTTTTCGATAGTACTGGATTAAGATCATCTATTCATTTTTGTAGGGTCTTATGGTGTGTGGCTTTTTAGTTTTGGGTTGGGCTTATTGAGTCTAAGATAGTTTGAGTGAAAAAATTGCTATCAGGTATTAAAAAAATTTGGTTCTTTTGTCAAAATTTATGAGCTTGTTAGGAAATACAAAACTGACAATGGTTGTATCTTAAATTTGTGGAAAATAATTTGAAATGAAACTTTTTGTTTAGGTTTTTGCAGCAGGTGCAAACCCTGTATAAATTACTAGGGGCATTAACAAGACAATAAAGGCCCGTGTTTCGGAACTCAAAATTTTGTCAAAGGAGGTAAACGCTTGCCTTTTGAGTAGGCTAGTTTTCCTTTTTGCTGATGGTTTGGTGTATCTAATTGAATTAGTTGCCTAAGGTATTTGTGGTTGCAAAATCCTTTTCATTTTTCATATAGTATTGGCCTTGTGGAATACATTTGATTGTGTGGTCTTGTTATATCTACAACATTTGTAGTTGTTTATTCTTATGGCCGAGGTGCACTTTTATTATGGAAATAGTTGATGCAATATTATCATTTAATCCTTACTGCGGGGAAGCATGTTGAGAAGTTTCTTGTGAAACATTTGGTATTCAAAATGACACTTGATCCTATACAGCATCATGCACTTGACTTCAAAATTTATATTCAAAGTGTGCCAGACAATTCTTGCAAAATTTCAAATATTTATGTTGTTTTAAACCATTATCTTTTTCATGTATTGGATGCTAAAAATGAGAAGAAGACTTTGGTATGAAACCAACTGGTGAATAATTTCCAGCAAAACAACCACTTCCAAGACATGATTTAGAAGTAGAACATATGTACTTATGAAGCATAAAAAGATATCCTTGATGTATTGTCAATGTTTGGCTAGGGTTATTTTGGAGAAAATAACTCCTTATTCCTAGAATAGTGATCTTCAATACAAGTAAATGCCAGAGAAGAGAGATCATCGTGTGACATAAACCTATTAACAAAATTGAACGGGGAATGATTATTAATTATGGCATACTAAGTTGTCAGTGATTTTGACTATTTGTCTTTAACATGTAAAAATGTTAAATTCCAAACTTACATCATCATGGTTTGGCATCATGAGCTTGATTAATTGTCCACCATGTTCATAATTTCATTGTTGTATTCATATCTATAAACAATGTTTCAAATGATAATAAAAAAGTTCTATAAGAAAAATACAGACCTCCATGTTGCTGCTCCTTGTGAGACAAAGTCAAAATTGCATTACCCAATCTGACACATAAGAATCTCCTATATCCCGGTGGTATGTATCCAAATTCTTATAATAGTGTCTTCAAGACTTATGTTGACATTGCCAATGAGATATTTAAGTAATGAAAGATGGAGCCTTCTTCATTGTTGTATATGTAACAGTCTTTTATTAATATAAAGATTGATGGTTTTGTCTTTTTGAAAATGAAATGTAAAAATAATTTATTGTGGTCAATTGAAATTTTTTTTTTTTAAGCTTTTCATTATGGAAGGGTGACATAGATATATGCCCTTCTAATTGAAATTCGAACCTACCCTTAAAATTTGATCACTGTGTGGGACCTTAACAAACAATAAAACTATTCTGTCGCGCGTTATATAAAACATATAACAAAACCTTTGTCAAAACTTCAAACGAACCCTTTAGCCGTGGAGCCCGTCGGACTTCAAACAACGATAAACCATAATTCAAATCAAATTCGCGTTCCAAAATAGCCTGCTAACGTCGACCAATTTTGTGACGCGAAAGCCAAACGAATTTTGCCCTAATATTTTTCGGGTCCGAATTTGGGCTGGCGTACGGAGAGAGAGTTGTGACACGAATTTCTTATCAAATTTTCCCTAATCTTTTTCGGGTCCAGATTTCCACTGCACGAGCGTCCCAAACAAAGATCCACTCCAATCAATTTCTACCAGGTGTCCTCAATCAAAATTTTCCTTGTTCCCGGATGCGGGTGCATTCGATGGCGTTTAAGGCGATGGGACATAGATGTGGCGATTTCATATCAATCGCATTAAGTTTTAACGATGTTCAATCAGCCGATATTTAAGTTCCAAGGTTTTCACATCAAATCGCATTAAGTTTTAACGATGTTCAAGATCAGACCTCCACTCCTGTTAGTGATTCCGCATGCTCCAATATGCTCCGGCCTTCGGCTCTCATCAATGAGAGATTTATGACGGGCGTTCTTTGATGCCATTGCAGTCGGGTCGATAAAATGGTGTTTCTCTATGGTTTTTCAGACAAGCCGCAACCTTTGAATTGCAGATGCTCTCCAGTTGTTGGGTTACACTGCCTGCTCACTGTGACAAGAAGGAGAAGCCAGATGAACTACTGCTTAGACCTTGGTGCAAATCTGCATTTCTCTCGTTCTGGTCTGTGTCTTTCTTCCTCGGTTTTTTGGAATCCTGCTTCTCCGTCTTGTCTTGTGCCCATTGTTGAGACTGCACCCATGCCTCGCCTGCATCAAAGGATGCATTTCCACAGGGGGAGAACTAGAGGTCAACCCCTGCGCGCTCCCTCCAACCCCTCAATCGAGTCGTCTTCCCAGTCCAGTGATTATTACGCAGGTCGCTATCCAAACACTAGAAGTGGGCAGGGTCGGGTTCTAGGATCTGGCCACCGTATGGGCTCCCCTTCTCCTCATTTCCCCACTGCTTCACCTTCTCCCACAATGCGCACTGCGCTTTTTTCCTTTAATTTCTCTCTGAACCGCCCACGAATCACAGCTTATATCACTGTGGTTTTTTGTGAGGAGGCCCAAGCGGAGGAACAATGCACCCGTCCGGTGGGTCTGAGCTCAGAAAAATCCGGCCAGCATTCGAGCTTTCAGGAGGGGAGCAGTGGCGTGAATGTGGAGATAGCACCTGGCAATCCTGGACCTTCCGAAGGATGGTGCTAAATCGTCGAGGAACCATCAGAGGAGTAGTTTGATTAATTTGGTTTTCTTGCTTCGCGGCCCACTTAATTGGGCATGTTTTAGATTATATTACCATGTTGGACCTCTGTAATATTTTTGAATTTTGTAAACGTTCAACACTGGTTTCCCCGTATGAGGGTAGTCTTCTTTTTTTATTTTTTGATGACAAATTTTCCATAAGTCTGGGCAATGTTTTTGACTTCGGTCATGCTGTAATTTTATTCCCACTATTAATAGATTAACTTTACTTAGAAAAAAAAATGTTGCCCTGTTTCTATTTTAAACTTGTTTTTTGAAATACAGAGCCATGTTTATAGGATTTTTTATAGTTGAAGCGTTGCGGGGTGGTTTATTATATTAATATTTCACGGTCGAATTATGTTCATAACAATTGGAAAAAAAAATGTTGCCCTGTTTCTATTTTAAACCTGTTTTTTGAAATACAGAGCCATGTTTATATGATTATTTATAGTCGAAGCGCTGCGGGGTGGTTTATTATATTAATATTTCACGGTCGAATTATGTTCATAACAATTCGAAAAAAAAAAATGTTGCCCTGTTTCTATTTTAAACCTGTTTTTTGAAATACAAAGCCATGTTTATATGGTCTACGTATTATACTCTTTCTTTGTATATCTACAGGAAAATTTTTGCTATGAACAGGGTGGATTCTGTAGTGGGCTACTAATGGAAACAAGCGAGCCTGAACCTTACATCTCGGATGCAACAGATGGTTACCAATTTTGGAATCAAGTGAGCCTGATCTTACAAGCTGGCCTAGGTTTCTGCAGATGGTTTTTATTTCCGGGAACAAGGGAGCCAGAACATACAATCGACCCTGGGTTTATACATATTTTTGCTCTATCATAGATGCTTTCTGTGTGAGGCGTATATCACCAGTACATTTCTCTGCTCATTTCCTGTATCCGCTTTATGATACTATTTTATGTGTTGACAGGTTATCACTCTGCCTTCAAAACTAGAGATGTTGGTCTATGTTGTTGGTTTATTGATATGGTCTGATGGTATTTTTATATTTTGGACATATCACACTCCTCACATGATTAGCATTTTTCTTTGTTCAAGGATTTTGGGTACTTTAATTTGTATTTTTAATAATGGACGTCGGTACTCTATCTGTTTCTTTACTATTCTACATACTGTTATTTCACTTCCTTATAGATGCCTCGGGCATATTTGGATGCTTTCTCAGATTGTTAATAATCTCCATGTGGACCGTTACTGGGTTTTATATCATGTCCTTGTATGTGACATGGGGTATTTTTCTATCATTTTCTGGGGTGGGACTTCCACTTTTCTGGATGGATATTTGGGTTCCAATCTTCAGATGTGAAAATGTAATGACTTCATGGACTGTTTTTCTTCATATAATATATTCAAAACAGCGTTTTTTATCTTGTGAAAAAAAAATGATTGTTTATAGTCGAAGCGCTGCGAGGTGGTTTATTATATTAATATTTCACGGTCAAATTATGCTCATAACAATTGGAAAAAAAAAATGTTGCCTTGTTTCTATTTTAAACCTGTTTTTTGAAATACAGAGCCATGTTTATATGATTGTTTATAGTCGAAGCGTTGCGGGGTGGTTTATTATATTAATATTTCACGGTCATTGGAATGCCCACAATTCATAACAAATATTGGAGATTTACTGTCCTGTTTTAAAGTTTCATTTTATTTTTTAAAAATTGAACCCGTCGTCGGTATACCAACGCTTGGTAAGCATCGGTCTTCCGACGTCTTGAACGATTTTCGTCAGTCTTGTGACGTCCGTCGATATTGCGACAATTATTCCTAGGGTCGGTATTGCGATGCTTTTGGAATGCGTCGGTCTTGCGATGCTTCTGGGACACGTCGGTCTTGTGACACTTTTGCAATGCGTCGGTCTTGCGACACTTTTGTACAGCATCAGAATTGTGACAACTTAAAAACGTCGAAAGAGTAACAGTATAAAAACGTCGGAAGAGCGACGTTCAAAACGTCGAACCACATTTCGTCAGAATTGCGATAGTTTACAAACGTCGGAAGAGCGATGTTCAAAACGTCGGACCACATTTCGTCGAAATTGCGACAGTTTACAAACGTCGGAAATGCGACGGTTTGGGAAACGTCGAAAGAGCGACGCTTGTTTGGAAGCGACGGAAAAAGTGTCAGTAGTGCGACACTTTTTCAGTCCGTTAGAATTGCGACATAATGGAAAACCACGTTTTTCCCGTCCTCAAATTGTCGCTCCTGCGACGACTATGTGTCAGAATAGTGACGAAGTGGCCGTCAGAAATTGGGCCAAATTTTCTAGTGATGCCACATAGGTTGGAATTTTCCTACCCCAAGCTTATCATGAACCTGATCATATAAGAGGATGAGGTCTCCTTCGATAAAGGAGCGCGGAGAAACCGTCTGATCGAAATGAGATTTAACCCGCTTTTTCTGTGCCTTGATAACCAAAGCAGCCAAGCGGCGAGTTTCATCCAGTATTTTGAGATATAGGAGACGTTCTTCCTCCGGGGAAGTATCGAGCAGTAATTCCACAACCAACTTTAGTGAAGGGATCTCACATTCAACTAGAAGAGTAGCTTCCAGACCATACACCAACTGAAATTGTGTGAATCCGGTCGCACTCTTCACCGACGTTCGATAGGCTCAAAGAGCTAAAAACAACTGGAGATGCCAATTCTATTTGTGTATACCAGTTGTTCGTTGAAGCATTGTGACAAGAACTTTGTTCATGGCTTCAACCTGGCCATTTTCCTGAGGGTAATATGGCATCGAGCTATCGTGACGCAAGCCAAACTTCGATGTTAGCTCTACCATCCTGTAGTCTCGAAAATGAGAGCCATGATCAGTGATTATGGCTTGAGGAACGTCGAAACGCGTGATCACATGGTTGAAAATTAACTGAGCAGATGTCTTACCATCTATGGCCAATGTAGGCATCGCTTAGGCCCACTTGGTGAAGTAATCTACGGCAACGATGATATAAGCATGCCCCCCGACCGCGTGAGGGTTACATGTCATAAAATCAATGCCCCATTTGGTGAAAGGGCCCACGGTAATGACAGGATGTAAAAGGAGGGGTGGCGCACACATCTTGCATTAGAAGATATGGCATGCATGACACTTTCATACTGCAACAATACAGTCTTTAAATATAGATGGCAAGAAATAGCTCACACGCAGAATATTCTAGGCGGTAGCATAACTGGACATGTGACCACCACAGGCGCCACTGTGACAGTCATTCAAAACATTCTCAGCCTCTTCTAAGGTCAAACACCGGTGGAGTACAGAATCGACTCTGACCCGATATAGGGTATCTCCAACAATGCGATATGGTTGCGACTGGTGTCGAACACGGCATTGACCATCCTTCGTTAACTCGGACCGGAAGGTAGATTTCTGGAGGTACACAATGATATCATCATACCATGGATCAAGGGTGATGATTAAGAAGAGAGTTTCGTCCAGGATATGATCCTCAGATTGATACGGAACAGAGTCGGTAGGGAGAGAGAAAATGAGATCAGTAAAAACCAGTGACTTCTTCGATTTGGCAATTGTGAACTCCAAATTGAACTCTTGAAGGATCACAATCCATTTTGAGTACTTGCCCCCAAACAATTTTCAAGACAAAATGTAATTCATGGGGTTGCAGTCGGAAATCACGGTTACCGTGCGCAACAGGATGTAATGGAAAAACTGCTAAACGACCTAGACCGCGGCAAGCGCCAACTTCTCAACGTGGGCATAACGCGTTTCAGTGTCGAGGAGATTCTGAGACATATAAAAAACTAGGTTTTCGTTACCATCATCGTCATCATGTACCAGAACCATGGCAATTGTGCTGAATGTGGCAGCCAGATAGAGGGTAAAGTCACAATGATAGTTTGGAGGACGTATTAATGGAGCGTTGACAAGCAACGTCTTAAGGTTATCGAAATATTGCTAAGTAATCTCGTCCCAACAGAAAGGGACGTCCTGTTTGAGAAGACTCGTAAACCCTTTGGCTACCTCTGCATATTTCGGGATAAAGCGACGTAAGAAATTCGCTTTCCCCTGAAGACTCTGAAGTTGATGTAGCAAGGATGGGGAGGGGAGATTAACAATAGCCTTGACCTTGAGAGGGTCAAGGAAAATTTCGTCCTTAGAGACAATGAATCCTAAAAGCCAACCAGAGTCAACACAGAAGACGCACTTGTGAGGATTAAGCATGATGTTGTAACATCTACAGCGGAGAAAAATCTGGTGGAGATGTTCTGGCTGGTCTTCGCGTAGAGCTGAATGAGCCAGAAGGTCATCCAGGTACAGCTAAACAACATTACGTATTTCGTGAAAGGCATAAGACATGGCACGCTGGAAATTAGCCCCGACATTTTTTAAGCCAAAAGGGAGCTTCTTGTAGGTGAACGTTCCCCATGGACAGATGAAGGCGGTCTTATGTTGATCGGATGGAAGGATATTGATTTGATTATAACCCAAAAATTCGTCCATAAGGGGAAAGATCTCACTCCCTGCACAATCATCAATGATCTGATCTATAAAGGGGGTGGAATAGTTGTCCTTAGGGCAAGCCCGATTGATATCTCGGTAGTCAACACAGACTGGAATTGTGCCCTGCTTCTTATCCACAAGGACAATATTGGAAACCCACTTTGTCAGGGAGATCGCATATATGAAGCCCGCTTTAAGAAGTTTCTCAACTTCTTCTTTTATAGCAATGTCTTTTCGAGGATGCATTGGGCGCAGACGCTGGTGCACAGGCTTCGCACCAGGATAGGTGGGAATTTCTTGCACGACGATACTGGGATCGATCCCTGGAATCTCTTCATAAGACCATGTGAAAACATCACGGAATTCGTGGAAAAGGCTAGTGTACACTTGAATCTCATCGGGAGAACAAGTGACTCCCACATGGATGTTCTCGACGACCCCCAGTTTAATGGAGATGTCGATAGGCATCGTTTGGGTAATATTACTCAGATTTCCTTCCAAAAATACTTCATGAGACAATATTGGTGTTTGGAGAGGCAGTGAGGGAACCTGAGATGAAAAATGCTTGAGACAATTAGACATTTCCCCCAGGCTGGGCATGAACGAGGAACAATGATGTCCATCTCTCCATGGTAGATCTTCGAGAGACACAGTCTCCATAATAGCCTTGTCAGACGGAAAAACTTCCCTCAAAGCATTGGGCGAATCTGCATCGTCGAGCCAAGGGGATTGAGAATAAACATCAAGAGCCATGCTCAAAGGAGCATTATCAGTAGGAGGAGGATCTGATGCGGCAACGATCTCACAATAATTGATTTCAACTGGGGTCAGAGGCATTGATTCTCCAAAAGAGGCAACCTATTCAGGAGAAGGGATGATCCACGGGTCATCCGACCTAGAGATCATGTTGACTTGAATAGTGTTTGGTGGTGGAATGGGAAAAATACCCATGAAAACAGGGTCCTTGAAAAGGCCAAGTCCTATACTTTCGGGGGGATTAGGAATTTGATCCACGTATGGCACGTTGTTCTCAGAGGATGAGTTAAAGAAAGACAACTGATCAACAGTAATAATATTTCCCTCATGTGGAAATTTCAAAAGTCGAAAGAGGGTGACGAAACGCACAGCATGGCGTGTGTCCAACTGTGACCGAGTAGAAGATTGTAGTTGAGTTTGGCATCAACAACTTCCACTTCAACATTGACCATTTTACCTTGCAGTGTGATCGGTAGACTCGCGAGAACACCCAAGGGATTTGATTCCCTTCCATCGAATGCCTCGAGGGCATTGGGAGATGAAGTGAGGGTTGGAGAGCCGATGGATTTCCAGCAAGCAAATGACATAACGCAGGTAGAGGCACCTTCGTCCACAACAGCTCTATGAATATTGAGGCCGTTGATGCCAACTTGTATAACAAGGGAAATCTGGTGCGAAAATTGAGGGAAGAAATTATCTAGATTGAAGGTAAGAAGGCTAGAATCAGCAGGGTCAATGCCACCGATTTCAGATAACAAATATTTCTGTTGGGATGGGAAACTCTGAAGCACTACCAACGCAGACATTGCAGATGGCGCCTATGCCAAATCCTCAACAATAATGTAATGTTGAGTAGCACGGGTGTTTGGATTATAGGAAGACTTTCGGAGAATACCTTTGGAAGGTGGCCATACAACGGGTTCAGCACTGGGCTTCTCAATTTCAAGAGGACCAGAGGCAGGTGGGGGAGGCGGGACATCAATGACTTCCTTCCCAGCTGCCTGGCGTGATCTGACATAATCCTTCGACCTGGTGGAAATAGAAAAAAGTGCAGCACCATTCATCATGAAAACCTAAGACCCAAACGGTGCAGATGGTGAAGGTTGTTCGACCATCTGGGTCTGCTGAGATGGAAAAGGTTCCTCAAGAACTGCTGGAGTTCCCTTAGAGCCCTTAAAAAGTTGACTAACCTCGAATCGTCGAAGACAATATTTGGTGTAGTGTTCTTCATCACATATCAGGCAAGGGTACTTTGGTTTTCATTAATAACCATCATCAGCATATGGTTTGGAGGATTCTGGTTTCGGGGCATCGGATTTGGCTTTGCCTTTTCCCTTCTTCTTCCCTTTGGAAGTCTTGTTTGCGGGATTGGCCTGAACGGAATTGACCTCTGCGGTCTTACCAGAATATGGAGTAGCTAGAGGATCAGAACTGTTGGAAGAATTCGATTTTTTCTTCCCATTAGAAGACTTATGAGAAGTCTGAGAGACGGAACCAATAACACCGTCAACCGATGGGGTAGCTGGTGCTTTAGAGGTCCCTGGTCACGGGGCATCAGTCAAGATATCATATAACGTGCCGGACTGGGATTACACTAAATCGAGGTACTGGGCACGAACGATGGCTTGTTCCTCGGTTACACATGCCCCCATAGCAATGTCTTGTGCAATCTTGTTGACAAAGGAGGTAGTGAACCAATGGGTTAGAAGCTGATAAAGAATATCAAACTTGATCAGATGACGATGACGTCTCCACTCATGAATATGATCTAAAATATGATTGTCTTTGTCAGGAATGCCATAGCTAGAGTATTAAAATCTTAAAAAATACCACGGGGTAGTTCTATGTACCATTTAGCAACAGCGCCGGTGAGAGTGCGCTGAAAAAGACATAGATGAATCGAGTCATCTATCCAAGAGTTTGAAGAACACCACAAATTTTATGTCATGACATATGCTTGGGAGTCTTCTCCATATTTACCTTCGAATTTAGGACAATCACCAGGCACCTTCGTCGGAACAGGAGGCCAATATGGATTATGAAGAATCAGATCATTGGTCAATTTGGACACATCCGATAATTCCAACGTGGAAAGTGTTATCACCCTAGTAATTCTCAGGTTGTGGGATGGGGATTTTTGGTAGTTAAGAAAACCAGGGGTAACCAAGAACCGCTTTGGGAATTCAGGATCTAGCCTTCCTGAGCTCCAGAGAGGGATCTCTCCTTATGATTTAGCTTTGTTTTGATAAAAGATTTTAGGATAGCTATGAGTATAAAGTAGGGCTTATTTTGAAAGATTTGGTGGGAATAAATATATTTCAAGGTAAACCAGAAGGATCTACCAGATCATTGGGCAATGGAGTCAACTCTCTAGGCAGGCAGAACTAAGAAATAAAACTTAGAGATGAAAATATGCTAAGGGCAAGATAGGTGACCTTTTAAGGCTTTATATAGGCTTGATTTGATGGAGTAGGTGGGATCTGAGCAAAAGGGAACTTAAGAATCCTTAAGCTACAGATAAGAAGACTGAAGAAGGGGATTAAACTAGGACCTAGAGAAATTAAGAATTCTATGGTCCATTTATCAAGCAGAAAACATCAAAATGCCAACAAGTTTAAACAGGGAGCTTATTATCACTAATCTTGTTTAATTACTCCTTAATTGATCATTTTAGAATAGAAACACATAATATGAATGAATGTAAACTTTGAAAGAAATACACTGAAAACAGGAAAAAAACATGACTTATCTTGTCACCACGAGAATCCTTATGCTATGATGTCTCTAATCTCATTTCCAGCATGCTGCTTCGTTAATTGACTCACCAACTTCAATATGTCCAGCGAAAAAGACTATAGTTTTCTTGAGAAATTTTATTCCACACTAAATACTTCGGATTATGAAGTATTTATACAAAAAATTGTTTACAAAATATCTCAGAAATTGAAATAATGTTTTAATAAAAATAGAAAAGAAAGCATGGAAAGAGGGATAGCAGCAAAACAGTTTGCAAGTTGTTCCCTTTTACAAGTGAAAAATGGAACCGATTATTCTAATTTTGAAAAGATTTCGATGTGCTGTGAGTACTGTGGAATTAGGTGCATATTATTGTGGAAAGTGGTTTAGGAACTTTCCTTCCTTTGACTTTCAACGTTGATACTCTTTATTCATCTGATTTGAGCTGTCTTACTGTGGTAATTAAAAAGTAACCAACAGTAACTTTATTTTCACTGATACTCTTTCACCTACTGATACACTTTAACCCTGTATTTTTTACCTTTGAGGTAACAGTAAAATATGAATTTCCAAGTAATTTTCTTGTTTTTTATCCATCAAATTCACAACAGATCTGTGAATTCTTGCCACTTTTCAGCAGAGGGGATCTTCATAGTCTTCAATTTCCTGTAGCTTTCATCTGCTTCTGTATACTTGGCAAAGTTAGGCTTTACAGTGAACATATGCTTGATCTCATTATCCAAAAAGAACATATTTTCAAAATATTGAAGAAGTACTTTGCCACTTAGTGATCCTTGTGGCAGTGGTTGTTTGGCTTGCTCTTTTGCATGAGTTCTGATTTTTAGATCATAATATTTCTGAGGCATCAACTTTTCATTCAATACATGAATATCTGGCAAACCTGCTTCTAATAATATCTTGTATTTGGCCCAAAATATTGAGATAGACAAATTCATGTCTTTACACCTGTCTTCTAAGTTATTCATCATGTTTCTTTTATTTAATACTTTCTTGATTTGGAGGATGGTCTCTGTCCTATCAGTAATTTTTAACTCTTCCAACTCTTCCATGTTTTTTCTGTTCAAAAAGGCTATGAGTTGAAGTGCTTGAGCCGGCTTATTTTCAATCTCTCTTTTAGTTTTGTCAATTTCTGCATTAGCAGCCTGTAGTAACTCCTTTTTCTCATAAATTATTTGAATTGAAGGCCATTGAGAGTGAATGCCTTCAATGATATTTGTCCATAAATTATTTTTAATATATGCCACCTGATCAGTAAGATTCACCTGTGCTTGAAGAATTCTAACCTGTTCTTGCAGTCTATCTGCCCTCTGTTCATGCCCTTTAGATGTAATCAAGGCATCTCTTTTGGAAGATTCTATATTTTTAATAGTGCCTTTCAAATTAAGTATTTCTTTTTCCTTAATTGACATGTCTTCCATGGCTCTAATTACGGCAGCTTTGTCATGTATTGTATTGATCTGTGAAGTTGAGGAAGAAGAAGTAGATATTTCATGGGAAGTTATTGGCATTGCAGTGGCCATTACTCCTTTTGGAGCCAAGTGTTCCGCTAATGTGGATGGAACAGAAGTACTTACAGTAGGGATTACTGTAGGAATGTAAACCTGTTGAGTTTTCTTTAGGTCTTCATTTTCTCTTATGGAAGCTTCCAATTGATTTTCCATTTCTTTTATTTGAGCAGTCATCTAATGAACAAGTTGTTTGAGTTCATCATTTTCATTTTTCTGTTGAATAATATCCTTTGCTTGAGGATTTTCATTTTGGGGCAACTTTAGCTGCTTTCTAAGGGCATCTATATCCTCATTTTTCTGTTTAATCAAAGTCTTTGAAATTTCCATATTAGCAGGATCAGCTCCTGCTTCAATCAAAAAATATTCTAGTGCTTTGATCCTCAAATTATTGGCATATAGTGAGGCCTTGTCCAACTTGATTTGATTCTGGAGGTTGAGCATTGTTTTCTCAAGCCTAATATATTTCATAGTCTTACTGACAATTTTAGAATATAGCATTTCAGTATTGCTCCTATGAAATTAAATTTGATCCAATTCATGAATGGCATCTGCTTCAACTTCAAAATATGTTTTGGAATAATCTGCTATTGATTTTGGATCAGTCACTGTAGGCTTCAAGAATGACATTACTAATTTATTAGATGAATAATCAAATGCTGAAAGAAGTTTGTCTTTGTTTCCAGGCTTTTCCTTAAGGAATCTAGAATATGCTTGATTCTTGATTTCTTCATTCTTCTCTTTAATCTGTCTAAATTTGATTTGAATTTCTGACTCTGTGTTGTCAGTTTCCTTAGAGGAAGAAGGCATATCAACAGTTGTTTGGTTCTCTCCCATGACTGTATCCTTTTGTTGTGTTCCAATTTTGACATTTTGAAGATCTTTAAGTGTTTCAGTCACTATTCTTATAGCTTCATCATCAGTTTCATTATCTTCAATATTAACAGCTTTATTCCTTTCTTCATCTGTCAATTTACTTTTCTTGCTGTAAGGGATTCTGAATCTTTTGTCCTGAATAGTTTCAGCTATGAAACTATCTTCTTCTCTGCTCCTTTTAAGTGCATTTTCAGTTTCCTTGCTCACTGTAGTAACTTGTTTTTGTTCAACCTGTTTACCATTCCCATTTTTTCTCTGTATTTCCAGTGAATCATCATCAAATAGAGTGTTAGGCTCCCATCAAGTTTGTTAGCATACTTTTCAATATGGGGCTTTGAGTCATGCAAGAAGACAGGTAACTTGCATTTCACTCTTAGTGTGCTTAAAACACCTTGTGGATCATAATTCCACATGAAACTATATGGAAATTTGTACTCTTTAAACTTCACATTGATTTCATTGATTGCTTCTCTATTATTTACAATAAATGGCGCAATTTGATTCTTCAATTTAAACTAGGTTTTTTTCCTGGAAGCTATGAAATTAATTTCATCTGCATTCAATATTTGTCTCAAATATTCCAATGTAAATATCCTTGTTGTAAAAAATCTTGGTAGTTTATATGGGGCCAAGAGTGCACCATATACTCTGATTTATGTATAGCTTTTATATAAATACTAGTCCCTTGTTCTACAGCCTTCAGACAGTTGTAGAATTCTCTTTGTATCTTTATTGATCCTAGGGGTCTGCTCTTTGTTCAACAGATTCATAGCACACACTAACAACAGGTCATTAAAATCTGCAAAGCTATATTCTCTATTCCATTTTCTTAGAATTGATGACCAGAAAACAACTGAAAAAAATTTTCCCTCTCGGTCCACTTTCTGAAATTTAATGGGGAACTTATCTGCTTGATAATACAAAAAGAGGTGAAGCAGATATTATGTGTATCTGAAAACTCCTTCTTCTGACAATCTTGACAATTGATAATGCATGTTCTGCAATGAATTTAGCAAAATTGTACACTATGGAAGGATATTGCCCAAGACTAAGAGTTGACAAAAAACCTAAGATAGCTACATCAGTGAATTCATCACTAGTGTATCCTAGTATGAATGATAGCATTGAGACTATTTGTCTGGTTTCATCCGGGAAGTAAAAGGTATCAAAAGGAGGATTAAGTTTGGGAATATCCACTTGCCGAGGACAAAAAGTCTCGAATACTTTGAATTTAGAAGCAAATTCAAGTTCTAGGTAATTTTGAATCAACTCTTCTATGGATAACGAAGCAGCATTTGGGTCAGGACTCAGTTGCAGCATAGAATTTATTGACTCTTCATTGATGTAAAACAGGACCTCTTTATCTTTGTTTACAATGCATCTTTGATCTGGGAGATAAAAGGATTGACATATTCTGACAAAATCAGGGGATGGATGTGTTTGAGGAACAATGTACTTAGGCAAATTGGATTCCCATACTGGAATATCTTTGTCACATTTTTCTACAGACTTGCCAAAGCACCAATTGTAAACATCAAGCAAGTTAAATTCTACAGTAGGGTCCAGAATTCTATAATCAAGGTCAACCAAGGGACTATTCTTTGGGGAAAATACTGGAGGCTGGACTAGTCTGACTACCTCTGTAGAATCAGCCGTGAGTGCAGGGGTTGGTTTGTCAATTTTGGAGGACTCAGGCTGAGGGAATTTTGCAGAGGACTTATTTTGAGACTTTGGGCCTCCATTTTTAGGGGTTACTTGTTTCTTTGTCATTTTTAATCCGAACAAAGCAAGCTTAGATGGTTTGCTAAGTTCTATTATGAGAAACAAGGGTTTCTTGGTGAATTTTACTAGAAAATGGGGTTTTTGAGTAGGGTTTTGGGTAAAGCAAGGGTTTTAAAGCTCAGAACATATATTAAGATCAATTTCAGTAGTGAAATAGACCAGGATTTAGGAAAAAACTGCTAGAAATGGCAATTAGGGATTTCGAGGAAATTTTGACAGAGTTTCCCCTGTAAAATGGGCGTTTTTATGTAGTTTGATTTGTGCAATTTGGGTGATTATTTGAAAATAACGGGAATTTTTAAAATTTTAGAGGGTAAGCTTGAAGAAAAGTACCTGAAAAACCAGTGAAATAATGTTGTAGACGTTTGTAGTGGTGCTTCAGTCTTGAATTCTATGAAATTGGTTTCTCAGAGGGAAATGTGGCACTTTGTGGTTGAAATTTAGGGTAATGGGCATCAAAAATGGCACTGGTAGGTTGAAAAGGCTCTGCACAGTTTCTCAGGGTTCAAATGGCACAATTTCGAAAAAAAAGGGTTCATCAATGTTTTCACAGGTTTATAGTGTGAAAGGTGAAATTTCGAATGAAAACTTTTATTTTTAATGTATTAACCAATGGTGAAAACCATGGTTAAATAACATTAAATCATGGTTAGGAGAGTCTGGTTTAGGAATACCGCCAGTGGTATTCGCGCGGGTGAATGGTGGTAAGTGGTATTGAGCTTTTCTAACACGATACAATGAGATTGTGACACATCAGCGCAGGGTGGTTTGGAAAAACCACCCATTTCGCGCGACTTTGCCGAAACTTTGATCGTTTATGTTTGGAGCGTGAAAATAGATAATCGCCGTCAAACTTGGCCTTAGGAAGCGAATGGTTTAGATTAAAAGGGAAGATGCAGGGAATAATGTGTTATCAGATTCAACGTGGGCCGTTGATCTTGGGAAATGAAGAAGAGATCGGACAGTCAAAATCTTATGCGATGGGGAGGGATAAATGCATTGAAATATTTCACACAAGTGCCTTACCGTAGGATAAAATGGATTCTGGGGATCGGACAGTCAAAAATGAATCCGACGGGAGAAGGTTTGTTTAATTCATATGCACAGAAATGACTATTTTTAATGGAAAATTAGGTGATCGGGATGGTTTAACCGAGGTTAGGGACTGGGATAAGGCATAATGTATGCGGGGAAAAAGGTAAGGTTAAGGTTCTAATCCTTAGGTTAAGGGAGTCGGGTGGAAAAACATACAGGGAAATAGTCATTTTTATTGAAGTTTAGTTTTTATAAAACTTCGGGTGATTTTCTGTTCAAAACACATAGAACACATGTTTTAATCTTTTTCTTCATATTTTATTATATGGTTAATCAAATCGGGAAGATTTAATTACCATAGGGGCGGGATTATATATAAGGATAGACTTTAGTCAAAGGGGTTATAAGGGGGGTTTTATTTAAGCATGTGGGAATAAATTACTTTGGCTTAAGTTATAATAAGTGGGTTTTTTGGAATCTATTTATAAAAAAGAGTTATATAATAGGAAAAGGTTAGTTGTAGGGAATTAATACATAAGTCAAAGTTAATATGAAAAGGGGACAATGTATACTCAAAACACATTAATATACATAAGAAAGTGAAGATTAAAAAGCAAATTTGCATTATAATAACTTCATCACTTAGATTTAGGATAAAATGTGATTTTGAGGGCTTTATGCTTTGAAATGATGTGGGAGGTTAATTAAATGAGGATTAGAGTATATTTAAGTAAAAATGAAGTTTTACTTAGGATTATTCAGGGGAATGAGTGCATGAATGGTAAATGATGTGATTAAGGGATTAATATAGACATTTCACACTTTTAACTAATCAGTCATAGAGCCTTGGGTCTAGTCCCAACAAAAGTCGAGGAAATGCCTTAAGCCTTTCTGACTAATAGTTTAGAATGTTTCATGACTATGGGAAGGGGAAGTTAGTTATTCTGAAGCCCATGATGAATGATATTTACAATGAGATTTTTCACGTTCTTCTACCTACCCATCTTACCATACTAACATTTTTTCTTCTTATGTAACAAGGTACATTTAAGCTAGCAACCTTCACAGTATTTATGTTTTCTGAAATCAAGTAAACTATCTAACTCTACACTTATTTCATCCATGAATCTAGATTAAACTATTGGATTCATTTTATTCTCTACCTAACTACTGAATTGTCAGGATTAAACTGTCTAACAACTCATTATTCTCTATCTACAACAAAGGAAATTGAAACAATGACAAGTTAAGATTGAACTGTTTAACTCATCATGGACTAATGGCATTTATTGACACTCTGCCATAGTCAAAAAGTAAAAATTAGTGGCATTTATGCTTGCTTACTTTCATGTTTTATTCATTTTTCTTTGGGGCATCTTATTTTTTCTAAGTCCTTTGATTATTCTTTTTAGGACTTTTTACCCTCTTTTTGATTTTTTTATTTTATTTTTATTTTTTTACAAAAATATGTGAATACAACTTGCAGAAGGAAAAGTATGTACAAATTTACAAAATTACCAATAATCAAGTCAAAATTATGACCCCTATATTATATGTTGCAAACAGCAAGAAAAGGCAATTGAGGGTTAAAAGGCATGCAAGGTCCCCGATAAGGACCTGTACCTGTACTCCAACCTGGTTGAGCATAACTCTGCCCCCATTGGTTCTGTCCTGAAGGATTTTGACCATAGGGGGTATAAGTCGTATAATTGGGTTGATATGGCGGTTGAAAACCAGGATACGGGGGTTGATAACCAGGGTAATGATTCTGATTATATGTGGGCCCCGTTTGATTAGTGTATGGATTTTACTGCGGAGTATAAGTGTAGCCTAGTTGTTGAAGGTAATAACCAGAACCTTGGGGCGGGTTGTAAACCGGTCAAGACTAACCTTGAAGGTTATAGCTGCCTTGGGGTCGAACGGGCTGCTGGTAAGTGGGACCCTGCTGAGTCTGATAAGCTAGGCGCACAGGTGGATTTGGATGTGGCATAAAATAGATCAGTTGCTGAGTAGGGTTAACAGGTTGTGCAGGTTGTCCTAGTTGAACAGGTTGACCTGGCTGTGCAGGTTGCCCTGGTTGAACAAGTTGACCTAGCTGAACAGGTTGTCCTGGTTGAACAGGTTGACCCGATTGATGAAGGACACCAGACTGCCCTGGCTAAGCAGGTTGCCCTGATGGCGGGAGAGGACCAAGTTGTGCCTGATAAACAGGTTGACCTATGACAGGACCATAATATGGCCCTGGCTGTGCAAAATTTTGGCCAATTGGAAAATGAGGTTGCACCAATGGTTGAGAAGGATGGGTTTGCCCCCCAGGACCGTACAACGGTCCAGGATGATACCCCGATTACCCTGTAGGTCCTTGAGGTTTCCCTGGTTGGACCACAGGGTGAGGCTGTAGAGGTTGAACTTGAGGATTGTAAGACTGCCCTTGTGGACTATAAAACAATCCCTGTTGGACCGAAGGTTGTCCCTGTAAGGGTTGTCCTTGCGGGTCGTACACATAACCTGGTTGGGCTGAAGATTGTCCCTGGAAGGGTTGTCCTTATGGGCCAGAAGCATATCCTTACTGAAACAAAGGCTATCCCTGAAGGTTTTTCCCTTGTTGATTAGAAGGTTGCCTAGGTTGGGTAGAAAGAAAGCCGTTAATATACTTATAAGCCTCAGGAGTAGGAAAATGAAGGGGATTGCCCTACTCATCATATTGATATGGAAATATGTAAATCAGGGAACCATTCGGTCCATAATGGGAAAATTAAGGATGTTTAAGATCCTGAGAGGATTGACCAGCCTCGAAGATTGACGGCTGTAAAGACAGTCGATACTCCTCGAGAGAAATATTCTCCGGAATAGTAGAAGCTATGTAAATTTCTTCAAGAACTGACGAGGCCCAAGTTGATTGAGCAGTGATAGTAGGCGTAGACGTAGCCACGCAGACATTAGGTCTAATAGGTGTCGATGTAACAAAAGGAGATGTCGTGGGAGGCATTGACGGCGACATCCCCAACGTGGGAATGGTCGGCCTCGTGGACGGAGTCGATACTCAGATAGAGGCAATAGTGGCCATGACCTAACTTAAAGACCTATATCCAGTAGGGAGCGAAGGACCAGGTGAAGACATAACAGAAGGTTTGGGGATGTCTTCGGGAAAAAGGTGGTAATCTTCACCATAAGTAGGAATTCCCTCACTAGGAGACGGACAAGACAAGTCCATATCTGACCCTGTCGTAAGATCTCCTAAAAGATGACGGGGACTAGGAGGTATGATAGCAGCCAAAAAAGGTGATTTCTATGTAAGAGGAGGGAGGTGTTCCCTACTCCAAATCCAAACCAAGCATTGGACAAGGGCCAATTGAAGTCAAATGGTCCTCCAAAGGGAAGTTCAGATATAACCGGTCCCCCGTCAGGAAACTCAAATATAATGGGCTACTGATACTCGGCAGAGGACTGGGAGACCTCTGATGAATCGTCTGTGTAAGGACTACCAGTAGACGAAAATGAGGGTTCCGCCACTTTGATCGTAACGAAAAGAGAAAGAGATCAAAACAAAGACACACGGGCAAAAACCAAGTCAAACAACAACAGGCCAAAAAAATCAATCTCTAAATGGTTGTGTGATCGTAGGTGATTAATTTTACCACATTGAAAATGGAAATTTCATTGTTTCATGTTTTAAGAGTCTAGAAACGAGTAAAAGGTGACTCTATCACTTTCAATTTGGAAACAAACGTGAAAGAACAAGTGCTTGATGATCTTTTCAAATTTAGTGAGTCAGTAAAGATCAAAATGATTGCTCTGGTAATCTAGGCAAATGGGTGTACCAGATATCTGTGAACTACCATATGTACCTTGGTAAAAATGAAAAATAAATGAACAAAAGACTTGACGTACGTGCAGGTAATCTCCCCGAATGTTGTGTACGATGTATCACTGGTAAAATTCAGTAGACTCGACTTCCTATAGATAAAGGATTGCAACCTAATGGGGTCTCTTTTTATATACGCGATGGTACGGGGAGCACAAGTCCATACTAGCGTTGTCTATTTCTAGATGGTGAGCGAAAGATGCTACGCTTAAAGACACCGAAACACGTCTCTACCCTAGAATACTAGATGTTCCGTTAATATTTCAATGTTGCCTTAGGTTAATTAAGTAAATTTTAAAGTTGATCTTCAATTTACATTTCAATTTCAAGGCCCTAACGAATGTTGGATCTCATAAAACCTCTAAATGCAAACTACATGCCACAAAATATCATTTTGTTCAATGAAGAGCTATCTACAGGAGAGTTGAGAGCTTTCCAAATGACAACAAAATGAACACACAAAAACATCCACTAATATTTCAAATGCAATCTAATGAAACTAGAAAACTTCTCTCTAGAGTTATATAACACTAGTAATGCAAAAGAAATTTCAATTTTCACTAAGCCAATCAAAATACAAAAAAAAATTGTTTTTGTATTTTTCAATATTTTAGAGCAAATGCACTAAATGAATGAAAAACTAATGAAAAAACCAATTCGAGAAATGACAGAGAGAGATTTGAAACAAACAAGTTCACTCAATACAAACGCACACAATCAAGACTCAAACTGACGAATAAATCCCTCAAAGAGAAGAAGAATCTCGAAAGAGACTCAAACAAACCGTGTAATCTAGGCTTGGAGTAACACAAAGAGAAATCGAACGAAAGAAAGGACAATCACTCAATTAACGTAATGATTCAAAGGGATTGAAAAAGATGAATGCAGAGAAGCAAAAACAAAATTTATCGGGCAAGCAAAAACCCAAAACTCCCACGAGAGGCTCAGCACACTGAAGCACCTAGAAGCCCTAGGGCTAAAATGTAAAACTGACAGTAAAGGGCAAACAACCATAGGACAAGGGCCAAACAGAGTCAAAAATGACTTCAAGGCACTCAATCAATCAGAAAAATGACCCCAGGACCAAAACTCAAGCTCAGAGAGCCCAAAAGTAAGAAAACCCTAACACCAAGCAGAGTTGGCGCGCCTGTTTGGCTGTAATCTGCGCCAAAAAGGCATTGGCGCAGGGGCCTAACTAGCAACAAGCACCAGCTGGCGTGGCTGTCAGGGGAAAAACCATGCCAATTGAGTTTATTCTAGAAAAATGATTAAAATGCACAAACAGAGATTGGATTTTGTTTTCTGGGGGCTGAACAAGGGTTTAACACCAAGGAAGGTGAACCAGAAAAGCAAATAAATCAATCAAAAACCATAAACAACCCAAAGGAGGAAAGACTAACTCCCACTGAATCCCCAGTGGAGTCACCAAATTTTTGAGGAGGTAAATCCCCTCTATGAACAGAGGCGATCCCACTAGCCCTAGATTGGGTCTAGCAACAATCAAATCACGCAATGACGTTGGTTCCTAGTTACAAGAAAGACAAAGACTGCGATAAGTAGCCTACCTCAAATCCCACGTTGTTGTTGTCGATGAAGAAGTGATGTTCCTCGTCCTTAGCCTAACAAATCATAATCCTTCCGTTCGTCACGTCTGGACACCTGTACACACGTAGAGAAACGACGACATACAACCTAATGCTTAAAGCATGTAACTATATATCAGTCAGAGAAGATATAATTCGTTGCATTACATAAAAGAGTAAACACAAGAATGGAACCAAAATCAGCGTCACGTATATTATAAATGAAAAAATGGAGATTACAACCAAATGCTATGACGTTATGATCTTCCTTCGGCGGGGCTTGCAGCGGAGCGCGTCTCAACAAAGCCTATCGGGAATCTAGATGAAGCTCTCTCTTTACGGGATTCTCTTCGGCTTAGCTCTCAATAGTTTCCCAGCTATAGTTTCCTTCCTACAAGTTCAGCTAGCTTGCTAATAGAGAGGGCAAGCTTTTATAGATGGATGAAGGGAAGTTGGGATCCCTATAATCATGGGATAGGTCCTAGCTCTTAGGAAGGTTCCATGAGAGGTGGAAAACCACTTCCTATACATGGAGATCCGGAGCCAAACCACTCAACTTATTTTGATGATTCATTCTAGAGTTTGTTAGAATCAAACTTCCGCCATTTATTTTTAAAAAACATCCCTTAATAAGCTTGGCGTGAGTGAAACACAGGGACAGAGCGCCAGTTGGCACGCCCTTTAGTGTGGATTTCCCCCATTGGCGCAAGGGATGAACTGGCTAGTCGCACCAAGGCTAAAACATCTGTTTTTAGGGTTTTTTAGAGGAAATGTTCTTTAGGAGAATGTTTTTCCTTATGTAGGAGGATGCCATGAAGGTGTTTTTAGGACATTTTATTGTTCACAAGTCACGGGAATAGTCCTCCAATGTACGAGACAAGGGATTGCAGGGACGGTGAGAAAATGTTTTGTAACACATCCTTCTTGTGTACCAATACTACAGAAGCAGAGAAAGAACTTTGACTAGGTTGAATTATACCCGCCTCTAACATTTCTGCAATCATATGTTCAATTTCGCTCTTTTGGACATAATGATATCTATAAGGCCTGATGTTTGGAGGAACACTTCCTGGAATCAAATGAATAGCATTATCATGATCACGAATAGGTGGGAGTCCTTTTGGAGTTTCAAAAACCTTGGAATGATTGTCCAAGACTTTTTGGAGATCTGCAGAAATAGATGATTTTGATGTTGGAACTTCTAGTGAGCATAATTGTGTAATTATGCCTCGTTGTTATTTCTTTAGAATCTTTGTCATGACATTAGAGCTTATTATCTTTCCCGGCTTCCCTGCAATACCTCGTAATTCGATTTCCTTTCCTTCTGAAAAAAAATTCAAGAAAATTTCTTGAAAATTAAAAGCTACCATCTCCAAACATTGTAACCATTGTACTCCTAGTACAACATCAGCACCTCCCATAAGAAGGAAAGCATTGGACTATTCAGTACATATTTCCCCATGGTTAGCTTGATATTATGGCATTTTCCAGAGAAATTTATAATTCCTCCATTTGCAACCATCACTTGACATTCTGGTGCTGGGTATAGTAAACAATTCAATTCCTTGGCTACCTTACAATGAACAAAATTATGGGTACTACCTGAATCAAGCAACACTATTACCTTTTTCTTCTTGATATGTCCTTCTATCTTGAGAGTTTGAGGAGTAGTAACTCTTGCCAATGCATTACACAATATGGTCAGACTCATTTCTTCCTCTTCTTGGGTTGGTTCCTGGTGTATATCCTCTTCTTGTTCATTTTCTTCTTCCTCTTCACAATCTATGTAAAATAATTTCTTCTCAGCACACTTATGACCTTTAGTGTATTTGCTATCACAACTGTAGCAAAGCCTTTTTTCTCTTTTTTCTTCCAATTTTTGTGGTGTCAACCTTGTAGGTTGTGGAAATCTAGGCGTAGCAACACTTCCTTCTTTATAGAATTGAGTGGTAGGCTTCCTTGTCACCATAATTTTACATTCAACTTTTCTTGCCAACCTGAATGCCTTCTCCAATGAATCGGGTTCCAAAATTCGAACTTCATGTTGGATGTTATCCTTTAAAGTGCCTATGAAGAGATCAATCCTGTGTTCCTCTGGAATATCAGTTACCCTTATATTCAATTTTTGGAAGTCCTCAATGTTCTCCCCCACTAAACCCTTTTGTTTGAGATTTATCAATTGGCTAAAGAAGGTGTTGCTCTTTGTATCCTCATAATGTGCTATCATTTCCTCTGTAAAAATTGACCAAGTGACAATTTTTTTACGGGAGCAAAGCCATCGATACTATACAAATGTATTTTTTTCTAAATGTAAAGTTGCAATGCGTACCTTTTGTGTGTTTTGCAATTTATGGAGATCAAAATATTGCTCCATCTGTGGTATCCATGTTATAGGATCATTTCCATCAAACTTCCTCATATCCATTTTTGGAATATGGTGGTTCTTCCCGCCAACATTAGATTTTATGAAATCATGATTAACATTTATTTTGTTCTCATCATGAGTTTCCTCTACTATCTTTTCACCATTAGGAAACATTTCTTGTATCAACTTTGTCAAACCTTCAATGTCTGCTTTTAGATCATTCTTCATGTTTTCCATGTTGTCTTTCATGTCATCCATCTTAGCTTCCATGCCAGCTTCCATGCCATCCATCTTAGCTTCCACACCATCCATCTTAGCTTCCATGCCTTTCTTCAAACTATCCATCTTCACTTCCACGCCTTTCTTCAAAACTTCCATTTCATTTTTTGTTGCTCTTTGCGAGAGTGAAATTTGTTGCACTTGCTCTTGTAATTTTGATAGATCATGTTGCAATTCTTCATCTTCATGAGTCATGGTAGAGCCTTCTGAAGGCTTAATGGGTGTTGAATTCTTTTTAGGGACCATTTTAGAATCCAATATTGATACCTATTCTACAATATGCCCTTGGAATCAATTCAACTTGAATTCTTCAAACAAGACTTATGCAATTCGGAAAAAAAGATACACACCTTTTACTTGCTTTTGAGGAGCTCGATATTGAAATTGAATTATCTCTATAATTTTGGATCCTCAATATCTGAAATTTGGCCCTGTAGTAGCTCTCTAAAGCTTATTTCAAATGCCATAGGTCTTTTCTTATTTGGATTCTTCAATGAAAAGTTATGTCCAATCTCCCACAATGACCCAATTTTGGAATGGTTCAATAGAGAGAACTTGTACGACTTGCCACGTGTCACAATTTCTTCCTTGGCTCTGAAATTGATATATCAAAAACTATAGTCTGTGTGCTTATGGTCACTTTTTGCAGCATTCCAATATGATGCTCAGAGAGAGAGCTATGAATATTTTTCCACGATCACCTCTTTGAGATGAAATTTGGAAGCCTCAAAAATCCCTAAATTCTACAGATCATATCTCCGAAAATATTGCGAACCAATATCTGAAATGTTGCGATGATGTTCCTCAAGATTGCGACTTCGCACTCTAAAAATTTCAGCTTCTGAACCTTCGTAGAAAAAAAAAAATTTCGAAAATACCACGATGACCTGTTTAGGTTAAATTCAGGAGCCTACAAAATGACCTAACTTGCACAGATCATATCTCCCAAAATATTGCGAACCAAGCTCTGAAATCTTGCGATGATGTTCCTCAGGATTTTGGCTTTGCACTCTACAAAATTTCAGATTCTGAACATTCGTAGAATAAAAATTATAGTGAAAATGCCACAATGACCTGTTTGGAGCAGTGAAACCCTGGAATCTCAAAGCTCTGATACCAAATGTTGTGAAACCAGCTCCAAAAGGAGAAGAAAAGAGATATCAATGCCTTAGAAATAAGCCACTTCGAGGGGAAAACCTCCAATACATTACAAAAATGAACAATTCATGGATGATTCAAATTACAAAACCTCCTTTCTATATGTAGGAGTCCATGGGGCCTGATAATCTATTGCGACCTAATAATAATTTAAGGGCACAATAATAACAATATGGGGCTTACAAGGGTACAATAATAACAATAAGGGGGTTACACTAACAACAATAAGGGACTATACTAGTAATATAGGGACCTAACAAATGCTCACTGTGTGAGACTAACAAAAACCGATAAAACACATAACAAGCTTAAGAGACTAATAAAAACACATAACAATATGATGATTTGCAAACTGGAACTGGAATAAAGGAGATATGGAAACACAAATAAAGTAGACAATACACACAACAAATTGGTAATAATTCTTCAGTAGTATTATTCCATTTCATTCACGAAAAATATTACAGTTCATGTAAGTCAAAATTCAATAACCACCAACCAACCCTGACTTCATATCACTTTGGCATATATATACAAAATATGATATTGTCATCTTCCACAGAAAAAGGAAAATCTGTTTCAAAAGTCATTACAACCTCGTGCAAGAGGTGAGGCTTATCCTAAAACTTTAATACAAAGTGCTATGACATAATGAAAATAAACAGCATTAAGGTTAACAATTCAGAGTGGTTTGTATGATGTAGCAGTCTATGGGAAGACTCCTCTTCTGTTCTGGTGCAACCAACTCCACAAAAAGTGTAAACAACAGTGAAAATGATGTGTGGCTGTTCCTTGAATGCTGCCCGGCGCCTTATAAAAACGTGCTGGTGCTGAGAGTAGTGGTAGAAAACTGTTTCAGAGAAACTCTGCCGCTGTTCCGCTGTTCCTTTCCTTCTTTGGTGGAAAACCCTTTGTAATGGCGGAAAACCCGAAACTTTTTGGATAGAATGGCAAAGGTTCATTTTATGAGATATTACAAAGAAACCCTTTGAAAAAGGTTTAATTGATAGGGGAGAGGTGGAGCGGAATGAATGATAAGTGGGAGGAGAAAACCTTTTAGACATATATCGCAATCGCAAATCGGGGTCGGAGTGTTTAAACTTCAGACAAAAACGAGAGAAAATGCGATTTGCGATGGGGTGATGACGTGGCAAAGAAGTGGGACTGATCACAGATCGTGCATTGCGAGTTTTGTTATGAGACACAAGAGTTAAATGTTAAAACTTGCGAAGTGCTATATGCGATGAGAGCGGAGGTGACGTGGCATAACAAATAGTGGGGTCGCCCGCAGATCGCACATTGGAAGTTTTATTATGAAACATGAGAGCTAAACGTTGAAACTGGCGAAGTGCGATGTGTGATGTGAACGAAGGGATGTGTCATGACAGACAGTGGGACCACCTGCAAATCGCAAATTGGAAGTTTTGAGGGAGCGGAAGTGAATGCGGTAAGTGAAATTTGTGAAAATGCAATGCGAAAAGGTAGGTGGGGCCCTTTAAATGGATTTTTAAAGCAGAAAGTGAAAACTTCGTTAAGTCATGGTAATATGATAAAAAGACGTCCGAAGAAAAAAAAAAGGCTTTATAACATATTCGAGGCGTATTAAAGGGAAGTATAGGTCCCAGACCATACCGCAACTCGCATTTCGAGGGTTTTGTAGGAAATGGCAATTGTAATGGAATGGGAGTTAAAGCTGCGAAGATTCGATTGTGATGAAAGGTAAGGGGTCCACAATGTTTATTTAGTGCGGTAAGTTATATCATATAATATATGATATAACCAAGGTTTTGTTGTGGTGCGGGTAAAAACTGTGATAAAAGAAATATATGGTAAGTTAAAAAGGAAATATGATATGGCTGTTGATGGGTGTGCGGAGCTGCTTTTTAACTATAAAAATTGGAATTTATGTGTTAAAAAGGGGTTTTGAAAAGGGAAATGAAAGTCTGGACTTTGGGTTTTTTGGGAAAATGAAAGGTGAAAGAGGGAAAATGAAATGAATGAAAGTAGAAAATGAAATTTTCTCACCACTACACTTTGACAACAACACTTTCATCTTATAATAAAACTGAAAAGGCAGATTGATTCCTTGGAGAATGATGACCAGACTTTGAAAATCTTTGGAAAAGTTGCAGTGCTAACCTTGAGGCAATAACATGTCGTCATACAGGTTTGGATGTTGGGCATGTAGGTATGTAGGTTAAGGATTATTATATGCATTATGGTTATGAGTATTCCTTTCATTCTATTGAGATTATGGTTACATATATTATAGATGTTGGTTGATTAGTGTGGTTATATGTACATGTGTCAGATAGTCATGAATGATAGCAACCTGTGGTGGTATGCATTGCTATTGTTGTTTTATGTTAGATAACTTATATGGTGTTGATGAGCATGTTATGGGTTAACTTGTTGTTGTTGTATGATAGTTAGCCTGATGATTAGGTTACATGTTGTTGATTAACATGAAATATAGCTTGTTTTTGTTACATTCTAGTGACTTGATGGTTAGGGTTATGACATTCAGGCATGAGTCGACCTAATTATGATAGTGTGTTGTATTATGTCTATATTGGTTGTGCATAAGTGATTGTATGCATGAATGACATTTGATTATGGGTTTATGATCTGAACATAGTAGGTAGATATTGTTACAATATCATGACCTTATTTATGATTGCGTTGATATGTTGTGAAATTATATCGTGCTAATATAGATTGATTGTGCAGACAAGATAGCCTCCCATGAAATACATTAAGGTATGAGTTTTCTTATGTCATATAATTTGTGCCTGAATGTTTTATTATGTCATATATTTGATTTTTGAGTGATTTGGTGTTTATTATATCGTTTATGTATTGTTTGCATGTTTTATTAGTTGTATGATATGAGTTTGTATCTATAAGATTGATGTTGGGAAAAATACTAAGAGGGGGGGGTGAATCAGTATTTAGAGCTGATTGAATTTTTTTTTACTTTTTCTTTGATCAGATTTCCATACACGATTTTTATGAACTGAACTAGCGTATGCACACGGAAATATAGAAGGAAACTAGCGTATACTGATTTATCTTTCAGATTTAGAGAATCAGTCTTTTAAACAGATTTATTAGTTATGAATAAGGCTAGATAATCTGAATTTATGAGTATTAAACAACAGTATAAAGAATCACACACATGAACACCAATATTTAAGGTGGAAACCCAAATCGGGAGAAAACCACCGCTGCTGTCGTCTCTGTCTTCAATCTTTATTATATAGAAAACATTTTACAACATTGTACTGATGCATACTTGTACCAGTACGCAGGCTTCTACCTACATGAGGCTACAACCTTCTCTCGTTTTCCAGCTACAACTGGAAGGGAGCTCCAACCCCTTGATCTCGTTTACTAGCCTCTCCTGGAAGGGAGCTTCAACCCCCTGATTTCAACACCAGCTTCTACTGGCTGAAAGCTTCTACTTTCATACTGAAGGCTTCAACCCTCAGATCCACTGCAGACCAAGTTTCATCAATTTTCATACTGGATCAAAACAGCTTCAACACAACCCCTTAACATTAACAACCATACTTTACTCAAAACTTCAATTAGAACAGTAAGACCACTGTAACCAGAACATCAGAAATAACCCAGACTTCAAAAAAAAATATGCAAATACAAACTCAACTCTGAACATTCATCAATTCAAATAGCATACGCTACTTCTCTTTACTGAAGCTGCGTGTATATGCGCTTCCCTGCTCACCAACCTGCGTATGCCTCTGTACATACTGTTTTTCATAACATGAAATGCATATGCCACTTCTCTTCACCGAAGCTGCATGTATACGCACTTTTCTTCGTATCAACCTGCGTAAACTTCTGAGAATACTGATTTTCAGAATGTGATCAATCTCAGATTCAGATCTGAGGTTTTCAGTCAGACACCTTCTCAACAATGCAGAACCTTTAGACAGACAGTCAGGTTTAACCATGGTTTCTCACTCATCCTTCATCATGTTTTCTCAATCAGTGATTATATTTGTTCATTATCAAATCAGCAACATACTCCATATTCAATTAACCCAGAACCTCAAGTAGACTTCATTGACCGACAGCAGAGAGAAAACATAAATCACAGAAGTAATATCTATAAATAAACTTCATAAACCCTAACTTCCATACGCGCTTTTTATTAAGCGAACTCACGTATATACGCGCTTTTATCGAGACAAACTAGCGTATAGATCTGTAAAAGATAAACTTGTAGAACAGACCAGATCTATAAAATTACCCAAATTTCTTCAATTTCTTCATCAGACTTGTGCCAGGTCTTCATCATTTCTTTTGCAGATCATCCTAGAGATTCATCATTTCTAGATCTAGAGATCTTGAACCTTCATCATATCCATAGGTGCATCATAGATTCAGATCTATCAATTTAGAACAGATTTCAACCATGCAGATATCTCTTAAAGAGATTTATTTATTAACAACCCTTACACATGCACACCTTGCACTATGATCCTCTTCTCTTTATATAGTTTTAGCCTTTATCAATACCATGAGCCAAAACCACACAACTTCCAATGGTATTCTTGGACGGAATCAAATAAACCATACAACTCTCAATACTGTGTGCCAAAACCATGGTAATGCCCCTTGGTATTATAAATTTGGAGCGCAAAAGGGCATACGTGACTTGGGATGTACTTATCCGCGTGCATACGCGACTTGGCCTTTACAAACTCACGTATACATTGTGACACTAATGGCTAATCATTTCAGGCACTTCTTTTAATTCTTTTTCTGCTACTTACGGCTTGTCTGTAGATACATCATTCATACATCTTTAACAAAATACGTTGCTATCAAACGCAACTCATCAAGTAGGTTTCCATCAAGGACAACTTCATCAAGTAGGTTGCCATCAAGGACAACACATTGCATCATATTGTAATAATCTCCCCCTTTGGACTTGATGGCAACCATGATGATGTTTGATCACTACAACAGAGATAGATACATTGATTATAACCATTATTGAAACACCATGATACTCTCATGACATCAAGAGGGCAAAGGCGAGATCAAAAACCAAAACTATGAGGTTTTTTCTTCTCCTGGCCTGAAAGAGCGATGTAGATCGATGTATGCGAAGTTACCATGCTTGCTCCCCACGGTACATACTTTGAATCTTCAAACAAATTTTTCAATGAAGTACATGACTCTATGAATTTTCCTATCACCAAGGACTCATACTTACATCAATGATCCAACCAAGTGGATTTACATATGTGACTCAAGTACCCAACCAAGTGGGTTTACAAAATGGAATAAGTCTTTGCATGAATGAATATTACAATGTTTACATCATGGGTCTCAACATGACCTTTTTCATCAAATTACAGAAATGACTTATACAATCAAGATCAAAAATTCTCAAGCATGAGATCAGACTACAACAAATAATTAGAATGCCAACAATGCATCATTTCCACATGACCAATGCTCCCCCTTAGCCTGTGCATCCTGAACACTTTCAACAACAAATCATCAAGGCATCGTTATCAAAAATATGGTGGACATCACCAAGATACCCAACAGCACCTCAAATTTGTCTTTAAAGCCTTACGATTCCCGGATTGACAATTAAATGCAGCAATTTAGGACACACTAAATTGACCAAAAAGACATCAAGGGCAAAGGGAAGATCAAAACCAAAACACGGTTTTTCTTCTCTTGTAGAAAGAAGAGCTCTGTAGATCTAATGTGCACTGAAGTGACCATGCTCCCCCTGAGTTCACGCTGAATCTTCAAACATTTTTTCAATGAAGTACATGACTCTATGACCTTTCCTATCATCAAGTACTCATACTTACATCAATGATCCAACCAAGTGGATTTACATATGTGACTCAAGTACCCAATAAAGTGGGTTTACACATTTTGAACAAGTCCTTACATGACTGAATATTTCAATTTTACATCATAGGTCTCAATAAGACCTTTTTCATCAATTACAGAAATGACTTATACAATCAAGATCAAATATTCTCAAGCATGAGATCAGACTACAACAAATAATTAGAATGCCAACAATGCATCCTTTCCACATGACCAATGCTCCCCCTTAGCTTGTGCATTCTGAACACTTTCAACAACAAATCATCAAGGCATCTTCATCAGAAGCATTAGAGAATGAAACAGAAATATGAGAGCTGGAACATCACTAGAGATACCCAACAGCACTGCAGATGTGCTGAAGAATGCTGACCCAGGAAAATTTGTCAGCAAACACCCATACGTGGTTTTCTGTCTATAAACTCGCGTATATACGCGACTGTCCTTCAGGAAATCCACGTATATAATTTAATATTCTGAATTTAAGTAGATCTGATCTTCTGAGAGGCAGAGACAACTCCCAGCTTCTGTCTGATATATTCGAACGCTTCCCTAGGTAAAGGTTTCATAAATATATCAGGAACTTGTTCTTTGGAGGGAACATACTCCAACTTCACCTTTTGTTCAAGCACTTATTCATGTAAGAAGTGATACTTGATGGGAATGTGCTTGGTCTTGGAATGCATAACAGGATTCTTTGAGATACAGATGGCACTTGTATTATCACACATAATGGATATAGGAGGTGAACATTTGATTTGGATGTCTTGTAAGGTTTGCATCATCCAAAGAGGTTGAGTGCAACATGATGCGGCAACCACATATTCTGCTTCTGCTGTAGATAAGGCAATCGAGATTTTCTTCTTGCTGAACCAAGATACTAACCGGGGCCCCATATAGAATGCACCACCACTAGTGCTTTTCCGATCATCAACATTTCCATCCCAATCTGCATCAGTGTAAGCATGAAGAGTGAGATCAGCATTCTTTGGATACCATATTCCAAAGTCTTGAGTTCCTTGTAGATATTTGAATATTCTTTTGACAGCCTGAAGGTGAGACTCTTTTGGATTAGCTTGGAATCATCCAACAATCCCAACTGCATTCATAATGTCTGGTCTAGTCCCAGTGAGATAAAGTAGACTTCCTATCATAGATCTGTATTCCGGTTGATTCACCGTAGGAGAATCATCATGAGAACTGAGATTACATCCGATTATCATTGGTGTACTTACAGGTTTTCACTCTTCCATGCCATACTTCTTCAGAATTTGCTTAAGATATTTTTTTTGTGATAAGAATATGACATTTGTTGCTTGTTGCACTTACAAGCCGAGAAAGAATGTTAGTTCCCCAAGTAAAGACATTTCAAATTCTTGCTGCATAACAGAAGCAAATTTATGACTCATAGATTCTTCATTACTTCAAAAATGATATCATCAACATATACAACCACAATCAATAGTTTATCATTTTCAGCTTTTGTGTATAAGTTGCTATCAACAGACCCTTTTGAAAATCCTTTTTGATGAAGATATTTTTCAAGATGATAATACCATGCCCTTGGAGCTTATTTGAGACCATATAGAGCCTTTTTAAGTCTACAAACAAGTTTTTAATCATTTCCCAAAATGAATCCTTATGGTTGTTCTATATAAACTTCTTCTTCTAGATCACCATTGAGAAAAGTAGATTTAACATCCATTTGATAAACTTTGATTTGTTGTGAGCTTGCAAAAGAAAGAAACATTCTTATGGATTCAAGTCTAGCTACAGGAGAAAAAGTTTCTTCAAAGTCTATACCTTCTTGTTGAGCATACCCCTTGCAAACAAGTCTAGCTTTATTTCTTATAACATCCCCATTCTTATTTAACTTGTTTTTGAATATCCATTTAGTTCCAATGACATTTTTTTCATGAGGTCTTGGTACTAATTCCCAAGTGTGATTCTTTTCAATTTGATCAACCTCTTCATTCATGGCTTGAATCCAACATTCATCTTTGCCGACTTGATTGACATTGTGTGGTTCAATAGTGGATAGAAATGCTAGATAGCTAGAAGATCCCACAAGAGTCCTTCTTGTTTGTACACCTGATCCCTTTTCTCACAAAATTTGACATTCTGGATGATTCTTTTGAACATATCTAGATGGAGCATTTTCAGATAAATCATCTTTGGGTTCTTCATTGGGTTCACTGTCTATATCATTTCTATTTGATGTAGAAGGATATATGTCATCATCGTCTTCATCTGTTGTTTTTTTTTCTTCTTTTGGAGCTGTAGGAGACTCATCAGTAACAACATCAATACATTAAACAATCTTCCGAAGTATTTTATTGTAACATATATATTCTCTACTCCTAGAGGAGTAACCAAGAAGTATTCCTTCATCTGCTCTGGGTTCAAACTTGCCAAGTTTTTCATCATTATTTTTGATAAAGCATTTGCTTCCAAAAACTCTAAAATGCTTCACAGTGGGAGGATTACCATACTAGAGTTCATATGGAGTTTTATCACTATTTACACGAACATGTGCCTTGTTAAGAATATTTACCGCTGTATGTGTTGCTTCTCCCCAAAATTTGTCAGGTGTTCTGGAATCATCAAGCATAGCTCTATCCATTTGTTGAATTGTTCTATTCATTCTTTCTACTACGCCATTTTGTTGTGGAGTTCCAGCTACAGAAAAATGTCTTTTTATGCCATGTTGTTCACAAAATTCAAGGAATTCATTTGATTTATATTCTCCTCCTCGATCAAATCTAAGAAACTTGATTTTTAGATCTAATTCATTTTCAACCAGTACTTTGAAGATCTAAAATTTCTCAAATGCTTCATCTTTTTGTTTAATCAACCCAATCCGACACATTCTAGAGAAATCATCAATACATAAGATATAGTATTGTTCACCACGTGGTGACTTTTTCCTCATAGGTCCACATATGTCAGTATGAATGAGTTCAAAAGGCTTACTTGATGATCCTTCCTTGGCATTAAATTGCACTCTGGTTTTCTTACCGAATTGGAAAGATTTTCATATGATACTTTCAGGTAGAGTAATATTGGGAAGATCACGAACAACTTTAAGTCTGCTTGATTTGTTGATTTGAGAGAAGCTCAGATGCCCCAAAATTCTATGCCATAGCCATTTTTCTGAAGATTTACTCAAGTAACATTGTTCTTTGCAGTTCTTCAATACATACAGATTGCTTGGAGTTATTTTTCCTTTTATAATTGTTTTACCTGTATCAATATCATGTACCACACATTCTTTTGAACTTAAGACAACTTCAGTTCCTTGATCACACATTTGAATTACACTTAACAGGTTATGCTTTATTCCATCCACATACATGACATTATTAGTTTTCACCTTTTATTTTAGAAAAACAAACCCTTTTCCCTTAATGAAAACAGGAGTATCATTTCCAAATGTAACATTCTTTTCCTTTTCTAGCGCACTATATGCAAGAATTTTGTTTTTGTCACCTGTCATATGTTTTGAGCATCCACTATCAATGTACCATTGATTTTCTTCACCTTCTGCAAATAAAGCTATGCCACAATTTTCAACCTGTAATTCCTTCTTTTTCCACACTTTGGAGCTTGAAGGAAACTGCTCTTTTGGCTGGACTTTGCTCCTGCATTCAGATTCTTCATGGCCAAAGTTATTGCAATAAGCACATTCAACTTCATTTTGAAGAGGAGAAAAGTTGTTATAGGTATTATTATTTGTTCCAATATCAATCCTTTTCTTTCTTGCTTCTCTTGTCATGATGGTTTTATATGCCACACATTGAACAACTTTATGACCAAAATTGTGACATGAGAAACATTTTCCATTGAAGAAGAAGTTTCTGCGATCATGAAATCTTCTACTTGAATTTACTTGTTGATTGGTGTTTCTTTGAAAGGTATTCCTGTTAGTGTTCTTTGAATTGAGATGGTCATGCTTTACCTGTAAATATTCTTTATTCCCTTGCTGAGTGGAAGAATGTTGTATACTAGCTGTAGCTGCTTTTAGATAATTTGGTGCTGAAGACTGAGAATATTCTCCGATATATCCAAGACCTGTCTTTATAAGAGGAGAACGTTGTACCTTGATAATCTAATCTAAGGCTTCAGATCCTTTAGCAAATCTAAGATTCAAGGTCTTCAATTTCTCAATTTATTTTCTTAGACTTACTATTTCACATTCTAATTTCTCATTGTGTTTCTCCTTTTCTTCAAGTTGATTTTTCAGAATTTCTATGGATATTTTACTTTCTTCTAATCATATTTTGAGTTGATTGAATTCATCAAGAAAATCATTGTCCTCTAAAGCATCCATAAAAGTATCTTTTTCCTCTCTAGATTATTTTTCAAAGGCCATGAGAAGTCTAAGATCTTGTTCACATTCTTCCTCACTGTCAGATAACCCATCACTGTCTTCATGAGTATAGTAAATTTTTCTAGTGCTAAATCGATTCTTATTCCTTCTTGCTACTTCCTTCCATTTTTCATGTGTTTCTTTGTAAGGACACTTAGCAACATAATGACCAACTCTTCCACAAGCAAAACATTTGAAAGGAAGCTTACCTCTGAACCGTCCTGTGCCAAGTTGGAGTTTCTTTACAAAATTTACCTCATCTTCTTCTGAGATATACCCTGATCCTTCTATCTCTTGTACTTCTTTCCCTTTTGTAGAAGTTCTAAAGACGGCTTCTTTGACTTTAGATGGTCCTGCTCTTCTCATTTCACATGCAGTTAGTATGCCATGAAGTTTCACCACAGTAAGATTCTGAAGATCCTACTTTTCTTCAAGAGCAGAAACTTTTGACTCAAATTTTGCCGTTAGTGATCTTAAAACTTTCTCAACTAAAGTAGATTCAATTATTGTTTCTCCCAGATTTCTCATATGGTTTACAATATCATCAAGACGTAAAAATAAACTGGCAATGCTCTCCTCATTATGCATTTTTAGATTTTCATATTGAATTATGAGAGTTTGGAGTTTAGAAATTTTTACCTTTGCATCACCTTCATAAATTAGAATGATTTTGTCCTATATTTCCTTTCTTGTATCCAACTGCATGACTTTGACAAATTCTGATTCAGTTAGACTTCCCAATAGAGCATTGACCGCTTTTTCATTTGTTTCATAATTCTTTCTTTCCGTTGGATCTGTTGGTACTGTGGCTGGATATTGATATCCTCCTTCAATAATAGTCCATACACCTGCTCCCAGAGACTGAAGATAGGATCTCATCCTTTTTTTCCAGAAGATTAAATTGTTTCCATTGAAGAGCGAAGGCCTAATAGATGTTGTTCCATCTTGATTGCTCATCTTGATTGATCTTCCTTCTAGTGGCTAAGCTTTTTCAGAAGGACCTGCTCTGATACCAACTGTTGGGAAAAATACTGAGGAGGGGGGGGGGGAAGGTGAATCAGTATTTAGAGCTGACTGAAAACTTTTTACTTTTTCTTTGAGTAGATTTCCATACGCGATTTTTATGAACTGAACTAGCATATGCACGTGGAAATATAGAAGGAAACTAGCATATACTAATTTATCTTTCAGATTTAGAGAATCAGTCTTTTAAACAGATTTATTAGTTATGAATAAGGCTAGATAATCTGAATTTATGAGTAGTAAACATCAATATAAAGAATCACACACATAAACACCAATATTTAAGGTGGAAACCCAAATCAGGAGAAAACCACCGTTGCTTTCGTCTCTGTCTTCAATCTTTATTATATAGAAAACCTTTTACAACATTGTACTGATGCAGACTTATACCAGTACGCAAGCTTCTACCTGCAGAAGGCTGCAACCTTCTCTCGTTTTCCAGCTACAACTGGAAGGGAGCTCCAACCCCCTTATCTCGTTTACCAGCCTCTCCTGGAAGGGAGCTTCGACCCCCTGATTTCAACACCAGCTTCTATTGGCTGAAAGCTTCTACTTTCATATTGAAGCCTTCAACCCTTAGATCCACTACAGACCATGTTTCATCAATTTTCATACTGGATCAAGACATCTTCAACACAACCCCTTAACATTAACAACCATACTTTACTCAAAAATTCAATCAGAACAGTAAGACCACTATAACCAGAGCATCAGAAATAACCCAGACTTCAAAAACAAATATGCAGATACAAACTCAACTCTGAACATTCATCAATTCAAATAGCATACGCTACTTCCCTTTATTGAAGCCGCGTGTATACGCGCTTCCCTGCTCACCAACCTGCGTATGCCTCTGTGCATACTGTTTTTTCATAACATGAAATGCATACGCCACTTCTCTTCACCAAAGCTGTGCTTTTCTTCGTATCAACCTGCGTGTACTTCTGAGAATATTGATTTTCAGAATGTGATCAATCTTAGATTCAGATCTGAGGTTTTCAGTCATACACCTTTTCAGTAATGCAGAACCTTTAGACAGTCAGTCAGGTTTAACCATGTTTTCTCAATTAGTGATTAGATTTTTTCATTATCAAATCAACAGCATAATCCATATTCAATCAACCCAGAACCTCAAGTAGACTTCATTGATCGACAATAGAGAGAAAACAGAAATCACAGAAGTAATATCTGTAAATAAACTTCAAAAACCCTAACTTCCATACACGATTTTTATTAAGCGAACCCACGTATATACGTGCTTTTACCGAGACAAACTAGCATATCGATCTATAAAAGATAAACTTGCAGAACAGACCAGATCTATAAACTTACCCAAATTTCTTCAATTTCTTCATCAGACTTGCGCCAGGTCTTCATCATTTCTTTTGCAGATCATCCTAGAGATTCATCATTTATAGATCTAGAGATCTTGAACCTTCATCATATCCATAGGTGCATCATAGATTCAGATCTATCGATTAAGAACAGAGTTCAACCATGCAAATATCTCTTAATGAGATTCAACCCTTACACATGCACACCTTGCACTATGATCCTCTTCTCCTTATATAGTTTTAGCCTTTATCAATACCATGAGCCAAAACCACACAAATTTCGATGGTATTCTTGGACGAAATCAAATAAACCATACAATTCTCAATACTGTGTGCCGAAACCATGTTAATGCCCCTTGGTATTATAAATTTGGAGCGCAAAATGGCATACACGACTTAGGACGTACTTATCTGCGTGCATACGTGACTTGGCCTTTACAAACTCGCATATACATTGTGACATATTATAATTATCATTTCTCCAGCACTTACTGGAATTATTTTCTCTGTCACATCTAAACTGAACTGTAGATACATCATTCTTACATCTTTAACACATAGGTTTCTATCCAAATACAACTTCATCAAGTAGGTTTCCATCAAGGACAACACATTGCATCATATTTCCAACAAACCAGGCCAGTTCATCGACCAGTTCATCAGTAGCAACAACATTACCTACATGAAAAATTCTTCATGACAGTTTGGAAAATTTGATTTATCTCGAGCATGAGGTAAAGCACTTATTCCCAATTCAGCCTACTTTCTTCAGATATACAGAGACTGATGAGACTCTAAGGAAGCTTCAAAGAACCAGAATACCGGAAGCCCAATGGTGGGAAGAAATGTTAAAATTTTTGTAAAAATTATCCTTACATGAATTTTTGATTTTTTACTACAGTAAGTCATGATAAAAAGGGTAAACAAAGATCAAACAGAGGTCAAAGTGTATCAGTACAAGTAAAGAGTATCAGTAAAACAGAGCAGCCAGCACAAAGTTACTAAACAGGAGAACAACAAACCAAATCATAGGGCTTGCCTCCAGCACATTCATAAAAAAGGGAACAACACAACATCAGTTATCTTTTCTATTATCTTCGAGACCATCTGTCTCTATTTTCGTGTAATATATCCATGAGTCATCCTAGATTATATCTCATTTTGTTAGGAGATATTCTTTACAATTTTTTGTATAAATACTCCCTCAATTGGAGTATTGAGGTGTGGATTCTTAGACTTTGTTGTAATATTGATTATTTTGGAATAAAGTGTTGTTGGACAAATTTGGCATGGCTAGCTGGATAAGGAATTGATGCAAAATACTTTTCACAAGATTCTTGAGTCAGACAACGGATCAATAAGTCATCTGTCTCTTATGTTTTAGAGTTTTTATACTTGTTTATTATATCATTTTTATTTCATATCTGAATGATAAACGAAAAGGAATAAATCAGAAAGTGCTTAAGTGAAATATTTTTTCAATCGTTGTTATTCTAAATGTTTTCTTTTGAACTAGTTTAAACAGTGAATTCTTAATTGCTCCTATTTTCTAGTTTATTCATTTTGATTATCTAGTAAATACTTATTAATTGCTCTTTATTAATAATCATTCAAGTTCCCTCTTTCGAAAATGTTGAAGGATTCTTAATTTCCCTTCACCCATTTCGAGTCCATTCCATTCATCTTAGATCTATAATTGTTCCCTATTTGATTACCTTGCCCTGTGAAACCATCTCTTGTTAAGAAACTTAATCTAGTTAAGCCATATTTCTTTGACTCCATTAACCCAATGGCTTAAACTACTCAATATTACCTTCTGCTATAGAATTTCATCACCTAAACACAATCAAAATCCCTAAACTTTCATAACTAGCCTAATATCTTTAAAAAACAAAGCTAAAACTTAAAGAGAGAGCCCTCTCTGGGTACAGATTGGCTAGATTTTGTACCTAAAAGTTGGTTTGTGGTTACGTCGGACCTCTTTCCTCTTCTCTACAACTTCAAGGAAAATCTGAGTGATAACAGGTTCTTGTGGATTCGATGGCTAAGATTCAATCAGGGGGATCGGCATCGAAGAAGGCAAAAAGGGAAAAGTGTTAGGGGAAACTGTGATTTGCCGATTGCGATTGAGCGAGAGTCATCGATCTAAAAAATACATCGACGATGGAGATTTAATTGTGAAGGAAAAAGGCAGAATGGCAGGTTTGGAACGGGGAACAATATGGACCGTTGGATCTGGGCATAGTAGAGAAGATCAACGATGGAGAAACAATCGCAGGATCGCATCGGAAGAGAGGAAATAACAAAGAAAGCAGGGTAAACTGAATATTTGTGATGCGATTTTAGCCGATGTTCATTGATATTGTAGAGATCGACAGCCCAGATTTGTTTTTAAAACATATCGTCGGGTCTTATTAAAACATAATGAAAGTCAGGTTTTTATGAAATACAAAGGAGAAAAAGGTTTTGACGGGGTTCAGAGAGGATTTTAGGCCCTTTAAGCATCCGGTTGCAGGGCTTAAGGTCCTATGAGGAAGGGGCTTACCAGAGTTAAGCCCTCGGGGGCTGAAGTAATATTATGTGGAAAAGAGGGTATTTTGGCCTAAAACAGATTTTTTTAAGGCAAATTTGGGGTTTCAGTAGAGGAAAAAGGAGAATTTTAAACCAAATGGAAGGAGACCAAATGGTTTTAAAAGGGTTTTGAAGAAAATTTGAAAGTTAAATGAGGCTTATGGAGGAATTTGTATGGAGGATAAGGGGATTAAAAATGGGGTTATTCATGAGTGAAAGCAGGGGTAAAATGAAGGGGAAAATGGGTTTTTTGAGTAGTCTTCTTTAGGAAAACAATAGATTTTTCAGGTTTATGAGGGAAACAACAGTGAAGATTAACTAAAGACTTAGTTAACTTATAATAATTTAAGAACTCACAATTTGGCCATGAAATTTTTTCTTGAAGTCTAAAAAAGATCTAGCCACCATTTGATATGACAAATTTTTATAGGTGGCTAACAGTGGCTCCACATGAGAATGATACCTTCTTGAAGGTGTCAAGAACTTTAGACCTGTCTTCTCTGGAAGCTGATCAATGCCTCATCCATTGGGCTGCAAATTTCTTTACCTTTGTTGATCTTCTTTTGCTCTGACAATGTTAATAGCCACTAAAAACAATGGAATTCTATCAAAACAAGATTTCTACCTACCCAATCCTAATGATTTAACATTTTTTCTTCTTTCAGAGTGCATTTGGATTGGCAAACTCTTTTTACAAACATTTTATTCTTTTCAAAGAATAAAACTAGTCTATTTCTACCCTTATTTGTCCATGAACTCAGATTAAGAAGTTGAGTTCATAAGCTTCTCTACCTAGCTACACTCTGTCAGGATTAGACTGTCTGACAGAATTTATTCTCTAAATTCTAAAATAGAAATTTAAAAGCAGACAAGTCAGGATTGAACAGTCTAACTTGTTGCTGATCTATGGCATAAAAATAAGTTGCACATAGAATAAAATTTGCAAAAAATTAGAGAAAAATGGTGAAGGCTTAAGATCTGAAAGTTTAAGAACATCCTTCTCTTTTCTTCAGCTCTGTTTTTTTAGGCTTGTTTGAGCTGCTTCTTTTTGGTTCTCTGGTTCAATTTTTGTGCATATTAAAACTAGTTTGATTCTATCCTTGGCTCAGGATTTGATCTAATTTTAGCCATTCATATTTTGAAGTTCATAGGTTCATATTTTGAGCTTGTTTGAACCCTTTTTCTTCTATCCTAATCTTCCTAACTGATAAGACAAGATTAAGCCGTTTGGAAAATCTATTCCACTAACCTATCAGCAGTAAATTTAAAACTAATTAGTCATGATTAGGCTGTATGACTAACTAGGAGTGTGTTTCTTAGGAGTGGCATTTGAGCTTGCACACTTTCAGACTTTATTTCTCTTTTTTG
Organism: Pinus albicaulis; assembly: GCA_034641835.2. Taxonomy (NCBI): domain Eukaryota; kingdom Viridiplantae; phylum Streptophyta; class Pinopsida; order Pinales; family Pinaceae; genus Pinus; species Pinus albicaulis. The sequence continues at coordinate 128,536,857 of CM076571.1, read as the reverse complement.
GTATGGGGTTGTACCTTTCTTGTTTTTTTACAATTTGCCCTCTTTTGTCTTTCTATTGTTTTTGTATTTTTTCATTTTCTAACTTTGAATGCAATTATGAGTATGATATTCATAATGAGAAAAAATAAAAATTCTTCCAAACTTATATGGTCAAGAGAAATAAAGTTTGAGCATCCTGCCATTGAGAAGACCCCCAAATAGTTAAACAACATTCAATTCTTGCAAGAAATAAGAATTTTTACCAGTAGTAGAATGAATGAGATAGGGGCCAAGCCATAAATTATCAAATTTCCCATGCTTTCCCTTATCTTCTCTCCTTAAATCCCACTTTAAAACTTTGTCACCAATGCTGAAATCACTGGCCTTTGTCCTTCTATCAAAAAAATTCTTCATGATTTCTTGCTTTTGTAATGCTCTGTTGTAGACCTCCTCTCTGGTTTGCTGAAGATGTATGGTCTGATTAATTCTTCTGATCATGTCATTGTCTTCAGACTGTACTTCTTGGATCAGCTTCATGACTGGCACTCCTAGGCTGGTTGGAAAAATTGCATCTACTCCATAAACAAGCTGGTAGGGTGACATTCCAATTGATTTTTTAAGTGTTAATCTGTTAGCCCATAATGCGTGCACTAGCTTTGTGTGCCAAGATTTCTTATTTTCCTCCAGCAACTTGTTGATTATGTTCACCAAAATTTTGTTTGAGGATTCTGCCAGCCCATTACCTTGAGGGTAATAAGCAGTAGAATGCCCCAATGTAATCTGATATTTGTGATAGAATTCAACCATCTTTTTGGATCCAAATGCAGTAGCATTGTCAGTGATAATCTTCCTAGGGCAGCCAAATCTAGATAGGATATGATTTTCACTAAATTTTATGATGACAGAGTCATTGGCTTACCTAGCAGTGATGGCTTCTATCCATTTGGTAAAGTAGTCTGTTGGAGTGAGAATCCATCTATGTTGGGCAGATAATGGTGGATGGATTTCCCCTATGAAATCTATACCCCACTGTTGAAAATGAGCTTCAACAACGATTGGATGCAAGGGTAAGGGAAGAAATTTTCTTTTGCCTTCAAAGAGTTGAAATTTATGACAGGTAATAATCATTTTATGGACATCATGAAAGAGGGTGGGCCAATAGTAACCAGCTCTAAGGATTTTGTTGGCAGTTATCTTCCAATAGAGGCGGCCTCCACATTCTCCTTCATGGAACTCATGCTTGATCTTATCTGCATCATTCTCAGGCAAACATTTAAGAAATAATCCACTAGCATTTTTCCAATAAAGACATTTATCTAAAATGTAGTAATTTACAGCTTTCAACTTTAAAAATCTTGCCTTTGTCTTAGACAAACTAGGAGGTGTATTCAAATTGATTAAAAAATATGAAATATCATCATACCAAGATGAGTTCAAAAAATAATATTCAATAATGGGAGTGGACAACTCCTCTTGTTCATATAATGCATTTATCATGTTTATATCAAGAGCTTCAAAATTAGACTCGGCCATTAGTCTTGCTAGTCCTTGGCCTTTAATGAGCTTAGTGGGCTTGATTTCTAAATCATATTCAAGTATCACAGCTATCCACTTTTCTCTTTTTCCATTTGTGTCCTCTGTTAGAATGTCTTTCACAACTGAATTTGGCACAAATGGAATTATGTGGGAGTGTAAAATGTAAACTCTGAAGTCTTTTAAGGCTTTGACTAAAGCAAAGGCTTGTTTTTCCATGATATTGTGCTTCAGAGGTGCATCTCTTAATGCCTTAATAAAGAATGCAATTGGCTGCTCTTGTCCATTTAAATTTTTCTGTACTAGGACAACAACTATATTGTGTTCTGATGCAAATGAAAAAATGAAAAAATCTTTTGAAAAATCAGGACTAATGAGAACTGGTGTTTTGGTTAATGCTTGTTTTACCAGTTCAAAAGATTTATTTTCTTCTAAGATTCATTTAACTCCTTCTTCCTTTTTCAGCATGTTTGTTACGTTTCTAAGGAGTTCAGCTAAGTTAGGTATGAAACTTCTCAAGAAATTAATCTTCCCAATGAAAGATTGAAGTTCCTTGAAGTTTCTAGGATGATTGATTTGCAATATACCCTCAATCCTTTTTGGGTCTATCTTTATTCCTTCTTTTGACATGATGTGCCCAAGAAGTTTTCCTTCTTGGAGACCAAACATTATTTTCTTTGGATTTAAAGATAACCCATATTTTCTGCATTTCTCAAATACTTTTCTCAAGTGTTCTAGGTGTTCTTCATATGTTTTGGAGAAAAAAATGATATCATCAAGGTAAATAATGATGAAGTAGCCTAATTATTCCGAGAATTCAATATCCATGGCTCTCTGAAATGTAGCACCAAAATTCATTAAACCAAAGGGAATTTTCACATACATGAAAGTGCCCTAAGGTGTAGTAAAGGCTGTTTTGAGTTGATCATCAGGATGTACTAATATCTGATTGTATCCTGAGAAGCCATCTAACAAAGAAACCCTTTTAGAATCAACTACCCTTTGTAAAATATGATCCATCTTGGCTAAAGGGTAGTTTTCCTTTAATGAATCTTTATTTAAGTTTCTAAAGTCAATACAAAGCCTTATTTCTCCTGTTTTCTTCCTAATTGACACTATATTAGACACCCACTTTGAATATCTAATAGGAACAATAATTCCAGCTTCATACATTTTCTTGATTTCCGTCTCAACCAAAGGTAATTGAACAGGGTTGATTCTGCGCAAGTTTTGTTTAAAGGGCTTTTGGTTTTCTTTGAGGGGTATTTTGTGCTTAATTATCTTTGTGTCATAGAACTTTAAATCCTCATAAATCCATGCAAAAACATCAGAAAATTCCTTAAATAACTCAATGTATTTCAACTTGACGTGCGCTGGCAAAGTCTTAGATAGTTTGATCATTTTTTGTTTTTGTTCACTACCTATGTTACACTCTTTTACTTTAGTTTCAATAGGCTCCAGCTTTGTTTTCTTGGCAACATCATTGAAATCAAACAACTCTTCTAATGGGACCAGACCTTTTGGCAAACTTTGAGTGTTAGATTGCAGCTTTTCTAAGTCTTATTTTCCTAAATATACACTAATTTATGTCATATTTTCAAGTTTATCAGCTAACATATTTAAATCAACAATATTTGGAGAGTTTACTTCTTCATCAAGTGGGTTTTATTCAATAGAACAGTCATCTTCATAATCTAAATCTGAACTTGGTAGTTCAAATTCATTTCTGGACTATAGGAAGTCTTCTATTTATTTGTCTCCATCAAAAACTTGCCAATATTTCTCATTATCAGGGAAATCTGGTCTAAATTTGATTTAGGTATTACATTTTTTGGTTTCATAAGGTGTTAAACATGTTCTAGCGGCAAAGGCTAAACTATGGGCAAGGATATTTTGGTCTCTTGGGACAAAGATAAGTTGGGATTCCTCAAAATTTCTTAGTAAGTCCATGACATAATTTCTATAGGCTCTAAGTCTGGGGTGTTTGGCACTATATTCCCCATTCACTTGCCTAACAATCAACTCTGAATCCCCATGAACTTTTATCCTTTTGGCTCCTAATTTCTTCAACAAGTGTAGGCCTAAAAGGAGGGATTCATACTCAGCTATGTTATTTGAACATTGAAAATTTAATCTACAGGAATGCCCTTCAGTGTGATTATTTTCAGTGTTATGTATCCAGATGCCTGCACCTGCATTGTTCTTAATGCAAGACCCATCAAAATTCATACTCCAAAGAGGACTAGCTTCAGAATTACTAGTTTGGCTACTATCCTCTTTATCTTGCATGTTTTCAGCTTGTTCTTGATGGTCAGTATTGTGTTGAAAGTGTTCTAGTTCCTCATGTTCTTCATTAAGTCGAGGATTGTTCTCTTGGTTCTCAAAGTTGACAAGCAATGGATGACTGTTTTGTAGCCCAAGACCCGTGATTAGTTTACAGTGATTTTCTGTTTTGACACATTGTTTTGACCCTTTTCTATGCCTGCCACTACATTACAGTGAGGAGTGGCCATTAAGTCAGTTAAGGTTTCTTACTCATTAAATATTTCATGATTGAAAAGAATAAATGAGTCAATGCCTGTATGTACAGAATATATAGGAGATTTTTTTGGTCTTTCTTGGCTACTTACCATGTATTTCATATGAGAATCCCTAAAAAGTTTTCTTGTTTGATTAAAAACATGGATGGTAGCATATGTCATATCCATTTGCATTTTGCCTTGTAACTTAGCTCCCCAAGATCTTGATAACAACATATCATACTTTGGGGGTACATCAACCACTACAATATCCATTACTAAACACTTGGCTGGAATTTGTGCTAAGTTTACACAAAGGTCTTTGATCAAACCTAGGCATTTCACTCTATTGGATTCAAAGGAGTATAGATCTTTGTATGGTCTGGTAATTTCGAGGCCTAGGCTCTTGATCACTGATTTTGGCATTAAGTTATGATAGGCCCCTGATTCATGCATAGCGTTGTGTAAAATTTTGTCATGAATCTTCAAACTAACATAAAAAGGAGGAACTGGTCCTTCTTGGTATCTTCCCTCAATCTTAGGACCAAACAACAACTCTGGTTGGTCATCATTAAGATTGACAGTGTCATTATTTTCTATTATGTTAAAAGCCTTCAAAATTTGTGATCTGTATACATCTTGGGTGGATAATTTAGTAAGAGAAACAAAGATTTTTATTTTGGAAATTTCCTACTCCAAACTAAAAGGCAGCTGATTTTTTTACAATTTTTGTTTCAGCCTTATTAACCACCATTTTGTTAGAAAAATCAGTTTGTTGATTTTCTCTATTTACATTGGTCAAAATTGTTTTAGTAGGAGCACTAGCTGAGGTGCTAACGCTGCTAAGGTCTGCACTCTGTTTTTCATTAATTTGAGCGCCTTTTTCTTTGTTTTTATCAGAATTTCCAGCCATTGTTTTCTCTTTCTGTTTAATTTTTCTGGGTTTAATCAGAGGGCTTTTTTTGGTAGAATTGTCAGAGGTTTTAGTTTTGGGAGTTTCCTGATTCCTTTTACTCCTAAGGTCATATTCTTTTGGAGTCTCTATGATGAAATTCTCTAGCTCTTGATAGTAATATTCATCCTCTGCTCTTTTATCATCATAGGGTGTGTAAAGACCTTGTTTTCTATTGTAATGAACATCAAAAGTATCATTATCTACTCCCAACATGTTCATGTCATCTTCCTCTATTTGTTCAATTGTTTATTCAACCTCACTTACATATTTTTGATGAAAAGGAGGTGTAATCTGTTGATCATCTTCCCTTGGTCTGTTTGGTGGTTGGTTTGTCCTAAAATTCTGATTTTGATTTTGATTTCTGTTTTGAGGAGCTGATTGGTTTTGACTAGCTTGTGCTCTCTCAAGTATGCTCATATTTTTCATCATTTCCTCCATCATTCTCTCCATTTTTGAACTAGATGTGGAATGTGCAGACTCTTTCCTAAATGATACTTTATTCTGATTCCTCATTCTTGCTCTTTTCTCCATTAAATTAACTTCCACAGCAAGAGCTCCTTTTTGCATATCTTCAAGAGTCAAAGGATCTCTCTCTCGCTCAGCTAATAAGCCATTTTAGGATCAAATCCTTCAGGAAACTTGTTTAAAGCTGAGCCTTGTGGAGGTTTCAAATCTAGGGGAAGTGCATTATACACACTATTGAATCTAGTGCAATAAGCTTGGACACTTTCCCCATTGTTTCTTTGGAGATTCTTGTAGTTTAAAGTATGTGGAGAGGGTTTTTATTAACTTTCCATTTTTTTAAGAATAAATAATGGAAGGCTTGGAGATCATTAATACTGTGAGGGGTTAAGCCTTTGAACCATTTTCTTGCTTCGCCCCCCAGAATTTGAGCAAATAATCTAAGTTTGATAGTTTCATCATCAATTTAATTTATGTCAAAGTAGTCATTCATCATATTCACATGTTGTGAAGCAACAATAGCACCACTGGCATCAAATAATGGTATATTGGACTGATAGTCATGTGGAAGATTGACTAAAGGTAAAGGAAGGACCAAGGGAGCATACCATGTTGCCATGATAGGAGGTAGAGGTGGATTTAGAAGGGGTGGATTAACAAGAGGGAAAGTGGGCTGAAGTGGGGTGTTTTGGACAATGGATGTATGAGGAACAGAAGTGGATGGACCAGCAAGATACTGTTGAGCTAATCTTGGATGAGAGAAACCAAAATTATGAAGGAAATGTAAATCAGGTGGAGTAGTTTCTCTGCTACCAAGATGTTCACCTCTATCTTTGGATGAAGGTAGAGACTCTAAATCTATCTGATCTAAATCCTTAAGTGACCTAGTTTTAAATGGATTTCTTAAGTCAACTTGCAGATTTTGTAGAGATGCAAGGTTTTCAGGGATAGAATTAGCTCTATGGAGTGGTCTGACAATAGTTGAATTTTTAGCCTTAGGAGACTTCCTAAGTATTCTTTCAGGGTTATCAACTATCTCAAGAGAATTTGGGTTGGGATAGGGTCTAGTATGAACTCTTCTAGAAGCCACTATGCTATGTTTTTTAGACCCAACTTACAAGAAAAGTTTAACCACATATGACAATCTTTAGGAGGCTTAAATGATATTTAAACAAGAAAACTTTAATCCTTAAATTTTTCTTAACTGAGTTTAAATGATGTTATGATGATAATGGGTTTCCTAGTGGAGTCTTAAGGTCTGTTTAGGATTTTGGAGTCACCAGGTGGAAATTTTAGCTCTTTCGGAGGTAAAATGTTTTATGGTCCACCACCATGTTTATTTGAATACCAATCTAAAATGTTTTTGGGTTTTATGAGTTTTTTTTTTCTTTTTAGTCCTATGAGTTCTAAGAGTATCCTAAATCTGTTTCAACACTTAGCTATGGTGAGGAGACAAAGAAAGTTTACTCTTATGGCTAAGATAGCTGATTCCTTCAAGGTTTGATAAGCTCTTATGAGAATCCTAAGGGTTCCTTAGTTTGTCACTAATTCAAATAAGTTTTATCATGATTACCATTTGCTTGGTAGTGCTCGAAGAGAGCTACTTACACTACACTGAACACTGAGATTTTTTTTTAAGGATTTTACTCAGAATCCCCAGCAGAGTCGCCAGAAATGTTGGGCCTCTGTAATTTTAGTAGATTGGTAAGAATAAAGCAGTAGAGACAACAATATGAAGCAATTTGGGATTCTAGGATCTAGCCCTCCTGAATCATAAGAGGGATCTCTTTGTAAGTGCAAAGATTGATTTATATTTTAAAGTTTTTAGTATGATATTAGGCTAGTTATTAAGAACAAGGGTTTTTTGTTTGTTTGTATGGTTGAGCATGATTTTTAATTGAGTGGAAAGTCCTAAAAAATTAAAGAGCTTCAAAGGGGTGAAGGTCTGAACAATCATAACAAGATTTAGCTGATAGGATAGATATGAAACATCACTTAATCCATTGGGCTATGGAGTCATAAAAGGGTTTAATTATGCAACAATTTCAAGAGTGATCCAAGGGGAAAGTCATCTATATCAAAAGATCCTTTAGATATAAATAATGGAATGGAACACTAAAAGTGTTGAGAAGGTGGAAAAAGCCAATAATTTCAACAAGGATTTATCAACTTTCCAAACAAGAAAAGCATTTTAAGTAACTGTTTGAAACCAAACAAAGAAAGGGCTAACCTTATGTTAAGTCCCTATATTAATAGTATATGCCTTTATTATGTTAGTGTAGCCCCACTTATTGTTATTGTTGTACCCCTTTAACCCCCATATTGTTATTATTGTGCCCTTAAATTATTATTGTTAGGTCGGCTAGGATTACATTATGGCCCCACTAGGATTATATTGTGGCCCCATGGACTCCTATATATAGAAGGAGGTTTTGTTCATTTGTATGATCCAAGAATTGTTCATTTATGTAATGTATTGGAGGTTTCCCCCTCGAATTGGCTCATTTCTAAGGCGTTTATATCTCTTTTCCTCTCTTTTTGGAGTTGGTTACACAACATTTGGTATCAGAGGTTGGGATTCTAGGGTTTCACTGCTCCAAACAGGTCATCGTGGCATTTTCGCTATAAATTTTTTTCTATGAAGTTTCAGAAGCTGAAAGTTTTAGGGTGCGAAGCGGAAATCCTGAGGAAGATTTTCTAAAAATTTCAGAGCTTAGTTCGCAATATTTTCGGAGATATCATCTGTGGAATTTAGGTCTTTTTTCAAGCTCCTAAACAGGTGATCGTGGAATTTTCGCTATAACTTTTTTTCTACGAAGTTTCAGAAGCTGAAATTTTTAGGGTGCAAAGCTGAAATCTTGAGGAAGATTGTCTAACAATTTCAGAGCTTGGTGCACAATATTTTCGGAGATATCATCTGTGGAAGTTAGGTCTTTTTTCAAGCTCCTAAACAGGTGATCGTGGAATTTTCGCTATAAATTTTTTTCCACGAAGGTTCAGAATCTGAAATTCGTATGGTGCGAAGCTGAAATCTTGAGGAAATTCGTCCAACAATTTCAGAGCTTGGTTCGCAATATTTTTGGAGATATGATCTGTGGAAGGTAGTGCTTTTTCAGGCTCCTGAATTTCATCTCAAAGAGGTGATCGTGGGAAAAGTTCAATAACTTTCTCTCTGGGCAGTGGATTTGAGTGTCGTAAAAATTGGTTGCAAGTACACAGAATGTAGTTTCTTGGCTATCAATTTCAGATACAAAGGACGAAACAGTGACACGTGGCAAGTCATACAATTTTCTCTAATGAACCAGTCCAGAATTAGGTCATTGTGGGAGATTGGACACAACTTTGTCTTGGGGAATCCAAATTAGATCAGACCTGTGGAATTTGAAAGAGAATTCAAAGGGCTACTTTAGTACTAAATTTAAGATATTGAAGATCTGCAATCACAGAGATAATCCAATTTCAATATCGAGCTCCTAAAAAGCAAGAAAAAGGTGTGTATTTTTCTGAATTGCATAAGTCTTGTTTGAAGAATCAATTTGAATTGATTCCAAGGGCATATTTTAGAATTTTTATCAGTGTTGGGTTCTATAATGCCTCCAAAAAATAATTCCATACCCATTAATCCCTCAAAAATCTATACTATGACGCATGAAGAGGAAGAGTTGCAGTATGAGATATCAAAATTACGGTACCAAGTGCAACAAGTTTCAATCTTACGAAGAGCAATTGAAGATGAAATAGATGGTTTAAAAGCGGAAATGGAGGCTAAGTTGGATGGTTTGAAGGATCAAATAATAGCAAATATGGATGATAAATTAATGGAAGATCACATCGAGCATCAACAACAAGTTCTCCAACTCTCAAAGGATAACCCAACTTTGGTGCAGAATCTAATGAAACAACAGAAAGATCAACATCACATCGAAAGAAGTTATGAAGCAATCATAGAAACAAGAAATCGACAAGTACGATCAATTTCAGATTATCTCAGCAAGTGGAAGGACTTTCCTGTAAAATATTTCACATGGGAGGATGAGAATTTTATACAGAAGCATCAAGAAATAATCAAGCGTTGAGGACAACACTTGTTTGAAGGAGAGGGGCATGTTAAGTCCCTATATTAATAGTATATGCCCTTATTATGTTAGTGTAGCCCCACTTATTGTTATTGTTGTACCCCTTTAACCCCCATATTGTTATTATTGTGCCCTTAAATTATTATTGTTAGGTCGGCTAGGATTACATTATGGCCCCACTAGGATTATATTGTGGCCCCATGGACTCCTATATATAGAAGGAGGTTTTGTTCATTTGTATGATCCAAGAATTGTTCATTTATGTAATGTATTGGAGGTTTCCCCCTCGAAGTGGCTCATTTCTAAGGCGTTTATATCTCTTTTCCTCTCTTTTTGGAGTTGGTTACACAACACCTTAAATTTCTTTGGACAAAATTGTATTAAAGCTAACTTATCAGACAAACAATCTAGCAATCCACATGACTACTTTCAGAAGGGATGAAAATAGATAAGAAAACAAAATGCAACTTAAGATCAAACAAGATACATTAAAATATAAACCTGATTTAGCATACTCTTAGGGAAACCTTCAAATCAATATTAAATCAAGACCGTCAGATCTCAAAGATCGACAGCAGAGATTGCTCAGTGAAATACTTTTGGGAGCAAAGGTGGGCCAAATGACATGGGATCGAGAAATAATATGAGCTGTCAGATCCTAATAATCAACGGTCAGGATTAAAAACTGAAAAGCCAATGCTGCAGGGAAGGGTGGTTTGGTGGAAAATCATAATGGTTTTTGCACAAATCTGAGTCAGTTTTAGAATTTTTCAAAATAAATGTGATATGGGTCTGCGCTTGACATGTGTCTTTTTAATACCGCCCATATCGCGTAATTTTTTGGCATTAACTTTTAGGTGCAAATTTACGCGATATGGAGTTTAAGCCGTTAGATTAAAGGCAGAGAGATCTGACAGTGGGAATGAGAGTGCAATGGAGTTAGATGCACGAGCGGAAAAGGTGGGCATGGTCAAAGGCGGTTTAGATTATGATCGTTAGATCTTAGGAATGAACGACCCAGATTTAATGATGGGGAGAAGTGAAAAGGGAGAAGTGGGAAGAGTGGAAGCAATGTGGACTGTTGGATTAGAGAAAATCAATGGTGGGGATTCAATTGGAGGTTGGGATGGTGCAGGGATATGCGACAGGTGAGCGCGAAGCGATTAAGTGCTGACGTCGGATCTAGAAGTAATATCGACGGTCAATATTCAATCGGAGGGGTAAAGGAGGAAATTTATGGGCGAACTGCAAAGAAATCTTAGCCGTCGGTTCTTTTGGATTCGACAGCTAAGATTCAATAGGGGGGATCCGCATTGGAGAAGGAAAAAAGGGCAAAGTATTAGAGGAAACTATGATTTGCCGATTGCGATTGAGCGAGAGCTGTCGATCTAAAAACTAGATCGACGGTGGAGATTTAATTATGAAGGCAAAAGGCGAAATGGTAGGTTTGGAACAGGGAACAGTATGGACCATTGGATCTGGGCGCAGTAGAGAAGATCAATGGTGGACAAACAATCGCGGGATCGCATCGGAAGAGGGGAAATAATAAAGAAAGTAGGGTAAACTGAATATTTACGATGCGATTTTAGCCGATGGTCGTTGATCTTGTAGAGATCGACGGCCCAGATTTGTTTTTAAAACATATCATCGGGTCTTATTAAAACATAATGAAAGTCGGGTTTTTATGAAATACAAAGGAGAAAAAGGTTTTGACGGGGTTCAAAGAGGATTTTAGGCCCCTTAAGCGTCCGGTTGCGGGGCTTAAGGTCCTATGAGGAAGGGGCTTACCAGATTTAAGCCCTCGGGGGCTGAAGAAAATATTATGTGGAAAAAAGGGTATTTTGGCCTAAAAACAGAGTTTTTAAAGGCAAATTTGGGGTTCCGGTAGAGGAAAAAGGAGAATTTTAAACCAAATGGAAGGAGACCAAATGCTTTTAAAAGGGTTTTGAAGAAAATTTTAAGGTTAAATGAGGCTTATGGAGGAATTTGTATGGAGGAAAAGGGGATGAAAAATGGGGTTATTCATGAGTGAAAGGAGGTGTAAAATGAAGGGGAAAATGGGTTTTTTTAGAAGTCTTCTTTAGGCAAACAGTAGATTTTTCAGGTTTATGAGGGAAACAACAGTGAAGATTAAATAAAGGCTTAGTTAACTTCATAATACTTTAAGAACTCACAATTTTACCATGAAATTGTTTCTTCAAGTCTAAAAAAGTTCTAGCCACCATTTGATATGACAAATTTTTATAGGTGGCTAACATGATTCGTCTACATTGTTGGCCAAACTGCTTGTATTACATGGGCTAAATTCCTTAATAAATGATATTTGGTAGATTTCCTTAGGGATTGTTTAAATATGGTGATTTGAACTTAATTATGTGTGATGGAGTATTATGTGTATATGTTATCATGAGGGTTTTTTATGATAAGCATATTATTTTGTTGTTATATTTTTACTATTATTACAACAATGGCATTCTATATTTCTTAAAGGATATTACACTTTCAACCATTTCTTCCACATCTTCATCATGAGACAAACAACTTTTTACATTCACTATTTTCTCAATGATTCCATCCCAACCTTCTTCCTCAATAAATTGTACATCTCTGCTTATCATAAATTTCTTGGTGGATGGGTTATACAGCCTGTATGCTTTGGATTCTTCACTGTATCCAAAAAATATTCACTTCTCCCCCTTACTTTCCAACTTCTTCCTTAGCTGATGTGGAATGTGTGCACAAGCCACACAACCAAAAACTCTCATGTGGGTGACAAATTGTTTTATGCCACTCCATGCTTCTTCCGGAACTCTGTTCATAACATTTTTTGTTGGGCATCTATTCAGCACATATGCTTCACAATTTACAACTTCAACCCAATATTCATTTGGAAAATGTTTTGCCTTCAACATACTTCTTACCATATCCATGATGGTTCTATTTTTCCTTTCAGCAACTCCATTTTGCTGTGGTGTATACCTTGCTGTAAATTGCTTGTGTATCCCATTTTCTCTGCAAAAACGCAAAAATCCTTTGGAGATGTATTCTCCTCCTCTGTTTGTTATTAAGACCTTAATATGTTTCCCACTTTGATTCTCGACAAGAGCTTTAAAGTGGAAGAATTTTTCAAACACTTCACTCTTAAACTTTAAGAAATAAACCCATGTTTTTCTTGTGTCATCATCAATAAAGGTCAGCATATAGTGGCTGCCTGCTAATGATGGTGTTTGCATTGGTCCACACAAATGAGAATGGACAATTTCTAAGGGTGCCTTTTCCCTTATGCATTTTCCTTATGGAAAGATTTCTCTGTGTTGTTTTCCCAAGATGAAACCTTCACATAGGTTTTTCGGTTTCTCAATCAATGGTAATCCCTTTACCATTCCTTTTCTGTGTAACAAATTCAGACCTCCAATGTTGAGATGTCCAAATCTCAAGTGCCATAACCAGTTTTGATCCTTTGCTTATCTTTGGAGTGTCTCTTGTGTCACTGTTGCCATTGTAGCTCCATTCTTCAAATCTTCTCTCATTTTGAGAGGAAACATTATGTTTCTTGTCATCTTCACTTGTGCAATGCATTTATTTTTTGGTGGTTTATCCATGATGTTGCATACATCATCTTCAAAAAATACATTGTAGCCATTTTGAATGAGCTATCAAATGCTCAAAATGTTACACTTCATACCAGGCACATAGTAAACATTTGATATGGATTTCCTTTCTCCTTTCTTTGTCAAAACACTTACCCTTCCTTTCCCCGTGACAGAGACTTTATTGTCTGTCCCTAATTGTTAGGTCCCTATATTACTAGTATAGTCCCTTATTGTTGTTAGTGTAACCCCTTTATTGTTATTCTTGTACCCTTGTAACCCCGATATTGTTATTATTGTGCCCTTAAATTATTATTGTTAGGTCGGCTATGACTACATTGTGGCCCCACTAGGATTACATTATGGCCACATGGACTCCTATATATAGAAAGAAGGTTTTGTAAATTGTATCATCAAAGAATTGTTCATTTATGTAATGTATTGGAGGTTTCCCCCTCGAAGTGGCTTATTTTTAAGGCGTTGATATCTCTTTTCTTCTATTTTTGGAGTTGGTTACACAACATTTGGTATCAGAGGTTTGGATTCTAGGGTTTTGCTGCTCTAAACAGGTCATCGTGGAATTTTCACTATAATTTTTTTTCTATGAAGGTTCAGAATCTGAAATTATTAGGGTGCAAAGCAGAAATCTTGAGGAAACTCGTCAAAACATTTTAGAGCTTGGTTCACAATATGTTTGGAGATATAATTTGTGGAAGGTAGTGCTTTTTCAGGCTCCCGAATTTCATCTCAAAGAGATGATCATGGGAAAATATTCATAACTCTCTCTCTGAGCATCAGATTGGAGTTCCATAAAAATTGGTCACAAGCACACAAACTTTAGTTTCTTGGCTATCAATTTCAGAGCCGAAGGACAAAATAGTGACATGTAGCAAGTCGTACAAGTTCACTCTACTGAACCAGTCCATAATTAGGTCATTGTGGGAGATTGGACACAAATTTTTCTTAGAGAATCCAAATCAGGTCAGACCTATGGCATTCAAAAGAGAATTCAGAGGGCTATGTCGATACCAAAATTCAAATATTTAAGTGTTGCAATCACAGATATAATCCAATTTCAATATCGAGCTCCTTAAAAGCAAGTAAAAGGTGTGTATTTTTTTTCCGAATTGCATAAGTCTTGTTTGAAGAATCAATTTGAATTGATTCCAAGGGAATATTGTAGAACATATATCAGTATTGGGTTCTAAAATATGCCCCGTAAAAATAATTCAACACCCTTTAAGCCTTCAGAAGGCTCTACTATGACTCATGAAGATGAAGAATTGCAACATGATCTATCAAAATTACAAGAGAAAGTGCACCAAATTTTGCTCTCCCAAAGAGCAAAAAAAAATGAAATGGAAGTTTTGAAGAAAGGCGTGGAAGCTAAGATGGATGGCATGGAAGGTGGCATGGAAGCTAAGATGGATGACATGAAATACAACATGGAAAACATGAAGAAGGATCTAAAAGCAGACATGGAAGGTTTGTCAAAGTTGATACAAGAAATGTTTCATAATGGTTAAAATATAGTAGAAGAAACTCATGATGAGAACAAAATTAATGTTAATCGTGATTTCATAAACTCTAATGTTGCCAAGAAGAACCACCATATTCCAAAAATGGAGATGAGGAAGTTTGATGGAAAGGATCCTGTAACATGGATACTACAGATGGAGAAATATTTTGATCTCCATAACGTGCAAAACACAAAAAAGGTACGCATTGCAACTTTACATTTAGAACAAAATACATTTGTATGGTATCGATGGCTTTGCTCCCGTAAAAAAAATTTCACTCGGCCAATTTTTACGGAGGAAATGATAGCACATTATGAGGATACAAAGAGAAACACCTTCTTTAGCCAATTGACAAATCTCAAAGAAAAGGGCTTAGTGGGGGAGCACATTAAGGACTTCCAAAAATTGAATATAAGGGTAACTGATATTCTAGAGGAACACAGGATTGATCTCTTCGTAGGCACTTTAAAGGAACCTAGTTCGCGTTTTGGAACCTAATTCATTGGAGAAGGCATTCAGGTTGGCAAGAAAAATTGAATGTAAAATTATGGCGACAAGGAAGCCTACCACTCACTTCTATAAAGAAGGAAGTGTTGCTACTCCTAGATTTCCATAACCTACAAGGTTGACACCACAACAATTGGAAGAAAAAAGAGCAAAAGGGCTTTGCTACATTTGTGATAACAAATACGCTAAAGGTCATAAGTGTGCTGAGAAGAAATTATTTTACATATATTGTGAAGAGGAAGAAGAAAATAAACAAGAAGAGGATATACACTAGGAACTGGCCATAGAAGGGGAAGAAATGAATCCGACCATATCTTTTAATCCACTGGAAGGAATTACCACTCCTCAAACTCTCAAAATAGAAGGACATATCAAGAAGAAAAATGTAATAGTGTTGATTGATTCAGGTAGCACCCATAATTTTATTCATTGTAAGGTAGCCAAGGAATTAAATTGTTTCCTATACACAACACCAGAATGTCAAGTGATGGTTGCAAATGGAGGAACTATAAATTGCTCTGGAAAATGCCATAATATCAAGCTAACCATGGGGGAATATGTATTGACTAGTCCAATGCTTTCCATTCCTATAGGAGGTGTTGATGTTGTACTAGGAGTACAATGGTTACAATCTTTGGGGACGGTAGCTTTTAATTTTCAAGAAATTTTCTTGAAATTTTTTTCAGAAGGAAAGGAAGTCGAATTACGGGGTATTGCGGGGAAGCTGGGAAATATAATAAGCTCTAATGTCATGAAAAAGCTTCTAAATAAAGAACAACGAGGCGTAATTGCTCAATTATGCTCACTAGAAGTTCCAACATCAAAATCATCTATTTCTGCAGATCTCCAACAAGTCTTGGACAATCATTACAAGGTGTTTGAAACTCCCAAAGGACTCCCACCTATTCGTGATCATGATCATGCTATTCATTTGATTCCAGGAAGTGTTCCTCCAAACATCAGGCCTTATAGATATCCTTACGTCCAAAAGAGGGAAATTGAACGTATGATTGCAGAAATGTTAGAGGCAGGTATAATTCAACCTAGTCAAAGTTCTTTCTCTGCTCCTGTAGTATTGGTACACAAGAAGGATGGATCATGGTGCATGTGTCCCGATTATAGGGAGCTCAATAAGCTCACCATTAAGATAAATTTCCCATTCCTGTGATTGATGAATTATTGGATGAATTACATGGAGCAATTTATTTTACCAAGTTGGATCTTCGTTCAGGATATCATCAAATTAGAATGAAGACTGAAGATATTCCAAAAATAGCATTTCGAACTCATGAGGGTCATTATGAATTTTTGGTCATGCCTTTTGGCCTTACCAATGCACCTTCTACATTTCAAGGGTTGATGAATTCCATTTTCAAACCCTTCCTTAGAAAATTTGTGCTAGTATTTTTTGATGATATATTAATATACAATAGATCTTGGAAGGATCATGTTGAACATGTTGACAGGGTGCTCAAACTATTGCAGGAGAAACAATTATATGCAAAAACATCCAAATGTTTCTTTGGAGTACAAGAGGTGGAATATCTGGGTCATATTGTATCTCACGAGGGTGTTAAGGTAGACCCTAACAAAATTAAAGCCATTAAGGAATGGAAAGTCCCCACAACCATAAAGCAGTTGCAAGGATTTCTCGGGTTAACAGGGTATTATCGCAAGTTTGTTAATAATTATGGAAGAATAGCAGCACCTATAACAACATTATTGAAGAAAGATTCATTTTCATGGACTCCTGAAGCAACTAAGGCCTTTGAACATATTAAAGAGGCAATGTGTCGAGCACTAGTCTTAGCTACGCCAGACTTCACAAAAGCCTTTATTGTGGAATGTGATGCCTCAGGAAACGGAATTGGTGTTGTTTTAATGCAGGAAGGAAGACCCATTGCTTTTGAAAGACGTCCAATCAAAGGAAAGTATTTACAAAAACCTATTTATGAGAAGGAAATGTTAGCAATACTGCATGCACTAAAGAAATGGCAAACTTACCTAATGGGAAGACACTTCAAGGTAAAAACTGATCATGATAGTCTTAAACACTTTTTGGAAAAAAGATTATCTTCCGAAGAGCAGCAAAAATGGGTCACAAATATGTTGCGTTATGACTTTGAAATAATCTACAAAAAAGGAAAGCTTAATGTTGTTGCAGATGCACTCTCAAGAAAGAATGAAGAGGTGGAAGAATTTCTTTGTGCCATTTCTATTATCCAACCATATTGGATAACCGAAGCAAGAGATGAATGAAAGAAGGACAAAGATGTATGGACACTCATTCAAAAGTTGCAGCAAGATCCTAGTACATCTGATACATTTAGTTGGAAAAATTATTCCTTATGGTACAAAGATCGCTTGTATCTTTGTAAGAATTCCCAACTAAAACAAAAGATTCTTTTGGAACTGCACACTTCTCCTTTAGGAGGACACTCAAGATTTTTAAAAACTTACCACAGGGTGAAGAAAGAATTTTTTTGGGATGGCCTTAAATATGATATACAAAATTTTGTGGTGGAATGTTTGGTTTGCCAACACAATAAAGTTGAGACAATTAAGACTCAGGACTTCTACAACCTTTATCCATTCTAGGTCAATGTTGGGAGGAGATTTCAATGGATTTTATCACAGGTTTACCTAAGTCCGAAGGAAAGACTGTCATCATGGCGGTAGTTGATAGACTTACCAAGTATGCACACTTTTGTGCATTATCTCATCCATTTAAAGCAAGTATAGTTGCTACTACATTTATAGATACAATTCAAAAGCTACATGGAAGCCCCAGGGTTATTGTGAGTGACAGAGATCCCATTTTTACTGGAAATTTTTGGACGGAGTTATTTTCTTGTTTGGGTACTCAATTAGCTCATACCTCATCTTATCATCCTAAATATGATGGTCAAACTGAGATAGTAAATAAATGTTTGGAAGGATATCTTCGTTGTTTTGTATCTGATAAACAAACAAAATGGGTCAAGTGGTTACCTCTCGCTGAATGGTGGTATAACACTTCCTTCCATACTGTAGCAAAAATGACCCCATTTATGGCACTTTATGGATATCATCCACCATCCATCACATCATATGTAAGGGAAAATTCGAAGGTTCAAGCAGTGGAAGATCACATCGAGCATCAGCAAGAAGTTCTCCAACTCTTAAAGGATAACCTGAATTTGGCACAAAATCGAATGAAACAAAATGCAGATCAACATCGCAGCAAGAGAAGTTTTGATGTAGGAGCTTGGGTATTTTTACGGCTACAACCATACAAACAAATGTCCCTCAAGCAAGCTAAGAAGGATAATAAATTATCGCCAAAGTACTATGGTCTTTACAAGGTGTTGCAAAAGATTGGTACTATGGGATACAAATTGGAGCTTCCTGCTTCTTCGCGAGTGCATCCCATTTTCCATGTTTCATGCTTAAAGAGTGTTATAGGTGAAAATATTCCAGTTCAAACAATATTGCCAGAACTTGATGAGGAAGGAAAAATCATATTGGAACCTGACGCGGTCACGGAAACAAGAACTCGACAGCTACGGAATCAATCAATTTCAGAGTATCTCATCAAGTGGAAGAACTTACCCATTGAAGATTCTACATGGGAGGATGACAATTTTATACAGAAGCACCCAAAGCTACTCAAGCATTGAGGACAACACTTTTTTGAAGGAGAGGGGAATGTTAGGTCCCTATATTACTAGTATAGTCCCTTATTTTTGTTAGTGTAACCCCTTTATTGTTATTCTTGTACCCTTGTAACCCCCATATTGTTATTATTGTTCCCTTAAATTATTATTGTTAGGTTGGCTAGGATTACATTGTGGCCCCACTAGGATTACATTATGGCCCCATGGACTCCTATATATAGAAAGGAGGTTTTGTAAATTGTATCATCCAAGAATTTTTCATTTATGTAATGTATCGGAGGTTGCCCCCTCGAAGTGGCTTATTTCTAAGGCGTTGATATCTCTTTTCTTCTATTTTTGGAGTTGGTTACACAACACCAATGTTACTTGAGACTTTACATTTTCATCTAACATGGAAAACATAGAAATGTTTCCAGTCATATGGTTACCACATCCTGAATCTCGAAACCATATATCTTCATTCTTTTCTTCAGCCATATTACATGCTAAAAACAACTTCTCTTGACTGATATTTTCTTTAGTAAAATTAGCACTGGGTCTATTACCCATGTCACTCTATTTCTTCCTACATTCATTGGCATAATGGCCATACTTCTTACGGTAGTGTCATTGGACTTGGGATTTATCATAACTTTGTCCATGTGCTTGATTTCGTCCACCTTGTTGGCTATT
Source organism: Pinus albicaulis (assembly GCA_034641835.2). Taxonomy (NCBI): domain Eukaryota; kingdom Viridiplantae; phylum Streptophyta; class Pinopsida; order Pinales; family Pinaceae; genus Pinus; species Pinus albicaulis. The sequence continues at coordinate 128,517,388 of CM076571.1, read as the reverse complement.
GTCTTGGCTTTGATTGTGACTTTGATTGCTGCCCCTTCCACTAGTATTTGTAGGGCTATTTCTTCCTCTGTTTTGGCTTCTACCTCTTCCTTTTCTTCTGTATTTTCTTTTTCCTTGACCTCTTCCTCTTCTAAAGGACATTTGGGTCTTGAAGGCATGCTCCAAAGATGATTTTGTTGTTCTATCCAATCTTTGTTCATGTGTCATCAATGATGCATGAAGCTCATCAACAGTAAACTTTGAGAGATCCTTTGTCTCTTCAATGGTTGTTACTATCACATCAAATCTTGAGGGTAAGCTCCTCAACACTTTATCTACTATTTTTCTTTCTTCTATGGTCTCTCCATGAGATCTTATTTAGGTAACCAACCCAATAAACACTGTGAAGAATGAGTTTATTGTATCAGACTCTTTCATGCAAATGACTTCAAAATATCTTCTCATTAATTGAAGCTTTGTTGTCTTTACCTTCTCCATTCCTTGATAGGATGTCTGGAGAGTATCCCATGCATACTTGGACCTCTTTGTTGCTGCGATCCTTGGCAATATGCTTTCATGTACTGCATGATAGAGATAGAAGAGGGCTTTTGAGTCCTCCCTATTACTCTTCAAAAAATCCTTCTCTACCTGTGTTAAGGCATTATATGCTTGTCCATCTTTTGGTTCTTCTAGACCATATTCAACTGGCTCCCATAAATCTTGAGAGGAAAAAAAAGGCTCTCATTGTGATTTCCCAATAGTCATTGTTCTTCCCATTGAACTGTGGGAGTTGAGTATTTCCCATACTCATGCTTATGCTGACTCCTGCCATTGCTAGCTTACTGAATATGCTTAAAAACTTGACTGTGTTTCTTCTAAACAACCTTCTCACTACTAAGAGATTAGACTATGTCTTCAAGGAACTTCTCTAGACTGCACTCTTTAAAAACAAACACAAAAATTTGTTTTGGTAAATACCTTGTTTTGCTAAGCCTTCACACTGCTGGAGAAAAATTCAACAACTCCTTCTTCGTTCAGCTTCTTTAGAAAATGTAAAGAGCCTAGACTAGCTCTGATACCATGTTGGATTTTCTGAAGTATTTTGAACATACAGAGGAAATAATAATTCCTCAACTAAACACAGAGATTCAATACAAATATATGGACATAGATGCTTTAAAATACTTCTATTCCTTAAAAAAAATCTATTACACAATGAAAATCATCAGAACTTCAGTTGTTCTGGATTACAAAAGGAAAATTCAGCTTGACTGCTACAAAATGCAGTGCATTTTCAATTCTCTATCTCACTATTTTGCCTTCGGGCTCACACAGAGTCAATGAATAAAACATACACACCGTGCTTTATCTTCCTTCAGGATTTTTCTATTTATCATATAAGAAACTATTAAAAATATACATATTATGAAAATTAATGTTTATTATATATATATAGATATCATCAAAGGTTCTAATAAAACCTTGTCGCGACATTTTATAATCATAAAAACATGAAATATTAACCTAAAGTACAAAACCTTAACACATTGCATTTCATGGATTTCAAATGACCTTATGCAACACGGTTAATGTGCTTATCACATCCATTTCGCGCATGGCTGACTGGACTTCATATTTTCGTGATAACTCTCTGATTGGTTCACACTTGACATGCTGGCGGACTTGAAAAACAATTCAAAACAGTTCATAAAATTCATCGCATCCATTTTATGGTGGTGTGACGTAGGCACAGAAATGTACGATATGATTTCTATTGGCTGCGGCTTGTTGCGTTGGCATGTGGGTCCTCCTATCTTATCGTGCGAGTGATGAGCTATGGTAACAAGTCCTCAAGTGATGCGAATGGATTTGGATTGGACGGAGGTCTTGGCAACGTGGACTATGGGCTCCACAAACATTACGTGGCCCATTCAAATTTAAACAAAATGGCAGTTAGCACGTTGGTTGGTGGTGTATGTTTAACATGGCATGGCAGGTTTAAAGTAGTGGTTGCAGAGGATAAGGGCATGAACAAAAGGACTGTGTCGCATGGTCAAACCATAAAATTTAAATGCAAACACAACAAAACATGGCTATGGCCATAACCCAAAAAATTAAACTTGTAGGGTTTTAAAGACTGGTTTTCAATACAGGGCGGAGTGTGGACAACAAAAAAATAAATGTTGTTGCAGTGTCCCTTGACTCTCCCATCAGAAATTAAATTTCCTTGACCTGTTCTAATGTGCATTTGGAATTAAATTTCCAATATTAATATGGTGAGACATTCAAAATACAATACAAATTTTTCAGGCATAAAGAAAGTGTTTCCTTTTCTATAGCTACTCGCGAGTTGTGTCTCAACCACAAACCCCCAGTTAGTTGTTTATGAATGACAAAATCCAATGATTTTGGAATGAATAAACAACTTTACTACAGTATTGATGACGGAAGTAGGCCTTGCATATATATTTATTTATCACGTTTGTGACCGGACGATGCATGTTATTAAGGCACAATTTACATGATTGAACACCATATCATTGCATATAAGTACGTCATGCCTATGACCATATGAGTCATATTCATGTGGTTCTTGTAGTCAGAGTTGCAACTTGATGGGAAAAATGCCCGTCACAAAGAATTTTACCCCTATTTTACATCTAAAAATTTTCCATAACTTTTAAATTTACAAAATGTATTTTTGATAGCTTATTATTTTCCGAAAACGTTATTAATACTTTATATCAAATTGTGTTTCAGTTAAGTTGTCTTTCATGGTATTACATGTGGAAACTATTCTAGGTTACAACTTGGAAACTATTCTGAGGAAGTTTTTGTTCCGCATAATTTTCCATGTACTTTTGACTGCTTGCAAGACAGTTGGACAATTTCTCGTAAGGGTGTGTCTGTAATATCCCGGAAATGGATTTTTCAGCAGATCATGCCTGGAAAATGCATTCTTCAGGTAATATGGCTTTAGATATCACAAAATATGCCTCAAAATTCTTAGAAACCAAAATAAATAACAACAGCAACCTTTACTCAATTTTTAGGGGCAAAAAGGTGGGGAAAAGTGAGGATTTTGGCCCTAAAATGAGTGTATAAGAACATCTACGTACAATTATGGCTCAAGGTTTTGGAATATGTTATAATAGGTTAATATAGACTTCCATGTCGAATTTTATCTCAAAAAAATGCGTTTTTCTTAGTTAAACAGTTCCTCCTTCCCGACTAGTCAATAGAAACCCTGATTTCCCAAGACTTTGAGTATGCAGAATTTAGCTGAAGAAAGGGCAGCATATTTTCTGAAGGTATGAGATGTAAAGCACTATGAATAATCAAATAATGAGTTTGATTACAAGGCATAGGCTTTCAACTAGGTTAAATAGCAGTTTTATATAGAAAACCCCTCAAGATAGAGGTGCCGCAAGACAAGAAAATAATCCAGAAACACTTCAGCGTTTTCTCCAGGTGGCTGAAGCTTATATTTATTATGTTACAGATCTAAAACTGATAAATACATGAAAACAGAGATCTATAATAACACAAAATGCCCAAAGGGCTCTTTATTACTTTCCCCTTGGGAATTTCAGCAATACATTAAAATGCCGGAGTAGATCTGAGTTTTACTGCAGCAGATATGAAGAATGATTCAGAATTTCTGAAGCAAAACTTCAGTATCATATCATAAATATACTTGGATTGGTTGGCCAATCCAAGGATCACCCTCGATCAGAAATCTAGCTCCAAAATGATGCCAAAAACCCTGGAATGTTGCTCCTTCAGCAATAACACAGATGTGGGGAAAGAACTGCGTAGTATACCATGAAGAACACTTTGGCCTGATGCCAAGATCTGAAAATAAGCTCCAATGTCTCCCAATCTAATCCTCCAGGGGAAAGAAAGGCTCCCCCTCTGAAAAATAGGAGAAGGAGGTGGTGTCGTAAAATCACCACGGCAACACCCTACAACACGGAATTATGCTGCTTGCAGCAATAATGCTGTCCTGGAGGATGATGCTAAGAAAATAACCTTGCTCGAGCAAGCACTCGAAGTCCCCCGGGGCTAAGGGTGAGATATCCGCACGGAGACACTCGGTTGCACTAAACAGTGCAGCAGACGGGCTAAACAGCCAGCGTGCCAAAGAGAAGACAATATGTCTCACTCAATAATCAATAATCCAAATATCCAAGTATCCAAAACATGTCTCAAATGAGGAGGCTCCTCCATCTTTTATAGTGTTGGTTTCCCTCCAAAAACCAAATGTAACCTCTCTCTCTCCTCCACATCCTCATCCTTATCCATTCTCATCCTTATACGTAACGAAGCTTGGAGAAATTCTAGGTGTCTGCAGCCCCCCCTCCCGTGGTGTTAGGTCCCCCTTTGACTCCCACTTAAGTCGCAACATTGTGCTACTAGGTGGATGTCTTATTTCATTTAAGTGAGTTTAGACCCTCTTTACTCACTTTTTATTTATTTGCAAACTATAGGTGGAAAAATAAACAAAATAGAATATTCCAATTGGCTGTCGCAAATTAGTAATATTACAGTCCCCCCTGGAAAAATGTTGCTTGCCCTTAAGAAACTAACTGAACAACTCTCCACCGATACTGCAAAATATGCCTGGGTCCCAGATGCGCCACTGAATCTTTTCTGATTTCTGCATCACCCTGATATGTAAGGATCTCTCAATGCCATGATCCCAAACTGATCTCTCATGGTACCAACCATCCAACAATCCTTCCGGACCCCATGCAATCATCTAGACAAAATGAGCCACCTCCCAACAAGGCAACTCCTGAAAATCTCCTTCCACCTCAAGCTCCGGTAATGAAGGTGGGCTGAAAATATGACCTTGGCAAGCATAATAGCTTACCCCATGCTATCCTGCTCTCCACTCATCACAAGTGTAGAGTGTACGCTGATCCTGGGCTACAATATCATTGCCCTCCAATGGCAAAGTGAAGAACAATCCTCCAGAGAAGGTTCCTCCATCAATGAAGAACAAGTTGGCCCAAAACAAAACATCCATGAAGACTAGGGAATGGTCATCATGGAACATCTGAATGAGAGGTTTGCTGAAGGTTTTACATGATGATACATGATGCAAACAATATCTCACAAGGATACAATGTAGTCTCATCCACTGTAACTTCAGAAAATCACATGGAAAGCAATGTACAAGATCCCTCACATCTACTAATGGATAGTAAATGGCTGAATATGACATCAACATAAGATCAAACACTTTCCCATGGCTGTACAATGGATGACTATCAATCTCATGGCCCACCTCAAGATAGAACACATATGTAGTAGCGGTGGCCATGCCTCCTCCCATGCTCCCATTAGAACATGTAGTGCAGAAATTGTGAGAATTCTTCCCACTCAAAGACACGTCCAGCTCATGTGTCTCCCTCATAATGAAGCCTCCCATACAAATCTGATCTATATCAACAAATGAAGACATGATCAACAGAAAAATTAAGGAAATGTTGAAGGTCTCATGTGGTGCAAGAAGGTACCAATAGCTTCCCAAACAAGTACATCACAGTTTTACAAGTTGCTGCTTGATGAAAGTACATGGAAAAATGTTTCTTGTTACATAGTTAATCATGCATGTCTCCATATGATACATGCTATAGTGCAGCAAATGAACATACATGTAGTGATAAAACATTTCCCCAAGGCCACAAAAGAGATGGTTGCCTCCATCATGTAGATTGGCCCAATACAACTCATGGAGCAATATGATAAGCTTGCCCCCTTGTGAAGCAATGCACTGCATATGAATGGTAAGAGTGTGCAAATCAATGAATGTATAAACAAAATTCTCACCATATGCTGGAAGTAAGATAGTGCATGGGTCCATACACGAGTCTTCCATAGTGCTTTGGCCCACTATGAATAAGAATGAACCATGTGCTGCAAGAAGATAATCCTCCTGATGCTTGGTAACCCAAGTCAAGAAGAATATGCCATAGATGTCTCTATCATCATTACCTGCTCTTTGTGAAACAAATATGAAGTGATCCTGGGACCTATGGGTTATAGATCCACCATATCTATGCTGCGCACACTTCATCCATAATGTTCTGCTCCAAGGTGACAACGCTGTGAGCTCATGCAAATAAGCTCCTGTCAATACAAGACTTTGTTCTTTGACATGCTCCTTGTCAAAGAATCCTCTAATAATGCTGCAACAAATGTGGAATACTCCCCAAGATGGACGTGCTTCCCCATCATCATCAAAGATGAAGGAGATAATGCCATCTCCTCCTCCTGCAACATTATACAAAGTGTGAGAGCAAATCTGCCCTTGCTCTCCCAAGCAAAGCAACAAGAAATTGTGTTTCCTTCCCATACCTCCATCATACCAATCATGTGATGAAGACACAATGAATGATATGAGTATCGTATCAACACCATGCATCCATACTCTATGCTGCTCAATGATGCGAGTATCCAGCCATCTTTCCTCCATCCTCTGACTCTTAGGAAGAGTGTTTTCCAAGAGATGGCCAAACTCTTTCAAGAGTAACCAGCGCAGCCAAGCCTCTTGCTACCTGGTATCATAGATCTGCAGGTAGCCTCCTAGCTCCTTGATCATCAACCACATCCACTCAATTACTTGTGGATGCCTCCTTCTTCTCCTCATCCTAGTATTCCTCCCATGAGGGCTACCATCCTCCCAAATAAAATTTCTGACTTTGCACTTCATGGGATTTTGAAATGTAAACTTCTCAAGGATCAATGAGACCCTATCAAGAATCAAATAGGTGGTAGGAGAAAACCTCCCATCATGATGTGTATGGCTCAAGGAATGTCCAACACAAGCATGAGAGATGTTATCCATCCGAAGATGTCCTCCATCTTCTATCTGCTCTTGTGAGAAGGAAAGAAAGTCATTGCATCCCATAGTGTGTCGAAGTGCATCTCCAGTGAGATCTCTCCTTGAGACCTCCCTTTCATCCATAGTCTTCCAAAACCATTGAGGTCTTGGATCTGAAAGTAGAAGTTCCTCTTTGAGCTGAGAAGAGCTCATTGAGAAAGTGTCATCTTGAAGGGAGAAAAGGTTTCTTACTCCAAGATGTCTGCTATCAACCTTCAAGTCTTCAAACTCCGATCTCCAATGTGATGTAAAATCCAACAATGGCTCATGAGAATGAGTGTTTGATTCCTTCTTGAGTGTTTCCATGTTGCACATCGCAGTGCAACCAAGCTGCCTTCGATCTGCATTAGGAACTTCTTGTAGAACTGCAAGAGTCCCATCCTCAAAAGTGTTGGCTGCTCCAACTGTTGATGCATGTGGCTGCTCCTCCATGGGTGTGACAGTGTTTTCACAAGCCTCCTCAAGAGGTGATGTAATCTCTTCTTCTTGATGAGCATTGGAAGCGCATGGTACTTCCTCTTCTTTTTCTTCAACCTTCTTGACCTCCTCAATAGTGGATGCATCTTTTCTGGATCTGAAAAAGAACAAACTCTTGACCTCCTCAACAGTGGATGCATCTTTTCTGGATCTGAAAAAGAATAAACTCTCCTTTTTCACCATTCTGATATTCTTGGGCTTAGACTCACAGGGAATATTGGATTCCTCATGCATGGGAGGAGGTGATCTCCCAGTAGTACGCTACAAATATGAACTATGTATGCTAGAAAATCCTTCCTCTCTGAGCTGACAGTAATCTTTGAAGGGAAAAATTGCTTTGAGGTCTTCCCCCATGGACTTCCATTCTCGGAAATAATCTAAAAATGGTACATGACCATGCTGTTGTGAGATCCTCATATTTTCCATAGATAACTAGCTCCACAGGCTGAGCCAGAATTATGCTTTGATACCACTGTAATATCCCGGAAATGGATTTTTCAGCAGATCATGCCTGGAAAATGCATTATTCAGGTATTATGGCTTTAGATATCATATAATATGTCTTAAAATTCTCAGAAACCAAAATAAATAACAGCAGCAACCTTTACTCAATTTTTAGGGGCAAAAAGGTGGGGAAAAGTGAGGATTTTGGCCCTAAAATGAGTGTATAAGAAAATCTGCGTAAAATTATGGCTCACGGTTCTGGAATATGTTACAATAGATTAAGATAGACTTTCATGTCGAATTTCAGCTAAAAAAAAGGCGTTTTTCTTAGTTAAACAGTTCCTCCTTCCCGAATACTCAATAGAAACCCTGATTTCCCAAGACTTTGAGTATGCAGAATTTAGATGAAGCAAGGGCAGTGTATTTTTTGAAGGTATGAGATGTGAAGCACTATGAATAATCAAATAATGATTTTGAGTACAAGGCATAGGCTTTCAGCTAGATTAAACAACAGTTTTATATAGAAAACCCCTCAAGATAGAGGTGCCGCAAGACAAGAAAATAATCCAGAAACCCTTCAGCGTTTTCTCCAGGTGGATGAAGCTTATATTTATTATGTTATAGATCTACAACTGATAAATACATGAAAACAGAGATCTATAATGAGACAAAATGCCCAAAGGGCTCTTTATTACTTTCCCCTTGGGAATTTCAGCAATACATTAAAATGCCGGAGTAGATCTGAGTTTTACTGCAACAGATCTGCAGAATGATTCAAAATTTCTGAAGCATAACTTCAATATCATATCAGAAATATACTTGGATTGGTTGGCCAATCCAAGGATCACCCTCAATCAGAAATCTAGCTCCAAAATGATGCCAAAAACCCTGGAATGTTTCTCCTTCAGCAATAACGCAGATGTGGGGAAAGAACTGCGTAGTATACCATGAAGAATACTTTGGCCTGATGCCAAGATCTGAAAATAAGCTCCAATGTCTCCCAATCTGATCCTCCAGGGGAAAGAAAGCCTCTCCCTCTGAAAAATAGGAGAAGGAGGTGGTGTCGTAAAATCACCACGGCAACACCCTACAACACAGAATTACGCTGCTTGCAGCAATAATGCTGTCCGAGAGGATGATGCTAAGAAAATAACCTTGCTCGAGCAGGCACTCGAAGTCCCCCGGGGCTAAGGGTGAGATCTCCGCACGGAGACACTCGGTTGCAATAAACAGTGCAACAGACGGGCTAAACAGCCAGCGTGCCAAAGAGAAGACAATATGTCTCACTCAATAATCAATAATCCAAATATCCAAGTATCCAAAACATGTCTCAAATGAGGAGGCTCCTCCATCTTTTATAGTTTTGGTTTCCCTCCAAAACCAAATGTAGCCTCTCTCTCTCCTCCACATCCTCATCCTTATCCACATTCTCATCCTTATCTGTGCAGAAACTTGGAGAAACTTCTAGAGTGTCCATAGTCCCCCTCCTCCACGTGGTGTTGGGTCCCCCCTTTACTCCCACTTAAGTCGCAACGTTGTGCTACTAGGTGGATGTCTTATTTCATTTAAGTGAGTTTAGACCCTCTTTACTCACTTTTTATTTATTTGCAAACTATAGGTGGAAAAATAAACAAAATAGAATATTCCAATTTGCTGTCGCAAATTAGGAATATTATAGTGTCATATACTACATCCAATATTTCCCATGCTATAGAGAATTAAATAAGCTCTTAGTACTTGTGACACGAAATTAGTGAATGCTAGCAATATTTCTCAACCTATATGTTATTTAATGCATCTTAAGAATCTGACAGGAGAGCCTTGTCGTACTCCTAATGGTTGGATATCAAATTTCCTACTGCCTCTCTTGCCAACGTGGTTAACACCACCATGCCTTTTGTGGCTTTATTTGTTGCTTTGTTTAATGGTTATTTGTTTTCTTCATTGACTTTACATTTTATCTCAAAGTCAAAGATTCTAATGTAATTCACATATGTTTAGAGATGTTTCCTTCTTTTAACTATAGTGGTTAAATAGGGAAAATATCTCACGTGTTTAATATATTTTAAACTAGCAATTGAACCATATGTTGCAAAGGAAAAGTTGTAAAGAAGTAACATAGGAAAGAGTATTATAGAAGAAATGAGTAGTATAAAGGAAAAAATATGTGATATATTATGTGATTTAATTGAATATTTAACTTGTAAATATGAATTATTTTATTAAAAATAAAAATATAGGTTTGGAGAATTGTTTGGATAAAGAAATTAGATTTTTTATAATGCCTAAAAATGAACTTTGGAATATATTAGAAGATTTAAATATTCCTCTTTGAGAATGTTATTATTAAGTTCAATAACACTAAATATTGGTTGATAGAAATTAATTGTAATATAGGAATTAAGCAACGTTGTGACTTATCCCATAACAATTTTGGAATATGCATTAACAAGTTGAATGAATGCTTGGAAATAGGTTGTGACGGCACAACCATCACCCTTTTTCTTTAGATTGGTGATATAGTTCTTATGGAAAGATATCTGTAAGATCTCAAAAAAGAACTATGAACTTTCAATGATTTTCATTCTGATGTAAGCATGTTTTAATTGGAATTATATTATTGATAAGGATTAATGAATTGTATAAAGCTTATGTTGGTCTTGAATAAAATGAAAATCAATGAATTTTAGGTTTGAATTTTTTGTACCTCTTGCTATATTATATAGACATGAAGTATTGTGGTTGCAACATATCTAGAGTATTATGAAAAATTTAAAGCGTTTTATTTGCACCATATGTTGCAAAGGAAACAATGTAAAGCAATAACATAGGAAAGAGTGGTATAGAAGAAATGAGTAGTATAGAGGAAAAGACATGTGATATGTTATGTGATTTAATTGAATATTTAACTTATAAATATGAATTATTTTATTAAAAAAAAAATTATAGTTTTGGAGAATTGTTTAGATAAAGAAATTAGTTTTTTTTATTTTTATAATGCCTAAAAATGAACTTCGAAATATATTAGAAGAATTAAATATTCATATTTGATTGTTAAGTTCAAGAACACTAAAGGTTGGTTGATAGAAATTAATTGTAATATTGGAATTAAGCAAGGTTGTGACTTATCCCCTAACAATTTTGAAATATGCATTAAGAAGTTGAAGAAATGGTTGGACATAGGTTGTGTTGGCACAATCATCACCATTTTCCTTTACATTGGTGATATAGTTCTTATGGAAACATATCCATAAGATCTCAAAAAAGAACTATGAACTTTCAATGATTTTCATTCTGTTGTAAGCATGTCTTAATTGGAATTATGTTATTGAGAAGGATTAATGAATGGTATAAAGCTTATGTTTGTCTTGAATAAAGTGAACATCAATGAATTTTTGGTTTTAATTTTGTGTAACTCTTGCTATATTATATAGACATGAAGTCTTCATATTGCAATATATCTAGAGTATTATGAAGAAAAATTTAAAATTATTTTATAACTTTTCAATATAAAATTAAAAATAATATTTTCTATACTATACATAATAGTATTTTTTTTATTGAAAGTATGATTATGACTAAATATATAATATTTAAGCATAAAATAATTATAATAAAAAGCAAAAGCTTTACTAAAATTATTTCAAACTGTTATATTTATAATTAAAAAAAAATTATATATACATATGATCATGATGATGATGGTGGTGGTTAACGTCCACTGAGACCAATCTTTGGTCTATCGGACCTAAAGAAAATAGTTATTTAGTTTGATTTAAGATTTTATTCCTATGCTGAAATATATATATACTTTAAAATTTCATACTAAAACATAATATAAAAAAAATCATCATATTTAATAATAAATAAATTATTAATATAAATAAACTCATTTCCTATGCATTTTATTAAAATCTTGTAAATCAAAAGTGATATAACTAACTAATAACAAGAAGTAACATTAAACCCATAAAATGTTACATTTAAACTCAAAAAATATGAGTTTTAAATTACATAAATTTAATATTCTCAAAATTAAAACATTTTGATCTCTAAAAATAAAACTTATATAAAATTACAATTACAATTCAAATAAATTCTAATTGAATGAAATGGTTGATTAAAATAAATCTAAATTCAATCAAATTTGTGGATTAGATTTTCCAAAATATCATCAGTTCAACTGCAAAATTGTATTAATCTTGGGAACAATCGGTTTTTACAGGGAGGACAATGAGACCTCGAACTACCACCCTCATAAAAGATATATTATCTATATGCACATTAAAAATGGATTTGTAGTGTAGTACCCAACGTTAATTGGACCATTTACAGAGGAGGATCAAAGAATTTTTAATGGATTCCTTCTAGAAAACGTTTCAGGGGAAAATGAAACTACTTTGTCGACAATGATGTTGGAACTTGAAATGTAAGTTTCTTCACAAGTGTGAGATTTAAAATTTCATTCCTTTCGAAAAATTTGGCATCTCACTCCAGTTGTGATTTAGGAAGAGAGATTCACTGCAAGTTTCAAATACAAAAATCAAGATTGAGGTCGAGACGCTCTTCGGCGTCAAAGGCAGCATGCTCAATGGCTAAGCCTGGGCAAGGTGATCAAATTTGAATGGTTCAATTAGAAGGGCATATATTTATGTCGCCCTTCCATGATGAAGGGTTTTAAAAAAAAACATTTCAATTGACCACAATACATTATTTTTACATTTCATTTTCAGAAAGACAAAATCATCAATATTTATGTTAATAAAAGACTTTTACATATACAATAGTGAAGGAGGTTCCATCTTGCATTGCTTAAATTGTTCTATTGTCTATTAAAACTCTTTTGGAATGCTAAGACTTCCAATAATTACACATCTCAAATAATTGGAACAGTCCCTTGACTTGGCCGCAAAATTGATCCGAGATAGCTTCTTTTTTCAGTTGTAAACCTTTGACAGTTATGGTCCTCTAGCTTAACATCTCTTGTGTGATACCCTACAATGATTAAATTCAATATGTTAATAAAAAAAAACATAATAAAACTTGAAAGATATTATAAAACAGAAAGTAAAAGTCAAATGGTATAAAACTAAAAAAATCACTTACCAAAATTGTTCTTTTAAGTGCTTGATAGAGTAAGACAGTGATGGTCATAAACACTGAAACTCGCTAGTTCTTTCAATCTATTCTCATAGTGGAAGAGGTTTTCGAGTTTTCATCTCTTTCCATTCATCATAAATAGCATCCCAATCTACCTCATTTAGAGCATGAGGTGCACTGAGAGAGAGAAACATTAACATATCCAATGTTTTTAAAGAAAGTTTTGATCTATCATCATTTTTTATTCGATTTAATTTTGAAAAGCCTCTTTCACATACAGCTGTACTAGCTAGAATAACAAGAATAGCTTGCCATAGCTGCATTAAGCATGGAAATCTTTCAAACCATTCAATTTCACCTCCACATAGATCCCATGCTCCAAACATATGCTTTTTTGGGTAAGATTTATAAATAGTACATATAAATTCATCCATTTCACCCATACATTTAATGTTGTCCACAAAAAGCAAGCCTCCACCATTGAATTTTTCACATAAACATGTCAACCATCTTCTTGTTTGAGAGTCTCTATCATCCATATCCTCATAATAATTACGAGGACTAAAAAACTTAGCTGCATTAAAAATAGGCAAATCTGTGAAACTTGCATTTAGAGAGTCAATCACCTTCATTACAAAACCTTTTCCCAGCATAACACAGTCATCTAGTGTCCCTGATCTTTGTGACTTCAGCAAACTCTCAAAACTCAATTCATGTACATGTACTATACCTGTGCAATCTGCAAACTCAAGAGTTCCTTTTTGTGTTTTACTTAAAAAAGATGATGTGTGCATTGCACCTGCCCCAAATGTGCCTCTTAGAAATCGCTTATGAAGCAAGCTAATAGTGATATCCAAAGTCATTCCAATAGATGTAATGTCAACATGATCCTCTTGAAACTTTTGATTCAACTTATTTAACTCAATAAGCACATTTGCAAGTAAGTGGATGCAAAATTGAACCTGAAATATTGTAGCCATCTCATGCATTTTTTTCTCCACTAACTCCCAGTCTCTTAACAAAGCAGGCATGAGCTTAACAAGTCTTTCCATGACTTTTCCTCTAGAAAGCCATCTAATATGATGAATTTGTAACACTTCTAGCCTTGTGATTTGAAATGACTCCATTAGCTCTTTCAATTCTCCATGTCTTTTAGTAGATTTCCCTAACCATGAATAGATCTTGTTTGCAAACTTATCAATAGCTTGCAATTCTTCAAAATATGATGAAGCATCATTTGCTGCTAATGCCTCTCAGTGAGAAATACAATGGATATATAATAAATGAGGGGCATGTCGACGAAGCTTAGTATATAAACCTTCACGAATACCCCTCATGGATGATGCTCCATCAGATCCAAATCCAACTTTGTCATGGATAGATTCATGTCTGCTAAAAGAGATATCACAGCATCATACATAGATTGTGATGTTCCATCCTTAATCTGTAGCAACTGTATGAATTTTGTAGCACATGGACCTCTTCCTTCATTTGTCAAATATGTAATATAAACAATCAAATGTTGCACCATAGTCCGATCAGTGCTTTCATCAAGTAAAAGTGAGTAATATGGGCTTTGGAAAATCTCATCTTTTAATTTTCTCCAATATACCTCCTTAGCAGCATCTAAAAATTCTTTTCCAGATGTTGTATTTGTATATGCTGAATATTCATCTGTTAAAGGCATGTGAGGAGTGTTTTTATACCTGTTCAAGTCACAAATTGACTTATATACTTCCAAAGGTAAATCATGTATTGCAACAAAATACATGTTCTCAATAACTGATATAATTCTCCCTTTCTGAGCATCAACCATTAGCTCTACATGTTTTGTAATTGGAAGAGTACTTTGTTTTCTTTCTGCCTCTAAAAATTGCAAAGAAATTTTATGAGCCTCTGATGCTGCATGGATGTTTAAAGCACTAACTTGAAGAGTTGTGCTTCCATCTTTAGCAAATGGAGTTTCCCTTTTAAATTTTACACACCATGAACATTTTATCCTTTCAACGCCATTACAATATTTTACAGCATATGCCCATGGAAATCTCATCTTCCATTTGGACTTGAATGTCCTTTTGTACCTCTTAGATGTCGGTTTCTCTTCAAGAAGTTCTGCACTATCCGATTCATGGTCCCCATCTAAATGATCATATACTTCATTTTCAGAAATGTGCAGTTGATTAGAGCATTGAGAGATACCAAATGTATCAGCAAGTGAACGTTGTTTCAGATCTTTTTTTGGGCGACCAAGAGGTGGCATTTTATACCTGTAAATCATAATCAATCAACAAAACAAGAAATATAAAAATTTATATATAAAACACACAGATTCTTTGAAAACAAGACAGTAGACAACAAACTTCATATGAAAACTAATGTAGAAAAACACATTAATAAGAAAAAAAATCTGAAACTCTTTCCAAATTAATAAGAAAAAAAATTATACAGGATAATATGTATGGTGATCCTTTATTTAAAATATAAAAACAATTATCTAAAATCAATATAAATATAAAAAAAAAATTGCAGGCATGCTTAAAACATACAGAAGCACATAATTCTTCAATGAACTATGTAAAGCACTATAACTCATGCTTGATTCTGTTAAAAAGGTCTTTTATGATGCACTTAAGCTTAGATACTTAACCTAAAAAACCTCAAGCCTGGTACTTAACTTAAAGAACCTCAATTATGTTTTCTTCCTTGCCTCGAAACAAAATTATCTAAAATCAATATAATATAAAAAAAATTGTAGGCATGGTTAAAACATACATAAGCACATAATTCTTCAATGAACTGTGTAAAGCACTATAACTGATGCTTGATTCTGTTAAAAAGGTATTTTATGATGCACTTAAGCTTAGATACTTAACCTAAAGAACCTCAAGCCTGGTACTTAACTTAAAAAACCTCAATTATGTTTTCTTCCTTGCCTTGAAACAGAATTATCTAAAATCAATAAAATTATAGGTATTATTAGCAAAGCAAACTTGTAGTGTGGGTATAAAAAATACATACATTAAAACCCCATATTGACTATAAATATGCCCCACACTAATGAGCAGATAAGTACCTATGCTATTATAGGAGGCCAATCACGATTCCACTATAATGAATGTAAAGAAAACTGTGAAGAGCCAGCTCATGCTGATAGTCATATATTATCTTCAGCCCAATGTTTGAAGCTCCACGAGGATTACTAAGATGACAAGTGCATCCCAGAAAAAGATTGTAATACAATAAGCAGTCAAAAATTAAGATGTATGTTCACTATAAAAGTCACGGTGGTGGACCATTTGGATATCTGAGAATGGCTTTGATGCCTGGTCACTGTAAAAGTCATGGTGGCGGGCCATTTGGATATCTGAGAGTGGCTTTATTATTATGTAGAGTCCACAATCATTGAAAGCTTCACCAAGCTAGATGACAAATTATGGATAATGAGTGTCTAATAATCAAAGAAAGGAGTTTAAAGTATTGTACTGCAACAGATTGTTTTGAGGCCACTAGCTGCGAGTGGATAGAATCTGTAAAAGGATTTTTTGTCAATATTTTGTTGGCCTATTTGATCATTGATCTAGCAGAATTAATAATGTACGGTGGAAAGAACGCAAAGCCAAAGGAATGCGGTTGAGAAAGGAAGCTTATTGGAAGGCTTGTGGGGTAGGTGGTAGGTATTACTATTAATGTTATTGTGTGATATTGGAAGGTTGTCATAAATGTATGCATGCATATATTTGTTAATGGGGACATAATTCTAGAGCGTTGTTCATCTACAGACTCATAATCATATAAGGTCAGAAAATTCCAGTTCCAGTTCCATCCATGTGCTTGTCAGAGAAAGGGTTAATTTTGAAGCTTATACTTCAGATTCCATGGGTAAAACACACATAAATAATAGGAATAATATTGTACAGTACATGGATAAATATCACGGGGAAATGAAACTAATATGGGGTCAGATCATGTCCATAAACTCAATAATGTTTTATTCTAGCTATAATATTCATCCACAACACTCGTTATATAATGATATTTTTCCTACCCTCATTAACTGTCCAGTTTTATCATCACAGGATAATTGCAGTGATCATGTTCATTTGGAAATGGATTACCATCAGCCTATCCAAACATCTTGTAGTAGCTTCAACCAGTTGGAGCAGATTTTTTAAGATGCCACTGAGTTGCACTTGTCCAGGCCAATTGTATGCCCTGCAGTAGAAAAGAAACCAGCTAGCAAGCATCTAAATTTTAACATTTCCCTCTTATGGATGATGATCGAACATGGAGGAAAGGGGCATTTCCATCTGAAAGGGACGAGGTGTCTGCCCTCGATTATGAATTTTACTTGGCACTTCTTAATTGTTTTTTTATGAGGTTATGCGGTTCTCAAGCACTACCACAAGGAGCACTTGTCCACAAGTAGGAGCTAGATGTTTCTCACCATTTTACAGTATCCTAAGTACACCTTTGTGACAAAATTTAGAGTACATTTTCTGAAGAATAAACATTGGGTTTGTTGGGGAAATAAAAAATGCAGAAAAAGGATAGGCTTTGCATTTCACATCACACAATATAATTGTAGGAGAGGTTCCTAGCTGTAGTAAGCTACTCCCTTGTGCATGTAAAGTGAATAATACTTCAGAAGTACAAGCAAATGAACTGTTCAAGCTATGGATTGGAGCCATATTCTGTCAAAGCATTAATGCTAGTGCAATCTGGAAAATGAAGATAATATGCATGGACCATTTCTCAATGAACATCACAAGTGTGTGGAGATGAATCGATGGCTCTGTTTTAGAGAAACTACTGTTATATGCTAGCATCCAACAAAGGTTATTTTCTTAGTAAAATTAAGGGAATATAAGTCAGAGTTTGCTAGGGCACAAACAACTTATTATCTTGGTTCAAAGGAGGAAATGACATGGTTGGATATGAATGAATATTGTGTCAAAATTGATTGGTTCATCCCCAGGATATGTTGAAACATATGAGAGAGGAAAACAAATACAAAATATACAGAGAAATTTGAAATACCATACTCCTTAGGGGCTTTTATGCCCACTTTGGAAACTAATAAAGATTTTTGCCACCAAGATCATTATTGGCAACTACCTAGCATTGATAGTTGTTATATTTTTTAGCATTGCTACAGAATTCTTAAGTGTATAGGGTCTACAAGAAAAGAAACCAGTCGAGTAAGTCTGTCTCAGGCAGGTTGAAATGTTTGGATCATAGTAGAATCTAGATTATAGAGATAAAACTGATTCATATTCCATGCTTTCAGACGTCAAGTGGCAGTTTGGATAGTAGTAAGGATTTTCCTGTTGCTTATCCAAATAAAGGAAAGAAAGGCCCTCGGTACCATCTAAGTTTTCAAGGCTGAATTTTTTCACTGCGCGTTGAACTGAAAAACCAATATCAAATCTATATGATATTCGTCCAAATCATCAAATATTTATTTGGACAAAATTGAAGTAGCACTGTCTGGCATATGATATGGTGAATATCATTGCATGTGAAGAAGCTAAGAGAATGGCCCCTTTGACTATGGGTGGAATTAAAATTAAAATTATTTCTTTTCTAATTTCCCCCCTTTCTAAATCCCCACTTTCTAAGTCCTGCCAAAAAAATACGGAAAATGAAAAATAGAAAAAACCATAAATTGTACATTATTCACAATTAATTACCCTTTTCGATTTGCTGATAAGGAGCACTATTCTCGGCATTTTAGACACAAGAATTAACAAAATACAAGTGGATAAAAGATGAAGGAAACTGTTCTCAGCATTTTATACACAAGAATTAACCAATACAAGCCGATAAAATATGAATTTGGTTTTCTGTCATCCACAGAAAACTTAACTATAAACTGAATTTACCCTATCCATCGATGCCTCTGAAGTGAATGTCTGAACTGAACTTTGAAGTAGCATATTAATCGCTGAACTGAACCGAACAGTCGAATTTACGAATTTTTTTGGTCAATTCGACTGAATTTGGTAGCCCTTAACCCCTTTGACTATGGGTGGTTTCAAAACTTATATTATGAGTTCACTTGCAAACTTCACTGCATGGCCACTTTGGAGTCTTACGAATCAGATTTACATGCCATGCTGAAAATTCAAACCCATTGTTGAGCATCCATGGTTCCAATATGAGTTTGAATGGTGTAGAGTCTAAATAAGAAGGACCACATGGCTTTAGATGAGATATATATATATATAAAGAGAGAGAGAGAGGTGACACATCTGTAAATATAAGCCTATGGCACTTGAAGGAGGCCTTCATAACCTTTGGAAAGATAAATATTAGTTTCAGATAAATATGAAACCAATAATATCCCTGATGTCCCAAAAGAATAGTTATATGACAACCTTGATGAAGATGAAGAGGAAGTGTTGGATAAGAATATTCTCCTAATAATGATCCTATAGATCAAGGAGGATTTAGAGGATGAATCTAAAACCATGATGATGCTTCTATATGGGAAGTCTCGTGCCCAAAAATTGAAGAAGGAAGCATTGCTAGCCAAACAAAGGAGGCCATCGTTAAACAAAACTTGGACTTGGATGATGAGTGTAATATTTTTTAAAGCTGAATCCAAGATCATAAGTGGTGTCTTTTGAGGGCAATCCCATATATGATTATAGAATTTCTACTGAAGAGTACCTCCCAGAGAAGGGAATAGATCAATTATTGATCCCTAGTTCCAATAAAGCGGGTCATGAATAGCCTATGGATGTTGTTCGCCCCTTATCTGTCAATGAGAAGATTAGTGGTTTATATTTCAATATGCATGGACAAAATTACTAAATGGAAGTTTGATGAGACCCTAACCGTAGAAACCAACATGTTAAGTTAGCATCAATAAAGTGGAATTGGAACAAAATTATAGATTTGAAAGGGCTGATTGAAATCCTGCATGGTGGACAGAGTTTTCCTAAAGTGGGTGTCAAGGAGACTGGGGCTTACTTCTTCCCTCAATCTGAAGCTTCAGTGCACCTGACATCATTTTCAAACTATTTGGAAACATTAGCAAGTTTTAATGGAGGAGCAGAAGAATGTGAGAGTGGTAAGGGGATCACCCTATCAAAGTTTTATTGTGTATACCTAAATATAATGGGAATGATCAGGACAGAGTACAACCAATCAAGGAGAGAACTTCCTATCTGAGATTTTATAAGAACCCTTGTGATGACGGGTGTGAAGACTTCAATAGACGTAAGAGGAGCAAGATTTCCTCTAGCAATGTGAACCTCCGGGAAGACCAATATGGTGGAAAAAAAGGGAAATTCATGATTGTATGCCCGAGGATCGAATATATATATTGGGACAATTAATAACTAGTCAGCATATGATATGTCTTATTTTGATGTTTGACCAACTCCCTGCTTATGATACTGAGAGCCCAGACTTCTGGAAAAATCATATTTCCGCATTTAAATCCTACTTTGAAAAATATCATGTCCCAGCTTCAAGTTTGAGGGATTCTGACTCCCATGGGTTCCTCGGGCTTTGAATGGACATTAAGAACCCTCCCTCACCTTTGGCTTTATTCCTCACCCTGTTCCCTAGCCTACCATATTAGAATGTCTAGCTTTGGTGTTACAGTAACACCAAAGCGAGACATTCTAAGATGGTAGGCGCAAAGTGAGTGAGATGCGGGTAATGTCCGGTGGCCCCCGGCAGGCTCATAGTGTGGGAGTGATAGTTGACGTGGGATTCTTAGGATAGTTTACTTAACAGGGAGAGGTTTACATAACTAAAAATTGATGTGTATGCTGCTTTCTCTCTTTTTTTTTAATATATATATTTTGGTTAAACGTTGAGATCAAAATTATGACTGATTTTCTACAGTTTCCTGAAATAGAGTCTGTCCAATCGGTGTTTTGGGGATTCTTTTGTAAGCAAGTAATTTGAATAATCTTGTAACACGGTATTCTAAGTTTAATCTTGTTTGACTCCTTGGATAATTTCCACACCTTACGTTGCCACAAAGTTGGGATGCTCGGGCATATTTGCTGAAAATCCTTTGCAACTATAATGGAATGGGAAAGAGGACAAGCTTGATTGATGTCGCTCAATATGAAATGCATGTTACGTTTTTTGGGTTTCCAAATTTGCAATTTTGTATATTCTGTGTAAAAATTTATCATGTTAGATTGAGATTTTAGGTTCACCTCTAAATTCTGGTAGGATATGGCTATCTTTTGCACAAGAAAAATATTCTTCATAATTCATTTTCTTGGAAGCCACTGTGGACATGAAAGAGATTCCAGCATGTAAACATCTTGAAGATGATGTATCATTGTTCAGCATGATAATCAGATATGGAGGAAGAAAATATTATGTTGCGAACTTGGAGGACACTAATAACAGTTGAGATTCTGAGGTTCTAGTGCACTGAATTGAGGAGTACATGTCCCCAAGTTTTCCCCATACCGTATCTTTGATTTTGAAGAACTAAACATAAACAATATGGAATTGTGTATACACAGACAGGCATAAAAGAGGGACGGATTCAAGGGTTTTGAGTACCTGGTTGTTTGTGCAGCCGATTGAAAATATTTCATCGTTGAGCCCTGAGTCCTGAGTCCTGACACTCCTGAGTCCTGAGCAGTGAGACTGAGGAATGGATCTTTCGCTACAGGTTGCAAACTTGCAGGTTGCAGTTCTTCTCTTCTCTAACATGATGAAAAGAAAATCCTTAGCTCTGAGTCTAAAGCTCGAATCATAACTTGGAAGTTGGTAAGGAAAATTATCACGGTTGTTGCCAGTCGGCTTGGAGTTGGCAGTGTCATTAATTTTCTTCAATGTTGTTTCTTCAATGCTTCCGCTAGCACATTCCACTGGCCAGCAACCTTTACAAGACTGGAGTGACCACTGACGAGTGACGAGTTAGCCACGAAGACTCGTCACAGTTCACTCACGAGTCACGACTTCCATTTCTCCTTTGCTCGGCAATCTGTCCTTTCTTCGCTCACTCCTCATGCCATGCAATGCGCTCCATGGTCATGACTCATATCCCGCCTCAATTGGGGTGACTCATTTGTCTAAGGGAGCTCCAGTTGGGAGATAATGAATTGGAGGGAAATATCCCAAGCTAGCTTGGCAGTTGCAGAAATTTGAGTATCTCGATGCTCTCCAACAACAATCTCACCGGCGGTAATAACTATGCTGGGTCCATGACCCAGGTCTCAGTCCTGACTCACAAGTAAGTCACCCACTCACATCGATCGAGTCACCGGTACCACAGTGCCGTGGCCCATGGGCCGCCACCAACAGCAAAAAAAATGTGACGGAGACGCGACAAAGATATCACTTCTAAAAATATTTTATAAGTATTATTCAATTTTCTTTTAAAACTTGTAAAAATTCAAATTAATTTTTTTGCAAGTAAATTTGGTTAGTTACTTATACGCGTGCGGAGACCTTTTGAAGAACTCTGACATGTTCTGAATGGCTAAGCTCAGTGGGCGGTCATTTTGAAAAAAATATTCTACCTCTGCCATTTTAGTACTCTGAAACACCCGAATTTCCCCACTGGGGACAAAGCCGAGAGCCGAGACAACTCTTGCGGTGGTAGGCCAAGCGAACAATGGATCGGACGTCGAGTCACCTACTCGCCCATTTTCTTCTGCATGTCTACACTGTTTATGTCATTGTCTATTAGCCCTCGAAATATCCTGAGTTCACAAGGAAACCACCCAGACAATTTTAAAGACTAATAATATCATTTCGGTCGATATGTGAACATTCAGAATTTGAAATTTCATGATACCGAGGTTTACCATGTCGGTTAGTAAGGGAATGGACTGGAGCAAGAACTTAAAAAACTTTAATAACATACTTGTTTCCTTGCCAAGGAGGAGTGGAGTTTGATGATGAGATCATTCTTCTTCTCAAAGCTTCCTAGTTTTAGGTCAGGGCATATGTAGTTTATCCATCGCAACTTGCAGCTCTTCCCACATTGCAGCAGCCCAGAAATTTCTTGTAACCAAGAAAATCAAGAAGTGTTGGAAATAAAAAAATTCAATAAGAGTCAGAAATCAAGAAAAACAAGAAATTCAAGAAGAGTTAAATATAATCTCTTGAATTCAGAAGCAGATATTAATTGAAGAATTTAAATATAATCTCTCAAATTCAGAAGAAAATATTAATTCCATTGCAGAACATAGGTGAAGCAAGAAATCTGCGGCCTTGGGAAGCGAATGTCAGGAACCCTCGTTGTGGGGTTCAATGTGTGTGATGAGACACTCATCTTCTTCTTTGGTCCAGGTGCCTTGGTTATTCGTAAGAACCTTGTCACAACTAGGAGATATCCGCATCTTCATAGAAGAATGGCCTTGCAAGGGTTCGAAACCGTGACCAAACGCGGGATGTAATGGGACCGCTCTGAGCATCATATTTCAGTGGCAATGAAAATCCAACGAAAATCTATTCGATTATTTAGGTAACTGAATAATAATTGTATTTAATCTGGAGGTAGAAACTATTTCAATTGTTTAACATCAAACTTAATGGTGCACAATGATACAAGTGGGAGTTGAGGGGAGTTTTTTTCAAAGAGGGATGCTTTACAACATAAAAATTCTCTCTGACGCATTTAAACTCTTTAAATTTTTTTAATTAAGTATGTTGTTAAAAATGGTTGTCTTACTAAAGTACTTAACAAATTAAGTAATCATTAACATTTAATTTTGAAAATTCCTATATTTTTAAATTTCTTATTAAAGTATTTAACAAATTAAGTAATTATTAACGTTTAATTTTTCAAAATTCCAATGTTTTTAAATTTCATTACAAAACAATGTATGTAATTATTATATGTTTAAATCTAAGTATAAATAGTAAATAATGTAATGGTATTTTTAAAGCAATGATAATAACTATAATGTTTTTATAATAATAATAATAATAATAAATACCTTTTAAATGTTTATTATTTTCTAAAATATTTTTTACATTGAAAATGTTATATAATTGCAATTGAGACATTTTAGTATTATGTATATTTTATGTTTCTATTTTGTCTCTCTCAAGGATTGTTTGTTTATTGCAACTAAGAGGATTTATCTATTATTTCAATAGATAGAGTTCAAAACTAACAATTTTTAAATACTTGCCTCGATTGTCATTATGAATTTATGTAATATCATTCCAATACTTGTCATAATTGTTATTATGCATTTCTGTAATATCCTTCCAGTTGGAAAAACTCTATGTCAACTAGACAACCACAACCAAAATATTAATCTGAGACTTACCTTATTATGATGACCCTTTTATCAAAGTATTTTCTTACTTGTCTCCTTTGAGATCAACATCCTTTCACATGATCCATCTTCATTTTGTACAAGAATATTTCTCCATCCATGCAAATTTAATCAAGGTTCCCATGGATCAAACTAATTGGAAAGATACAATATCTTCCTTGGAGTTGTTATTATTCACTCTCCTTCTTTATTTCGGACACCATATTTTATGTTGATAAATATCATTGTGTTTATGCCTTGCTATCTTGTAGAAGAGTATTGATATTTTAACCATTCCAAATAATACCAAACTTATTCTTTCAAGAATCAAGTAATCAGATGGAAGACTTACAAAGCACATTCTTAAAAACAACTCTTTCTACAAGATTCTTGTAAGCTTGCCTCCAACCTTATTGAAGTTACGCTTTCCTTTCTTAAGCGTAGAAATATCTTAATTTTGTATTTCAAACTGTCATTCGACCATCTACATGCCTTCACTCTTCAAGACTATTATTTCCACACTAGATAGAATATATACCAGTCATAATGCTTCTTCCAAGAACCTTCCTAAATGATGGTTCTTATAGGAGGACCTTTAATGATCCTTCTTACAAAATTACAACCTATAACATTATGTTAGATCATTCTTGGAAGAACTATAATGTGCAATATGGTCACATTCCTCTTATTCTTGTAAGCTAGATGATTCTTATCAAAGTAACTTGATCATGCAGACTAATTCCTGTATAATCATATGCTCCCTTTTATGATTCCATGCTTTACAAAAACCAAGACTCTTCTAGAGAATGCAATAATTGAAGTTACTTTAATTTCTACTTTCTAATAAAAGAAATAAAAATTGAAAATGATCTTGATAGAGATGGAACTTCCTTTAATAGTAAATATCGTTGGGACCTTATCCTTTTGGCTTCTTCTCAGATTCTCCCTTTTATTCACCTATGTGAGCTTCACTCCTTTCCTTTCTTTTGATTTTTTTTCTTATTTGGACTGTCCCTCTTGAAATTCCCATACTCATTACATCCAAATCGTTGAATCTTAGGCATATATGATTTCCATTTCGATTTTAAAAACCTCCATTTCTTCTTCTTCTTAGACTTTACAATAAAGGCTCTAGACTTCTAATTTTATTCAGTGTCGTCCTTTTCCTTTATCCTACTTTCTTCCAAAATACATTGAGCACATATTTCATCAAAAAGAGTAGTATCCTTTCTTGAATAGACACTAGTTGCAAAACTGCTCAAATTAGGTGGAATATAATTTAATACACAAGTAGTCATTTTTGAATCCAAAACAACTTCTCGAAGCCCTTGAAAATGGTTCCTTATTTGTGAGATCTTCATAAGATAAGTGGCCATGTCTTCATCCTTTTATTTTCCTATTCTATATAGTTGATTCGTCAATGACATCTTTTGTCATAATGTACTTATAAAATACAACTTTACCAAATTATCATACATAAATTTCGATGTCTTCAAATAAAAAATAAATGGAACAATATGATCCTTTATGGATTCAATAAGAATCATTTGTGCCCTCACTTCTCTCTTGTATTTTTCTAAATCTTGAGTCTTCTCTTTCTTTGGTACAATAAATTCACCAAGAAAATATTCCACGACCTCATTTTCTATGTGCACCATGTCAGTGCTCTTATTCCATGCTAGGAAGTTTTTTGATCCAATGATATTGTTTATTTCCTTGAAAAATGTAGCGATTTGATCTGTAAGTTGAGACATCGAAGACAATAAGATACTTACTTGTCAAATGAGCTTCCTTATTGATGATATCACCAACTATATTAGTGCATTCAATACCTTGAAAGATACTTTAAATATGTCCTACAATGATGGTTTATATAATATCTTCAAAAATAGTGTCTTCGAACAACTTCAAAGAGTATATGATGATCTCAATATTATTTGATGATTCATTTTCTTCAAGATGATGGAATTCACTGGAGAGCCTTTAACCATAGCTTTTCCTTCTTGAGATCATGAGGCCTTCAATGAAAGTTTGATGTAGTAACCTTCCTTTAAAGTCAATAGGTCTTCTTCTTCTTTCTTTGTGTCCTTTTCCAAATGATTCCCCTTGACAAAAAAATCCTTTATTATGTCATCAAGATGACCTTCAATTTTTATTCTCTTTCTTCACCTTACCTCTGATACCATATTGGATAATCTAGTACGACATTTATCTAAACCAATTCTTCTCAACCTTAATAATTTATTATGAAATTTAGTTATCCTCTTACATTTGTCTATTAGATATTTTCAGCAAAAAATTATCAACAGAAAAAATAATATAGACAATAGACACAAGAAGTAGGCCCCAAGCTAGGGAAAAAACCCTCCAAGGGGAAAACCCAGAAATAATATTTTCTCTTCTTATAGAATCTGCTTCAAATAATAAAACCAAGACCCAAACACCAAATTGAAGACCTCCTCTAAGCACCAAGTCAACCCTCCAATAATCTCTTCCAAATAGGTCAAATATCAACCAAGTCAACAAGGGTCAATCTTCCTTCAACCAACTTAAAATATGAGCTTCATCCTCTAGCTCAGATCTATAATATCAACCTGCAACTCTTAGCCTTGCAATAACTACAAAACCCCTAGAATCTCTGCACGTGTGAGAAAGAATGTTCACAAAAACTTAGATTTTTAGTTTCTTCTTGAGATGTCTTCTTCTCCTAGATCTTCGCTCACTCTTCTTCTTCTTTCTTGCTTTATATCGAACCTGTTCTTGTGAAAATCTAATGTGTGTCAAATGAGGTCAAAGTTTCTTCTATATAGATTCCTTTCATGTGGTCAAATAACCTCTTCACTGATAGGGCCAACTTGTGCTTGGAGGTCTGTTTGACTTTCTAGACATAACACTAATTTATTTTTGATGTTAAAACTTGCCCAAATGGATCTTTTACAAGTTATATTGACTCTCTTGACTCATGAAAATAATTATTATGACATTACAAACCTTAGAAGTATGAATAACATGCTTAACCTAGTTGACCAATCAAAAGAAGCACGAAACCCATGCTTAAAAATAAATTTTCTTTCTTCTTTTGCTTGTTACATAAGATATACATAGTGGAATGAGTTAAATGAAAATTATGAAGACCGAAGCTAGTTACATTTTCCAAAAAATGTGCCCTCCTCCCCAATTTTGTTTGCATTGGTTAATTTGTTGCAGTGGATGGCCAACACACCTTACAAGTTGGTAGTTCGCCCATTTTCCATTAAATTTTTTTCCTTTATGCCTTGTGGATTTATGCAAGGAATGCATGGCTCCTTGTCCTTCCTTTGTTAGATTAATGGAATAACTAGTTTATTTTTTCTCACAACTACCAACTTTCAAAAAATATCATGAAATAGTCAAGCTTCTTTTAAATATCATGCAAGCAACCGCCTGAGCTTTAGAACCTATGCCCCTTTTTATTCAACCTGTTTTTTTGTAAAATATTTAAATTATATACGTCGGTGGAAAATAACTGAAGCTATCACATATGTCTAGCTATAAGTTAGGTTTTTTACATTCGTTCCATTTGCATGTATGGTTTCTAAGGTATGGGGTCCTCCCTAGCCCCTCTGGCTTCCCATCTACTATTGGTGGCTTTTTCCAACAGAGAGAGACTTGTATGACATAAGCATGTCTCCTTGTCCTTTTTCCTCAACTGGATTAATGGCATAACTAGTCCATTTAATCACACACTACCAACCTTCAATAACTATAATGAAATATTCAAGCTTCTTCCAAATCCCATGCAAGTAACTGCCTCATCTTTGGAACCCGTGTCCCTTTGTTTCAACCCATTGTTTTGTAAAATATTTGTACATTATATACATTGGTGGAAAATAACTGAAGCTATCACATATTTCTAGATATAAGTTATGTTTGTTACATTCGTTCCATTTGCATGTATGGTTTCTCAAGTATGGGGTCCTCCCTAGCCCCTACGGTTTCCTCTCTACTGTTGGGGGCTTTTCCTAATGGAGAGGTACTTTCACAAAGTCCTTCAAATGTGTAGCCTTGTTGGTATGATCTTCTAGTCAAATATTTCCATAACGGGCTTATAAAAATCCCAACTCAACTCCAAGCAAGCGACAATGGTGTCATACTACCTCCAAAAGCCACGGCATGTCAAACGCTTCAACGATAGGGTAGTGTTTGAAAGAGCATCGGAAACAATTTGACCAAAATCAAAGCAGTTTAACTATAATTTTAGTGTGTATCTTTCCTAAGAACACCCTTTTAGATATTTTGGAGGAGATTTCGTTCGTTGAGGAAATTTAGTGAGAAAAGTAGAATATTTTGGACTCAAATGTCATGGTAAATATTCCTCGGGTTCTCCATACAAGCATTTCATAGGGAAGATATAAGAATTAATTTCATTTAATGGACCTTTACTAGCATTCTAAGCTACTATTGGACATAATTTTTGTGGATGAAAGACATACTTAAGTTACATTCATTCACCTTCTAGATTAGCTCAAAGGCCTCATGTTGGAGGTTAAAGGATGGTTGGCTAGGCTAGAGATGGGGTCTCCTCCCAGTTCACCAATTCATTGGCCATGCAAAGTGGAGGAACAACCCATAAAACTCAACACCTCACTATCCTCCTAAAGCTCACTTTTCTTCTTTCAAGGTATTATTCCTCAAGTCTCTATGTTTACCCATCAAGGTTGTTGACACCTTATTGAGCTAAGAGGCTCATTCTACGACCTAGTGTGAAGGTGATGTGTAAGTATGTTGGTGCTCAACTCAGAGTTGACACGTGTCCCTCTTAAAATAAAAATAAAATATTCTCTAAATAGAAAAGAAATGTCGGCAATAATAAAAAGAAAAAAAATATATGTTAGGAATGTTTAATTAGGTGCCAAAATGAGGTGATATATTTTTTTGTAAATTAATTAGAAGTAAAAAATACATGTAAGAAAGATGTTTAAACCCTATAGTTTCAAAACTATTTGAACACATGATTTAAATAAATTATTTGAAGATCTGTGTTAACTAATTTATGTAGATATCAAATTCATATATATATATATATATATATATATATATATATATATATGTTAAAATAAAATATTTAAATTTTTTTTTGGGTTTGCAAGTTTAAATTATGTAATTTCTATAACATTCAAAATAATTTTTATTTTTATTTTGTAAGCTTCATAGAACCTTTCAATTACCAAAAATATAAAAGGCAGAGAGTCATACAGGAAAAAACCAATGCAGTGACCTCAACCTGCTCGAATAAATATTCACAATTAAACATATATCATTTTTTTTTTAATTAAGAGATTAAATACAAAGAGAACATTTTTAAAATATAAAAAAATTAAACACAAAAGAACAATTTTTCAAATAGATTAAATACATGAGAAGGCTTCTCAACGTGTGCTAGAGCACTTGAATCACATTGAAATCTGAATTCCGAATAAAATATACAACTCAATGAAAAAACGAAAAGCCATAATGAAAGGCACAAATAAATTATGGTGTTAATGGAGCCGGCGGAGAGGTGCTCGGAAATTTGATATTCGACATATAGGAAATTTGATATTCGACATTTGGATGCCTTAAATGAATTATAGGCTGGGAAATAAGGCTTGCCATTCAACATACGTATCCATGGAATTTCTAGAAACTAGAACACTCTACCTCACGCAAGCTCCACTCTCCAATGTAATTAATGCAAATATTGGACACCTCGACATCTAGCTATGAGGCTCAGCGTCACATTCCGAAGCGTGTGGATTAGGCAATAAATAAATGTATTCAACGTGTCATCTACTCCTATAATTTCAAATTCAGTTTTAGCGCTTTAAATTTAAATTTATATAAATGCTCAGCGAATGTTTTTGGCAGCTTTGGCGCTCCACTGTTGTTTTTCGCAACCTGCTAGAATGTCAGGCGCCCACGTTTAGGCATCGTCGGTCTCATTTTACACGTCAAGAACCAGTGAATCCAGAGATTCATGGCCATAAAAAAAAAATATTCCAGAATGGATTATTTTTGTTAAAATTAAATTATATCACCACTGCATTTTTTGAACATAAACTGTAATGAATTGGACAACGGATTTTTTTTTTTAAACCTAAATGATAGAAAAAATAAATTCCAGAAGAGAGTATTTTTGTTAAATTTAAATGACATCACTGCTGTATTTTCTGAGCATGAAGGGTCATGAATCTAGAATGGAGATTTTTTTTATTTTTTTTTAAATTTAAATGATAGTTTGCTAGGATTAGAAGCTTATAGGCTACACAATCTGAACTCATCCATTGCAATTAAAAAAAAATGCACGTTGCCTTTTCTTGGTTGTCTTAATTTTTTATTGCGATGACACATACTATATGTAAAACGTTATAAACTTGATAATTGGTCTCTCTATTTTAAACTTGTTGAAGTATATATTTGGTAGATCGAGTGAGGTTGGTTCTGTGCCAAAGTTCCTGAGTTTTACTTTGCTATTTCTTGGCCATATAAATCGAAACAGTCACTTGTTAAAAATAGACACCAAGAAATTTTTAATTATGTGTCTCAAATATTTTTTTAATTTTCAAAATATTTAATTTAATATTTATTTATATGAGTTTAATGATCTTAAAATTAATTCAAATCACATCTATTTTACCAAAATAAAAAACAATAGACCAATATAATAATATGCATCTCATGATTTTTCAAAATATTTAATCTAATATTTCTTTGTTTCAAAGCTTTAATAAATTTCATACTGATTTACTAATTTTAAAATTAATTAAAATTGGAATTTTTTTTACCAAAATAAAAAATAATTGATAATAATAATAATAATATGCATGGCACGCATTTGAGGAACTATACATTTTTGAACCATTTAATTGATTCAAATTCAAATATGGTGTACTTAAAGAAACATAGTTTTAGTGGTTATATATTTGCTATTTTCATATCTATCTATGAAATGGATCTATTTTCTAATAAAACTAATAAATATATTAATTTTATAGAAATAAAATTAAAATTCTCAAAATAAAATAAAGTTATTTGAGATAGAAGAATAAAATAAAAATAAAAAAATGTTATTTTAGATAGAAATATAGAAAAAAATCAAATGTATTTTTATTATTGGATAATGAAACCCTTCATTTTAAAAACTACATTTTCATGGGTAAATTCTTTATATAAAAATCAATGAGTCTCAACCTTTAAATATATGTGGATTTTAAAATGATTAATATTTAACTACAAAAGAAGAAAAACACTAGATGGATATCCATAAGTGATTGACTCTTTACCTCCATAGAGTATATATAAGGAGTAATCTTGATAAACGTGTCTAATTAATTTCAAACTATATATAAATTTGATTAAAATATAGAATAGTGAGAAAGTTGTATCTATTAAATTTAGCTTGTGGGGTCTTTGATTCGCTATTTTCATAGATAATAATTAGAAAAGAATTTTGGTAAAATTATCAAACTTGATTATAAATTAAATAAAAATTTATAACGAAATTTTATCAAAAAAAAATTAAAATTTTATTATAGTTTAATATAAAAATTTATGATGATGATAATTAACTTCTACTAAGGCCAACATGATCCGTGAGGCATTAAAAATGAGAAAAATTAATTTTTTTTTTTTAATATATCATTTCTATGTTCAAAAAGATTGGTAGTATGATAAAAATTTTAAAATTAGATAAGCTGGGAAATCTAAGAGAATTTGTGTTTCATCTTCAATCCTAGTGACAAATATTTTCTTCCCATGGCTAGACCAATGCCCAATTTCACTACGAAACTCATGAGATTTAGTAATTAAATCTTAGTATTATTGATTTTCTTGTTAACACTCGTTAACATAGATAAATAATTAAGGGTTTCATGATTCGGGTTGATGACTTCGTTATAATATCTTAGTTTTCTTTTTCTTTAACTCTTAATTTCCCCAAAACTTTTCCTTAAATTTGGAAGTAACAATATTTTTATTAATTAAAAAAATGTCATATGAACAAGTTCCAATAAAGTGAGTAGTATTTTTTTTGCATGTAATATTAATATGCCATGGTATTGGTCCGTGGTATTCTAACAAAGCCTATTTATAAATTAAGAATCCCTATCATAAAGCACATATAATCTTCATGGTTAATAATTTTGTTACATGTTTTTAAATGTATATACGTGTAACTTATATATTTATTATTTTTATAATTAATTATAGCTATGATAATAACAATTCTGCAAAATCATATCAATCTTAGGGGTTTTGGTAAGAAATAAAAATAATATTAGTAAACATTTTGCTTTCTATTTACTAAAACTTTTTCTTTTACATAATATATCTACTAATACAATAACGCCTAGTTTCAAGAAAAATCCAATAAAATAAAATAAATGAGTATATAAAATAAATAAATTTTTTATAATAAATCAACTTAATTCAATTTTATAAATGAAAAAAAAAAAATATATATATATATATATATATATATTAATTATAATATTTATTAATTTTATATGTTAATAGATAACTTAATTTTAAAAATAAATGATTTAATATTTTTATTATTATTATAATATTTAAAAAATAAATTTATATAAAATAATTAATATATTAAAAAAAAAGGTATATATTTAATATAAATTATGTATCATGTTTATAAAAAATAAAAATAATTTTAAAATAAAAATAAAAATATCCATGATTCTCATCACATTTAAGCTTCTTTTTATGTAGATAAAAATCCAACAATATTTAACTAATTTTATGAAATGTTAATTTTGTTTATGATTGGAAAGTTTTAATGTATATGATATTAGTTATTTTAATTTATAAATCAAGTTTTGTAATAATTTTTTATTTGTGTTGAGAGGCCAACATAGAATAGATGAGGTCTTATCTTATGTTATTATGTAATTTTAATTAATCATTTTGACTTTATGTTAAATAAACATTTTAACTTGGTAAATTAAAAAAAATAATAAAATAAAAAATAAATCTTAAAATAAAATAATTATAATTATAATTATTAATTAAAATGTTTTTGTTGAGATTGCAACAAGATGAGGAGTTTAGTCGAAAGAAGTCGCCTTCACTAAGTGGGCCCGCAGGCTATTTTTGGCGCAAAGTCTATTTTTAGACTATGTCTATTTTTAGATTTCCAGTCTAAAAATAGATATGTCGAATATTATTAGCTCTTAATAATATTTGGACTATAAACATTATCTTATTCTCTTGGAGCACTTCGGTTTGATGCCTGGATGTGGCACATGCAGCTGACAGAAGGAATTACGCTATTCCTAGGGTTTAGTGGAGCTATTGCATGGTTGACTTCAGTTAGAACTCATGTGACAGAGTTTGGTGGAGTTGATGAGACAGTTAATGGAGTTGTGTTCAGTTTAACTTAGTTGAGCTAGTTGTATCTAGTCTAACTGATTGATATAATTAGTGAGAGTGGTGTGAATTAATTATTAATTAATTCACTAATTATTAACTCATAAATCAACTAAAGAATACATCAGTTAACTGCAGTGCATGGACAGTTTCAGTGGAGACCAATGGAGAGGTAGGTGAAAGAGCAGTGTGACTATCAGTTGTGACTATTATTGGTGCATGAGTTTGCACCACACATTGATGGAGATGCCAATGAGGATTGCGTAGTGCATACTGGTGGTATTTGAACCTTGATCTCATGATTATCCATATTGTATTGCGCAGTAGAGGCACACTAACAGGTAGAGCCGATTGGAGCATGTGATTTGTATGATCTGAGCTTGTGTAGTGTGTAACAATTGGAGATTGTAATAAGAGCTTGTGAGGAGTTTGTAAAATGATTGCTACATGATATCTATCATTATAATATATAGATATTTTGGGGTTTTTAGCTTTAAGCTTTCCCATAAATACTGTGTTTATATGTGTGATTGTTTATGGTTTTAATGTGCGCATGCGATTGTTTAATTTCCGCAAATTGATGATCAATAGTAGAAGAGGTTATGTATTATGCATGAAGCTCAAATAGTGTGTGATCAGGATAATATCGGTGAATAAGTTAATATTTATTCAAATTTCTACATGGTATCAGAGCAGTATTGATCATTGGAGCAATTACAAAACATTAAAGTGGTTGAGTTTTGTGCTGGTGGAATTCGAATTTGCAGCAGTGTTTTCTTGGTGTCGAAGTTGTGATGTCTTTCAAATAATTGCGATTGGAGTATGCCCTTGAGGGCAAATCGAATTATATTGCATCGAAGGACAGGATGGAGGCGGTGTTAGATGACAATGGGTTGAAGGAGTTCATAGATGTTGAAGTCCCAAAGCCTACTTCTAGCGATGCTGCCGTAATTGAGGCTTGGCAAAAGAAGACAGTGTTGAAGGATTCTGTTGGAGGGCGTGAAGGATCACATAGTGTCCAGCCTGCTTGGTAAGGCTTCTCCATTCTTGATGTGGAAAGCCTTGAAAGATTTATTCCAAATCAAGAGCGACCAGAGGAAGTTGGCGCTCAAGGATAGACTCAGAAACATAAAGATGGAGAAAGGCGACAGTATGCCCAAGTACCTCACGAAGTTCACCCAATGCAAGGATGAGCTGGGAAGTGTGGGGGTGACTGTTGATGATGAGGACTTGGTGAGCTTGGCTCTCCTTGGGCTTTCGAAGAGTTGGCATTCCTATCAGGACTCTGTCAATGGTCGGGAGAAATTGCCAGGATGGGAGCGACTTTGGTCGGATCTTGTGCAAGAGGAGATAAGGTGGCATACCAGGGACAGATCGTCATCAAAGAACTCTGATGAAGAGAATTTCTCTTGGCTACCAAAGGCATGAAGAGCAAGAAAGCTTCTCATTCCATAAAGGCAAGAAGCAGGACATTTCCAAGGTGAAGTGATTTCACCGTCACCAACATGGACATTACGCCACTAATTGTCCATAGAAGAAGAAAAATAAGCAAAGTTGTTGGATATGCAAACCGAGAGGCCTTAGCGCCGTGGTTTGAGCCGGATTTTTCACTGATCGCATGCTTGGTCTCAAGTGTGATGGGTTCAGCGTGGTTTCTTGACAGTGGTGCGTCTTTTCACATGACAGGAGATCGAGATTTGTTTACTGATCTCGATGAGAAAGATCTTGGAGTGCACATCGAGATGGGCGATGATGGTAGATACAGTGCGACCGGTATCGGTACCATTTCCTTTGAGAGGGAGTCTGGTAAACCCTCCGTATTGAAGGAAGTGATGCATGTTCCAGGATTGAAGAAGAATCTTATCTCTGTGGCGATGTTAGAAGACAAGGGATATGATGTTGTCTTTAGCGAGGGAAAGGCTTTCCTGCGCAGTAAGGCAACTGGTGAGACCTAGAGGATAGGGGTTCGAGTTAAGAACCTTTATCAATTGCAGGTAGATGGCTGCACAACAATGGCAGGCAAGGCAGAAAGAGTGGTGAGCTGGGATGATGGCGAGTTGTGGCACCGGACATTGGGCCACCTTCACCATGGAGCTTTGAAGATACTGTAGCAGATTTCTACTGGGCTTCCTAAAGGCACTCTTGTGCAGTCAGATCAGTGCAAGGGGTGTACCTTGGGAAAATTTGTGAAAGCCACCACGAGGAAGGATAGTCGCGCCCAACGACAATCCTTGAGAGAATTCACATAGACGTGTGTGGACCTTCTCGCAGTTTCCCTCCCCAAAGCACACGTACTATGTGTGGATCTTGCTGATGATTTTTCTGAGGCTGGATCTTCTTCATGGTATAAGAGCGAGACATACCTGGGAAGTTCTCGTGAGTTCAAGGTAATCGTTGAGAAAGAATCGGGAAGGTGTGAAGGCTCAGAGGACAATGGTGGTGAATTCATCTCTCGGCGGGATCCAAGGAATTCTGGCAGCCGCATAAGGAATTCAAGAGAGCTCATAGCACCTCATAACCCATGAGAACAAAGGAAAGGTACATCGTAACGATCTGCAGGGTCGTACGGCGATGTTGCATGACTGGGCCTACCCCTACACTTGTGGGCTGAGGCATGCAATGCTGCAGTATATGTGCAAAACCGTTGTCCTCACATGATACTTGGCATGAGTACACCCGAGGAGGCGTTTTCTGGTAAGAAGCCTGATATTTCCCATTTAAGGATTTTTGGTTCACCTGTTTACATTCATGTGACGAAGGATGCCAAGAAGAAGCTAGAGCCGACCGCAGAGGTTGGGATATTTGTGGGGTACACTGATATGCCCCACAACTATCGTGTGTATTTGCCAGACAGTCGCAAGACTGTTGTGCGACGGGATATCAAATTTCAGGAGGAGAAAGCCATGAAGTGTTTGGGCTGAGAGGGAGCCACACCTGCATGCAAATAGGAGGAGCTATTAGTTCCTAAGGATGAGTCTTAGATGTGGATTAGCCACAAGAGGAGGTTCATGAGTGAGAAACCTGGGACTAATGCCGCCAACCATCGCAGGGTGGAAGCGCACTACGAAGCTGAGCGACTACCTGATAAAGAGAAGGTTGTAGGAGCAATCACAACGCAAGAGACAACACCGATCAAGAGCATCGGATACATGGCTCTTGTGAGCAAGTGTATCGTGACAGAGCCATCCGAGGAAGCCGTGGAGGACCCCGCATGGGTAGATGCCATGGTGGAAGAGTATGATTTGATTGTCGCAATAGTATGGGAGATTGTCCCGAGACCGGAAGGGAAATCAGTGGTGGGTTCGAGATGGATCTACAAAGTGAAGCAGGCAGCTGACGAGAGTGTGGAGAAGTACAAGGCAAGATTTTTTGCTCGAGGCTTTTCACAGATTGAGGGGATCAATTATGAGGATAACTTTACACTTGTCGCAAGGTATTCTTCCATACAGACGATTCTTGCTCTCTCAGTGCAGATGGGGTGGCACATTCATCAGATGGATGTGAAGACTGCGTTCCTCAATGGAGTGATTGAGGAGGAGGTGTACATAGAGTAGCCCGAAGGTTTCAAAATCTTCAACAGCGAGTTGCATGTGTGCAGGCTCAAGAGAGCGTTGTATGGGTTGAAACAAGCACCTAGTGCTTGGTACACACGGATAGACAGTTATTTCACCGGACTTGGATTCTCCAAGAGTGAGGCGGATCCGAACCTATACCAGATTGTGGTGTAGGGTAAGTTGTTGATCATTATACTTTATGTAGATGATTTTATTTTGACAGGTGATGAGCTGTTGATACTCTCATGCAAGGAGGATCTTGCAAAAGAGTTTGAGATGAAGGACTTGGGCCTCCTTCATTATTTCCTGGGATTGGAAATTTGGCAGCGCAGTGATGGATTGTTTGTTTCTCAGGGTAAGTATGCCTGGGAGATACTGGAGAAGTTCAACATGCATGGCTGCAAGCCTGTTGATACTCCTCTTCCTGGTGGTTGGAGGAAGGAGGATGCTACTTTAGCGGAGGTAGTGGATGCCACCGTTTATCGACAGTTGGTGGGGTCACTTATGTATCTGGTCAATACACGACCCAATATATGCTATGCAGTTAACCAGCTTTCAAAAGCTATGGTTAAGCCTACCAAGATCTTCTAGAAGGTAGGAAAGCATGTATTGCATTATCTCAGAGGCACATCGGGATATGGATTATGGTACAGACAGTTGGATGAGGTGAGGCTATGTGGCTTCACGGATGCAGATTGGGCAGGGAGCCCAACGGACAGAAAAAGCACATCTGGAGGGTCAAGTCAGAAAAAAATAGATGGAATTCTATTTTTAGACATACTGGGCGGAATCTATTTTTAAATTTCCAGTCTAAAAATAGACATGTCGAATATTATTAGCTCTTAATAATATTTGGACTCTAAACATTATCTTATCCTCTTGGACCACTTCAGTTCGAGTCACGGATGTGGCACATGCAGCTGACAGAAGGAATTACGCTATTCCTAGGGTTTAGTGGAGCTATTGCATGGTTGACTTCAGTTAGAACTCATGCGATAGAGTTTGGTGGAGTTGATGAGACAGTTAATGGAGTTGTGTTCAGTTTAACTTAGTTGAGCTAGTTGTATCTAGTCTAACTGATTGATACAATTAGTGAGAGTGTTGTGAATTCATTATTAATTAATTCACTAATTATTAACTCATAAATCAACTAAAGAATAAATCATTTAACTGCAGTGCATGGACAGTTTCAGTGGAGACCAGTGGAGAGGTATGTGAAAGAGCAGTGTGACTATCTTGTGACTATACTGGTGCATGAGTTTGCACCACACATTGATGGAGATGGCAATGAGGATTGCGCAGTGCATACTGGTGGGATTTGAACCTTGATCTCATGATTATCCATATTGGATTGCGCAGTAGAGGCAGGCTAACAGGTGGAGCATATTGGAGCATGTGATTTGTATGATCTGAGCTTGTGTAGTGTGTAACAATTGGAGATTGTACTGAGAGCTTGTGAGGATTTTGTACAATGATTGTTACATGATATCTATCATTATAATATACATATAGTTGGGGGTTTTCAGCTTTAAGATTTCCCATAAATACTGTGTTTATATGTGTGCTTGTTTATGGTTTTAATGTGCGCATGCGATTGTTTAATTTCCGCAAATTGATGATCAATAGTAGAAGAGGTTATGTATTATGCATGAAGCTCGAATAGTGTGTGATTAGGATAATCTCAGTGAATAATTTAACAGTTATTAAAATTTCTACAGTTTTCATTTCATAAAAAAAAAAATTATAATTATAATTAATAATTAAATCACTTTATATGCATTTCAATTTTGGATCTATCAAGCCAAGTTAGTAGAGATGAAATATCTTGAAGTGCAAACCTCTTTTAGAGTGAAAAGATATTTAGTCCATCTCATTTCTTAGTAAATATAGGGGTAAAATAGATTTAGGCTAGTTATATTTAATATGATTGAGTGTTTTATGTAAACTTTGATATAAAGTTATAAATTATAATTAAAAAATAATTCAATTATGATATAAAATTATTACATATAATATAATTTTACAGGAATTGAGAAGTTTCTTTATGCCTTCCAACAAGCCTCCAAAAGTGGCTTTGTCTTTATAGTTTTGGAAATTTGGGAATCAGTTGGAAATGACGATGCAGATAAATCAAAAGTTAAGGGAAGAGTGTAGAAATTTCAAAACGTGTATAGTCTTTCACAGTTAAGAATGAGGTCAGATGTGTGGAAATTAATTTTAGTGTGTGTTTGAACCCCAATGAGATGGACAGAGAAACCATGAGATGAGAAGCATGAACTGTAACCACACTAACCCATATCTCTCAAATTATGAAAAAGGGTGTATATTTCATGAAATTTGCAAGTTGAAATGTAGTGCAAGAGGTTGGAAACATTGGAAATATTTATCTGAAGAAGGGGGAGGAAAATAAATATGTGATCCATGTTAGCCAAGGCCAGTTGACGTATGCCTTTTTCCTAGTGTCATTGCTTAAGAAAAGGAAATTTAAAATATAAGAAGTACGTTAGAAGAGTGTACCAACCCTTAAAAGGAAGACCTTTAGTTTCACACTATTGAAAAATATTGAGTAAATAACATATATTAAATTATAGTAATCGAAATTCATTTTGAAGAAGAACAATTTCTATTGTTCATCAATGACCTAATGTTGATTGAAAATTTGTCCCAACAAATCCTACTAGCAAAGGAAAATATCTATGGTCAATTCACATTATATAGGTCCTTGGAATTTAGAAGCATAGCTAATTATACAGGAGACCTAAACCTATAAATGGATGGATGTAGCTAGAAGATGGGATGCAAGAGAAAACAATTCACACCTTCAGAAAAAAAAACATGGATCATGTTTAAAAAAAAAGAGAGAGAAGAGAGTGGGGTAGGATGTTTATGAATATTGCAATGGGATTCTAATAAGCCTACATCCTAACTAAGAAATTCTTAAGCCATAAAGAATGGAGGTGCATGGAAGCTAGGAAGGAGGTGTATTTGTTCCCAACTAAATAGATAAACAAATGTTGAAGTGAGAGGCAAGGCCTGGAAACAAAACATATTGTATCTCCAAAACTATGGATATTATTAGATAACAATAGCTAAAATTAGTGTATTGTTGAGTCAATTTTCACGGAGAAAAATTTCAAATGAGGCTGGAAAACACACAAAAAAATATATATATCCATAACTTCAGTATATGGAGGAGTTTTTTATATGCACAATTTATGCATATGCACGATTTCCATATATGTGCATATATTCTATATATGTGCATCTTCCATATATGTGCATATATTATGTATATGTCTGCATATACATAAGTTGTATGCAACTTATGTAATATGCATATACGATAATCTCCATATATACATAACTTTTGTATATGTGCAACTTTCATATATGTGCATACCTTCCGTATATAAGCACAATTTCTACATATGCACATATCCTATGTATATGTGTAACTTATGTATATGTGCATATCTTTCATATATGCACATCTACTGTATACAAACATCTATTGTATATGCACAACTTCTAGATATGAGCATATACGAAATATATCCACATATACCAAAGTTATGCACATATACGAAATAACTACATAGGCATATACATAAGTTGTATATATAGAAGAAATCCACATATATGGAAGATGTGCATATACAAAAGTAGATGCAAATATATAGAAGCTAAAAATATATGGGAAATGCGCATATACATAATTTATGTGAAAATTTAGCCATTGAATATGTGCACCCTCCGTATATGTGCTATTTATGCACAAATTATGTATATGTGCATATCCATTTACACAAATGAAAATTGTGCCTATATAGAGGCTGAAGTAC
Source organism: Pinus albicaulis (assembly GCA_034641835.2). Lineage (NCBI taxonomy): Eukaryota > Viridiplantae > Streptophyta > Pinopsida > Pinales > Pinaceae > Pinus > Pinus albicaulis. The sequence continues at coordinate 128,476,443 of CM076571.1, read as the reverse complement.
TCCACATATTTTGTATATGCACATATATTTTGTATATGCACAACTTTTGTATATGCACATATCTTCTGTATATGCACATCTTCAGTATATGGGCATATCTTTCGTATATGTGAAACTTCCATATATGTGCATATCTTCTATATATGCACAAATTTTGTATATGCACATATACGAAAGCTACATATATACAAAAGTAGTGTGCAATCTTCGTAAAATGTATATACGAAAACCTCCAGATATGTACAAATTTTGTATAGGTGTAACTTCCAGATACATGGATATCATTCATATATATGTGTATCTACCATATATGTGCAACTTCTATATATCTGCATATACGGAAGATACACACATACGAAAGGCATGCACTTTATACGAAATATGTGCATATACAGAAGTCACACAACTTATATATATGCACATTTTATATCACATGTTTTCCGTATATGGGCATATATTCCATATGTATTCAATTTTCATATATGTCTATATAGATAAGTTGTGCACATACAAAATATCTAACAAAATTTTTAAAACATGAGTTTAAGTTGTTTAATCTGCAAAATTTGAGTTTCTCGAGGGGTTTTTCAGGGTATTGAACTCATTTATTCATTCAATAGTTCATTCTAAACAATAAAAAAACATATTCTTTATTGAAATTGTTTTGTAGGTTTGTTTCATCTATAAGCTAGACTATACCAATAATTAGTGTTCAAGAGTCATGTCTCCAAGGACATGACCATTAGTGCATGGGTGTGTTCTGGATTTATGGAGGAACACAAAAAAATATGAATATAACCATAAATACAAAGATGCAATAGAAATAACCTTCATTTCATTAATATTAAATAATGGAAATATGCTTACAGACATAATGGAAATAAACTAGCTAAGGCGTTGGTAGCTTATCTCTTAGAAGAGATGTTATGGATACATGCCTCTAAAATGTCTTACAATGAGGCTCGAAGGCCTATTTATTATTTAGAAACAATTTAAAACCATAAACCTTAAAAAACTTAACCCTAGGATATGAAGCACCAAAACCATGGGCCCCATTTTGGTAAACTGGTATAACAACTTTCTTGGGATGTAATTTTGGCATACGATCTCCGTTTGAAGCGCAAAATACCTCGTTAGAAATATATATACGAGGACTACAAATTTTGAGAAAAAAAAAATATTCAAAGACCCATATTGCACTCGGTTTTCCCAAAAAAAAATGTTTAGGGCCTCAAAACATCTCCAGAATTTCAGGACTCAAAAAACTGCTAAAAATAGTAAATTATGCTACAATTAAGGAAGCTGAAAAACTGAAAGAAAATATGGTGAGGGTCAAATTGGAATAGGTGGGTGGCCACCAATATCCACCTGGATCATTCCTCCCCCCCTTAGGAACTAATGGTCCCCATTTCGTTGAGTTCCTCCGTGAGATCAAGAAACTTCTACTGAACTTGGTCCTTTGTGAGCCACTTGCCTTGGTGAAGGAGTTGTCCTAATTTGACAACTCGATATAGTTGGATCCTTTGTTGTTAGGTTTTCTTGATCTTTGTATCCGTGATCCTATCAGTGGTGGCTTGTTCCATCCAGTCCGAGTTTAACTCTGTTGGTGTGAGTTTTCCTTCTATGTTGGAAGTGTCGAGTAGATGTGGAAAGTAGGGTTGAAGGTAACCCACATTTAACATTGGGTGCAAAATAAGAAATGGTGGGATACTAAGCTAGATGGAATTTTCCTTACAACCATGGTGATGGTGTATGGCCCATATCGGAGCGGGCGAAGATTGCAGTGCGGTCCACTGACGTTCTCTTTCGGCAAATGGAGCCACGCTTTATTGCCCACCTGAAAGTTGTGTGGCACCTGATGTTGATCATGTCACTACTTGTACTTAGCATTGGCTTTGTCAAATATGTCATGAACCTATTGGTGGATGTGCTGAATGCCCTCAATAAGGTTGTTTTCTGTGTTAGCTTTAGACTAGACATGAGATGAATCTACATGAGTAGCCACAAATGGCATGGCTATGTCAATGGGACATAGTGGCTAGAATCCCAAGCCCACCTAAAAGGGGTTGTGGCTAGTTGAGTTTTGAAGAGCCCAATTATAGCTGTGTTTTACATAGGGGAGGCTCTCATTCCATGTTCATGGATGATTTTAGTTATACATGCACAAAATGTGTACAATCATCTTTTTGATGACCTCTATCTGGCCATTAGTTTGCGGATGGAAATTTGTGGACTTGGAGACCTTGGTGTCTAGCATCGACAAGAGGCTGGACCAAAATTCACAAAGTAACCTACTGTCCCGGTCTGAGATGATAGACTATGGGATCCCAAAGTCTACCCAAACTCTTTCAAAGAAGAATTTAGCAGTGGCTTCTGCTATGATACTCTCCTTGCGGGCTGTCATAATGACCATCTTTGAGAATCTGTCAATGACCACAAAAGCATGGTCATTGCCATGCTTAGTAGAATGAAGGCTCGACATATAATCCATGGATATGGATTCCCAAGGTCAACTAGGGATAGGAAGCAAAGTATAGAGGCCTTGCTTCTTGATGGTCAGTTTGGCAATGTCGCAGGAAGTGCAGGACCTGATGTACTTCCCGACATCCTGTCGAAGGTTTGGCAAATAAAAATACTTCCATAATATTGCCACTATTTTCTTGGCCTTGAAATTCCCAGCGACCCGGCTATAGTGTGCTTCCAAAATCATCTTGGAACGCTCACTTGAAGGAACACAAAGGTGTCCTAGGTGACATAGCAGGGTATATTGGAGGTGAAAATATAGAACTTTCTTACCCTCTAAGAGCCTATGGTATGTGTGGCCAAATTCTGGATCACTTTTGTAGTGAAATGACCAATCAGAAGTGTTTTCCCCACAAGAGTTGAGCATAGTGGTTAGCACCATGATCGGTGGTCACCTGAGGTAGTCGGCAACATTATTGGTACTGTCCTTCTTCTACTTGTTGTTTAAATGAAATTTTTGCAGGTATTTGGACTACTTATAATGGTGATAATTCACAACTTCCCTTTTTTTGTATGAACTGCAGGTTAGCGCCATGGTCGATGGTCTGTGTGGATAACCATTTCCTTCCCCAAAATGTAATTCTTCCATTGTCGGCAAGCCTTCAAAATGGAATACATCTATTTGTTATAAGCGGGATACATCTGGATTTTATCAGAAAGTGTCTCACTATGATATGAAATTGGATGTCCCTTTTGAGTAAGAACAACCCCCAAATAGTATAGTCAGAGGCATTTTCCTCAATCACAAATGGTTGTTGCAAGTCTAGTAATGTGAGTAATGGTGAAGAACGGAGGTTATGTTTCAAATCTATAAACGTATTTTGTTGAGATTCAGACAAAAATAATTTTTATTTCGCTCCTCCCTTGGTGACTTGACTCAAGGGCCAAGTGATATGAGAGAATCCCAAGACGAATCTGCAGTGGAAATTGGTAAGACCCACAAAGTTTTGGAGTTATGTTAGAGTGATTAGGGCTGGCCAATCCCAAATTACTTGGATCCTGGTTGGATCCACATGTGACCCATTCTCATCAATAATTTATCCCAAGTAATGAACCTGGGTCATGCCAAAAGTGCACTTCTCCAAATTGGCACACAACTTGTGTTACCACAGCGTTTGTAGGACCTGTAAGATGTGGTGGAGGTGATCTTCCAAAGTCCAGTTGAAGATCAGGATGTCATCCAAGTACACCAATACAAATGAGTTGGTGAATGGCCACAACATGTCGCCATCAACATCATGAATGTTGTGGGATAATTTTTCTACCCAAAAGGCATGACCAGCCATTCAAAAAGGCCCTTCTTGGATTTGAAGGCAATCTTCTACACATCAGAGCGTTCGATTGGTACCTGGTGATACCAGAACTTCATGTCAGTCTTGCTAAAATATTTTTCCCCCTTGAGTTGGTCCATAAGGTCATCAATCCATGGGATCAGGTATATATTCTGAACAGTGATCCTCTTTAGCACCCAATAGTCAATAGAGAGTCTCCAACTCCCATCCTTCTTCTGCACCAACATGATCAAGCTCCCACATGGCGATGAAAATGGTCAGATGTGAAATTTCTGCAACATCTCCTCAATCTACCTCTTGATTTCATTATTCTGAAAAATAGATCGCCAATATATTGGTCCATTGGGAAGCATCACATCTAGGGTCAGATCGATGGATTGATTGACCTAACAGTGTAGGGGCACCCGTTCAAGTGAGGTGAATATGTCCCTGTACTCCTCCACGACCTTGTCCAACTATTTTTTCCATGCGGAGGAGCCCTGTCTAGAGGTCGTTGCCACTATATTCATCTTTTCCTGAGGGCAGATCATGAGGAAAAAAAATTTCCAGGTTTTGGAAATGAGCTTACTGCATGTTTTTACAATAAACAAAGAGATTGCAGTAAACAGTGCTACCTCTGATATCCTGTACAACTTATTTCCCAAATTAACAATAACGGAACGAGACCTCGACTCATACACAACATGTCACTTTCACAAGTATGATTGGCATTATAATAGATCAGAAACATCAAGAGGATAAATGTCAAATAATACCTCATCTGTGAAGGGCTTGATGCTATAGGGAAGGAGGTATTGCTAGCTGACGCAGAGATCTCATCCTTGGTGTGTTACATGTTATTTTTTCACCATGACATTTGATTGTCTATATAGGTTCATCATCACCTATATTGTGCTCCCTTAGAAGGGAAAAACCCTAATGTTCCTAAACTAAGTCCTGGAATTGGAGAAAAGCTCATTAAAACCCATAAAAGTCTAACTATGCACTTTTCCTAGCTCTTTCCTGCAGATCAGTAGATATTTGTTCTATAGCCTACGACACATCCCATGCTTATAAAACCTACAGAACCCTGTAAAAAGTCAAATTAAGGAAAAATTAAGTTCTAGAAGCCCAACTAGACGAATAATCTCCCAAATGAAAGCTTCTAGAGGCGCAATTAGTTCGAGATTTATCCCTCCACTCATGGAGCTCTATCCCTACACTCATGGAGCTTATCCCTTAGTCCATGGAGCTCAAATCCCTTCATGAGAGGAATCCATCCCCCTCTTCATGGAACTGAAAATACCTCCATTTCCCTATAAATTGAGCTCATGTTTCAGTCTCAAGGGTAGAATATATAGAGATTATAGACATACATATTGGTTGCTGAATAAATTCCCAAGAGATCATACTCTCCACAATAGTTGTTATTGATATGAGGATGATCACACACTCGTTTCTATAACTTCATGCTAGTTCAGAGAGAGGAAGGCTTGTCAATCTGAAGGAGGAACTTGTACGACATCAAGGCATCAAGATGTAAAGTTACTCTTTCATTCAAGATAATACATATGGATATGCTTTTCTCATTGAGATGTTCTTCTGCTTATGAATAATTCAATACTTAGATTCCTTGATCACTAAGTTAGATTAGTTTTTCTCAACTATTATATGTTGCAAGTGATTTTAATTCTTTTTTCTGTATTTGATTGTAGGTTCTACTTACTGAAGAAGCCTCTTTGGAGTGACTGGATAAAAGACTGCACCGAACGTCAGATTTCAAGGTAGGGACATGTCCTCTTTATTTGTTTATAATAATTTTGAATCGTATATAATCTAGATAAAAAGATTTACAAATGGATGTTTGTTTCTAGCTATTTGTAGGATACTAGGGAGACCGCTCTTATCCGCAAGAGGTATTAATCCGCATAACAAAATGGTGACTCCACTGGGGAATAGAACTTAGTTTTTTTTTTTTTTTTTCACTTTGAATTTTGAGATTTTTCTTATTTTGATTTGTCTGAGGTTGGGTTGGGTAGATAACTTTTAAGAATCCCTGAAAAGAAAAGCTGAATATTTATTTTTTCTGTACTTTTCCTTGTCTTCACAGTTTTTATTTGAAAACAGTGTGGTAGATTCCATATTTTTTAGTTCAAAACAATGTGGTACCACTCTGTTCTCCATTAGAACCTGCGGACCTTTGGAAAATTTTTGAAAAAATAAAGATTCTCTTTTTAGGAGCCAAACCACATGATTCTTTCTGTTTGTCACAGTCTATCTTAGCTATCAAATCTTATGTGTGAATTTCTTTTCAACAACTTTTGCATCAGTCTCTGTTAAGTTAATTGGGTGTTTTGAGTTTCTTTTTCGAGATATCCTTAATTTTATTTCCTTTGGTTATTACTTTGAGGTTTTTCTCAGTCTCTTAACAATTTTGCAACAAGCAAAAGAAAATTGTGTCTGAGTGTTAATCGCCTTTGATTGTTTTTATTTTTGAGCTTTGGAATTCTCACCCAATTTTCTTTACTTACACTTGATTGGTTCCTTAGATTACATTAGTGAAGGATAATAGTCTTGATGTTCTTTCACTTATTTGGAATCATCTTGTGTTTGAGAATTCTCTTGCATAGATCACATTTTCATAATTAGAATTCTCATTTTCAGAATATGAAGGAAAATTGTGCATTGATTACATTTGCATAATTTTCATGTGAATTGTGCATATATTACAATTGCCTAGTTTACATTCTGGAAAAATCAATCGTAGATTTAGATCAGTTTCTTGATTTGAATTTACATTTTTTTTATGCTTGTTTTAAAAACATAAAAATAAAAAATTGGAATTGAAAAAGCATTAGTTTTTCTTGATAACATTAGTGCATTAGAGAATTTATTATATTTTCTCTTATTTATCAATTTTTGCGTTGTTGGAAGTGAATGGAAACTCTCTCCTTACTTTAATTAGGATTCATCGAATTGAAAAGATTACATTATCATATTCGATTGCATTCAGTTTTGGGTCAGGTCATAACACCATTGGTTTCATATCCATTTACCCTATGAGTAAGAACAACCCAAATAACACAACTCTTAATAAAATTCATCTAGAAATTTTTACATTTTCTAGGGCTCTTTCCACCAATCTAGTTCAGGATTAGTGCTTTGGGATAGGGAGTAGTTAAATTTCCAAAGCAACTAAACAAACAATAGTATCTTATGGTAAGGAAAAATTCCAATTGTTGCAATTGTGCTCTAGGAATCTCTTCTTCAATGAGTCAAGCATAAGATCATGTCAGAACCAGTGAGGTAATTGTTCCTATCTCATGCAGATGTGCACGTACTAGAAATGGTAAACCTTGGATAGACCATTATCAAGGAGCATGAGGTCACTTGTTGGTAAACCTTGGATTATATCAAGGAGCCTTCAAGGGGATTGAGCTTGTTACTCTGCCCTTGCGTGTATATCGGATTGTAGACTATTCCCCTAGGTATAATTGTCTCAGTTGGTGACCTTAGTGGCCATAATATTTAGGATTTTTCCCAAGGTGATGGTGGAGGGAAGGTCCCACTGTACCTAGAACATACATTGGCTAGACTCACTTGGACTTTCCGGAGGGTACTCTTCACTTTGAGATGGCATAGTGGAGGTACTTGCACCGGACTATTTCATTAAGCAGGTTGTCAGGGTAACTATTTCGACAACTAGTTTTTCGCATTGACCTCTGCGACGTTGGATTTCATCACCAACTATTGATTTCACTGTGAAAACAAATTGTTTGTGTGTGGTTTGAATCCTAGATTTGATAGCACATGTTCATTTGTTTTTTTTACCTTTTTAGAGACCTTAGGTGTCGATTGTGAATTTGAATTGTTAATAAAATTCATTGAAGTTGAAACTAATGGAAACTGTTCCAGAATTTACCAACCAAGGAAATTCTCTTAATGAGAATCCTAGTACTTTTCCTTGCTTTGGAAATGTTGGTCGTCCTTATATGGCTACATTAAAATTACCTAGATTTACCATAGGTTTTTCGGTATGGTTATTTTCAACTTTGTTGGCCTCGAATATTCAAATTGTTCCACGCCTCAACCGAATGCTTCCCCTCAACAGAGTTCACCATATCAACTTCACCAACCTCATATTGACCCTTTACCTTCTTCACCCAATATGTCTTCCTCCATTTCTTCTTCTTCGCTTGGTAAAAACCTTGATGTTAGTAACGAGGCAGCTAATAAGAAGAAGAAATGGAAGAAGAAGAAGAAGCGAGATAAGAAAGAAGTCAACCGACCAACCTTGGCTATAAGTGTTGGTAGTGTTGAGGAAACCTCCAACATGAATCGTAAACCCAAATACCCTTGCAAGATTTGTAAGGGTGACCACTTCCTTATCAATTGTCCTGGTATTCCTAAGGTGTTGGAAGTATGGTCAGAAAAATCTCATCAACTTACCATTGATCCATCAACCAGTGGTTTTCAGGTTCCTAGGAGAAAGGGTAAAGTTAGGTTTCCTTGTAGGTTATGCAAAGGGAGTCATCAAACTCACATTTTACCTCACATGAATGAAGCCTCACAACTGTTGGAAAACCTTACTATTCCATACCAAAAAATTCCAGCTGGTTACCATAAACTTTCTCCCAACCTACTATCAACTAACAGAGTGATTGATTTAATTTCAAGTACAGTCAATCCCTCTCTTCCATTAAAGAGTGAAAATCATATCACTCAAGTTGATGATCCATTAGTTGATCAAGTGATCGACTCAATTTCACATTTAGTCGATCCCACTCTCCTTGTAGATAGTGAAATTCATATCACTCAGGTTCTTCATGTTACATCAAATTCTTCTATGCCAGGGGACATTTCACCTGTTTATACAGAACCTCCTCCAAGTACAGAGATATTTTCCTTTGATTGGAATAGTCTGAAGAAACCTCGTCTTCCTTCTTCCATTCCTTTCCAGATCATTGTGAAGGCTCGTGGTAAGAATTTGTGTCTCACAAATATAGATGAAGGTGATTCTGTTAGTATTTTATCCTCAACTCCTTAGTAAGCTTTGAGTTCCCTCAGCTTGTGCCTGTGACACAAAATCTGTCAGCTTTTAACAGAACCATTAGTGAGCCTTTAGGGATCCTTCCTAAGTTTCCTATTACCTTGGAAGGTAAAATTGTTTGTATTGATCTTATGGTAGTCTGAGGCCCCTTGGATCTCAATTTGATCCTTGGGCGAGACTATATCTATGAAATGAAAGCTGTCATATCGACACTCGTTCACATGATGCCTTTCCCTCATAATGAAAACATTTTGATTGTTTTCCAAATTTCGTATGCTATTATTGATTCAAATACCAACAATCTGACACCCCTAAATTTTCCTTATCCAGAAGTGGTATCCACCCTGTCACGGGTTAATTATGTGGTAAACAGTACCATGTTTTCAATTACCGATGCAAGTGAGCCTCTCATTGTTTTCTCGACTTCCTTTGACTTAGATCTGGTAATTGACATGGCAAACCCTATGGGATTATTTGAACAAGATGTTCTTATCCCTATTGAGTCCCTTGACATGTGTTCCTTCCAGAGAACTTTTCTTCCATCTGATGAATACCTCTTGCAATCCATGATCGAGGAGTGCCCCTTGACATGTGTTTCATCCAGTTGGAAACCATGGCAAAGTTCCATGAGGATAGTTCTTTTACTGTGTCAACCTTTTTAAAAAATGAATCAGGTTCCTATGAGGATAGTTATTTGACTGTGTCAACCTCTTTAAAAAATGAAACAGGTCCTTATGAGGATAGTTCTTTTCCTGTGTCAACCTCTTTAAAAAAAATGAATCAGATCACCACGAGGAAAGTTCCTTTTACTGTGTCAACCTTGTTAAAAAGTGAATCAGTGGGTAATGAGGAGAGTTCTTTCACTGTGTCAACCTCTTTAAACAATGAAACAAACTCTATGAGCATAGTTCCTTTTCTTGTGTCAAGCTTGTTAAAAGATGAAACAAGGTTCTTTGAGGATATTTCCTTTTACTGTGTCAACCTCGTTAGAAAATGAATCAGGCAATGAACACGGTTCTTTTCCTGTGTCAAGATCATTACAAAATGAAACAAATCCTCTCCTAATTGATTCGAGTCTTTGATTAGATCTCGTAAGTGTCAAGTTGAGCTTTTCATCTGATCTCGTAAATGAACCTTCATTCCATCCACCTATTAGTAACCAGTAGTCCACTTCGGTGAATTAAATGAAGCTTGGGAGGAATATTATCTTGCAAGTTACGCTTGGGGGGCATTGAAAATTATCTCAAGCATGATTTTTTCCTTTGTTTCAAGCTTGTGTAAAAATGAAACAAACCACTCTCAAGCACAATTTTTACTACGTTTCAAGTTTGTGTAAAAATGAAACCACTCTCAAGCATAATTTTTCCTATGTTTCAAGCTTGTGTAAAAATGAAGCCTATCTCAAGCAATTTTTTCTCTGTTCCAAGATTGTGTAAAAATGAAACCACTTTCAAGCATAGTTTTCCTTTGTTTCAAGCTTTTATTAAAATGAAGCCTTTTTTGAGTCCATTTTGATTATTATTTTCAAGAATCATTAAACTCATGAAAATCCCGAGATTATTTTTTTGCCTTTCATTCTCGTAAAACACATGAAAATGCCAAGTTATTTCTACCTTTTCCCACTCGTAAATTAAATTGAAAGTTGGCCCTATGAGTATAATTTTATCACTTTTTTGGACTCTTTAAAATTACGAAAAAGTGAAACCTTGGAGTTCCTTTTTAATTCGTTTTCAAACTCTTGAAATATGAAAATTTTTCCGAGTAGTTGACTATTCAAACTCGTTAGAGGAAATGAACACTCGTCCCTTCAGTATAAGTTACCCCTTTTCTAGACTGAAATGGACTATGTACAAAAAAGGTATACATTGACTAATCATGGTCAATAGATTTCTAGCCTGTATTATTTTATCCTTTTCCGGGCTTGAGATTCTAAATTTATGAAAAATTACAACCATGGAGTTTCCTTATGCTTTTCTTCTGAATCCCTAAAATTGAAAAACACTGAGTTTTTCCTATACAAAAATTGTTAAAACTTAATAGTAAAGGACCTGTCCATTACAAATAGGACTGAACCACTCCTTATTAGGGTTTACTTTTGATAATAAGATGGACTCATCCGAAGGATGAGCTTACACAAACAATAAAATGGTATCCTCCTCAAGCTTGTCAAAAATAAAGAGGTACTTTCCAGTAATGGTGGGGGAAAAAGAGGGAAAAGGAATCCAATTGTCACCTTTGTTTAAAAAGAGGTATACCACTCTTGAACATGACACTTTTTTCACACTTGTACTTGGGTTGGGAAAATCCTTTTTCTAACAGTTAACCAAACCACATTGAAAGTCTTCAGCTAGTTTCTGGGTATTAGCTTTAGGTCAATTGTTACCAAACCATCTGTAGTGTCGTTATTTGTTAAAGAGAAAGTTCAAATAAACCATTTATTGCAAACATTTGTCTCTATTCACGTTGACCATCCCTGAGTCATTCCCTGCAAATATTTCTTCAAAACTTGATGTAATGGTTTTGTGTCATGGGATTTCCTACGAAATATCACTTTCTATCTACGACGGCTCATCATATATAAATTTGAACTAGAATCCTATCAGTACCTTGGGATTTGCATGCCCTAATGGAAGGTTTCTCACCTTTGATGATAGGTTCCATCATTGACCTTCGATCAAATTATTATGTGAAGTGTTCGACTATAAATCATTCATTCACACTTCATGGATTTTACTGGGTACTTTGAGAGCCATTGTCATTATTGGTGGTTTCTCTCACACTTGTTAACCGTTCATATCATTGACTGGTAATCAAGTGGTTTCTACCATGTTTGACTTCGACACAATCAATTTCGTGGATAAAATTGTATTAGTTCGGGAAGTGGAAATCAAGACCCTGGATCTAGTTTCCACCATCTAGGCTATGAGGAGTTTTATTATTTATGATACAGTAGACTATTTATGACAGATGGTTGCACCCATGCTGTGTCTAATATTGATGTAATGATTAAAATCATTTATGTACAAGAACACTTATTTAGTTTTGATCTGAGTATGGGAATGCCTACCTCAGTGATGATATATATATATATATATATATATATGCTTGCATAAATTTTTTTTATAGGTTTTTTACTGGTGTATCTGCAATCCAATCCTCAGAATGATAAAGTACTTCACTCTTCAGAACTACCTCAGACTTCACACTTTAGGGGAAATCTATTACATGTTATTTTATCACCATGAAATTTTTTTGTCTATATAGGTTCATCATCACCTATATTGTGCTCCCTTAGAATTCAAAAACCCTAATGTTCCTAAACCAAGTCTTGGAATTGGATAAAAGCTGATTAAAACCCTTAAAAGTCTAACTCCGCACTTTTCCTACCTATTTCCTGCGGATCTACAGATATTTGTTCTATAGCCTACGACACATACTGCATGTTCTGGTTATAAGACCTGCGGACCCCCATAAACAGTCAAATAAAGGAAAAAGTAAGTTGTAGAAGCCCAGCTGGACAAATATTCTCCCAGTTGAAAGCTTCTAGAGGCATGATCAGTTCGAGATCTATCATATATAATATATATGGATCTCCTTTTCTCATTGAGTTGTTCTTGTGCTTATGAATAACTCAATACTCAGATTCCTTGATCACTAAGTTAGACTAGCTGTTCTTAATTAGTATATGTTGCATGTGCTTTTAATTCTTTTGTTTGTCTTTGATTGCAAGTTCTACTTACTGAAGAAGCCTCTTTGGAGCAACTAGATAAAAGACTACACCGAACGTAAGATTTAAAGATAAGGGCATGTTCTCTTTCTTTGTTTATAATAATTCTGAATCACATATAATCTAGAGAAAATGATTTACAAATGGATGTTTGTTTCTAGCTATCCATAGGATACTAGGGAGATCGCTCTTGTCCGAAAGAGGGATTAATCTGAATAACATGGTGAAGCCACCTGATTTTGTACAATTGTGGATGTGTTGTGGTAGACAAGCCTAGCTACTTCATGAAATCTACTAAGATGAGTTTCTTTTGGCTCCTACTATTGACAATGAACTACAGTGGGAAACCATTTACCCAAAGCTAGGAATGGAAGAGGTACTCCCGCTCCTCTAGATCTTCTGGTTCCTGCTTTTGGATCTTCATGGTGCCAACAGTGGCGTTGCAATCTGCATTGATAATTTTCTTCCATTTTTTATTCCCCTTCTCTAGTTCTGATTCAGAGTAAAATCATGCATTTGATTCAGAAGCCTTCAGCTCAACTACCCGTGACTGCTTGGCCCAACACTCACTTGCGTTGTGTGAGGAGATTTTATGGAACTCACGCTACTTTCCGTGTCCTTATTTGGCTTCACAGTGTGGTTCTTTGCTTGGAGCTTTTGTGAGTGGTATTGAGCTGCCCCGCCTTGGTATTATCCTTTGCTCTATATTTTGGGGACACCTTTCCCTTAATTCTGATTCACAGATCCAAAGTCTCGCTTTTTTTTGGACTTTTTCTCAATCTTGGAAGCATCCTGGTATGTTGCACCAAATGAGGAGATGTCGAGGAACTCCATTTTCTCCTGAATGTATCTTTGTAGACAACTGTGGTACTTCAATACAAAAATTTTCTTTGAACCTTTGATACCCAAATTTGTGTGTAGGGTATGGAACGTATTCGTCAGCTCATGCACATCTTGATCCATTTGTTGTCGCAACATAGTCCATTGTATGTACTTGCCCTCATATCTCCCCAGGAGATAATATTGTTCTTTTATGGCATCTCAGAAAGAATCCCAAGTGGGTGCAGTTGATAACAGAGAGGCTTCCCTCCCATTCTTTTTCTCACAGTAGGTTTCCCACTAGTCCTTGACATGGGGGGCAGCTTTGTGGAGTGAAAAAGTAATCTTGTCTTGGTTGGAAAAGTCATGAACTGAGAAATATCATTCTAATAGATTCAACCATCTATCTACGACGTCTGAATATATTTGTTCCTCAAATACGGGAATGCCAAAGTTTACTTGTACCTTAAAAGGAGTGGCACCTCCAGAGTGGCTGCTAGATGTAGATGTGCCATTGGTGGGCATCCGTTGAAGAATTTGGGAAAAGTTATCCATCATCATGTTCCTTTGTTTCTCAAGGGCCTACTCGAGAAATAATTTTATAGGATATCCTGCTCCCTCATCATTATTTTCTTCCCTCATGGGTGGTCATCTGGGTTTGCAAGGCTGATCTTGCAAAGGTTCAGGTAGATCAAACCCTAATTCCTTAAACCCCGACCTCGTTGGGGACATGCAAAGAAGGATTGAGAAAGAGAATACCACTCTGATACCATTAATCTAAATTTATGTAGAAACTCAACAGAATATGAATATAACCATAAATACAAAGATGTAGCGTAAATATGCCTTCATTTCATTAATATCCAATAACTAAAATATGCTTGCAGACAAGATGGAAATAAAATAGCTTGGGCACTAGTAGCTTATCTCTAAGAAGAGATGTGGCAGATATAGGCCTCTGAAATGTCTTACAATGATGCTCGAATGCCTAGGTATTATTGAGAAACAATGGAAAACCATAAACCTCTAAAAACCTAAACCTAGGAAATGAAGCGCCAAAACTATAGGCCCTGTTTGGGTAAATTGTTACATCAACTTCCCGAAGACATAACTTTTTCATACGATATTCGTTTAGCATGCACAATACCTCATTAGAAATATCTATTCAAGGACTACAAATTTTTAGTGGGAAAAATCCATGTTGCTCCCGGTTTTCCCAAAAAAAGCCGTTTAGGGCCTCAAAATGGTTTCAAAATTTAAGGACCCAAAAAACTGCTAAAATTGTGCTACAATTAAGGAAACTCAAAAATTGAAAGAAACAATGGTGGGGGTCCAATTGGAATATGTGGGTGGCCACCAATATCCACCTAGATCAGGGTGCCTACATAGGTATATAATTGAGACCCTATGTTGTAATCAAATAATTTCATATCTTCTTGTACGTATAATTTCAACGGAGTATTAAATATTGGGGTTGTTACAAGCTTTACATACAACACATTTAAATTTGTACTCCTACCTAAAGAATACAAAGGGTTCCATAAATTATGGTGGGCAATAATTCCTTGTAAAAATAAAAAGAATGCAAAGAATTCCATGGATTATGGTGTGAAGTAAGTATTAGTAAATATGCCTAATTCCTGAAAATAAAGTATGTATCTACTAATAGTATTTTTTTAACACTCTTGAAGAATATATATGTCAATATGGAATAAGGTATAATTGAAAGTGTATGATTAAAGCATATGGCTTTTGAAGTCAGTTTTCTCAAATAATATTGGTTAAGACCCTCTTTCATAAACCTTAAGTGGCATTGGCAATAAATAGGTGACAATATTGGAGTGCTTTCAACTTGACATATTTCTTGGTTCCTAACTTGGTAAATTTCTCCATGAAAACATACTAAAATGCGACTTTTTCAAAGATAAATGATGTTTGGATTACTGTAGTATGCATAATTTGTATACCTCCTTACACTAAACACTTGTAGTTATTAATATGGTTAGAATTTACATTATAGCCTAGATATTTGAATGTATTATTATGTTACCATTAGTTAATGAAATGAGATAGTGTATAGAGTGTGATCATGTGCTGACTGGAATAGTACGTACACTAGAGAGATGAATTGGTTCAAATTTTCATTAAGAATCTTGTATTTGAAGTCTCCGTGACTGATGAAGAGGCTTTAGAAGGAAGATAAGACTGTTGCATGAATTTTTAGATGTTTATAATTAAGAAGAACATACTATGAAGATGCCTTTGGGTATTGAAGAATATGGGTAAGACTCATCATTAAAAATTGAAGAATGTCTTACCTCATGAGTCTCAAAGGGCATTGTCCCTTGAACCCTCCCAGTAACTATAACAAAGGACTTCCCTACAGAAGTGAACTGTTAGAAGCATGGCATGTTTATTTGAAATTCTTCAAGTTATTAGATCCCATTATGAGTTGGATTTCAGGTGCATACTTTGTATTACAACATGCACATTAAACCATAGAGTTTGGTCATATGAAAGAAAATTATGCAGAATAGGCACCTTCATTAATTATACATGATTAGGCATGTGGTGTCCCTAATTGAGAGAGAGTAAGTTTACTTAAATATTTTCCTTAACACGATTTTTTATTTTGTATCCTAGATGTACAAGAAATCAAGGATTACTAAAATCACTATTGTTGGAATGGCTAGCTATAAGACAATGTTTTTTAAGAAGCTCTTTAGTGTGTTCTATGCCATCATCTATATGATGCTCGGAGGAGAAATGAGTCTCCCATGGATGAATGGTTAATTTGATGATATCCTCAAAAATACTTTGGGAAGGAAAATGCATTAGCCTTCAAAGAGAAACATTTCCTACATACAGGGATATTTATTGGGTTAAACATTGAGCTGTAGGATATCTTGGGGGTGTAGGGTAATTCTTGGAGTTATATGAGAATAGGGTGAGTGATTCACCTTCCCTTGTGGACCTAGCATGTGAACACAGGGCATGTGCTTCACCTTCCCTTATGAAGTACATACTCCAGTGTTAGTCATCATTATTTTTCAATATCTTTAGATGACCAAAGGATGTTTACAGATTTCTAAAATCAATATTCCTTGAATATCTTGAGTGTCATAAATCTCACTGCCTTCATTATCCTTATGATTTTTTTTTTTTTTACTTTTCCTCAGTTTTTCTTCCCAAAACCACCCTATTTCTCCTTAAAAACTCATCATAGTCTTATACCTCTCAATTTCATCCTCCTTCCCTGCCTATGACCTCATTGCCCTATTTTACCCCTATCAGTAGACTCCATCCTTCCTCTAGGGTTTCTTGTTGTTATTTCATTTCGATGTCCTTTTTGGGCATAATAACATATGACCATGCTCTGTTTTCACTTGAAAATCTCTAGGACAAATTTCTATCAAAATCAGGTCAAAGGACCTTCCCACTAGGTCGTTAAGGTTTTTAATGTTTAAGGTCATCCTTGGATGTTTCAGGCACTACTTTTCCTTTGCTAGAATCTGGCTCAGATGTAATAGAATGTCAAGAAATGGTTATTCAAGAAGGACCTAATATTTCCAAAGAGGATTATCTTCTCAGTTCAAAACCTGCAAATGAGAAAATGGAAAGGTTCAGAACTTCTACAGGAGTGTTGAAAGATTTATCAGCATAAGGTACTGATGAGGTAGACTATCTACTCCTGAATGAAGAAAACTTACAACCAAGGAAAAGGAAACACTTATTCTTGTAGCTGAATAGGGTTTTGAACTTGATGGTCTAGTTGAGTGCCAAAGCAGTGATCACTTGCAGAAAATGACATGGAGGAAGCACACCAGGCTAAGCATAAATAAATTCTATCAGAACATATTGAAGAAATATGGAAGAAGGTAAGGTGAACTAGACATAAATGAATGAATGTGAAAGGGATATAGAGAACTTGGAAGACAACATTGATGATTACTGTGAAAGATTGCAAACCATTAGGGTTTTTGAGAAAAGTGGCAAGACAAGGTGGAAGAGTTAATTTGGGTTTCATGGTGGAAACTACACAAGAATTTGAAGATGCTAGTGTGTGTAATCACCCTAAGTTGTAAAAATGAGCTTTTCATGCCTCAAGAAGCAAAAGGAAAGTAAAATTCATCATTTCAGTCACCTGCATGAAAAAAAAGTGTAAAGGGGTTAGTGAGAAAAGAAAAGGGACTTTTGACATTAGGAAATGGGTTTTCAAAGTTAAATTAAAACTACAAGTCTATAAAATCTCATTTCACATTTCAAATAAATCATTCTTTCTTGTCAAAATATCAAGATCACTCAGGAGAGAATAATTTGTGAGTTTGCAATCCAAATTTGGGAAAATTTGCTTGGCGTTGCGTGCCTAGAAGTTAGCGCTACGGGTTTGATAGTTTTCTACCACTCAATTTCTGAAGGCTCTATGCGCCTGCAAGGTGGCACTGCACATTGGGAGTGGTGCTGCGCTCTTTCCCAACACTCTCTGTGAAAATTTTTCAAGGCACTGCACACTCAGAACAGGTGCAACGCGCTCAGAACTGGTGCTACGCCCTTAGCCTTGGCGTTGCGCGCTTGGAAAAAAGGGGTTTCTAAGCCCTTTAACCACTCAAATCACTCCAAATCTACTTCAAGTCTTTGCTAAAGGTTCTCCAAGCACTGATAAGGGTAAGTACCTGACATACACCCATTTTCAAGCTATTTTATTGATTTCTTAATCAATAGAATGGAACCCTAAAGAAAACCCTAAGTTTCAAATCAGAAATCATTGTTTCATGTCTATTTCATCCTCCTTGAAAAGTATCAGTGATAGACAAGGAAATTACATCGTTTAAAGGCTGACATTCATCTTGTTTGTGACATAATCCATTCCCTTCATTCTCACTCATTCCTTTCATTTGCCAAAACTTCCATTTCATACCCTCCCTTCATCTCATTTCACACTACCCCTAGGGTTTCCAAAACAGACTTGAGAATGTCTGAGGGTGAAGATAGTGGTATGGAGGAAAAAATTCCAAGGAGGCACGATCATAAGGAGGCAAGATAAATAGATTTGAGCCCATCAATACAAATGAGCTCATGACGTCACCCCTTACTGTTTCCTGCTTCAAACATGTAGGTTGCTATGAATTTTGTGAAAGGTGTAGCAAGTGCAAAACCACCTTGAGCTAACAAGACTATTTATCATTAACTTGCATGAAAAACAAGCTAACCTTGCAGGTGTCACCTTTGAATTGTCCACAAATGCCATTGCAGATGCCACAGACATACCTAGTGTAGGGGAGAGATGGTTCAAGAAGGCTGACCTTGACATGAGTTACTTTGAGGCATACCTTAAGCCTAGGTATAAAGACCACTACAAATCCATCTTTTCTTTCTCTCATCTTCTTGATAGGTATGCACCTATGATGAAGATTATAATGAATTATTTTACTTGTGAAGGAAGTTTTTCCTGCCTTTAATCCTACCACATCCGACTTCTTATGCACTTTACTAGATTGAGAATGTTGCATATACCATATTATCATTGATAAAATGGCCTACATAGTGCAAAAGAGAAACTACCATCAGCAAATGCAAAGCCTTTTCCATCATTCTCTTATCAAGATGGTAGTTATGTACCAACTCCAGTAGAAGGACATTCCATGGGCTACCTTCATTGCCCATGAGGTGTTCACTACTACACATTACCATCATCCCATCCTCATAAATTCATTCCTCCATCACTTCTTGCTGTCCATACATCTACACCAACTCATATTCCTTCACCCCATGATGACCTTTCCACCTCACCCACTCATATTCCTTCACCCTCATATTGATGACCAAACATCAAGTAGTGATGGAAACATTGAGATAGATGGCACTAAGATAAGTAACATTGAGCCACTTCCTTTGACCTACTGGAGGGGAAACAAGAATGTGTTTTTTTCCCTTAAGAGGCAAGGGGCCATGCCTTATACATCAATAAAATAGATTGATAAGGGTAAGGAAAAGGTTGCAGAGTAGGTCATTGTTGAAGGGAATGATACACATGAAACTGAGCAAGAGTTTCAAATGATTGACCTAGAGGATGATGATGAGGAGAGGATCACAAATATGCTTCTAAAAGGAAAAGATTCCAAGATTAGTGAACTTCAATCTAATCTTGGTAGGGCCAAGAATGTGATTAGCTATTTTGTGTTGGAAAAACAGTAGTTGGAGGCAAAGAAAGCCATCAGTGACATCAGGGGAATTAGATCCAAAAAAGAGGCCAGAAATTCCAAGGAATTGCTAGATAAGACATTGGGCACTTTTAGTGACACTGATGGCGAGGAAGAACAACTTCCTAGGAAGAGGCCAAGGACAATTGGGCTGAAGAAGGCTTTAGCCGGGGAAAGAGAAAAAGAGGCAGATTTGGCAGAGCAGTTCACTCCAAGTGAGCTACTTGCCATGGAAATTGATAGAGATAGGGAATATTGGTTGGAGAGGGAAAAAATGCACCTAGAAGATCATCTAGAGAAGGCCAAGAGAGACATTTACTTGCAAAGGAAAATGGCAAAGAATTATGCTTTGAGAAACAAAATTGCAAGAGCTGAGCTCAAAAGCGCCCTTGCAAAGATTCAAGCACAAAATGGGGCAAAGGAGAAGGAAAAACTAGATATCCTTTCTGATGTATCCCTCCAAGCCTCCCAAACGTGATCAACAAGACAAATTCCATTTTTGGCATGTTTTTTCAAATTTTGAGTTTTTGACTGTTTGGCTAGTAGAAAAAAGGGCCAAACACATACCACCACTAGCGCTGCGCTCTTTTTTGCAGCACAAAAATGCCAAATGTATTACATATTCATGTTTCTCATGCCTATTACATCATACACAGAAAATTTCAGATCATTTGGAGCAGAACTAGTCCCTCAAAAGGGCCAAAAACCACCTAAAAAACACCATTCTGCCCTCTTTTCAGCAATGGCGCTACGCCCTTAGAAGTCTTGGGACATTGGATTTTTTACTAGGAAAATGGGCTTAGTTCTAAAAAATAAAGGCATATTTTGAAACTAGACAGTAGAAGCTTACCAATGAGCTACCATGGAGCTCATTTGGACACCGGTAAGGTCTCGAAAACTCAGCTGCAAAAAAGGTGATTTTTCCAGTTTTGGCACTGCACCCTTGTACCTTGGCACTGTGCCCTTACCAGAAAGTCAAAAAAAGACATTAGAAGTTATTGAAAAATATATTTTGAAGGCTTTAACACGAAATATGTATAAAATTAGTTGAGGAGTTATGTTAGAAGTTATTTTTGTCATGAATGAGTTTGGATATTTTTTCCTTGGGCCTTGCATGGTCTCAAAGGTCAAAGTGCCTTAAATTTGTAATAAATGACATTTTGAAACCATAGCTAGGTTTCACCTCCTCACCTGGCAGTTAAATACTGCATGTAATGCTTCATAATTTTGTTGGTTGATTGTTGAGCTCAATATGATATAGATTTTGAGTTGTGAAGAAATTGGCTTTGGAGTTTTGAGATTGCTTTGGATTGAGCATCAATGGAGCAAGCATATTCATGGGATTCGTGAACCTAGTTAATGGTGATGTTGTTCTAAGTTCGTATTTTTTTCCTTCTGTTTTCATATTGTTTCATCCTTTCTCTGATAGAAAAACATAAATTTTAGAGTAGGATATGCTATCTTGGCACCCTATTTCTGTCTGCATTCTTTATCTTTATGATTTCCTCTATTAAGTCTGATTAGAGAATTATTTATTTCTCTCTAGTTCCACTTATGATTGTTGTCTCAAAAATTATTTAATGAAGTCAAGCCAAAGAAGTTTATGGTATGCCCTGTCCTTTGGTGTAGCTTAAAACATTGTTTTTTAAGCCTTTTCTTTGAAGTTTACTAATTAGGGTTTGGATGAAGAAGTTTATGGTTTTCCTTGTCCTTTATTCCATCTTGAATAGTCACTTTGAATGTATTTTATAGTTTGATTAAGGATTTTGGTAGTTCCCTGCTCTTTAATCATCATGTGTTTGTTATCTTGAATATTTTCTAAGTCTGAAGGTAAATAGCTAGAGAATTTAGGAGTTCCCTGCTCTCTAGGGTTTGTTGGATTGTTGTTTTAAATTTTATTTGGTAAAGATAGGTAAAGGAAGTTTATGGTGTGCCTTGTCCTCTGATTCTTTCTTAAAAAATAGTGATCTTAAAACCTCTTCTTGTTGTAGTATATGTTAAAGGATTCTTAATTGTCCTTTAAACCTACTATGTTCACAATTTAATGTTCATTTCACACTCACATAAGCTACTAAGATCCATTTGGCCTTGTTAACTTTCCCTATGAAGTTACCTTGACCTATTGTTGCACTTTTCAAGCCTTTCACACACCCCATAGCCCAATGGATTGATTTTGTCTTACTCTATCTGTTCTTCTTGAAAATTAACCCAGCCAAACAAAACAAACAAACAAACCCTATCATTTTAACTATCCTAAAATCAAACAAGTCATACCTTTTATAAAAATATAGAGAGACCCCTCTCTGAGTCCAGGAAGGCTAGGTCCTTGGACTCCAAATTTGGTTGATGTTACCCTTGTCTATTTGGTCTTTCCAATCTTACAAATTACAGGGACCTAACATAATGGCGATCACAGTGGAACCTGAGTAAGTAATAGCTTAGATATTCCTTCAAAACTCAAAAATCCCCTGTCAAACCTAGATAAACCAAGTGTTAGCCAAGAATGATATTTGGTTGATTTTCCATACTAACATAATGGTGAACATACTAGGGAACACGCATTAAAAATCTTAGTGTTACATAAAGAAATTAGAAAACGTAAAAATATTTCAAGATTGGTAACAAATTGTTGATGGTGGACAACAAAATAATCCTCAAAACAGTTAGCATCATCCACCTGGTGACTCCACTAGTTCCTAGTAGACCTGGTGACTCCATTATTTCTCACAGACTCCACTGGGGATGTATTAATCAATCCCGATCGAAGAAAACCTAGCCACATACTGTGTGAATTCAGTAATATTTCAGATAGGTCTGTTTTTCAAAAATATTACAAACTTCCAGCCTCTCTGTGTTGTGGGTATAAAATATGGCTTCACAAAGAATCAACACTGGATCTCACCCTGACCCAAAACCTCCTACCATAGTTGATGACCCAAAAATAATCTTAAGAAAAACTTCTATGACTGAAGATTCAACTAGCGTCAGACAAATTCACAAAGCAAGTTCTTTACTTGAAAACCTTATAGACCTGCAAAATATCTAGTTGCTGATGGTGGAAAACAAAGTTGAAATATTCCACCCGTCGACTCCACAACTCTTAATAGACCTAAAGATTCTAGACTGGTTGTAAAGATGCAATGACCCTTTTCTCAGACTGATTGAAAAAAATGACAAGGTTCGTGGCAGACCTTCTATATAGTGAAATTTCAAATCCATTATCAGAACTTTAGCTTGACGATGATTTCCTAAAAGTTGTCTTTCTCATTTTGAAGTCAAGAAAAATTAACCCAGAAGAGAAGAAAATTTTTCTAGAGATAGTGGTTGAAAAATATGAAACTGACATTGAACTTTTAAATTCTCAAATTCAGTCATACAATTTCCGACATCCTAAATACTTCTTCGAAAGTCTCCCTTTCCCTAATAAAGAGAAAATTGTACTATCTTTTAACTTGCAGGCTGAGGATGATTATGCTTTCAAGAACCAGACTAAAGATTAGGTGTTCACAGTTAATATTTGCGATACAAATGACCAACCTATCATGAAAGGACTAAAAGAAAAAATTTTACATCATGCTTTTATTGTTCCTACAATAGATTTCATGAAGGTCTTGATTGACTCAAGTTTCTAGACATGGATTCTTTACAGGAATCAAATACATCAGAAGTTGCCACTACATATGATAACCTTGGTTATGAAGACACATAATCAAGGTATAATTTTGTTCCCTCTGACAAGAAGTCAGGTTGTTTGCCTATTTTTGTTGCTGCTTAACTAGCTGCACTGGCACTATTGTATCATTTAGGACAGCGGAAATTTCCAAGTTAGATTAGGATAGATAGGTATGCAAATAAGCTCAGCACTATGAGAATCTTTCCAGATTCATTTTCATATTTTTTTGACAAAAAGAGAGAAAAAAAACAAATAAAAGAATAAAAGAGGGCAGATTAAAAGAAGAGGTAAAGTCCCATATCAAAAAATAATATGTATGAAAGTGTGCAACTCCAAATTCTACTACTTTGAGAAAGAAAATTCTTATTCAGTCATACAGCCTAAACATTATTGAACATGTTTCAAATTTCTGATGATAAGTTAGAAAATGAATATTTTCCAAATCATCTAAACTTGGCTCATCAGTATAATAGGGTAGGAAGAGATACTGGTTCCCAAAGCTCAAATCTGAACCAAAGAGAAAAGAGAGGGATGAGTGACAAGTTCCAAATTATAGCCCTCAGTTTTTCTAGTTTTACTTGTACAAAAATAAAATCTGTGTGCCACTTGTCCAAGATGCCACAACTCATGGCAAATCAAACTGCTCAACCTTGATTTAGTCATGTTTTAAATTTTGTGTTGATAGATTAGAGAATGAAAATTTGTCAAAATGTTTAACCTTGACAGATAAGTAGATTAGGTAGAGAATAAAAGAGCTCATTAGTCTAATCTGAGCTCTTGGAAGTGATAAGGGTAGACATAGATATTCTTTATGCTTTCAAAATAAAATATGATGTTCAGGGTTTTCTAATCCAAATGCACCCAAATAATGAGAAAATGTTAGGAAAAGTATGATGGGTAGGTAGAATTGATATTGAAGAAATCATGTTTTTCAAATTGTAATGTCATAGCTTCCAAGAACAACAGAAAAAACCAGCATTGCAAAATTAAAAAATAGAAATCTGCCAAGCACGTGAGGCATCTCATCTGCAAAATCATAGATCTGAGGTTCTTGACACGCCCTGAAAGGAGATACCCTCCCCAAGTGGAGCCATTGTTAATCATCAGTATTTTTCACTATCTTTAGATGACTAAAGGATGTTTATAGATATATGAAAACAATATTCCTTGAATATCTTGAATTTCAAAAATCTCACTGCCTTAATTATCCTTATAAAAAATTTTCATTTTTCCTCAATTGGTCTTCCCAAAGCCACCCTGTTTCTCCTAAAAAACTCATCATAGGCTTATACCTCTCAAATTCATCCTCCTTCCCTGCCTATGACTTCATTGCCCTATTTTACCCCTGTCAGTAGACTCCATCCTTCCTCTAGGATTTCTTGTTGTTATTTCATTTCGATGTCCTTTTTGGGCATAATAACGTATGACCATGCTCTATTTTCACTTGAAAATATCTAGGTAAAATTTCAGTCAAAATCAGGTCAAAGAACCTTCCCACTAGGTCGTTAGGGTTTTTACATGTTTAAGGTCATCCTTGGATGTTTCCGGCACTACTTTTCCTTTGCTAGAATCTGGCTCAGATGTAATAGAATGTCAAGATATGGTTATTCAAGAAGGACCTAAAATTTCCAAAGAGGATTATCTTCTCAGTTCAAAACCCACAAATGAGAAAATGGAAAGGTTTAGAACTTCTACAGGAGTGTTGAAAGATTTATCAGATAAGGTACTTATGAGGTAGACTATCTACTCCTGAATGAAGAAAACTTACAACCAAGGAAAAGGAAACACTTATTCTTGTAGATGAATAGGGTTTTGAACTTGATGATCTAGGTGAGTGCCAAAGCAGTGATCACTTGCAGAAAATGATGTGGAGGAAGCACACTAGGCCAAGCATAAAGAAAGTCTATCAGAACATATTAAAGAAATATGGAAGAAGGTAAGGTGATCTGGGCAAAAATGAATGAACTTGAAAGGGCTATAGAGAACTTAGAAGACAAAACTAATGATTGATGTGAAAGACTACAAACCATTAGGGTTTTTGAGAAAGTGGCCAGACAAGGTGGAAGAGTTAAGTTGGGTTTCATGGTGGAAACTACACAAGAATTTTAATGTGTTAGTGTGTGTAATCACCCTAAGTTGTCAAAATGAGCTTGGCATGCCTCAAGAAGAAAAATGAAAGTCAAATTCATCATTTCAGTCACCTGCATGCAAAAAAAGTGTAAAGGGCTTAGTGAGAAAAGAAAAGGGACTTATGACATTAGGAAATGGGTTTTCAAAGTTAAATTAAAACTACAAGTTTATAAAATCTCATTTCAAATTTCAAATGAATCATTATTTCTTTTCGAAATATCGAGAGCACTCAGGAGAGAATAATTTTTGAGTTTGCAAGCGAAATTTGGGAAAATTTGCTTGGCGATGCGCCATCGACTTGGCGCTGCGTGCATGGAAGTCGGCGCTGCGCGTTTGAAAATTTTCCGCCACTCAATTTCTAAAGGCGATGCACTCTTTCCTGACACACTCTATGCAAATTTTTCAAGGTGCTGCGTGCTCAGAACTGGCATTGCACCCTTAGCCTTGGCACTATGTGCTTGGACAGAAGGGGTTTCAAAGCCCTCTAACCACTCAAATAACTCCAAATATCATACAAGTATTTGCCAAAGTGTTGGGTATGTGTTATATTCTTTCCACAACTAGTCCCACACGTTGTACGTTGCACCAGGCGCAACAAGGGGGTCACAAGGGGGGAGGCAGCGCTCTGGCAATTTTTTTTTTTTGGTGTGCGGACCCACTCATAGGCGGACCCACCCATGTTTTGTGCATGACTTTTCACATGGTTTTGCGGTAAGATGGCTTTCGGCCCCTGGTATTTTGTAGATCCGGTCAAGGGAACTACGGTTATGTTCTAATCCAGGTTTAATGGATTGGGGTTTATGTATGCTTCGACATGTATATATATGTGTTGTAACACTAAAAGGAATATAATGAAAAATCAAGTTGGTCGTCCCGATTTCTGGGATCCAGGGAAAAATCTCTCGTGTTTATCTATTTTATGTTTTATGCTCGGGATATTTTATTTTTTGTTATAAGATTCATGTGTAGACAATTTCTGTTCAGGGTTAAAACCTACATTTGGTATCGAAGTTGTTTCGGCTTCAAGGGGACGCCTTTGTTGCTGAGGGTTTTTACTCAGGCCTGAGGTAGACCTTGTTCAGTGGGAGATCTGCGGGATCGATTCTTGTGGTGAAAGAAGATGATGAGAGGCAGAAAGATAGAGATAGAGAAATTTAATGGTCAGAGTTTTGACTTGTGGAAGCTCAAGATGGAGGATCCGTTGGTGGATAAAGACTGCGGATCATGATAGATCCAGCACTAAACCAACGCAATGTCGATGAAGATCGGAAGAAACGATTCCAAGGCTAAGAGCACAATACGGTTGTGTGTCTCGTATTCAACGTATTGTTGAATGTATCTAGGAAGCTACGACGAAGAATTTGTGGGAAAAACTTGGGACTTTGTACCAATCTAAGTCTCTGGTGAATAAGTTGTTCCTGCGGAAAAATCTGTATAACCTGAGGATGAAGGATGGAGACTCGGTGACAAAGCATCCGAATGCCTTCAATACTGTGGTAAGTCAGCTGTCGTCTGTTGATATTAAAATCTCAGATGAAGATAAGTGCATCAGTTTGTTGTGCTCTCTACCAGACTCGTGGGATAGTCTGGTTATTGCAATAGGTAGCAATACAACTACCTTGAATTTTGATGACATTGTCTTAGCCTTGCTGTCGGAGGAAATGAGACGGATAAATATGGAGGGCCAGAATGGAGATGCCTTATCTGTACGAGGAAGGTCCCAAAACAAAAACAAGAATAAGGTTTCGAGTGGGAGATCCAAATCGAGAGGGAGATCTAAATCTCCTGGAAAGTTTGTAAAGGTATGTTGGAAATGCGGAAAGGAAGGGCACTACAAAAAGGACTGTAGATATAAAGCTCCTGAGAAAGGAAAAGGATCTGATGATGCTTCTTCTGCAGAGGCAAAAACCACCTCGGATGAAGGTGGGGATGTGTATTTGGCTTCTTCTTCAAATACACATGTAGATCATGAGTCATGGTTGATTGACTCAGGTGCATCCTTTCACTTCACTCCCCATAGTGAGTGGTTCTGCTAGTATGATAAATATGATGGTGATGTCTTCTTAGGGGATGATAGGAAGGCCAAAATAATCAGACGTGGAAAGGTCAAGCTGAAGCTGCAAGGTGGAAGGATTAGAACACTTCCTGGTGTTCTGCATATTCCTGCATTGGCCAGAAATCTTATTTCTGTAAGCAAGATGGATGATGCAGGTGTAAAAACAGTGTTCGAGAAAGATGCCTGCAAGATGGTTCGGGGAGCATTGGTATTAATGCGGGGAGTTCAGACTGGAACTCTATACAAGCTACAAGGTAGCACTTTTATTGATGGGGGTAATAGTTATGTGGTTCTTGAAGGTGGAGCGGAAAGCCTAGCTATCTATGGAGAAAAGACCATGCTATGGCATGAAAGGCCTGGACATATTGGAGAGAAGGGCCTTCGAATACTACATAGAAATGGTATGGTAGGAGTTATGTCTAATTTCTCTCTAGATTTCAATTTCTATGAACATTGTGTATATGGGAAGTAGAATCAGGTGAGTTTTCCTTCTGGTGCTAAGAGGGCAAACAAGATATTAGAACTTGTGCATAGTGATGTGTTTGGACCTGTGTGAGTTCCATCACTGGGAAAGTCTATGTACTATGTTTCATTCATAGATGACTTCTCAAGGAATACATGGATATATTTCTTGAGGAAGAAATCTGAAGTCTTTGACAAATTTAAAGAATTTAGGGCTCTGGTGGAAAACCAGACAGAGAAGAAGATAAAGACGTTGAGGACAGATAATGGTGGGGAGTTCTGTAAGAAGAAATTTGAAGGGTTCTATAAGAAGTGTGGTATAGCACAGCAGAATACTACTCCATACACACCTCAACAAAATGGAGTCGCAGAAATAATGAACAGAACACTGATGGAAAAGGAAAGAATCATGCTCAGTGGTAACGGGTTAGGACAAGAATTCTAGGTAGAGGCAGTGGAGACTGCATGTTACTTAGTTAATAGATCACCTTCATCATCATTAGAGGATAAGACTCCACATGAGGTATGGACTAGTAAGAAACCCTCTCTTTCACAGCTAAGGGTATTTGGATGTTATGCATATGTACATGTTCCAAAGGAGAAAAGGACCAAGTTGGATAATAAATCTGAAAGGTGCATCTTTATTGGGTATAAGGATGGTTTAAAAGGTTACAAGCTTTGGAACCCAGAAACAAAGAAGGTTGTGTACAGCCAAGATGTGGTGTTTAGAGAGGTGAAAGATGTTTTTAAAAATGAAATCATACCAAAGGAACCTGATAAGATAGAGTTTGAGCTAAAGGAGTATGAATCAAACTCTACAGCAGAAGAAGATTCATAGGAAGAAGAGCCACAAACTCTAGGTTTGAGAAGATCAGTTCGAGAAAGAAGGCAACCAGAAAGGTATAGTCCATCTACTTTCTATTTAGGTTTTTCCTTAACTATAACTAATGATGATCCCAGAAATTTCAGGGAGGTGGTAGATTCAGAGGATGGAAAACTCTAGAAGGAGGCCATGGTTGATGAAATGGCATCCTTGCAAAAAAATGAGGCATGGGATCTGGTGGAGTTGTTGGCTGGAGGGAAGCCCATCAGGAGAAAATGGGTGTTTAAGAAGAAGATGAATGTAGAAAGCAAGGTGGAGAAATAAAAAGCTCAGTTGGTAGCAAAAGGTTATTCCTAGGTGCCGGGAATTGATTTTGGTGATATTTTTTCTCCTGTTGCCAAGGTTACTTCTATTAGATTACTTTTATCTGTTGCTGCTGCATTTGATTTTGAGATAGAACAGATGGATGTGAAGACAAATTTTCTTCATGGGGATCTAGAAGAGGAGATCTACATGAAGCAACCTGAAGGCTTTATGGTGAAGGGTAAGAAAGAACTAGTATGCAGGTTGAAGAAGTCTCTGTATGGGTTAAAACAGTCACCAAGGATGTGGTATCAGAAATTTGATACCTATATACGGGGACTTGGCTTCACCAGAAGCAAGGAAGATCACTATGTTTATTTTAAATTAATTGGTGACCGTGTTATTTATTTGGTCTTGTATGTGGATGATATGTTGTTGATTGGAAATGACAAAGAAATTATCCAAGATTTGAAGACCCAACTGTTCTCCAAATTCGACATGAAGGATCTGGGTGCTGCAAACTATATTTTAAGCATGGAAATTAAGAGAGATTGGGCAAACAGGAAGCTCTGGTTAAACCAGAGGAAGTATGTCGAGACTATATTGCAGAGGTTCAATATGCAGGATAGTAAAGCGGTGAATGTTCCTATTCCTGTAGGTGTAAAGCTGTCTGATGAACAGTGTCCCAAGACACAAGAAGAAGAGGAGTATATGTCCCATGTTCCATATGCAAGTGCGGTGGGTAGCTTGATGTATGCAATGGTCTGTACTAGACCAGACATTGCACATGCAGTGGGAGTATTGAGCAGGTTTATGTCAAACCCAGGGAAGGAGCATTGGACAGTAGTGAAGCGGGTTTTCAGATATTTACGTGGCACTAGTGATTATGGCTTGTGCTACCGGGGAAGACCAGGATTGGAAAGAATGTTGGACATTCGTGGTTTTGTTGATGCAGACTGGGCTGGAGATCTGGACCAAAGAAGATCTACAAGTGGGTATGTGTTTAGCCTGTTTGGAGGCGCAGTCAGTTGGATGAGTAAAAGACAGTCTGTAGTGGCTCTTTCAACTACAGAGGCAGAATACATAGCAGCCACTCATGCAAGCAAGGAAGCAGTTTGGTTGCAGAGATTGTGTTCAAGTATGGGGTTAGTACAACAAGCTATAAGGATAGACTGTGATAGCCAAAGTGCAATTTTCTTGGCTAAGAACCCTGCTTATCATTCAAAGACAAAGCACATTGATGTTCAATATCACTTTGTTAGAGATATGGTTGAGGCTAAAAGGGTGTTGCTGGTAAAGGTGGACACTTTGAAGAATGTTACGGATGCATTGACGAAGTCTGTGAGCACTCAGAAGTTCTCTTGGTGTAGAGAAACAATGGGTGTTGAAGAATTGGCCCAATGACTAAGCTCTCTTGTGGCCCCCTATGGAAAGAAAACAACAAGTGGGAGAATGTTGGGTATGTGTTATATTCTTTCCACGACTAGCCCCACGCGGTATACGTTGCACCGAGCGCAGCAAGGGGGTCACAAGGGGGGATGCAGCCCCCACTGTTGGTGTGTGGACCCACTCATAGGTGGACCCACCCATGTTTTGTGAATGATTTTGCACATGGTTTTGGGGTATGATGGTTTTCGACCCCTGGTATTTTGTAGATCCAGTCAAGGGAACTACAGTTATGTTCTAATACAGGGTTAATGGATTGGGGTTTATGTATGCTTCGACATGTATATATATGTGTTGTAACACTAAAAGGAATATAATGAAAAATCAAGCTGGTCGTCCCGATTTGGGATCCAGGGGAAAATCTCTGTGTTTATCTATTTTATTCTTTATGCTCTTGCTATTGTTTATTTTCTGTTATAAGATTTGTGTGTAGATAATTTTTGTTGAGGGTTATAACCTATGTAAAGGTTCAACAAGCACTGATAAGGGTAAGTACCTGACATACACCCATTTTCAAGCTATTTTAGTTATTTCTTAATTAATATAATGAAACCCTAAAGAAAACCCTAAGTTTCAAATAAAAAATCACTGTTTCATGTTTATTTCATCCTCCTTGAAAAGTATCAGTGATAGATATGGAAATTACATTGTTTAAAGGCTGCCATTCATCTTGTTTGTCACATCATCCATTCCCTTCATTCTCACTCATTCCATTCATTTTCCAAACTTCCATTTCATACCCTACCTTCATCTCATTTCACATTAGCCGTAGGGTTTCCAAAACAGAGTTGAGAATGTCTGAGGGTGAAGACAGTGGTATGGAAGCACAAATGCCAAGGAGGCATCATCACAAGGGAGGAAAGATAAATAGATTTGAGCCCATCAATACAAAGGAGCTCATGGCATCACCCCTTACTATTTTCTGCTTCAAACTTGTAGGTTGCTATGAATTTTGTGAAAAGGTGCAGCAAGTGCAAAACCACCCTGAGCTAACAAGACTATTTATCATTAACTTGCATGATAAACAAATTAATCTTGTAGGGGTCACCTTTGAATTTTCCACCAATGCCATTGCAGATGCCACAGGCATACCTAGTGTAGGGGAGAGATGGTTCAAGCAAGCTAACCTTGACATGAGATACTTTGAGCCATACCTTAAGACTAGGTATAAAGACCACAACAAATCCATCTTTCCTTTTTCTCATCTACTTGATAGACATTCACCTATGATGAAAATTATAATGAAGTATTTTACTTGTGAAGGAAGGTTTTCCTGTCTTTACTCCTACCACATCTGGCTTCTTATGCACTTTAATAGAGTGAGAATGTTACATATACCATATTATCTTTACCAAAGAATTGATAAAATGGCCTACAAAGTGTAAAATAGAAACTAACATCAGCAAATGCAAAGCCTTTTCCATCATTATCTTATCAAGATGGTAGTTATGCACCAACTCCAGCAGAAGGACATTCCATGGGATACCTTCATTGCCCATGAGTTGTTCACTACTCCACATGACCATCCGCAAGAAGATGACCCTTCATCATCCCATCCTCCTAAATCCATTCCTCCATCACTTCCTGCTGTCCATACATCTACACCCACTCATATTCCTTCACCCCATGATTACCTTTCTATCTAACCCACTCATATTCCTTCACCCTCATATCATGATGACCAAGCATCAAGCAGTGACAGAAACATTGAGACAGATGGAACTAAGATGAATAACATTAAGCCACTTCCTTTGACCTACCGGAGGGGAAACAAGCATGTGTTTGTTGCCCTTAAGAGGCAAGGTTCCATGCCTTCTACATCAACAAAACAACTTGATAAGGGTAAGGAAAAGGTTGCAGAGCAGGTCATTTTTGAAGAGAAGGATACACATGAAATTGAGCAAGAGTTTCAACTGATTGACCTAGAGGATGATGATGAGGAGAGGATCACAAATATGCTGCTCAAAGCCAAAGATGCCAAGATTAGTGAACCTAAAGATAATATTGGTAGGGCTAAGAATGTGATAGCTAATTGGAGTTGGAAAACCAATAGTTGGAGGCAAAGAAGACCATCAGTGACATCAAGGAAATAAGAGCCCAAGAAGAGGCTAGAAAGTCCAAGGAATTGCTAGATGATACATTGGGCACTTTTAGTGACACTGATGGTGAGGAAGAATAGCTTCCTAGGAAGAGGCCAAGGAAAATTGGGCTAAAGACGGCTTTAGCCCGTGAAAGAGAAAAAGAGGCAGAGTTGGCAGAGCAACTGAGTGCAAGTGAGCTACTTGCCATGGAAATTGATAGAGATAGGGAATATTCGTTGGAGAGGGAAAAATTTCACCTATAAGATCAGCCAGAGAAGGCCAAGAGAGACATTGACTTCTAAAGGAAAATGGCAACGCATTATGCTTTGAGAAACAATATTGCAAGGGCTAAGCTCAAAAGAGCCCTAGAAAATATTCAAGCACAAAATGAGGCAAAAGAGAAGGAAAAAATGGATATCCTTGCTAATGTATCCCTCCAAGCCTCCCAAACATGATCAGCAAGACAAAATCCATTTTTGGCATCTTTTTGCAAATTTTGAGTTTTTTACTGTTTGGCTAGCAGAAAAAAGGGCCAAACGTGCATTGCCACTATCGCTGTGCTTTTTTTTAGGGCACTCAAATGACAAATGGCCTACATATTCATGTTTCTCATGCATAGTACATCATCCACAAAAAAGTTTAGATCATTTGGAGTAGAACTGGTTTAGGGCCAAAAACCACCTAAAAAACACCCTTCTGCCCTCTTTTCAGCACTGGCACCACGCCCTTAGTAGTCTTGGGAGAATGGATGTTTGACTAGGAAAATGGACTCCATTCCATACACTAAAGGTATATTTGGAAACTATATAGGACAAGCTTTCCAATAAGCTATCATGGAGCTCATTTGGACACAAGGAAGGCCTCCAAAACTCAACTGCAATATATGTTCTTTTTCCAATTTTGGTGTTGCGCATTTGGCTTAGCGCTGCATCCTTGTAACTAGGTGTTGTGCCATTGTACCTTCGCGCTGCTCCCTTCTACCTTGGCACTTCATCCTTACCAGAAATTCAATAAAATGACATTAGAATTTATTGAAAAAGATATTTTGAAGGCTTTAAGGAAAAATATCTCTAAAATTAGCTGAGTTATGTTAGAAGTTATTTTTGTCATGAATGAGTTTGGATATCTTTGCCTTGGGCCTTGCATGGTCTCAAAGGTAAAAGTGCCTTAAATGTGTAATAAATGACATTTTGAAACCATAGCTAGGTTTCACCTCCTCACTTGATAGTTAAATACTACATGTAATGCTTCATAATTTTGTTGGTTGATTGTTGAGCTCAATATGATATAGATTTTGAGTTGTGAAGAAATTGGCATTGGAGTTTTGAGATTGCTTTGGATTGAGCATCAATGGAGCAAGAATATTCATGGGATTCATGAACTTGGTTAATGGTGATATTGCTCTAATTTAGTATTTGTTTCCTTCTGTTTTCATATTGTTTCATCCTTTCTTTGATCGAAGAACATAAATTTGAGAGTAGGATATGCTACCTTGGCACCCTATTTCTGTTTGCATTAATTATGTTTATGTTTTCCTCTGCTGAGTCTCATTAGAGAATTCTTGA
This sequence comes from Pinus albicaulis, assembly GCA_034641835.2. Lineage (NCBI taxonomy): Eukaryota > Viridiplantae > Streptophyta > Pinopsida > Pinales > Pinaceae > Pinus > Pinus albicaulis. Next base: position 128,442,314 of record CM076571.1, on the reverse strand, counting down.
TTTCTCTCTAGTTCCACTTATGCTTGTTGTCTCAAAAATGATTTAATGGAGTCAAGCCAAATACGTTTATGGTATGCCATGTCCTTTGGTGTAGCTTAAAACATTGTTTTTTAGGCCTTTTCTGTGCATTTTACTAATTAGGGTTTGGTTGAATAATTTTATGGTTTTCCCTATCCTTTAGTCCATCTTGAATAGTCACTTTCAAGGTCTTTTATAGTTTGATTAAGGATTTTAGGAGTTCTTTTCTCTTTAATCATCACTTTTTTGTGTTCTTGAATGTTTTCTAAGTTTGAAGGTAAATAGCTAGAGAATTTAGGAGTTCCCTGCTCTCTAGAGTTTGTTGAATTGTTGTTTTAAAGTTTACTTGGTAAAGCTAGGTCAAAGAAGTTTATGGTACCTTGTCCTATGATTTTTTCTTAAACCATAGTGAGCTTAAATACTTCTTGTTATAGTATATGTTAAGGGATTCTGAATTTCCCTTTAAACCTACTATGTTCACAATTTAATGTTCATTTCACACTCACATAAGCTACTAAGATCCATTTGTCCTTGTTAACTTGCCCTATGAAACACCCTTGACCTATTGTTGCACTTTTCAAGCCTTTCACAAACCCCATAGCCCAATGGATTGATTTTCTCTTACTCTATCTATTCTTCTTGACAAGTAACCCAACAAAACAAAACAAACAAACAAACCCTATCATTTTAACTAGCCTAAAATCAACATCCTAAAATCAAACAAGTCACACCTTTTATACAAATATAGAGAGAGCCTTCTCTGAGTCCAGGAAGGCTAGGTCCTTGGACTCAAAATTTGGTTGATGTTACCCTTGTCTATTTCGTCTTGCCAATCTAATAAATTACAGGGACCTAACACCCAGTATGTCAACATAGAGTGAGTGGTTCACCTTCACCTATGGAGTATGCTATATGAGAATAGGGTGAGTGGTTCATATTCACCTATGCAGTAGATACCCCAGTATGTGAACATAGAGTGAGTGGTTCACCTTCCCTTATGGAGTACATTATATGAGAATAGGTGTTAGTATGAATCTTAATTCCAGGCGTACGAAAAAAGACCACTTTAGCTATGCATAAAAAACAACCCTAATAGCAAAGATGGCTACCAATATCCTCAGATCTGCAGTTAGGTGATCAAGATAAATTCTGCAAAAATTTAGATCTATGCATTAGAAGACATTAAACTGTAGAAAAAACAAGATTTACTCCATGCATCCAATATACAAGACAAGAATATGTTGAATGAATATTGTATTAATGGCACCTGGGAGGAAAACACAAGAGGGTATTCCCTGTTCTCCTCTATGGGATGGGTTCTTGTAAGTTCTCAGCACTTCAGATCTAAAATTCCTCTCTCTTGATAGTGTAGAAAACCCAGAGAAATATGGTAGCAAAATATGCCTATGATGGTGGATCAATAGTCAGACCAAAAGTATAGATCCAGAGTGATCTTTAGGCAACAAAAGGTGATAAATGAATGGGAAAACCTTTATATTTATAAAAAATACTGAGTTACTCTAGATATTGGTGCATAGTTAAAATATTGTTAACCAAATCAAGATCCAAATTTTATGGAATATTTTATTATATTTGTTGGAGGGAAAAGGAATTTGACTTGGGTCAAATCCCATTATTTGTGAATAATAAATAAATAAATGATTTATTTATCATTTTAAGGATGTGGTTGAGTAATAACATGGAAATGGTCATAGATGTATGAATAAATTAACACAGTTGAATCCCAAAAATATCTAATATAATGCACTGCGGAAACCCCTCATACTTAAAATACTAAGAGTAAAGGGATCTCTTCTTGAATGGTTCATGAGGCACAATAGTTGCTAAGGTTTTGCAAATACATTGTAAGCTAAGTGAAGCAGTTATGGGAAAAACTCCTGATTAAAGCGCGCCAAGCAGGAAAGGAGTTCTAGGATGGGTGACCTCCCAGGAAGTCCTGGTTACCGGGTGCAAGCCCCGGAAGTGATGATTGATGCTATGTGATTCATTTCACCTGATGCAATGAGTGCTAAGTGGGCTATTCAAAAATCATGAGAAATTATTCAGTTACGACTACCTCTCATGGAAATGGTCATAGATGAATGACTAAATTAACGCAGTTGAATCCCAAAAATGATATCTAATTATTTAAGGGCTATTTAGTCATATTCAACAAAGAACATTATTTAAATAACGTTTAAATAATTATTCTTAAGAAATAATAAGATAAATAATGATTTATCTTATTAATTTCCTTGTTTTGGGTTAAATATAACCAGGAATATTAATTAAATTGCTATTTAACTAATTATTTCTTGAGGAGAATCAAACAAATGTATATTTATTTAATAACTCCTCATGGGGTTTCCTGTTTAGACCATAAACAACTTAATAAGGGTGGTTTAATAAGTTATTTTTCATAGTGAATGCAATTTTAATTAGGGTAAAATTGGTCTTAGATGGTGTAACTGGGTCTATCTAATAACAATGGGTTAGATGACCAAAAAATGGTGTAACAAATTGCCCCCCAGCATGCCAGCGTTAGGAGCTAATCGCATGATGAAAGTACGTTGTAATAACTCAATCACTAGATGTCAAAGGGGAAGTCAAAGAGAGAGGAGTATAAGGTAGACTAAAGTTCTGAAAGAGCTAGACCCTGAGGAGGCGAGACTTACAGGTACGAAAAGTCTCTTTGATGAGTAAGTACCTATGCTATAGGCGGCGGGGGAGGCATACCTATGCCCGCCGAGGAAAAGTACAAAAAATAAGGCATCCGGTAAACCACCGAACTGGCCAATATGCTGGCATAAACATGAGCCAGATAAACAACACGATAATGAATCCTACATACATATTGTACTTGGGATAATAGCTAGGACTTATACAATAGTATCTGAGTACATGAGATATAAATGCAACCTAGATGCCCTTGAAAATAGGAAAGGGCTCTGAAAATCTGACTGATATATGCGAACAAAATGGCGATACAAGTAGCTAAGGCCGAAATCATCAAATGTATGGAGCTGCATCAAAAGGCTGTGATGAAGAGGTCGTCCGGGTATGTGGGGGGCTACTTGTAGGGCCAACCCCTCATGAGGGTTGAGACATCTCACACACACCCGAGCATCACTGATATCAATTACTGCATCACTGAACCATCAAGTATACGGATCTCGATCATGCTAAAAGGAGCTGGAGCTGAGAAACAATCAAGTCAAAGGGAAATAAGGAGTCCCTTTGCCTAATTCGAGGCACCGAACAAGAGTGGAAGTTGTAACCAAGGTACACCGCCCTCTAGACCTATCTTCTAGAATGAATGAATTTATGTCGACACAAGGAGGTCTGCCATAGGTGAGGAAATAAGGGATCCTCAACTAAGGCACGAGAGAAAATAGTAGAGCGACTGATAGACTGACACAAATGATGATGATGGAATGGGGGGTACTGAGTAGCGAATGGACGACTTCCCTTGTTAGAGCATAAAGGGCATGGATGATTTGGCAGCGACTGAAAAAATCTCATGAGGGATAGGGGACAGTGGGACTGAAGGCCATAATGTGCGACATCAGAGAGGGACCAAGCACTAAAGGATGGATGACTATAACAGGATTCAAAGGGAATCGGGATAGACTCCATGAATGCAATGATGACTCAACTCAGATGCTCTAAACAAGGGTGACTTAATGGTGCTGCCACTCAGAAAAGGTCCAATGGGGACCATAAAAACATGAGTACTCATGAAGAAATTTGACACGAGCGTGGAAAAGTATGTAGGAAAAGTGGTGCCCCTAGTACGACTATTTCAAGTTAAGAAATTCAATTTTGATGAGGGGTGAAGTGATGCTTCTTGGAAAAAATGTGTCCCGGTGAAGTATCAAATCACCAAAAACTAACAGATACCCATTTGAGGGCTTGGTGCGATTTTTCCAACGGTACAGATAGTTTGGTAAATGGAGCTATGGTTTAGCCGCAGCAGGCGAAAGAAAAAATAGGGGTTTCCCTTTTAATAAGGCATTTTCTCTCCAAATTCACTCATTTTCATAAGGAGCAGTGGTGAATTTAGAGAGGAGAGAAGGCCCTAAATCTTGCTGCGATCATAGCAAACCAACCATTGGAATTGAGATCCGTCAGTTGCAGGTAAGAGGCCTAATCCTACTCTTTCATTTTAGTGGATTGAAAGTTCAGTTTAGGTACCCAAAGCTCATGAATAGGTCAGGTTACACTTTTTGGGGTCTGTTCAGCGACTTGGGTAGCAGGTACTGGGCAGAAAACTACGACCTGTCCCAGGAAATGACCTGAAAAGTGCGACTTGTCAGAGAAAGGGGGTTTCAGTGTTGTTTTTGGCTAAGATCTGGGATTTTTATCGTTGAGGAGCATAGGTACCCCCAACCATGTTGTGGCCATGCCAAAATGTATCTAGACAAAAGGGGAAGCTAAACACATTTTAATGATGTGGTGCGCCATTTGTTGTCATTATGGTTATGCGGTTTGAGAAAGGGAATGGAGGATTATCAATCTCTTTTGGTACTACATATATGAATAAAATGGACTTTAAGTTTCCAGATTGGCATACATGGTGTCACTATCCGAAAGAGAGGATTTGGATATAATGAATTGGTGCTCTCCTAGAAAACTCACAGGTTGGTCAATAACAATGTCGAAGGGATTGGGTTGTTTATGTAGGATGAAGGAATGATAAGGGGTATCATCCCTAGAGTGATCTGAAGTGATATGGAAATCTAGAGGTTCTTCTAAATGTGGATTAATAATGGTACTAGAGTCGACATGACCAGATACGCTAGAAGAGTTGTGGATAATTTCATCTCCTAGTCTCTCAAATATGGGTGCCCCCTTACCCAAACATTGGGCATTAATATAATGGCCACAAGGTGTATGTGGTTTGAATGCATGGGTTCGATGTAAGGGGGAATAGATAAAGTCAAGGGTGGTGACCACTTCCAAAATGTCGTCATCATAATCGAAGATGGGGTGACTAGTGGAAGAAAGACCACATAACGCAGCGAAGCTACCTGACTCATCATCATGAGAAGAGAGGTTCACATGCACATCGTCACAAGTGGTGACAGAATAGTAAGCAGATAAAGGATCTACCGATCTTGAGTCCAGGGTGATCACTGAAGGGAGGTCAAGTGAAACATCACAGGAAGTATCCAAGGGGCCTTCCACTGAGGGTCTCATGGATGATGATAGGTAAAAAATGGTGGACGAAGGCTCCGTCACCTCGACATCAGGAAGGGGAATGTCAATGGGAGCATTCGTGTCCTCTGGTTTTTCCAAAGCAGAATGTGCAAATAAGGGAGCGGTGGACTCGTTGCACTTGGCCTCGAATTGGTGCAACGCGTCCAAAGAGGAGCATTACTCTTCAAGGCGGGGACAGAGGTGAGTATAGTGGCCATGGAAATCACACAAAGCACCAGGGTGATTTGTGTGCAAATACTAGAGTTTCAGGAATGCATCGGGTATAGTGACATATACCTCTGGGATATCAGACTCCAGAAACGTCTCATTGGCCATGGACTTAAGGTGAGTCAACTCCGGACAACTATGGGTGGCATGATCGACAACATCACACAAAGCACACTGGATGGTATGCTTTGGAGGCCGAGGAGGGACATGTTTTTTCAAGGCAGTCTTGTCCTTTTATGCCCTTTTGCGAGCTTTTCCCTTCTTACCTGGAGCGGTCGCAATAGGAGGTGGTTCCTGTTGAGGTGACTGAGGCACTGTTGCAGTGGGAGAAGTCATGGGGACTAGTTGAACTAGGGTCAAAGAAAGATAAGGTTTGGGTTGACTAGGTGGGGTAGCGGCTGGAGGATCAAGGTACCAGACGGGAATCCCAAGGGTCAGGTTAGGAAGAGAGAGGGTGGCCATGACAGGTACCGTGTACACTCATGGTGGGGGAGCTAGGAACAGTGTCTGACCAGAGGGGTAATGACCAGGTAGGACCGGTCCAAGATGGTTAAGGCCTGGAAGAACCATTCTAGGAGGATAAAGAGGCTCCTAAGTACCTGCTGAAGGTGAACGACCAGGAGGAGAAGGTTCAGAAGGCTGATTAGATGTCATCATGAGAATCTGGTAATTGGAGGTACCAGATGGAAGAGGTTGAGTGGCCACCTAACCTTCAGGTGGTTGGGTAGCCACAAATCTTTGCTGAGGGAAAGGATCGGTAAGCACAGCCGGTTGAATAGGTGTAGGGCTAAGAGGAACAGAAGGAATGACTTGTTGTTCTCTCAATATTTCTTGAGACTCCCACGGCTACCGCATCTATGGCAAAAGAGGACAATCATGCATATAATTACCATAAACACCACAACACGAACAAGGATTTTTCATACGAACATGCCTATCCTGCTTGGGCTGAGTGCGTTGTTGCTGGTTTGTAGTGTTAGGAGCATTACCTTGATTAGGTCCAGGATTACCAGGGGCAGCTTTGTTTTGAGTGCTTTTCCTCTTCTTTTTTGAGGGAGAAGGATTAGTCATGCTCTGCTATGCATACACCTGCCCCTGAGGGGACAGTGGTTGTTGTTGTGGGGGTTGAGAAGGCAAGGGAGGAGGAGGTGCTAATGTTGGAGGATCTGGAGTAGCAGGCTGTGGATATAGATAATAAGGAAATTGGGTAACATTGTGGTAAATAGGAGGTTAGGAAAAAAGAGGAGGCATGCCGTATCCCAGATACGTGCTACCGAGAGGGGGAAAAGTGCAGGAGGTGTTGGCCCTCGCCCCCCCATAGCCCATGGGAGGTTGAGCATACGGATTAAGGAGAGCTCCAATGATATCTTCGACAGTGTGAGATGCCCCCGGTGTGTTGGCACCACCGAGTCGAGGAAGATCAGGTAGAACGGTATAAACATAACCCGACTGAGCGTAGATTAGGTCATACTTTAATGAAATTTGGAGAGCGGCTTCTTCGGTTTGAGGAAAGTGTGATGCGACATGTTTCCCGATAGGTGGCAAGAGGGATCTAAGGAACCAGTCCATGTAGACATGGTCTTCGAAGGTAGGGGCTTGACATAGGCTCTTTCTTCTTCTCCATTCCAGGACATGGTCGGATAGGCGGGTTGCAGACGATTAACGGAAATAAGTTAAGAGTTCGTTACCAATGTCGTAACAAAGGGGAAGCTGGAAATAAGACAGAAAATCCTAGGTGAGAGTTGCAAAGGTGCTATGAGAGAAAGGGGCCTGATCAACATACCACTTAGAAGCTTCACCTATAAGAATTCATTGGAACAAATGAGATGGAAAAAGTCATCGGTAATGGAGTTAGACGAACACCACATGTGGAAATATCAAACATGATTTGAAGGATCTTCTCCACCAAGGCCTTAAAACTTTGGGATTTCTAAAGGGAGCTTTGTTGGCATAGCAGGCCAACTAGCGTCATGGTTTATAGGGTCATTTATCAACTGGTCAAAATTGGGGAGGCTGAGGCCTACCATGAAGGGGAGTAAAGGCGCAGCCATGGTAGTGTTTGTTGCTATCCCACTAGTGGTATTCTCGGTAGGAGGGCTGGGGTTACCACCAACATTAGGTCCTACACCAGACATAGTGAAGGTGTCAGGGGGAGAACCGATGGCAAAACGATAAGGAGAACCCAAAGGACCAAAAGAAGAGTCGGTGTGTGGACTCGATGGAGGACTAACTCTTATCATATGTAGAGGAGTAAGTCTTCCTACTAGAAACTGAGGATTAAGGCCAAGAAGTCTCTGGGCTAAACACCTTGGTGGCACAATGGTGACGACACAAACATGGCACAAAGGACAAAGAGACCGACAAGGGTAGGGAGGTGCAGGATCAACTGATTACAATGTCGAAACAAGGGTAGAGAGGTGTAAGATCAATTGATTTCAATGTTTTAGAGTCTTTGCTTGGCGGTGTTAACAAAGTCCTTTTTTTCTTAGGGTGTGTGTGTAAAAGTGTGTAAATTTTAATTGTTAAACCGAAACGTTTGTAGAGAAAAAGAAAAAAGTGTGTTGTATAGCTGTAAATAAACCTGCAAATGACAATATATAGGCCTGCAAAAACATAAAATAAATAGTTAATAATGCAATAATCTAAACCCAGGGAGGTGGGTCTCTCAAAAATTAGTCTATGGGTGAGAAAAAACTAAGAAAAACACACTAAAAAATCCAATATATCTAAGGTCAAGAGGGACAGGGATCTAAAAGACAAGATCTACTGGAAAGTGGTGCAGAAAAAAACAACAAATCAGAGGAGAAATTGTTGTAAAAGAGGTGGCGAAAGGCTATCTCCTGAAGGGAAATAGAGTGAACCCTAGAGGAAAACCAAAACAAAGCTGAATGAGGTGATTTAGATGGATAACAAACCGATCTGAAGCAGATCTGAATGTGAGGTATCAGATCTAGAAAAAAGGCTGAAGACTCTAAAATTTCAGACAACCTGCAACAGCCAAAACTCTTCCACAATAAGTGGAGGGTATTGAAGCCCTAGGGGGCTAGGTTCCCACTTAATTGAGAAAACGGGCAGAGACAGAGGTCAGAAAACCCTGAACAGAGGCTCAGACAAACCCAGAAAACTTTCAGAAAAATCCCTGCAAAAAGTCCAGGTCGCAGTTTCTGACCTGTTTTCAGCAGAGGTCATAGTTTTTAGGCTGAAAGGTGCGTTTTGAGTGTCTAGGTCACAGGTTTTTGGCCAAAAAGTGTGACCTGCACTTCTGGCACTCTCGGTGATAGATTTCAGAAAAATTTGTCGTCTCAGTTGCGGCTGATGTCTGTCACCTGCGCAATAGGTCCGAAAACACACGGAAGTCAAAATTTTTATCATTTTAGGGTTTTATAGGTTAAAAAAAACATCAAGAAAAGAAAAAACAAGGGGCTAAAGAGAAATCCTAGGGTTTGAAGTAGCTGGATATGTAAGGATCAGAAAAACGATAGCGTTCATAATCGTAAACCCGTGTGGGGTTGCCAGTTGTTAGTATGAATATTAATTCCAATCGTATGAAAAAATACCACTTTAGCTACGCATAACAAACAACCCCAACAGCAAATATGGCTACCAATATCCTCAAATATGCAGTTAGGTGATCAAGGTAAATGCTACAAAAATCTAGATCTATGCATTAGAAGACATTAAGCAGTAGAAAAAACAAGATTCACTCCATGCATCCAATAGACAAGACAAGAACATGTTGAATGAATTTTGTATTAAAGGCACTTGGGAGGAAAACACAAGAGGGTGTTCCCTATTCTCCTCAATGGGATGGGTTCTTGTAAGTCCTCAGCACTTCAGATCTAAAATTCCTCTCTCTTGATGGTGTAGAAAACCCAGACAAAAATGGTAGCAAAATATTATTATGATGGTGGATCAATAGTTAGACCAAAAGTATAAAGTCCAGTGTATTAGGTGATAAATGAATGGGAAAACCCTTCTATTTATAACAAAATATTGAGTTAGTCTAGATATTGGTGCATAATTAAAATATTATTAACCAAATCAAGATCCAACTTTTATGGAATATTTATTATATTTGTTGGAGGGAAAAGGAATTTGACTTGGGTCAAATCACTTTATTTGTAAATAATAAATAAATAAATGATTTATTTATCATTTAAGGATGTGGTTGAGTAATAATCAAATAAATAATGATTTATATAATTATTTAAGGGTGATTTAGTCATATTCAACAAAGAATATTATTTAAATAAGGTTTAAATAATTATTCTTAGGAAATAATAATATAAATAATGATTTATCTAATTAATTTCCCTGTTTTGGGTTAAATATAACCAAGAATATTAATTAAATTGTTGTTTAACTAATTATTCCTTGAGGAGAATCAAACAAATGTAGATTTATTTAATATTTCCTCATGGGGTTTCCTGTTTAGACCATAAACAACTTAATAAAGGTGGTTTACTAAGTTATTTTTCATAGTGAATGCAATTTTACTTAGGGTAAAATTGGTCTTACATGGTGTACTTGGGTCTATCTAATAACAATGGGTTAGATGACCAAAAAATGTTGTAACAATAGGGTGAGTGGTTCACCTTCCCCTATGGAGTACACTATACGAGAACATGATGAGTGGTTCAAATTACCCCATGGACACCCCATCATACATCCTACCCTTTCAGTCTGAAACTCCTTGGAAGTATCTCTCATGTAGCTAATGAGTTGGGAAAAGTGGTTAGGATTAATTATTACTACCGACGAACATGTTAGGTACTAATGTATTCCATATGAATAGGATGCATGATGTTCAACATCTTGATCACTATAGTTTCTCCATGAAAACTAGTTAACTAGATCATCACTAATTTTGACTGAAGTCCTACTTCTTAACTAACCTTCCACTAGCTCCTTCAACAGTTAGAACTAATTTAAATAAGAAAAACCTTAAATAAATTACATTGATTGTTATCAATTAGAAATCACACATTATTAACTAAACTCTAACTCCTCCCACTATAATTTACTAAGAAATTAGGTGGCACGAGAAATGTCATAGAAGTTAACATCATCCAAGTTGTCTGTTGATGTGGAAATTCGAATTTTCTCAATTTAATCAAGGAAAAATAAAATTGAGGATTTATTGCTACATTTTTCAATAGTATATTTGTAAAAAAATGTAACAAAAAATGAAATAAATCCATATCTCCATGAAAGTAACTGTAGAAAAATTATATAAAGTGCTTATTAAGTTCTTAAAAGAAAAACATTCAAACATCTTTAGCATTTGAAACACAACATGCAATTTTCGTATTCAGGAAAGGGAAAAGGTATAATGAGACTATAGATATGGATTTTAAGGGGATAAGGCTATATACTTGGGCTATGATAGTAGAACTAATAGAAATTCCGATAAAAAATCATATGAATATGGTGAAACCATGCCCAATGTGCCCAAGTGCATCTAACAAATGTGTGTTTAATCGATGTATACCCAACGAGTGCATACCAATATTATGCTCCATGGAAATGAAAAGAGTGTAAACCATTTTTGAAATTCATCTTCTAATCTCATCTTCCATATAGAGAATACAAATAAATTTGAAATAAAGAATACATGACTCTAGCATTGAGCACATATGCACTTATACGAGGATTAGGCGACGTATCTTGGAAGGCAGTACCACTGAGAATAAACTGTGACTGACCATATTATTAGTCAATGACCACAAAAATGACTCTTGATTCCAAACACAAAGGGTTCCCGATGCATTTTACCATAGTTAATTTTATCATGCACTTAATGTTGGAAATATGATGCAGAGTGTTGTCCTTGATGGCAACCCACTGAATGAAGATGAAGACATGCGACTGTTGACATGTGTTGTCCTTGATGGCAATCCACTTGATGAAGTTATGCTTGACTTGATGGACTTAGTAAATGATGTAAATCTGATGTGATGTTTTTTGACAATATGATGCTGAGTGTTGTCCTTGAAAGGCAACCCATCTGATAAAGATGATGACAACTTACTTGATGAAGTTGTGCTTGATAGAATATGTTCTTGATGAAGGAAATATGATGTATCTACAGTGAGTACAGAAGGAAATGAAGAAAGGATTTCAGCATGTGCTAGATTCTATGTCTCTAGGTATACGCGGATTAGCCTAGGGGAAGTCGCGTATGCACGCGGAAAAGAACGTGCCAAGTCGCGTATGGGCTAAAGCGCTCAAAAAGTGCAAAACCAAGGGTAACCACCATGGTATTGACCCATGGTATTGGGTAATGATCTACCTAATTGACCCCGTCCAGGTTGTTTTGGGCTCATGGTATTGTTTTGGCCCATGGTATTGAAAAAGGGGCTCATGGTATTGAAAAAGGATAATCCTATATAAGGAGAACAAATTCATTGTGCAAATCATGAGTGCGGATGCAAGATGTCTGAGCTTGAATGAATACTTCTCTATGAAGTATATCTGCATGGAAAGGGTAAAGGTTTGATGATAGATCTGAATCTATGATGCACTTATGAAGAAATGATGAAGCGAGATCTCTAGATCTGAAATGTACTTGTATTTGCTAGATCTGCTTATGGAGTGATTAGAGCTGTGATGAGGCGAACATATGTCTGATGTAAAGGGTTGAATCTGAACTGAATATCTGATCTGATGAAGTATGCTGCTCTGTAATGATTAAAGTTCTATACACTACTTCGCCGCGGAGGAAGCGCGTATATACGCGGCTTCAGCGAAGAGAAAGCGCGTATGCGCAATAAAATATACACTGAGGTATACGCTGGTTTGTGTGGACGGAAGCGCGTATATACGCGACATCAGTGAAGAGAAAGCGCGTATGCAAACTAGGGTTTGCTGAAGCAAGGGGTATGAAATATCTGATCTGTTCTGCTGTGTTTCTGCTATCTGATCTGTGTTGATAAGTATCTGTTGGTGATGTATGTTTGTGCTTAAAAGTATGGAAAGGGGTCAGTCTGGAAATATGATGAAACGTGGCCTACAAGTATTGTTCTATTGAAGTTGTTGGATCCAGTGTGAAAATTGATGAAACGTGGTCCGAAGGGGTGCTGAGGGTTGTAGCCTTCAGTCAGGGGGTTGTAGCTCCCTTCCAGGAGAGGCTGGTAAACGAGATCAGGGGGTCGTAGCTCCCTTCCAGGAGAGGCTGGTAAACGAGTCAGGGGGTTGGAGCTCCCTTCCAGGAGAGGCTGGTAAACGAGCGCAGGTGGGTGCCTGCGTGCTGGTCAAGTCTGCGCCAGCACATATGTTGTAATATGTTTTCTCTATAATAAAATATTGAAGGCTGAGCAACTGCAGCGGTGGTTTTCTCCCGATTTGGGTTTCCACCTAAAAATCCCGGTGTTCATGTGTGATGCTTTGTGTGATGGTTTATTCTGTTCTTACTGCACCTGTTTACTGCTTATTGAATATCTGATGAATAAATGATGGAATGGTTTAAGTGAAGATTTAATGACATATCTAAATCTCTGTGTATACGCTAGTTTCATAAAGGGGATTCGCGTATATACGCTAGTTTACTGAAGTAAAGTAGCGTATGGGTTTTAAGGAATGAAAAAGTAAAAAGATTTGATTATGCAGTAAATACTGATTCACCCCCCCCTCTCAGTATTTTTCCCAACAATTGGTATCAGAGCGGGTCCTTGTGCAGAAGCTTGATCGCTTAAAGGAGATCCGTTGCAATGGGAAGTCAAGAAGGAGTAATGTCTATAAAGCCACCTCTATTCAATGGAAGCAATCTGATATTCTGGAAGGTACGTACAAAAGCATATCTGCAAAGTCTTGGTGCAGATGTATGGGCAATCGTGGAAGAAGGTTATCAATACCTGGCAAGTATTCCTACTGATGCAGCTGAAAGAAAGAAGTATGAAATCAATACCAAAGTAGTGAATGTATTATTGGGAAGCATGTCTGAATCAGAATTTGCTAAAGTGATGCAGCTACATTCGGCAAAAGACATATGGGACAAAATCATTCTAAGCTATGAAGGAGACACAAAGGTAAAAAGTGCAAAACTCCAAACTCTTAGAATTGAATATGAAAATTTGAAGATGCATAGTGATGAAAGTGTTGCCAGTTTCTTTCTTCGTCTGGATGATATTGTAGATCGAATGAGAAATTTGGGTGAAACCATAACTGATACTACTCTGGTGGAAAAGGTCTTAAGATCATTGACTTCAAAATTTGACTCTAAAGTTTCAGCTATTGAAGAAAGGAAAGATCTGCAAACTCTTATTATTGTTCAATTACATGGTACTCTGACTGCTTTTGAAATGAGACAAGGAGGCCCTTCTCAAGTAAGAGAAGCTGCTTTTAAGGCATCTACAAAAGGAAAGGAAAAGGAAGTTGTCAAAGAATCCAGCTATATTTCCGATGAAGAAGAAGCGAATTTCGTAAGAAAGCTCCAACTAGGTACTGGTAGATTCAAAGGTAAACTTCCCTTCAAATGTTTTGAGTGTGGAAAAGTTGGTCATTATGCTGCTAAATGTCCTTATAGAGAAAAGCATGGTAAAGGGAAACAATTTGAGAAGAGAAAGAGTTATTATGCAAAAGAAGATGATGATGAAGTGACCAGTGAAGATGAAGAAGATTCTGACCAAGATCTGAAAGTGCTCATGGCTAAGAAGCAAAAGAAGAAGGCTACTGAAAAAGAGATATCTCAGAAAACATGTGCAGCATAAAATGAAGAAGATGAAACAAGTATTGATTGTTGTTCTTGTGATGCACTTTCCTGTGCATGCAATGGTGAAGATAGTAAAAGTAAAGTTTTGGATCTAAAGGAAGCTATCAAGAAAATTGAAGATCAACAAAGATCATTTAATAAAAGTGAAGCTATCTACAATGAGATGATCTCTCAAATGAAAGATCAAATAGAAATGCTAAATGGACAGGTGGAAAAGTATCAAAGGTTTCATACTTATGCATCCAATTGAATTAAAGAACTAGAAGCAGAAATCATCTCTCTCAAAGAAGATCTGGAAAAATCAAATAAGAAGAATGAAGAGCTGGAACAAACATGTGAAGAAAACGAAAAATTGGCTGAAAGAAGAGATTCTAAATATAAAGGATCAAGTAGAAGATGGAAGAAGGAAAGAAGAAAGCATGACAAAGCAATGTCAAGCCTTGGAGGTTGAGGTAAACATTCTCAAAGGTAAATTGGAAGAAAAGGTAAAACTGTTGAGGTTTCATGATAGTACTAATATTTTGGACAATATTCTGAGTAATCAAAGGTCTCCTACTATCAAACATGGTCTTGGTTTCCATGAAACTGTTAAAGGAGAATCTAGCTCACAAGGAAGTGCCAAAAATTCAGAGGAAGTCAATGAAAAATCTGAAGTGTTGAAAGAGTCAAAAGATCAACCAACAATCATGAATTCTCAAAGGAATTCATTCAAGAACGTTGAATGTTTTAAATGTCATAACTATGGGCATGTTGCAGCAAATTGCAGGAGCGGATCATTTCAGTTACAAACAAACAGGTTCTACTCAGAAAGGTACTCTAGTTTCTTCAGGGGATATTGTTTCTCATGCAACAAGTATGGTCACAAAGCTGTTGATTGCAATAGAAGGAAGAATATAAATACTCATTATGATTCTTATGCTTATTTCTCTGGACACATGAGATGTTATTCTTGTAACACGTATGGACATGTAGAAAAGGAATGCAGGTTGAACAGACATGAGAAATTGGATAATTTCCAGCACACAAATAGAAAGTTCAAACAAATTTGGAGAAAGAAGGAGGACTGATCAGAAACGTAGGGAATTCTGACCCTACTACAGTCATCCGCTTCTGAAGCTGACTTTTCTTATTGACTGCAGGAATGATGTGAGATACATTATGAGATCTAGTAATGTATCGTCACAAGGGGAGCAATGCATGATGACTCTCATGGTTGATTTGATTATACTGGTTATGTTTACTTCTGACAGCGCATCTGATGTGGAAAGGACAGGTACAGGAGGAACAAGCTCAGGAAGAAATGAAGGAAGATGAAAAATTTTATATGCTTCACTTTCCATACGCGGGTTCTATAAAACAAAGTCGCGTATACACGCGAGTTCCAGTTGACACAGCCACGTATGCATTGATAATGAGGAAATTTATCTGATAGCTGAAGATCTGGAGCAGAGGTCCAGGGGGAGCATCAATCTGACTGCTGATGATTGCACTGTTAGCTTATTCTGGTTATACTCATGATAATGAAATGATGCATGGGTTCTTGTGTTGAAGATTATGGATGAAGCCTGGTAGATTTATGATGAAGAGCATTCGTTGTTGAGATGAAAGTCTTATAATTCAGAGATGAGGACAGATCATGCAGAGATTGTTGCTGATGACTTGCTGTTGAAGGTGTTTCAGATTGCACAAGTTAAGGAAGAGCACTGGTTTAGGGGGAGCAGCAGGTTGAATACTAATGATTGCATCGTTGGCAATATGATTGCTTATTCTTTGGTCCTTGTGATACTCATGCTCAAATGATGATGACTTGGTACATGGATTATTATGATGAGACTTTGAGCCCTAGTTGCTGATAAGTATCTTTTGTGCTCACACATGGATGAGTTGGATGCCGTTTGATTCAGAAATAAGAATAGATCATGCAGAGTTGGTTACTATGGTTGAGATCGTTTTCCTACATATGTTACTTCATGTTAAATCTTGAAGATCATGGTGATATTGGACCACATGGATGATTGCTTGACACATATCTGAAGATGTTGTTCTGATATGAGAATCTCTCTTGGAAAGATTGTATTGATGCTGCAAAGAATCTGAAGGGTTAGTTACTATTGTGTTGATGCTACAACCGTTGGATGACGCTTGAAGACACAACTACACTATTCTATTTATCTGTAGTCCAGGGAAGCAGTCAAATATCTCAGAAAGAAGTTGAACACTGTCTTTTCCTCACAGAGAATCAGATCTGGTTGAAATTTAGAAGATGGCTTGGGATACGCGGGTTTCCTGAAACACAGTCGCGTATACACGCGAGTTCCTGCACAAAAAACCGCGTATGTCTAATTGCTGATATTTTTGCTTGGATTCAGCTCTCTTCAGCACAGCTGCAGTGCTGTATGGTATCTCTGATACTGTTTGGTATCTCTGGTGGTGTTCCAGTTCTCATAATTCTGTTTCTAATGTTTTGATGAAGATGCCTTGATGATTTGTTGGTGGAAGTTTCCAGGATGCACAAACTAAGGGGGAGCCTTAGTCATTTGGAAAGATTGCTTGGTTGCACAGATTCAGGGGGAGCATTAGCTTTGCTGAGTATAATGCAGTGTTGGCATTATGATGGTTCTGAAATATGTTCTCTTTCTTGAGGACTTTCTGGTGTTGGTCTTAAAGTTATATTTGTAGTTTGATGAAAAGGTCATGTTGAGACCTATGATGTAAAATTGTAATATTCAGTCATGTAAGGACTTGTCTAATTTGTAAAACCCACTTGGTTGGGTAGCTGAGTCAAATTTTGTAAACCCACTTGGTTAGGTAGCTGAATTGATATATGTAAATCCACTTGGTTGGATATTTGATGTAATTTTGAGTCTTTTGGTGATAGGAAGTTCATAGAGTCATGTACTTCATTGAAAAATATGTTTGAAGATTCAGCATGAACTCAGGGGGAGCTTGGTCACTTCAGTATACATCAGATCTGCAGAACGCTTCTTCTACATGAGAAGAAAAGGGGGTGAGTATGTTGGTCCGCCCGTTGCCCTTGATGTCAAAGGGGGAGAGTGTGTTGGTTTTGATCCGTTGGTTTTTATCCGCCCTTTGCCCTTGATGTCAAAGGGGGAGAGTGACATGGTGTTTGAATGCAGATAATGGTGTCAAAGAATTGGGAGAGTGACATGGTGTCAATGTACTTATCTGTTGTGGTAACCAAACACCATCGTGGTTGCCATCAAGTCCAAAGGGGGAGATTGTTGGAAATATGATGCAGAGTGTTGTCCTTGATGGCAACCCACCGAATGAAGATGAAGACATGCGACTGTTGACATGTGTTGTCCTTGATGGCAATCCACCTGATGAAGTTATGCTTGACTTGATGGACTTAGTAAATGAAGTAAATCTGATGTGATATAATGTTTGTTGACAATATGATGCTGAGTGTTGTCCTTGAAAGGCAACCCATCTGATAAAGATGATGACAACTTACTTGATGAAGTTGTGCTTGATAGAATATGTTCTTGATGAAGGAAATATGATGTATCTACAGTGAGTACAGAAGGAAATGAAGAAAGGATTTCAGCATGTGCTAGATTCTATGTCTCTAGGTATACGCGGATTAGCCTAGGGGAAGTCGCGTATGCACGCGGAAAAGAACGTGCCAAGTCGCGTATGGGCTAAAGCGCTCAAAAAGTGCAAAACCAAGGGTAACCACCATGGTATTGACCCATGGTATTGGGTAATGATCTACCTAATTGACCCCGTCCAGGTATTTTTGGGCTCATGGTATTGTTTTGGCCCATGGTATTGAAAAAGGGGCTCATGGTATTGAAAAAGGATAAACCTATATAAGGAGAACAAATTCATTGTGCAAAATAAGAGTGTGGGTGCAAGATGTCTGAGCTTGAATGAATACTTCTCTCTGAAGTATATCTGAATGGAAAGGGTTACACTTGAATGATAAATCTGAATGTATGATGCACCAATGATGAAGAAGGGGATCTAGATCTGAATTGCTCTTGTATTTGCTAGATCTGATAATGGAAGGCTTAGATCTGTGATGAGGCGAGCATCTAGGCGAACATCTGTCTGAAGCAAAAGGGTAGATCTGAACTGAATATCTGATCTGATGAAGTATGCTGCTCTGTAATGATTGAAGTTCTATACGCTACTTCGCCGCGGAGGAAGCGCGTATATACGCGGCTTCAGCAAAGAGAAAGCGCGTATGCGCAATAAAATATACACTGAGGTATACGCTGGTTTGTGTGGACGGAAGCGCGTATATACGCGACATCAGTGAAGAGAAAGCGCGTATGCAAACTAGGGTTTGCTGAAGCAAGGGGTATGAAATATCTGATCTGTTCTGCTGTGTTTCTGCTATCTGATCTGTGTTGATAAGTATCTGTTGGTAATGTATGTCTGTGCTTAAAAGTATGGAGAGGGTCCAGTCTGAAAATATGATGAAACGTGGCCTGCAAGTTGTGTTCTATTGAAGTTGTTGGATCCAGTGTGAAAATTGATGAAACGTGGTCCAAGGTGGTGCTAAGGGTTGTAGCCTTCAGTCAGGGGGTTGTAGCTCCCTTCCAGGTGAGGCTGGTAAACGAGATCGGGGGGTCGTAGCTCCCTTCCAGGAGAGGCCGGTAAACGAGTCAGGGGGTTGGAGCTCCCTTCCAGGAGAGGCTGGTAAACGAGCGCAGGTGGGTGCCTGCGTGCTGGTCAAGTCTGCGCCAGCACATATGTTGTAATATGTTTTCTCTATAATAAAATATTTAAGGCTGAGCAACTGCAGCGGTGGTTTTCTCCCGATTTGGGTTTCCACCTAAAAATCCTGGTGTTCATGTGTGATCCTTTGTGTGATGGTTTATTCTGTTCTTACTGCACATGTTTACTGTTTATTGAACATCCGATGAATGAATGATGGAATAATATAAGTAAAGATTTAATGACAGATCTAGATCTCTGTGTATACGCTAGTTTCATAAAGGGGATCCGCGTATATACGCTAGTTTACTGAAGGAAAGTAGCGTATGGGTTTTAAGGAATGAAAAAGTAAAAATATTTGATTATGCAGTAAATACTGATTCACCCCCCCCTCTCAGTATTTTTCCCAACACTTAAAGTTGGATACAAAAAATCAAATTTGTATTGATGCATTCTGAAATCATTCTATCTACCATAGAATGACTTTGAAATGCATCAATACATATTTGTATAGATGTTTTGGAATGTGTTCTTTTTTACTACTACAGACTTCTTAAATTATGCCATTTTTCTAAGGTAAAAAAGTAAGCTTTGGGGAATTAAAATGGAGGGATTGTTTGGTTCAGTAAATTTATGGCAACTTGTCGAAGAAAATTCCATAAATTTTCATGATAAGAGTAGAGGTGTCGTGACATTGCTTCTCATTATATCATCAGAAAAAATTTCCTAGTATTTTGCATGACTTTGGTGAAATACATAATGCAAAAATATTTTGGGATTTTCCCGAAATGAAGTATAGTGAGAAAGCTAAAGATGATGAAGATCTACAGAAAGATGCAACTATTGCAGAGAGAAAATTCAAGGGCTCAATAAAAACTGATAAATTGAAGGAAGTGAATAGCCTGTTTGAAAGAGAGGTGGTACTTCTAATGGTTGTTGTTGATAAAGATTAATTTTCAACAACAATAAAATATGATGATGAAAATAACTCAAATTATGATTTAGTGGATCTCATGAATGTTTAAAAGTGTGTAGGTATTGGTAGGTGTTGGGAAGAAGCAATTGTAATCTCAATTGAAAAATACTTAAAAAATCTCAATAATGGAATTGAACATGGAGTTGAAATGAATTGGGAGCATCCTAGTTGTAACAAGGAGAAATATCTAGTGTTCATGATATGGAGTAAGAAGAAGAAGAAAGAAGTTTCAAAAAAAAAATTTCAATAAAAATTTTCATCATTATATTGTAGCAAAGAAATTAAAAATGAAATACTTGAGTCATGTTTGTAGGCCTAGCTAATATTGAGACCAACATACAAGTTAAAGTATAGGTCGTGGTTAAGGGGAGGTGTCAGAATAATAATCACTCCCCTATTACTTTGGCGGGGTGTTAATAGTCGACAGGAGTTGAGAAGCTTAGTTAAAAAAATAAATATAGTCAGTGCAATCCCTGTAGATTCACCTACTGAATTGGTGTATACATTTAAACCACTGAAATGAAATCATCAAGATCTAGTGATGAGTCTTCATTTCTGAGATGTTGGAGAATTAATCCAATTAATCAAGTTTGAATGCCTTGTCTGCAACATGTTGGAAATGACAAAATAGATCAAATTGCAAATTTTCCTTCAAGATGAAGCAATGTGGATTAAAGAAAATATGAACTAGCGTAAAAATCCTCTCCTTCTGCAAAACATCAATTAGTTTAATTCAATGTTAATGTCTATGCAAATTTGGTAAGATGTAAATGTTTGAGTGTACTGTGCAGAAAAGAGCTTATACTTTGTAGTGTCTGAAACTGTTGAAAATTCATTTTTGTGTATGTGCACCCATCTTGTGTCTTAATATTTGTCATGTCATGAGTTAATGCATCAAATGTATGTTTGAAATATGTACTGAAGTTTAGTTTTGTAAGGTGTATGTTTTGTGTGTGTCTAGAGCTAAAATCGTGGAGATAAATTTGGTGTGTGCATGAGACATACTTTTTCTATGTTTTACTATGTGAAGACATGGAGTTGAAAACCCTTAGTAAATTGATGATTTACAACATTTTGTCCAAGCTTCAACCACCATTCTCTCTCTCTCTCTCTCTCTCTCTCTCTCTCTCTCTCTCTCTCTCTCTCTCTCTCTCTCTCTCTCTCTATATATATATATATATATATATATATATATATATATCTTATGAATTTTTTTTCTTTATTTACTGTGCAAATAATTTGTTTCCCCCCCATATTATAATGAGCATGATTTCAGAAAAACATTACATGAGTTTTACTATCATATTGTCTGTGCGGTAGTGTTATAAGTTATTCCCTCTACCTATGTTGTTAGTGGTATTAGAGAAGGTCCAAGAAATTTAAGAGTAGGTTTCAAAGGCTGTTTAGCAATAGATTTACCAGCAGGAGTCCATTTTTTAACTAATGAAAAATGGAAACTTAAAGCACAAGCTTGAAAAATCCTGAAATTCTTCAATTTAATGGAAATAATTATGATTATTGGGAAATTATAATGAAGGCCTTATTTTCTTCTCAGGATATATGGGATTTGGTATAAAATGGGTTCCAAGAACCGACAGTTGAAATATCATATAATGCATTGACTTGGGCAGAAAGAGACTTGTTGAGAGATAATAGGAAGAAGGACTCCAAATCCCTCTTCTAGATTTTTCAAGTAGAGCATAAGAGAAATTTTCCAAGGATTGGAGAAACAACAAGTCCAAGAAAGCATGGAATATTCTCCAAACAAAAAATCAAGGTATGGAAAAAGTGAAGAAAACAAAGTTGCAAATGTTGAGAAGATTTTTTGAAACTATATATGTGAAGGAGTCTGAGACAATAGAATCATTGTTTCCACAATTTATTGGATTGGTTACTCAAATTTGATCTCATGGTGAGACACTTGAAGAAAGGAGAAAAATTGAAAATATTTTAAGAATTTTTCCATCAACATTTTACCCTATTGTTGTGGCCATAGAGGAGATGAATGATCTCTCACATGTTTTTATTATATGAGCTTCATACATAAGTGATTTCTCATGAACACAGGTTGAGTAGAACAAAAAACTATTCAATGGAACATGCCTTCAAGACACAAGTTTCAATTGGTCAAGGTAGAGGCAGAGGAAGATCAAATTCCATAAGAAGAGGAAGAAACCCACACATAGGTGGAAGAAGAAGCCCTTCAAGCTCAAGTGGAAGAGTTAGAAATAAAAATCCAATTCAAAGTCAAGAACAAGGCTAGAGATATGATAAATCTCAAGTTGAATGTCATTCTTGTAAGAAGTATGGGCATTATGCAAATGAATGTAGAAAAGAACAACCTGATCTTAGTAATAAACCAAATGAAAATTTCACAAAATAAAAAAAAGTACCAAGACAGTATGTTTCTAGAATATAATGTAGCACAAGATAGGCAAAATGATGTATGGTTTCTAGAATTTGGGTGTAGCAATCACATGAAAGGAAACATAGAAATATTTTACAATTTTGATGAAAGTGTAAAATATGAATTGACATTAGGGACTGGTAACAAAGTGTAAATCATGGGAAAAGGAAAAGTTAATATTCTAATAAATGAGGGGGAGAATAAGTATATTTCACATGTATATTTTTTTCCTGGCTTAAAACACAATCTTATAAGTATTGGAAAACTCATGCAAAAGGGATACACTATCTTTTTAAAAAATGTAGAATGCACAATTATTTATAAATTCCCAAGTAAGAATCTGATTAAAAAAGTTCAAATGAGAAGAAATATAATGTTTCCACTCAAGATAAGACCAAATTTGATGGAAGAAGTTGCACAAGCACAATCTTTATTGAATTTACAAGAAGAAGAAATAGAAGTTGAATCTGTCATATAAACAATATTTCAAGCATAGATCAAAATGGAAACAAGTTATGGAAACTAACGTTTTCGCATCTTAACTTTGGAGGTTTAAATTTGATGCATAGGAAATACATGGTATAGGGATTTCCACTCATAGAAAAAAATGTGGAAATTATATCAATGGATTGAATCTAATAATGTAATTTACTAAAACAAGATATTAAATCCTTCTACAATATTTATGGATTATAAAACATGATCTCTCAATCACATGCAAGTAAGAAAAAGAAGTAAATCAATCGCACAACACAAGATATTCCTAGGGAATTAAACTGCTTGAAACCCCTCTACCTCTATTGTATAATAAGTAAAGGAACCATGAAACAATACAATGCATTCTTTCTCACAAGAATTTGCTACACTCTACCAATCATCTGACACTAATCTAGGAAAAATTGGAAAAACACTAATTCCTTTCCTTCCTCCAACCTGCCTTTCTCATGCAATTCCTAGAGAAATAAATCCCTATTAAATATTAATTCCAACCTTCCTTGATTGCACAATCCATCATGGCCAATCTGTGGCTTTATAACTACACCTGAGAAATTTTCTAATAATACAACTGATAGTTATCTTCCCTTTAACCTATGTCTCAACTGGGTCTTCATCAGAACTGACATGCATGCAACTATTAATAGAGAATCATTAGTTATTTGATTTATCACTAGTGAAATAATTCTAATTTAGTTCAATGTTCCTCTCACTAATTCTTCATTCAATTAGAACAAGTTAAACTAATTTTAACTCAATTGTTAGGTCCCTATAATACTAGTGTATCCCCTTATTGTTGTTAGTGTCGTCCCCTTATTATTTTTTTTACACCACTATAGCTCCCATATTGTTATTATTGTGCCCCATAAAAGCCATTATTGTTATCGTTGTGCCCTTACATTATTATTGTTAGGCCGGCTAGGATTATATTATGACCCCGTGGACTCCTATATATAGCAAGGAGATTTTATCATTTGTATCATCCAATAATTTTTCATTTATGTAATGTAAAGTAGGTTTCCCCCTCGAAATGGCTGAATTATAAGGCATTGATCTCTCTTTTCTTACATTTTTAGAGCTGGTTTTAGAACATTTGGTATCAGAGCTTTCGATTCTAGGGTTTTGCTGCTCCAAACAGGCCATCGTGGAATTTTTCGTTATAACGCTTTTTCTACGAAGGTTCAAAGGTGAATTTTTTCCCACGTGAAGAAGAAATAATGAGGAACTTTCTGTAAAAATTTCAGATCCTGGTTCACAATATTTTCGGAGATATGATCTGTGGAAGTTAGGGTGTTTTCAGGCTCGCGGATTTCATTTAAAAGAGGTGGCCTTGGGAAAATCATCATAAGTGTCTCTCTGAGAATTAGATTGGAATGCTATAAAAATTGGCTGAAATCATATGGATTATAGTTTCCTATGAATCAATGTCAGAGCAGAAGGAGGAAACAGTGACATGTGCCACGTTGTACAAGTTTTCTCTACTGAACCAATCCATAATTAGGTCATTGTGGGATATTGGGCATAACTTTCCCTTGAAGCATCCAAATCAAGTCAGACTTGTGGCATTATAAAGAAGATTCAAAGGGCTAATACATGACCAAATTTAAGATATTGAAGATCCAAAACCACAGATATAATTCATTTTCAATATCAAGCTCCTCAAAAGAAAGAAAAAGGTGTGTATTTGTTTTTTTAAATTGAAAAATGTTTGTTTTAAAAAGAAATTTGAAGTGATTCCAAGGGAATATTGAAGCATTTGTATCAGTATTGAGTTCTATAATGCCTCCCAAAAGTAATTCCACACCCATTAAGCCCTCATAAATCTCTACTATGATGCATGAAGAGGAAGAATTGTAGTACGAGATATCAAAATTACAATACCAAGTGCAACAAATTTCGATCTTACAAAGAGAAATCAAAGATGAAATAGATGGTTTAAAATAAGAAATGGAGGCTAATTTGGATGGTTTGAAGGATCAAATGAGAGCTAATATGAATGATAAAATAGTGGAAGATCGCATCGAGCATCAACAACAAGTTCTCCAACTCTCAAAGGATAACCTAATTTTGGGGTAGTATCGAATGAAAGGTCAACATCGCAGCAAAAGAATTTTTGAAGAAGTCATAGAAACAATAAGTCGAAAACTACCAAATAAATGAATTTTAAAGTATCTCAACATGTGGAATAACTTACCCATTGAATATTCCACCTGGGAGGATGATAATTTTATACAGAAGCAACCAGAAATAATGAATCATTGAGGGAAACAATTTTTTGAAGGAGAGGGGCATGTTAGGTCCCTATAATACTAGTGTATCCCACTATTTTTGTTAGTGTAGCTCCCTTATTATTATTTTTGTACACCTATAGCCCCCATATTGTTATTATTGTGCCCCATAAAATCCATTATTGTTATTGTTGTGCCCTTACATTATTATTTTTAGGTCGGCTAGGATTATATTGTGACCTCATGGACTCCTATATATAGAAAGGATGTTTTTTCATTTGTATCATCCAAGAATTGTTCATTTATGTAATGTAAAGGAGTTTTCCCCCTCGAAGTGGCTGAATTCTAAGGCGTTGATATATCTTTTCTTCTATTTTTGGTGTTAGTTTCATAACATTAATTAATTTGAGTTAATTAATTACACTCACACCACACTAGTCCTACAACTACAACTGGACCCCCAAAATAATAGAATCACTCTACATGCCTAATCTTAGACCCTCAGCTCGAAATTATTGAGCTAACTCAGTATTCATGACTTAGTTGACTGATACAAGTTGTTATGAGAGGAAATTGCAATTTATTGTCCAAATTATTTAAGGGAAAAATAAATTAGATGCCCACATTTAGCACCAATGTGTAACTGCATTCCTCACCTGTTAGCACTCGAATCTACTTTAGGCTGAAATAAGGTAAAACTCAAGGAAACATCAAACCACGCTCAACCTCGTAGCTAGCCCTACGAGGACAGGAGAGGGCTCTCTCCGGGTCTATCTCGGCAAAAGGTCTTCAAAGGGGATGAGATGAATTATAGTAGATAATGATTTTAGGCTAGTAAATAGATAGGAAGGTTTGATTTAAATTTTTTGGGTTTTCGTTGGAAAAATGGGAAAAACAATTTTGGGCTCGGGGATTAGGCCAGATCTTTGCAGAATTCGAGTTGGGGCAAGGTAGGCAGTAGTCTTGATGCTTTTTTATTATGTGTATGGATGGATCAGAATGACAAGGAGCTAAAGAGGGCAAGGGAGAACAAGGATCCTCTCCAAACTGACGAAAACATATAAAACTAAACAAATTTAAAGGCAGAGCACTAGAATTAATGGATTCTACCTCATTTACTCATTCATTTAGTTTTAGAAGCAAAAGAAGGGAATGGTATACATTAAAAATTTAAAGAACTTACAAATAACTGAGAGAAAACACCATCAAAACTGAAAGCCACAAGAATCCCAACAGGTGCTGCAAAACCT
Organism: Pinus albicaulis; assembly: GCA_034641835.2. Classification (NCBI taxonomy): domain Eukaryota; kingdom Viridiplantae; phylum Streptophyta; class Pinopsida; order Pinales; family Pinaceae; genus Pinus; species Pinus albicaulis. The sequence continues at coordinate 128,416,117 of CM076571.1, read as the reverse complement.
CTGATCTTTCCTTAGCCAAAATGCAGAAAATATGTACAATAGTGTGCCAAAATTTTCCCAAGAGTCCAACCTGTCCAACCTGTAGAATCTCTCAGAAATTACATCATATAGACCATCCTAACCCCTTCCCATGCCTCTAGGGGTCGAATTCCTCCTTCTAGGAGCAGTTTCAACCAATTCTAAACAAGGAGCTAAAAACTAGGCAGCCAAACAACCTGCCTCTAAAAGGAAGGAAACTGATTCATTCACTTGATTTTCACTTTTTTGTGAGTGAATCATCTAGAATAGGTAAAAGTGAGTCAAATTTACATTACAACCACAAAATTAAATCAATATAACTCAAAAATTACATCCATAATCAAAACTGGTCCAACTGGCCGAAATCCTGAGCTGGAAGATGAAAAATTAGCCAAATTTCTCTATGTGCCGCGCGCCTGAGCTCTATGCGTTGCGCGCCTTTCAGCTTATTTTTGGGGCACTTCCTGGCATAAAAATCAAGCTCATGATATCTTTTTGGAAAGCCCTGGATGTCTGCTATCCAACGCAAGTGGAATTTCTCAATTTGGAGCTCATTTGCCCCTCCAAAACTTCATTCTCCCACAAGTACTTCCTGCTGGTGCAAAAGATGGCAGAAAGGTGATTTTCATGGTGTTTTTGGCCCTTTTGGTCATCCAGAACTTGATGAAATGCTTCTTCCATTTCTGATCATGCATAAATTACCATGAAAAATCCAAAAATATAAATTTTTCCTCCAGAAAGTGTCCCAATCATAAGCGTGCATCGTGACGCGCTACGTGTTGGGCGGAAAAACCTACTTTGAGACCAAAATTTTCCAAATGAAAAAAAATTCTCCAAATTTTCTGAAATTCGGAGCGAAGATCCCCCATCATGCCTCATGCTCAGCCAATGAGGCCTCAGCCAAGATACGGAGTGGATCAGGCCTCTTTCGCCGTTTTAGTGCTTTGCTCAACCTTGCCTTCAGGATCTTCATTTTAGCTCGGCAAACGTGATTACGGGCCCAATAATGATTCTTCATGTGACGGAGCATGTATTTGTCTCTATTGGCCTTCACCATAAACTTCTCTAGATGAATGTTAACATGTGTGAGGCAGGTCTCACGATCAACCGGTGTCATGTCACCTGGTCTCTTCCGGGCCAATGCATAGTCTTCCCGGATTTGCCGCAACTATACAAGTGTATGCTGATCCTCTAGCTGTTTGTTCCGCTGCTCCAGGTAGTTTATCACCCACTGAGCTCTCTGCAATTTCACATTCAGCGTATCAATCTCAGCCTTATGCTCCTGGATGATCTCTTTCAGTTTCGAGCTAGGAGAGCTTGCATAAACATTGATGAGTGTAAAGTCAGTGTCTCGGCCTCCTGAAGGGCCCTCATCATGCATCGGCCTTTTGCCTCTATCCTGAACCTGTACCTGTGCTGATGAAGAAGGTGAGACCCCTTCCACACCATGTGGAGATAATACTCGCTCGGCTGATGAAGTCAACGAGACCCCTTCCACCTCGGGTGGAGATAGTACTCGTCGTGATGCTGCAAACAAAGCTCTGTGGCCTCTCTGATATGTTACCACTACTGGTGCACTGCTATGCTCCATCTCAGTACATCAATCTCAACGGTTGAGTCATTTTCCTACTCATATCCTTGCTCATATGATGAATTTGACTCTGACATGGTGCTGAAAACAATATGTTTGACAAGTATATACTGATATGGGTATGGTGAAAACAAGAGTTTCAGTGTATGCTCTAATCCCAAATGTGTCACATATGTATCAAGGTGTTATAGGAAAACCACAATGATAAAGGTATTGTCAAATGATTTTGAATGGAAAACAACCACTGCTTGACTACATGGGGATTTGACAAGTGAATAGGAATGAGTGTAGTGTAGTGTAGGACAAAGAAATAGCCTTTGCAGTGACAATTAGGCTTTATCAATGGAGGATGTGGAATAGTGAATATGGGACTGTGTTATAACATAAATGATAAGCAGTGAGACAATGATAAGGTAATAATAGTGACAACAATGATGTAATATCAAAGAGAGAGTGCGAGGCTATGGTAAATAATAAGCAGGGACACCACTGACAGTAGATGGCATGGGCATATATGTCAATAACACAAGTTTTGAAACCCCCACAATATCACTAACATGTCTTTCAAAACCCTATGGAGTGAATTTGGAAATGAATATAGGGTTTAAATTTCACCATATCAAACACTTATTTTCTCCTCATTTGAAACACCATAACATGTTCATGAAACAATCAACAAGTTTAGATAACTTACTTGAAGGCAAAAGAGGCAATTTGATGCGAATTTGGGCGAAGGATTGAAGTTTTCTGGCCTTAGGGCTCTATGCGCCGCACACTCTGTATGCGTCGCATGCATACAAAAATACACTGGCCATTGATGCCCAGTGCGTCGTGCGCTCCCCATGCGCCGCGCGCCACTTGTATGCGCCACGTGCACTGCACACTCACTTCCATGGCTTCAAAACAAGATTTTCGCCCTTCAACACTCCAATTTGATCTCTGCTCTGATTTTGAGCATATATCTTGTTGAAAATGGGTTAAATAGCTATGAAAAAGTTTCACAAACCTTCTTGAAACATTAAATATTGATTTGATTTAAGCTTTTGTAGAGAAAATGACAAAAATTAGTGTTCTGGCCCAATGCGCCGCACTCACTTTTCTATGCGCCGCGCGCTACATAGTGCATTTTGCAGGAGGCTTTTGGAGGCCTTCCCGGTGTCCAAATTGAGCGTGGGATATCTCGTTGGAAAGCGCTTGGAGTATAATTTCCAAACCAAGTAGAGTTTTGTAATTTGGAGTTTATTTACCCTGTCAAAAATCAAATCTCCCAACACTACTTCCGGTAGGTGCATGAATTCTCCTGAGGCAACGGTATTCTTGACATTTATCCAAAACCATTACAGTGGTGTAAAAAGTGAAGGAGGTTTTTTTTCCTTGGCATGGTTTTTACAAAAACCTCTCTCCGTTTTCCAAAATTCATCTTTTATTTCTCTGAAACAGCATTTGAGGGAAACCTATCCCGATGTGTGAAACAAGGGATTTGTCGAAATGAAACGAAATGAAGGGGATAAGGGGCTTCTAAATTCTTGGGGAAATTTTGGGAAGTAGGGAGGAATGTTAGGAAGCAGGGGAAAGTGGAATCTCAGAGATTGAGTGATGGGAAGGGGTCCAAAAGGGAAAAACACAGGCCTAGCCTAGAAAATTGCCAAGTTGTGGCAAGAAACTAGGGTTTGTGCAAAAATGAGGAATTTGGGGGATCTTAATGATGGGAAGTGTTTAATAAGGTACATTAATGATAGGGGAAGGTGTATGAACATCAGAATACAATTTTTTCTAATGATTTGACCATCCAAGAGAAATTACCTCCAAAACCCTAGGAGAGGGAAATGGACCTTACCTAGGCACAACTGAAGCATGAACAAGCTGTAAAATGACCCAATGGAACTTGACATGATGATAAAAACCCTCTGAATGATGGTACACTCAGCTGAATGGTGACATGGACCGACATTTGGACAACTTTGAAAAGAGTGAAAACAAACCCTAGCCCTAATGCCTAGTGACCAAAATTTGCTTGAAGACTCATTGAAATGACAAAATTTGACCTTGACACCTTAAAATAACTTTGTAAGAGCATGTTTGATCACTGAAGGAAAGCTGCAAAGGCTGACACTAACATCACCCATGTGTGATTGGAATCCTACACTAGTATGTGGTGAATTTTCATGTTGACTATCAACACTCCTTCTCAACAAGAAAGAGATTATCAGCTACCCAGATGCTTCCTCTGTGGTATTCAAATTTCCTCTTTGCAAGTGCCTTCATCAAGATGCCCACATCCTGATCCTCCATGGGAACTTACTGCAACAACATAATGCACCACTAAACATAATCTATGAGATGGTGGTATAGGATATCAATATGCTTGGACCTGTCATGGAATATTGGATTAACTGAGAGTTTTATGCAACTATGGTTATCACAATGTATTACCATCAGATCCATATGATGACCAAAATAACCAACACATATCTTCCTCATATAGATGGCCTCACATGCAACCTGACTAGCTACCATGTACTCTACCTTGGCTGAATTGAGTGTAACTGATTTCTATTTCCTGTTGTGCCAAGAAAATGTTGCTTATCTTATGATGAAGATGCTCCCTAATGTGCTCTTCATGTCTAATTAACCTACTTCCCAATCTCCATCAGTGAAGACTTGAAGCTTCACTCCCTCTGTCCATCTATACCATAATCCATACTTTGTAGTGCCCCTGAGATATCTCAAAACATGCTTCCCCGCCTTCCAAAATATCTTGGTAGGATTAGCCATAGCTTGAATAAGTTGGTTAACTGTGTAGCATATGTCTAGTTGTGTGTTTACCGAATACATAAGTGAACCCACAAGGTGCCTGTAAACAGTTGCATCCACTACCTCACTTAAAGTAGCATCCTCCTTCCTCCAATTTCCTGCAAGAGCAGTCTCCATGGGTTTGCTACCCTCCATTGGTAACTTCCTCAAAATCTCATTGGCATACTTGCCTTTAGATACAAATAGCTCGCCATCTATTTTCCATATTTCCAAACCAAGAAAATAATGTAAGAGCCCCATGTCCTTCATCTCGAACTCTCTTGCAACATCCTCTTTGCAAGAAGTTATGAGCTACTCATGACCTGTTAGTATCAGATGATATACATAAAGTACAATAATAAAAATCTTACCATCAACCAAAATATGATATAGGTTCACATCCACTTCACTCCTTGTGAAGCCCAACCTGGTGAAATAGCTGTCGATCCTGGTTTACCAAGCACGAGGTGATTGGTTCATCCCATACAGTGCTCTCTTGAGTCTACACAAATGTGACTCCCTGTCAAAGGTCTCAAAACCTTATGGCTTCTCAATGTACACTTGTTCCTCAATAAATCCATTGAGAAAGGTTTCCTTTACATCCATTTCATGTATCTTCCACCCCATTCGTGTTGAGGCTGCAATGATGGATAAATCAATGAGTACCTTGCCACTAGTGAAAAAGTATCCTCATAGTCAATCCCCTCTACCTGTGAGAATCCTCTAGCCATAAATCTAGCCTTGTATTTCTCCACACTCCCATATACTGCTTGCTTCACCTTATAGATCCACTTGGATCCAACTAATGACTTCCCCACCAGTCTTGGGACCACTTCCCATGCATTTTTTCTCATAATTGAGTCATACTCCTCAACCATGGCATCAACCCATACCGGCTGTTGCACTGCTTCCTCAAAAGAGGATGCCTCTAACATAATACACTCAATCATAACAGCCAGATATCCATTATACCTATCTTGGGAACTTTTTGCCAGTGATTTGATGTAGGTGAACCTACATTCTATGTCGCATCTAGCATCAATTTGTCAGCCTCTCTAGTGCGCTTCCTTCAACTTCTGGTGGATGGATTTGCATGAGTAGTTTCTACCACTCTTTGTTACTTTTCTTGTGGCTACTCCACATCCTGTTATGAAACCAACTCCAAAAATAGAAGAAAAGAGAGATCAACGCATTAGAAATAGGCTACTTTGAGGGGGAAGCCTCCTTTACATTACATAAATGAACAATTATTGGATGATACAAATGAGAAAACCTCCTTCTATGTATAAGAGTCCATGAGGTCACAGTATAATCCTAGCCAACCTAAAAATAATAATGTAAGGGCACAATAATAACAATATTACGGTTACAGTGGTACAACAATAACAAAAATAAGGGACTACACTAGTAATATAGCGACCTAACATGCCCCTCTCCTTCAAAAAAATGTTGTCCTCAATGCTTGAGTAGCTCTGGGTGCTTCTGTATAAAATTCTCATCCTCCCATGTAGAATATTCAGTGGGTAAGTTATTCCACTTGATGAGATACTCTGAAATTGATCGATTTCGTAGCTGTCAAGTTCTTGTTTCCGTGACTGCTTCAGGTTCCAACATTATTTTCCTTCCTCTTCAATTTTTGGAAATATTGTTTGAACTGGAAGTTTTTCACCTATAACCTTATTTAAGCATGAAACATGGAAAAATGAATGCACTCGTGAACAAGAAGGAAGCTCCAATTTGTATGCCATAGTACCAATATTTTGCAACAACTTGTAAGGACCATGGTACTTTGGTGATAATTTATTATCCTTCTTAGCTTGCTTGAGGGACATTTGCTTGTATGGTTGTAGCCATAAAAATACCTAGTCTCCTACATCAAAACTTCTCTCACTGCAATGTTGATCTGCATGTTGTTTCATTCGATTTTGTGCCAAATTTAGGTTATCCTTTAAGAGTTGGAGAAATTATTCTTGATGCTCGATGTGATCTTCCATTTCTTTAACCTTATAATATTATCTTAAATATGATGTGATGGAAGGTGGATGATGTCCATAAAGTGCCATAAATGGGGTCATTTTTGCTGCAGTATATAAGAAGTGTTATACCACCATTCAATGAGAAGTAACCACTTGACCCAGTGTGTTTTTTTATCAGATACAAAACAGCGAAGGTATCCTTCCAAACATTTATTCACTATCTCATTTTGACCATCGGATTGAGCATGATAAGATGAGCTATGAGCTAGTTGAGTACCCAAACAAGAAAATAATTCCATCCAAAAATTTCCAATAAAAATGGGATATCTGTCGCTTACAATAATATTTGTGTTTCCATGTAGTTTTTGAATTGTTTCCATAAATTTAGTAGCAACTGTACTTTCTTTAAATGGATGAGATAATGCACAAAAGTGTGCATACTTGGTAAGTCCATCAACTACCACCATGATGACACTCTTTCCTTCGGACTTAGGTAAAATTGTGATAAAATCCATTGAAATCTCATCCCAACGTTGAATTGGAATGGACAAAGGTTGTAGAAGACCTAGGGTCTTAATTGTATCAACTTTATTTTTTTGGCAAACTAAACATTCTGCCACAAACTTTTGAATATCATATTTAAGGCCATCCCAAAAAAATTATTTCTTCACCTTGTGGTAAGTTTTTAAAAATCCTGGGTGTCCTACTAAGGGAGAAGTGTGCAATTCCAAAAGAATATTTTGTTTTAGTTGGCAATTATTACAAGATTTAAGCAATATTTGTATCATAAGGAATCATTTTTCCAACTAAATGCATCATATGTACTAGGATATTTCTGCAACTTTTGAATTAGTGTCCACACTTCTACTTCCTTCTTCCATTCATCCCTTGCTTCGATTATCCAATCTTGTTGGATAATAGAAATGGCACAAAGCAATGCTTCCACCTCTTCATTCTTTCTTGAGAGTGCATCTGCAACAACATCTAGCTTCCCCTTTTTGTAGATGATTTAAAAGTCACAACCCAACATCTTGTTGACCCATTTTTGTTGCTCTTCTGAAGATAGTCTTTTTTCCAAAAAGTTTTTAAGACTATCATGATAATTTTTTACCTTGAAGTGTTTTCCCATTAGGGAAGGTTTCCATTTCTTTAGTGCATGTATTATTGCTAACATTTCCTTCTCATAAATAGCTTTATGTAAATACTTTCCTTTGATTGGACGAATTTCAAAAGCAATGGTTCTTCCTTCTTGCGTTAAAACAACACCAATTCCATTTCCTGAGGCATCACATTCCACAATAAAGGTTTTTTTGAAGTCTGGCATAGCTAAGACCGGTGCTAGGAACATTGCCTCTTTAAGATTTTAAAAGGCCTTAATTTCTTCACGAGTCCATGAAAATGCATATTTCTTCAATAATGTTGTTAGAGGTGCTGCTATTCTCCCATAATTCTTAACAAACTTGTTATAATACCCTGTTAACCTAAGAAATCCTTGCAACTTCTTTATGGTTGTGGGGAATTTCCATTCCTTAATGGCTTTAATTTTATTAGGGTCTACCTTAATACCCTTGTGAGATACAATATGACCCAGATATTTCACCTCTTGTACTCCAAAGAAATATTTTGATGTTTTTGCATATAAGTGTTTATCCTTCAATAGTTTGAGCATTCTGTAAACATGTTGAACATGATCCTTCTAAGACCTGCTATAGATTAGTATATCATCAAAAAATACTAGCATGAATTTTCTAAGGAAGGGTTTGAAAATGGAGTTCATCAACCCTTGAAATGTAGAAGGTGCATTGGTAAGCCCAAAAGGCATGACAAAAAATTCATAATGACCATCATGAGTTTGAAATGTTGTTTTTGGAATATATTTAGTCTTCATTATAATTTGATAATATCCTGAACAAAGATCCAGCTCGGTAAAATAAATTTCTCCATGTAATTCATCCATCACAGGGATGGGAAATTGTAATATCTGAAAAGGGAGAATGCAGTAATTCTTAAACAAAATATAGGAACTACAACTAAGTAAGTAATAGATCTCAAGACAACATTAGACTATACAAAGAAGCTAAGCCATTTTATTATATGGAGATGAATCAGCTACACAATGTATAGAAAATGAGTAGATCTAGCCAAAGAGATGGCCTAGAAACACCCTACAATGGTGCTGCAACTAACACTGCGTAACTAGTGAGCTTACAGGAAGCAATACTGTGTTGTCCCTTATGCTGCTGATATGCAAGAATTTTTGCAAAAAATTAAAATCTAGGGAACTTATGAGCTTTTATGATGCAAAGATTCAAAATCTGGCCAATGTGATGGTATCCCAAGATAACCCAGAAAGGATTTTCCAGATCTACAACTTTGGAAAATCACCCACCTAGGGTTTGATCCTTTATCTGTTGGGATTATAGAGATGAAGCTATATCTGAAAAATAGATGGATGAAATATGTCACAAGATAAGATCTAAGCTTGAAGGGTTGATCCCTTCTCCAGATCTATAACTAGAAGCTCTAGATCTAGCTTCTCAATCCTCCAATGATCATTGCAGTTGTTGCTACTACACAACTGCTCATAAAAAATGCACTGTAAAGGAGAGAGAGGCCTTATTCCTACTGAAATATGTTGTAATAAACTCCATGCTGATGGAAATAGTGATGGCAAGGTGAGGAGATGGTCCCTCACAGGATTACTAGCTGAAATGCTAACAACATCATTCCTCCTTTGGATCTGCAATGATGGATAGTGTAATTCTGGATGGAATTACTACTGCTAGAAGTTCAATAACTTTTGGCCTAATGCCAGATCTAAAATGAAGCCCTAGGAATGATGATATTCAAGCCCAAGGTGATAGTAATAATCCTACACCCGTTCTTCAGTTGGAATACTGAAGACAACCTCTACTTTCCAAACAGATATTTAGAAATTTCGTAATTCCTAAAGGTGTATGTTCTTCAGATGATGGAAACAATAATTTTCACCAATGCCTGATGTATAATGAAGTACAACCCTCTCTCCAGATCTACTCAAAGAAAGCAGTGGGATTCTTGACCAGGAACACCCTGTGCTAAACAACACTTGCAATCTTTGCTAAATAGCCCAAGAAAGCAATGGAATGTCACATGACAATTCTAGATCTAAATATACCTCAAAATTAATAATCAATAGCCTGCCTTCATTTTTTTCTTCATATCCTTTATATAGTTTATGAGCCTTCCCATGCCTTGGCCCTCAGCTAACTGCGCTATGCATGTGGACAAGATCCTTCATGTTTGACTGTGCTTTATTTCCAAGTCATCCATCATGTCTAGGTGCAAGGTACACCCTCTCCATCATGTGTGCATTAATTGCACAACTTCCTCTGTCATCTCATCATGAATGCTCCATGATCTTCTGTTTGATCCCCTCAATATCTTAGTTGATTGTGTCAACCTCCAAGATCTATCCTCATTAATGAGGCAAGATTTCCAATCTATTCACATTAGTAGTTTCTCCACTACCTCCTTTATGTAGATCTAGGCTTAATTAATCCACATTCACACATAAAAAGTGGATATTTATTCATCTTTAGTATTATGGGTCCCTCCACCCTTTTATTTACTTAATTCATTAAGAAAATTAAGAACTCTAATATTCCAAATATCATGTGAAAAATTGGGAATATTAGAGTCCTCCCCGGAAAAATGTTGCTTGTCTTCAAGCAACTGCAAAAGTGGATGCTACAGCAAAAATCCTCCCTCCAAATGGCATCTTCATATGGAAGGCCTTCCCATCTGTCACAATGTGTCATTCATGTCCAACTCAAAGGATGCCTCTCTAGAATTTCTAGAATGGCCTCCAACTAAAAAGTTAGATACCCTTCCTCATCAATGAATCTCCAAGTGGCAACCATATGATGACAAAAGTTCTCCTCTATACATGAGATACCTAAGATGAAGTGGTTCATTCCCAAAGTGGAAAGTCCCAACTCATATACTATCTCTCCAACCCATGATACATAGAGTAGATTACATATATAAATTCCCTCATCATTAGCCATGTTGGCCATGTAGGAATCAAACATCACATCATCATAGTGAAAAACAAGAAGTAGAGATATATTGGAAAACATGAACAATGTCAAACCATATTCTCCTAATAACAACCAATGCAGCAAATCCTTCTACTTCCATTCTAGATCATCATGAAAACTAAGAGAGCCATACTCTCTTAAAAGAATCCACGACAACAATGCTTCTTGTTGACATGCCGAATCATCAATGAGAATATGAGATCCATACTCTCTCAAAAGAATCCAACGCAACAATGCCTCTTGTTGCCATACCACATCATCATTGTACCAAAATGCAGTGGCCATATTCTCTCAAGAGAAGCCACTTTAACAAGGCATCTGGATGCCCCATCACATAATCATTATACCAAGTACAATGACCATAATCACTCAACAGAAGCCAACGTAGCAAGGCCTTCTATTTCCATCCTCAAACAATGTTATGCAATGTATGGGAAGAATTCAGCCCATAATCTCTCAATAGTAACCATAGCAACAAGGATTCTTGTTGCCTCCTTGCATTATCATGATGCAAGTCATGGAGCAACAATATAGTCCAGGACATGTGGGATGTCTCATTAAAATAATACAAAAAATCTCCTTTATGCCACATCATGTGAGAGTTATAATTTATCCCAAACCCTAGTACATACATGAACATGAGATACATCCCAAACAGAAATACATGTAAATACATGAGACATATCCCAAACAAGAGTAAATACATGGACTTAAGATATAACATGTGATGTCCAAACTCCCTCATCAACAACCAAAGTAACCATGCATTTTTCTTATGCATTCTATCATTGAGATATAAGGCATGAGACAAGAAAATATAAACTTTTCAGTAGTAACCATACTCACCCAAGAGCAACCAGCGCAACCATGCTTCTTGCTAGCCTGTATCATAGATCTGCAAGTGGTTTGGCAACCCCTTTCTCCATACTATCGACCATTCATCCCAATGAGGATGATGGATATCATTCTGCAAATACTTGGTATCCTCCCATTGTAGGACACCAACCTCCACAAACGGTTGAAGAAATTTTCACTCCATGAAATGTTGAAGTGAACCTCCAATGAGATCTCCTAATGAGACCTTCTTCTCATCCATGGCCTTCCAAAACTAATGAGATTCTAGATTTTTAGTAGGTAGAAATCTCTCTTTGAGCTGTGAGATGCTCATTGAGAAGTATCATCAAGAAAGGAGAAAAGATCTCTCATCTCAAGATGTCTACCATCCATCATCTTAACCTCCATTGCTTCATGAGTGAAGCTATCTTCAGAATGCTCCAATAATAATGGGACCTCTTCATTAACAGTTATTCTAAGTGACAACGCAGTAGATCTATAGGGTAGTACATCAACTATCTCAAAGAAAGGCACAACACTGATCTCACAACCAGTCATTGTACATTGGATTATGATCATCCATTTTTATGCAACACTACACTTCAACTCAAGAGGTTGAATGTAGTCCATAGATGATAAAATTGGATATATTTTTATATCCTCCTTGATTAGATCAAGGGTCCTTTGCACTGTGATATGTTGCTGCTTCAAATCAACATTTTGATCTAACCCTTGGTGATGCATTATACTTGATGGAATGTCCCCATTAGTTTCAATACGATCTATTGAAACAAATGGTGATGAATGTGTATGCATACCTTGGATCAACTGATGTGTGGGAACATCTTCATAGAACACAAGAGTTCCTCCAATTGGTTCAATAATGTCTCCAACTGCTGGTAAGACAGATGGTTTCTCTTCTAAAATTGTACCAGCGTTGGAATCTTCCTCCTTTTCCTCATGCATCTCCTGAATCATGCATGGGATTCTATATTTCAAGAGCTCTAGACTATCTTGTAAGGTATCAAGTGTCTCTTCTCCAGATGTAAGTACTTCTGCAACTGGTGGTGAATGTAGTCACCTCTTGTCCAGAGTGACAAGATTGAAATCTTCCTTTGTTTCCTAGGAAAAGTCTCTTTGTGACACATCTCTGCCTTCTTCACATCAAACTTCTTCATCAAATTGTGAAGGAAATATGAATATTTATTCACCTTTGCATGCTCCATGTGACTAAATCACCAATCATTTTCTTCACCCAAAAGATGAAGTGGTGCAATTTGGACAGCCTCTTTTTCAGCCATAGGATGTAGCATGAAAAATGTATCTAAATCTTTCCTCCAAGCCTTAATAGTGCCTGAGGAAGACCCGTAAAATGTAGGCAAATAGAATATATTGTGCCTCCTTCTATTGCTGCTATAGGATCTTCTTTCTTCCTTGAGTTAAAATAATTCTTGGAGAGTTAGACTTTCTCTGAATTCTTTATATTGTTCCTTGTACTCTTCAAGATACAAACTGAGAGTCACATGAGTCTCAGTTTATCTTCTTTCTTCCTTTCTATACCTCTCACCTTCTTCAAAGAAAGTGGAAATATTATATCTATGAGGAGATCTATGATTCTCTGGTTTTATTTTCTACTGATAGGAAGTTCTTGGACCTTCCTCTTCAAATATTCTTCTTAGATCCTTCCCTTGCCTTTCTCCCTTCATTTGATAGACCTCCTTGGTGAGATATTGCTTGAATATAAATAGAGGAATGAAAAAAATATCCTCGTTCATGATAGATCTCATCTATATGCTTCTTCTTTTTATGTAAAAGATGGTGTTTCCACAAGCTGAGCCAAATATCATGCTCTGGTACCACCGTAATACCCCAAAAGGGAGAATGCAGTAATACTTAAACACAACATAAGAACTGAAACTAAGTAAGCAATAAATCTAAAGACAACATCAGAATATATAGAGAAGATGAGCCATTTTTTTATATGGAGATGAATCATTTACACAGTGCATATAAAATGAGTATATATAGCCAAAGAGATGGCCTAGAATCACCCTACAATGGTGCTGCAACTAGCACTACGTAACTGGTGAGATTATAGGAAGCAATACTACATTGTCCCTTCTGCTGCTAATATGCATGAACTGTTGCAAAAGGAAATGTAGATATAGGGAGCTTAGGAGCTCTTATGATGCCAAGATTCAAGATCTGGCCAATGTGATGGGATCCCAAGATAACCCAAAAAGGCTTTTCCAGATCTACAACTTTGGAAAATCACCCTCCTAGGGTTTGATCCTTTATCTACTGGGATTACATATCTGAAGCTAGATATGACAAATATATGGTTGAAATATGTCGGAAGATTAGATATAAGCTTGAAGGTATGATCCCTGGTATCAAAGGTATTTAGAAGTGCAATCTTATATTTTGTTTAAGTATTACTACATTCTTCCTTTTGGGATATTACAGTGGTATCAGAGCATAATCTTAGCTTAGCCTGTGGATCTCAGCCATTATGCTATCAGGAGAATAAGAAGAAGGAGAAAGAGATCAGAATGATGGAAGGAATGAGTTTTATCTCATCTCTTTTCAGATCTAACAGGGACCTCGCCAAGGAGGTCAAGCAAATAAAAATGGAGAAAGGAAATGAAGCCACGTTAGGGTTTCAAGAGGGGGAAGATCCATGTACTTCCTATCAGTAAAAGGAAGATCTGGTATTGCATATAGCTCCAAAGAAACATGCTATGCCTTTTTATTTTGAAGACAAGAGGCATGAAGATGGAGGAAACTTATATCATGAGATTCTAAGTGATTATCTTGCAAAATATAAGTCTCAACCTAGAGCTTTCAAGGAGAATATAACTCTCCCACAATTCATTTAGCTCAAAGAATAAAGGATACCTTGCAGCAATTGAAGAAAAAAGGGCAATAGATTTCTATTGTCTACCTTTGATGGGTCATCCACATGCACAACAAGGGCCTAGGGAATGAAGTTGGATGCATTTTTCCTGCTACATCCAATAGTAGATAAAGAAGTTGTTGAGATTGCAGCGCTGCACCTTGAGGGTGAAGAAAACATTTGGTGGTTCAGCCATTTGAGTCATGCAAAAGTGATTGCCTATGTATATTTTTCTCAAAGCTTGTTCAAGAAGTTTGACAAGAAGAAATCAGAGGAGAAGAAGCATTCACCACCACTTATTGCAAGAGCACTTGCATCAGGAGAAAGAACCCTTGCATCTTTGCAAAGGGGTATTGATATCTTGGCATTTAGAGTCCCATGCACTATTCTGGAGATGCATGAGGAGGAGGAGACTTGTACCAACACTGATGCAGCCATAGAGGAGAATCCATCATCATCAGTAGTTGGGGAAGTCATCGCACTGGAGGAAGGAACCCTTGTAGCAGTACAAGATGTTCCCAAGCTTTACCAAGGTATGAACATGTTTCCACTTTATGATATTTTAGCACATCATATGGAGGATTTTGGGAATATACCTTTGCATGACCTAGGGTCAAAGTACATTTCTGATTTAGAGCAACAGGCTATCATTGCACTAAGGACCCTTGATGTATTGAAGGAGGTATACAGTCATCCTAGTATATCATTATTGATCTGCACACAACTATTGGGGTTGGAGTGTAGAATTTTGGAATATGGAATGAACATTATCCTGAGCAAAGCAATGCAGGACTATGTGTTCAACATTGAGCATGATCTTTAGAAAGTGGTTGCACCATTATAGAGATCAGAAGTGCTGGAATTGAGTAGCAGTGATGAGTTGGGGGCCCAACCATTATTGGAGCATTCCAATGACCTTTCTACATGCATGAAAAAGGATAGGCATATGATTGATGGAGGGTATCCTATGAGGGATGACATCTTCCAGTATTATGATGGGTAGTTCTTGATGAGAATTTCACATCTTGATGAGAATTTTCTACCTACATCTTATTTGGATCCTTATCGATTCAACATGGTCATTGATGAGTGGTCTTCATTTGGAGATTTTCAGGAGATTGCATTTCAACATCCCATGAAATGCAAAGATAGAAATATAATTTGGGAAGAAGGTATTATCCATTGGATGGATACTAGTTTTTGGCATGATGATAGACACTCACCATTGGTTGGATGGGTGATGTTGATGAGCAAGAGGTTGGGAAGCCACTTGCAGATTTATGACACTGGGCAGCAGGAGGAAATACTGCATTGGTTACTCTTGAAAGAGTTTGTTCATCATATGACACATTCTATTTCAAAGAGTTGGTTGGTGGATGAACCTTGGAATGGCACTTCTATCATATGGTAGTAAGGATTTTTGATGTATCGGGGTGATGCAATAACTTTCATATCAAATATCATGTTATTTTTCCATATTTTATATGGTGATGGTGTGGGGAGGCAACAAGAGTTGTTGTTGCTTTGGAGGTTCTTGAGATAGTATGGGCTGATTTTCTCCCATACTTTGCATGATGTTGCAGCAATAGGAGATGGCACTATCATGGTGCAAAGGTGATACTCATTATCCTTGGAGGATCAGGAGGTACTTCCACTTGGGAACGAATCTCCCATATATAGCAACATTATGATTGATGGTTTTGACATGTGGGATGTCAAAGGATGGAGCTATGAGATGACACAAGAATACGGTCACAAAGGCCAACAACGTTGTCACTTGGGAGCTTCAATTTATTGATGGAGTGTTCCGAGGAGCACTTCACATATGATGCACTTGATGGTCAAGTAGGAGATGAGGGTGATGAAGTGGTGGATGGAGACATCTATTACCATGATATGATCTTCTTCACTTGGATCTCCAAGCATAAGAATAATGCTTTGCATACAACACATGGTTTTTTCCTTTTCATGGGACTATGTCATACCACTATGGAGGGATCATTCATGGATATTATTATCATATTAATCTCAATACATGGTAAGAATTATGTTTTTGCATTGATTGATTATCTAACACAGTATTTTCATTCTCTTACCATCTCTATATAGTGCATTTCTCCACAAGAGGGCAAGCCTCTATTTGGGTTTCATGGTCATTTAGAGACCCATAGCTATGATGGAGATAGCCATTTATTGTATGGCTTTGGGAAAGTGTTGTAATATTTCCTATATGCTCAATTAATATACAATGTCATTTACTATTTACTAGTATATGAGATAACATGCACAACTAGCAAACTATTTGAAGACAACTTGCCATATCATATTCTAAAACTGCAGTTGGAATAACTACACTGTGACTACTTGAGAAACTGTTGGTACCTTCCAACACTATGTGAAACCTTCAGTACTTCTCTCATTTGGATTCCATATGATGATAATGTCATATTAATTTTATATGGGATGATTTGGGCAAGAACCAAAGAGTGGGTCTTTGAGGATCCTATTGCCTTTTTTCTCCATGAAGGCAACATTCTTGCAACCCATATTCAGCAGCAACTCTACACTTATCATAAGTGGAGAGAGAGACAGTGTGGGATGGAAAATTTGGTCCATCATATTCAGCTATACAACCCACCTTCTTTGCAAGAGTCTAGGGTGGAGGAGATGTTTCATGAGTTGCCATGTTCGAGGGTTACTCACTTTCTGTGGATGATAGCTTGAGGATGGAGGTTTCACATGGGAATGATAATTCCCAGTCTATTTCAGATTCCATGCCTCAAGAAGGCTTCTAGGCTACATATAGTTACTTCCATGGATATCCCACTTGTTCATGATGAGAGCCAATTGGAATTTTCACCACAGGCATACTTATACACTTGGGAGGAGCAGCTTGAGGACAGATTGTTGAGAGAGAATCTTGTTCTTTGGAGGAACCTATCATATGAGGATGCTACAGGAGGAAGAGGAGAGGCTCTTTAGTTCTATCCTTGTAGTTGCTTGAGGACAAGCAACATGCAGGAGGGGAGGACTGTAATATTCCTAAATTAGCAGACACCTAATTGGAATATTAAATTTTAATTTTGTTCTTAGATAGAGGAATAAGATGGGTAGGGAGGCCCATAAATCTATTTAGTAAGCATAAAATCCCTCTTAGTGTAAAAAGGGATCATATTCATAGCTGGATAAAGCACCTTCATGTGTGAACAAGGGCTAATGTATGTGGACAAGGTCAAGTTTGACCAAGTCAACAAAGATAATATGGAGGGAGTGGATAAGTAATAATGACAACCCAGTGGGAATATGGATTAGTTTAGAAAGTTAGAATAAAGCCACGTTGAGTGTGAAAGGAGACATTGCATGGAGAATAAGTCAACGTTGACCAAATCAAAGAGCGTTGTTATGGAGGAGTGGCATTGATGATGGGACAACACAGTTTTGGAGGGAGATTAATTGCATGATGATGGAAACCCTAACAAGTGGGACCCAAGGTGAGAAGGCTCACATTGATTATAAGGAAGAGGATGGGAGCCATATGGGGTTAGCTTATGATTTTTATTTTCTGAATATATGGTCTATTTAGAAATATATATTTCTCTTGTTGTTTAGCTGAGATTGAATACTATTTAGCATTGGGTGTTCCTAATCGGGAATCCCACCTCCTCCATTGAGGAGCTCTTGGAGGAGTCTTGCACTACATTGTCCAATATCTGGCTTAAGGCCAAACTTCACCTTTCTTTTATAGCATAAATCCTGTTGATGGTTTAGTTGTTTCAGCAAGCTGCAGCAAGTGGAGACTAGATCTCTATATCTAGGCCATCTCAGTGCTTCTTTTCTGTGGAGGAGGTTTCTACTTCATTGGGAGGACAGTATTGAAGGCATTGAGCCTCATTTCGAAATATTTGCATTAGGCGAGCCTTATTTTGATCCCTACAATTTAGTATACTTCCATATCTATGTTATTTCTATAGGTTCATTTGGAGGGTGGGTCAGCACACCATTTGGAGATCCATCCTTCAATATTTTACAAGCTAGAAGCTCTAGATCTAGCTTCTCAATCCTCCAATGATGATTGCAGCAGCTGCTACACAACTGCTCATAAAAAATAAACTATAAAGGAGAGAGAGGCCTTATTCCTGCTGAAATATGCTGCAATAAACTCCAGGCTAATGGAAATATTGATGGCAAGGTGACGGGATGGTCCCTCACAGGATTACTCGCTGAAATGCTAGCAACTTCCTTCCTCCTTTGGATATGTAATGATGGACATTGTAATTCTGGATGGAATTACTGCTGCTAGGAGGTCAAAAAATTTTGGCCTGATGCCATATCTGAAATGAAGCTCTGGGAATGTTGATATTCAAGCCCAAGGTGATAGAAACAATCCTACGCCAGTTCTTCAGCTGGAATACTGAAGACAACCTCCACCTTCTAAACCAATATTCAGAAATTGCGTAATTCCTGAAGGTATATGTTTTGCAGATGATGAAAACAATAAGTGGAACCAATTACTGATGTAGAATGAAGTACAAACCTTTCTCCAGAGCTACTAAAAGAAAGAGGTGGGATTCCTGACCAGGGACACCCTATGCTAAACAACACTTGCAATCTTTGCTAAACAACCCAAGAAAGCAATGGAATTTCACATGACAATTCCATATCTAAACTGACCTAAAAATAAATAATCAATAGCCCACCTTCATTGTTGTCTCATCTCCTTTATATAGGTTATGAGCTTTCCCATGCCTTGGCCCTCATCTAACTGTGTTGTGCATGTGGAAAAGATCCTCCATGTTTGATTGTGTTTTCTTTCCAAGTCATCCATCACGTATAGGTGCAATGTACACCCTATCCATAATGTATGCATTAATTTCACAACTCCCTCCATCATCTCATCATGAATGCTCCATGCTCTTCTGTTTGATTCCTTTAAGATCTTAGTTTAATGTGTCAACCTCCATGATCTATCTCATTAATGAGACAGGATCTCCAATCCATTCACACTAGTAGTTGCTCTACTACCTCTTTTATGTAGATCTAGGCTTAATTAATCCACATTCACACATAAAAAGTGGATATTTATTCATATTGAGGATTATGGGTCCCTCCACCCTTTTATTTACTTAATTCATTAAGAAAATTAATAACTCTAATATTCCAAATATCATGTGAAAATTTGGGAATATACATAAATTTATCTTTAATAGTGAGCTTATTGAGCTCCCTATAATCCGGACACATGCACCATGATCCATCCTTCTTGTGCACTAATACTACTAGAGCAGAGAAAGAACTTTGACTAGGTTGAATTATGCCAACCTCTAACATTTCTGCAATCATACATTCAATTTCTCTCTTTTGGACATAAGGATATATATAAGGGCTGATGTTTGGAGGAACACTTCCTGGAATCAAATGAATAGCATGATCATGATCACAAATAGGTGGGAGTATTTTGAATGTTTCAAACACCTTGAAATTATTGTCCAAAACTTTTTGGAGATCTGGAGAAATATATGATTTTTGTGTTGGAACTTCTAGTGAGCATAACTGTGAAATTACGCCTCACTCTTATTTCTTGAGAAGCTTTGTCATGAAATTAGAGATTATTATCTTTCCCAGCTTCCCTGTGATACTCCGTAATTCGAATCCATTTCCTATCGAAACAAATTTCAAGAATTTTTTTTGAAAATTAAAAGCTATTGTCCCCAAAGATTGTAACCATTGTACTCCTAGTACAACATCAACACCTCCCATTGGAATGGAAAGCATTGGACTATTAAATACATATCACCCCATAGTTATCTTGATATTATGGCATTTAATAGAGTAATTTATAGTTCCTCCATTTGCAACCATCACTTGATATTATAGTGTTGGGTATAAGAAACAATTCAATTCCTTGGCTACCTTACAATGAATAAAATTATGGGTACTACCCAAATCAATCAACACTATTACCTTTTTCTTCTTGATATGTCCTTCTATCTTGAGAGCTTGAGGAGTGTTAATTCCTACCAACGCATTACACGATATGGTCAGACTCATTTCTTCTTCTTCTAGGGTTGGTTCTTGGTGTATATCCTCTTCTTTTGAAGTTTCTTGTTCATTTTCTTCTTATTCTTCACAATCAATGTAAAATAATTTCTTCTCTGCACACTTATGACCTTTAGTGTATTTTCTATCACAACTGTAGAAAAGCCCTTTTTTCTCTTTTTTCTTCCAATTTTTTTGTGTGAACCTTGTAGATCATGGAATTCTAGGAGCAGCAACACTTACCTCTTTATAGATGTGAGTGATAGGCTTCCTTGTCACCATAATTTTACATTCAATTTTTCTTGCCAACCTGAAATCCTTCTACAATGAATCAGGTTCCCAAACGCAAACCTCATGTTGGATGTTATCCTTTAAAGTCCCTATTAAGACGTCAATCATGTGTTCCTTTGGAATATCAGTTACCCTTATATTCAATTTTTGGAAGACCTCAATGTGCTCCACCACTGAACCCTTTTGTTTTAGATTTATCAATTGGCTAAAAAAAGTGTTGCTCTTCATATCCTCATAATGTTCTATCATTTCCTCCATAAAAATTGATCAAGTGACAATTTTTTTACAGAATAAAAGCCATCGATACCATACAAATGTAGTCTGTTCTAAATATAAAGTTGCAATGCGTACCTTTTGTGTGTTTTGCACATTTTTGAGATCAAAATATTGCTCCATTTGTAGTATCCATGTTATGGGATCCTTTCCATCAAACTTCCTCATATCTATCTTTGGAATATGGTGCATCTTCCCTCCAACATTAGATCTTATGAAATCATGATTAACATTTATTTTTTTCTCATCATGATTTTCTTCTACTATCTTTTCACCATTAGGAAACATATCTTGTATCAATTTTGTCAAATCTTCCATGTCTGCTTTTAGATCATTTTTCAGTTTTTCCTTTTTTTCATCGATATTAGCTTCCATGTCCTCCATGTGATTCTTCAAATCATCCCTATTAGCTTGCACACCTTTCTTCAAAACTTCCATTTCATTTTTTGTTTCTCTTTGCGAGAGAGAAATTTGGTGCACTTGCTCTTGTAATTTTGATATGTCATGTTGCATTTATTCGTCTTCATGAGTAATATTAGAGCCTTTTGAAGGCTTAGTTGGTGTTCAATCCGTTTTAGGGGGAATTTTAGAACCCAATACTAATATCTAATCTACAATATGCCCTTGGAATCATTTGAAACCTACTCTTCAAACAAAAATTATGTAATTCGAAAAAAAAAATACACACCTTTTTCTTGCTTTTGAGGAGCTCGATATTCAAACTAAATTATCTCTACGATTTAGTATCTTCAATATCTTAAATTCAAGATCGTAGTAGCCCTCTGAATCTTCTTTATAATGCCACAAGTCTGACCTGATTTGGGTTCTTCAAGGAAAATTTATGCCCAATCTCCCATAATGACATAATTATGGACTGTTTCAGTAGAGAAAACTTGTACGACATGTCCCATGTCACTGTTTCCTCCTTTGGATCTGAAATTGATATTCAGGAAACGAAAGTTCGTGTCATTGCTGCCAATTTTTACAGAATTCCAATCAAATTCTCAGAGAGAGAGAGAGTTATGACGATTTTCCCACAGTCACCTCTTTGAGATGAAATTTGGGAGCCTGATAAAACCCTTACTTCCACAGATCATATCTCCGAAAATATTGCAAAACAAGATCTAAAATTTTTACATGAAGTTCCTCATCATTTATGATTCGCGTGATGAAAATTTCAGCTTCTAAACCTTGGTATAAAAAATGTTATATCTAAAATTCCATGATGACCTATTTGGAGGAGTGAAACCCTAGAGTCCAAAGCTTTGATACCAAATTTTTTGAAACCAACTCCAAAAATAGAAGAAAAGAGAGATCAGTGCCTTATAAATAGGACACTTAAAGGGGGAAACCTCCTTTACCTTACATAAATGAACAATTCTTGGATGATACAAATGAAGAAACCTCCTTCTATATGTAGGAGTCCATGGGGTCACAATATAGTCCTAGCCGACCTAACAATAATAATGTAAGGGAAAAATAATAACAATATTGGGGTTACAGGGTTACAAAAATAACAATAAGGGGGATACACTAACAAAAATAAGGGACTAAAATTGTAATATAGGGACCTAACACATCCTGAGGTTCAACCTTTGGAACTAAGAGTTCCTCTTCTGCATGCAAGTCAAGCTCCCTCTCAAGGGACAATCACATGGATTTCTCCTCATCAAATTTCACATCTCTCCTGACAATTGTCATCCTGTGTGCTGACAAATACACATTATAGTTTTGGGGAGTATTTATTTCCCCCACAAATATCCCAACCTCTGTTTTTGTTTATAGCTTCTTCCTAGAATCTTTTGTCACACGACAATAGACAAATGAGAGAAAAAAATTTAAAATTTGAAACACCCGGTTTCTTACCTGAAAAAAATATCCTTTGGTGTAGTCATGCCAAGTATTTGATGAGGACTACGATTATACACAAATACCATTATGTTGCATGTGTCTGCTCATAGATGCAATGGTAGGTCCTCATCATGTAACATGGTTCATGTTGCTCCCACAATTTTTTTGTTCTTTCTTTCTACAACCCCATTCTGTTGTGGTTTATGAGGTGCAATTAATTCTCTCCAAATTACTTCTCTAGCACACAAGTTCTTGAATTCATTAGAGATATACTCACCACCATTTTTTCTCGTTAGAGCCTTAACCTTCTTCCATTTATCTTTATCTACTAGTTCTTTGAACTCACACAATTTGGAGAACATTTGATCCTTCTTTGGCATGAATAAAATCCAACACTTTCTAGAAAAAAATCAACAAAAATCACATAATACCTATGCTTTGTTGTGGAAGCTGTTGAGAATGATCCACACACATCTGAGTGAAATATCTCAAGTATAGATCCCATCACAGTTGACACCATGCTAACGATGAGAGACAAGTCCAACTCAAACTGTGAGGCCAAAGCTTCACCCGCTGTAGCTGCCAGAGCCTTCTTGTTGTTCTTCTTCTTTTGTGGAAAATTTGTGGCATAGTGTCGATGATCATGACAATTGAAACATTTCACCTTTCACATGTCGCGTTTCTTGCCTTCTTTGTCGGTCTCATATTTCGAATGTAACTTCTTACCTTTCCCCTTCTTTGCCTTGCTAGCTAAGGCACAATTTTCCTCATCATTAGTCTTGGATGAGGATCCATCCTTGGTATTCTGCCGAAACTCTTCTTGTACCAAATCTGACCATACTCGCTGCCACTTTGGTAACTGCTCCCTCCCATTCATAGAGTCCTAGTAACTATGCCAACCCTTAGGAAGGCCTAGAAGTGCCAAGCTCACCAAGTCATTGTAAACCAAATAATCCCAACACTTCCAAGCTCATCTCGACATTGAGTGAACTTGGTCATCTATTTATGGATTGTGTTGCCTTTCTCCATTTTTATTTTCCTGAGATTTTCCTTTAGTGATAATTTCGTGTGGTCACTATTTCTTTGAAAGAGATATGTCAAAGCCTTCAACATATCATATGGATTTTCCTTTCCATGGAGACTCGATACAATATGATCTCGACCTCCCTCTAATGAGATCCTCCTCACCTTTGCAACATTATTCCTCCATGCTTCATGTTGCACAACATCTACCTAAGGGGGTTCATGAATATCAGTGTCATTGAAATCCTTTATCTCGTTATCCTCTAATACTACCTCCATTCTATCCTTCCATGAAATATAGTTTGAATTTCCATCGAGTTCATATTCGAGTCTAAAGCCATTGAAAGACATTCTGGTTAGTTTCTATGTCCAAATAATGAATCTGCAAATTTGAATCTTGTTCAACACAAACTCAATTTCTTCCCTTCTATTATGAATCCTAACGCTGTGATACCGTGTTGAAATTATACCAATGGACTTAATAAGATCGTGTAATATACTAAAACAAGATATTGAATCCTTATACCATATTTGTGGAATATAAAACACGATCTCTAAATCGCATGAAAGTAAGAGAAAGAAGTAAATCAATAGCACAACACAAGATATTCCTAGTGAGATAAAATTATCAAAACCTCTCTATCTCTATTGTATAATAATTCAAGGAATCATGAAACAATGCAATGCATTCCTGATCACAAGAATATGTTACACTCTACCAATTCTCTCACACTGATCTAGGAAAAATTGGACCAACACTTAGCCAATTCCTTGCCTTCCTCTAGCCTACCTTTCTCACACAATTCCTAGAGAAATAAATCCCTACTAAATAGAAATTCCAACCTTCCTTGATTGTGCAATCCATCATGGTCATCCTATGGATTTATAATTGTGCTAGAGAAATTTTCTTATAATACAACCAATATTTATCTTCCCTTTAACCTCTATCTCAATTGGGTCTTCATGAGAATTGACATGCATGGAGATATTAATAGTGAATCATCAGTTATCTGATTAATCACTACTTGTGAATTAATTCTAATTTTATTCACTTGACCTCTCACTAATTCTTCATTCAGTTAGAACTAGTTAAAGTAATTTTAACTCAATTAATTTGAGTTAACTGATTACACTCACACCACACTAGTGCTACAATTGCAACTACACCCCCAAAATAACAGAATCACTCTACATGCCTCATATTTGACCTTCAACTCGAAATTCTTGATGACTTAGTTAATTGATACAATTTGTTATGATATGAGATTACAATTTATTTTCCAATCTATTTAGGGGAAAAATAAATTATATGCCCACATTTAGCACTAATTTTTAATTGAATTCCTCACCCATGTGTGACTGGAATACCACACTAATATGTGGTGCATTTTCTTGTTGAATTTCAACAAAAAATGAACAGCTTGTGTGAAGGATGAATCTTGGGCAAACAACATAGGGAGTCATTTCCAATAGGAAATTAAATAAGGGTAGAGGAACCTTTAGAGGTTTTCCATTCATATTTATGTGGACCTATGTAGACACCATCAATTGGTGATAGTTATGATTTACTGAAATTCATAGATGACTACAAAAGGAAGACATGGGTCTACTTCCTATGATAGAAAAGTGAAGTGTTTTGCCACTTGTTGAGAAGTAAATTGGACACTTTTAGGACCTAAATCTTGATTAGGCTGAGAAAGGTAGAATCTAGGGTAACATCAAACCACGCTTAACCTAGTAGCTAGCCCTACCAAGTCGGGAGAGGGCTCTCTCCTTGTCAATCTCAGAAAAAAATGATCAATGAGGCTTGAGATGACTTGATATGAAGACTGATTTTAGGCTAGGTATGTGTGCAAAAGAGTTTGATTGAATTTAACAATGTTTTGTTGGCTCAAATGGAAAGGAAAATTTTGGGTTTGGGGAATAAGGCTCAGTTTTGCAGAGATCTCAATGGGGCAAGGCAGGCAATTGATTTGACACTTCCAATTGAAACAAATGGAGAGATTTAGACAGGTGAGGAGTTGAGGAGGGCAAGAAACCTTTAGGGACCCTCTTCAAACAGCTGAAAACATAAATAACTAAACAAACCCTAGGCAGAGCACTGCAATTTCAATGGATTCTACCTTTATCCTTGTTTTTTTTAGTTAAGAATAAATAAGAGAGAAAATGGAATACATAAAACACTAGTAAACTTAAATTTATAGAGAGAAACACACTATCAAAGAAAAATTCCACATGAATCCCATAGAGTGCTGCAAACCCTAGTCTATTCCTTTGCCAAAATGCAGAGATGAATGTACAATGATACTCAAAGCATTCCCAAAAGTCCAACCTTTGCTAATGACTAAAAAATCACAAGATATAGACAAAAAATAACTCATCCTAGCCTCTAGGGGTCGAGCTTATAAGTTTAGGAGTTGTTCCAACAAAATCTAAACTGAGAACTAGAAAGTAGGCAGTGGAACAGCTTGCCTCTAAAATCTAGGAAACTTATTCATTCAGTCGCAAATTACCCTTTGATAGATGAATCTACCTCTATGAGTGAAAATTTAGCAAAATTACATCAAAATCCATCATGTTACATTTAATTACATCATGAGTTTGAAAACTAGGAGGAAAAAAGTCAAAAAGTGAAAAAACTAGGCGAAAAACAGAGTTTTTGACCAAAAATGAGCAAAATCCTCCAATGCGTCGTGCCTGATTTCCCTATGCAACGTGCCTGTTTGCAGCTGATTTTGGAGGCCTTCCCGGTGTCCAAAATTTCTCGAAGTGGGCTTGTTGGAAACGTATTCCTGTCTAATTTCCAACACAAGTCGAAGTTTTGAATTTTGCTTCCATTTGCCCCTCTAAAACTGAGTTCTCCCAAGACTGCTTCCTGTGTGTCCAAAAAGGGGCAGAAAGGTAATTTTTGGTGTGTTTTTGACCTTTTTGGGGGCTCAAAACCTGTCAAAATTTCTTGGCCATTGGTACGCATGCATATTTTTCCATGAAAAATCCAAAAATGTTGATTTTTCATCAAAAGGAGTCCCCCATCAAAAGCGAACGCCAAGTGGCGCATCGCATAGAGCAGAAAAGTCTGTTTTTTAGGCCAAAATTTTCAAAAATGCAAAAAATGTCCCAAATTTTTTGAAATTTGGCTTGAGTGTTCTTCATCAAGTGCTTTTTTGGGCTAAGGAAGCCTCATCCAAGATCTAAAGTTTATCTTGCAGTTTTTGCCTCCTTGATGCCTTCTTCAACTTAGCCTTCAAATTCCTGATTCTTGCCTTGCAACTTTTGTTTTTCGCCAAGTAATGGTATGCTATGTTCCTCAACATGTTTTTCTCATTTTTCACCTTCTCTAGCATCCTTTCCCAAGTGCAATTTGTTTCTCTGAAGCCAAGATTCCCGGTCATGTTCAATCTCAGGCTCATACCCATGATCATTGTCTCTTTCCATTGTTTTCATTTGGTTTTGAAAAATGTGGTTGTACATGGATGGTTTTGTTGATAACAGTGTGAAAGTATGGTGGAGGAATGAAATTGGTATAGTCTATGGAAGAGAGTGTAAAAATGTATGTGTGAACCAAGTTTAGGGATGGGAGTAAGAGTTTTAGGGATGTGAGTAGGGTTTAGGGAGTGTAGGATTTGGGATAGTGGGAATTGGGGATAGGGGTGAATGAAGTTAGGGATATGGGGGATAGTGAAATGGGTTAATGAAACTAGAAAATAAGTGGGGGAATAAAAATTTGAGGGAGTGATGGAGAGGATTTGGTAGCAAAAACACAAAGACAAACCCTAGGATATTGTTTTTGAGAAAATTTGGAAGGAGGTAGGGTTTGAATTTTACACACTAAACCACCATAAATTATAAGAAAAAAAACTCTTCCACTAGCAAGCACACAATAGGGTTGAGAAAATTTGGAAATTTGAGGGAGTTTATGGTGAAATCTGGCTTGCATCTCTATGCGCTGTGCCACAAACCCAATGCGTCGCGCCTCTCACCCAATGCATAGTGCCTTTTTTCAAGAGACTTTTGGAGAGCTTCCCGGTGTCCAAATTGGTAGCAGGATAGCCTATTGGAAATATTATTTACTCTACGTTCCAACCCAACTATAATTTGGAAATTTGGAGTTCATTTACCCTATAAAAAATAAAATCTCCAAAGACAGGTAAAAATGTGCAAAATGAGGCTGCCTCAAGGCAGAGTGCTGTTGTAGTCAACGTTTAAAGGTCTTCCTCAACTCCAAATTGAGCTCATGATAGCTCATTGGAAAGCTATATGTGTCTAGTTATCATGTGACTCATCAACCAAGTCATTTGGCTAACCAAGCTAGGAAAACATTTGAATTTCCCAAGGTCACTTCAGAGGTGCATCAATTCTCTTGAGGCAACTGTATTTTTGAAATTTCTCTAAAACCATGACACCTATGTAAAAAGTGAAGGATTTTTTTCTTTCATGGCCTATTTTGGACAAAAAACTCTCTCATTTTTCCCAAATTCATCTTTTATTTCTCAGAAACATCATTAGAGTAAAACATATCCCGATGTGTGGAACAAGGGATTTGTCAAAATGAAGTGAAATGAAGGGGATAAGGGGCTTCTAAATTCTTGAGAAAATTTTTGGAAGTAGGGAGGGATGTTAGGAAGCAGGGGAAATTGGAATTTCAAATATTGAGTGAGGGGAAGCGGTCCAAAAGGGAAAAACACAAGCCTAGCCTAGAAAATTGCCAAGTTATATCAAGAAACTAGGGTTTGTGCAAGAATGAGGAATTTGGGGGATCTCAGTGATGGGAAGTGTTTAATAAGGTACATTAAGGATAGGGAAAGATGTATGAACATTAGGAAACAAGTTTTGCTGATGATTTGACCATCCAAGAGAAATTACCTTCAAAACCCTAGGAGAGGGAAATGAACCTTACCTAGGCACAACTGAAGCATGAACAAGGTGTAAAATGACCCTTTGGAATCTGGCATGATGATGAAAACCCTCTGAATGATGGTACACTCAGCTGAATGCTGACATGGACCAACATTTGGACAAATTTGACAGGAGTAAAAGAAAACCCTAGACTTAATACCTAGTGACCAAATCTTACTTGAAGACTCACTGAAATGACAAAATTTGACCTTGACACCTTAAAATCATTTTGTAAGTGCATGTTTGATCACTGGAGGAAGGCTGCAAAGACTGACACTAAAATTGGCTCCAATGGGGATGGTAGCTCCTTGGAGGTGCCAAGAACTACAGATATTTGGAAAGCAGAAAGTGCCTTCATCCATTGGGCAATGGAGTCAAAAACTCAAGCTGAAATGCATGACTGAAAACTGATGACTTGATGGCACAAATTGAATCTCACTTAACTAAAAACTGACTCGATACTTAAACACAACCGACAAACTATAAAATATGCTCAATATGAAGCTTATTCAATACAACCTACTCTATTTGTTCCATTCATCACCTGATCAAGTGAAATGAAACAACCAATGCAACCAAGTAAATATTCCGACTGCTGTTTGAATTCTCTGCAAGTGCTCGCTTATGAACAAAAAGAGAGAACTACTGAAAGGAAACTCCCATTAAAACTTGTGAAAAAATCCATTGAATACTATGGATTCTCTATCCGCCTCCAAAAACACTACATAAGGATCTTGAATTTCATGCACATTGGGACTTAGCTCATCCAATGGATTACTTTTCTTCTCCTCATACCATGAATGAAAACATTGTTTTGAGATTTGTGATGAGGGTCCTACTGAAAATGACAAAGAGACCGGCTGTTGGATCATGTTTGTATC
Organism: Pinus albicaulis; assembly: GCA_034641835.2. Lineage (NCBI taxonomy): Eukaryota > Viridiplantae > Streptophyta > Pinopsida > Pinales > Pinaceae > Pinus > Pinus albicaulis. The sequence goes on along the minus strand of CM076571.1, from coordinate 128,386,676 downwards.
AGTACACGTTTCAAGCTTACATGTAGTCAATGGAGAAAGAATTTGACTGCAAACATCATCCAACACATCAGCTATTGGATCATAAAAAACATGAAAATACTAATGCAACCCATTTTCTATTGGTTCTGATGAGATTACATGATTTCCTACAGGCTTCTCATTTGAAGATTTACTATGCAATTTATCCTTCAAAAACCGAAATGATTCAAAACAAAATGGTACGGAATAATCTTGTATCATTTGATCATATGTGCCAGTTTCCAAGTCTTCATCTACAACTTGACAATCAATGGAATTCGGGGGCTACAAATCTGGATATGAGAAGTCTTGAACAAGGTTTTTATTGCCCTCAAGATGGTCCAGATCAAGACTTGTCGACAGTTGATTTCGGATTGCATGGAAGTTGTCTCTAATGAAATGAAATGAATCAAAACAAAAAGGCAAATATCCTTCACTTACTTCAAAATGTGATTCACATTCCTCGTCATTTCCATAGCTGATATGTGATGGTTGAACATTGTATTCAAACTGCTGGAAGTGAACTTCCTCCTTCCACAAACTAGCTATTGATTTGTCTACAAGATTAGCTTCTATTTGGAGAACATAATCATCATCATACTGATCAAACTGAGGAAAATCATCAGTATAAAACACATCATCAAGCATACATGTCATATCAACAGCTCTCTCTTCTCCAAGATGATCTATAAAACAATCATTATCAGATCTATGACAACTGAGATAAGAAACAAAATGTTTTGGATCAACAACTTGTTCTTCTTCAATCAGCGAGCCATGGGCTTGAACATTATACTCATTCCTTGTGATGATCCTCTGCATCATCTCTTCCACTGCACTTACCAAAATGTCAAGCTTTACCTCTAGAGATGTCGATTTCTCCGGATCTATGTTTTTCATCTCTTCTTCCTTCAACTTTGCCCTTCGGATCAACAAATGAGCCTCTACATCTACTGCACTGTTCTGCATCTCTTCAAGTGTTGCAATATTCCTTTCTCTCAGCTGAAACTCCATTTCCGGATCAAAGGCACCCGGGTAGTGCAAGAGAGCGGATCCAAGAGGAGGTCTTATATTAAATGGCATTGAATAATAAACTTTGTTAAATCTGGCAGAAAACTGTTGTACTATCTCCCCTGGCAGTCTTTTCAGCTGGTTATACTCTTCTATAATCAAGAAAGGGTTCTATATGATCACCCACCTGTCGAGGAAAACTTTGACGAACTGCTAGAAATATGAGATGCTCGCATCAGGCAAGGTTTTGAACCAACTCTTGACTTTGCCTTGCAAAGAAAGAGAAAAAAGCCTAATACTGACATCCTCTTCATCAACTTCAAAAAGGTCAAGAAAAGACTCAAAATTCAGAACATGTCTCTCAGCAGTGATGTTGTCGCGTTCACCATCAAATCTTGGTAGATATAGGTCATGATTTTTAGGGAAAGCATGGGATATAGGAGGTAAAATCAGAGGCTTGTATCGATCTAGAATTTTACAAGGTATAGGGGTATGTACAAACGCTGCATAATCAGTCTTGGTCTCTTGAGGTTCATTAGTTTGAATATGGTCATCACAAGATTCAGAAGAAAGGTCTTGATCAAGCTCAAAAGCATGCAAATATTTGGTATTCACAATCTTCAAAGGGAAGGAATCAAATGCAGGCCGAGGATCTTTTCTCAAATACAATATACTTTGCAAAGCCTTCTTGACATTCTCGGGAAAAGAGAAGAAATAATTTGTGACAAAGAACAAAATGTCTTGGATGAAATTCCAACTTGAATACCTGATCTTTCCATATTGTCCTTTCATGTTTCTGCTGGTCAGGTTCATCCTCCAGTGGAGTCCTTGGATCTGATCTCGAAACTGATTTAGAGTTGCCAGGTGAATGATTTCAGCCTTGCGGTGTCTGATCGTTGTCCACCATCAACAATCAGATCTGAACTTGATTAGATCTTACTGAGGAAACCAAATGTTCAGTTCATAAACTAGACCGGAGATTGACTGAAGCAGCATTCATCTACTTTCGCTAATGCAAAGCAAGAGCGTTTCGAAGGCTACCTGGCTAACTTCAGGCTCCATCTGTAGTTTATAAAGCAAAAAACAAACTTTCTCTTCCCCAATATGGTCGCCACTATGTTAGGGCCTAAATCTACCTTAGGCTGGGAAAGGCAGAATCTAGGGTAACATCAAACCACGCTTAACCTGGTAGCTAGCCCTACTAGGTCGGGAGAGGGCTCTCTCCTTGTCAATCTCAGTAAAAAATATTTAATGAGGCTTGAGATGACTTGATATGAAGACTGATTTTTGGCTAGGTATGTGTGCAAAAGAGTTAGATTGAATTTAAGGATGTTTTGTTGGCTCAAATGGAAAGGCAAATTTTGGGTCTAGGGAATGAGGGTCAGTTTTGCAGAGATCTCAATGGGGCAAGGCAAGAAATTGATTTGACACTTCCAATTGAAAGAAATGGAGAGCTTTAGAAAGGTGAGGAGTTGAGGAGGGCAAGAAACCTTTAGGGATCCTCTTCAAACAGCTGAAAACATAAATAACTAAACAAACCCTAGGCAGAGCACTGCAATTTCAATGGATTCTACCTTTATCCTTGTCTTTTTTAATTAAGAATAAATAAGAGAGAAAATGGAATACATAAAACACTAGTAAACTTAAATTTATAGAGAGAAACACACTATCAAAGAAAAATGCCACATGAATCCCATAGAGTGCTGCAAACCCTAGTCTATTCCTTTGCCAAAATGCAGAGATGAACGTACAATGATGCTCAAAGCATTCCCAAAAGTCCAACCTCTGCTAATGACTAAAAAATCACAAGATATAAAAAAACAATAACTCATCCCAGCCTCTAGGGGTCAAGCTCATAATTTTAGGAGCTGTTCCAACAAAATCTAAACTGAGAACTAGAAAGTAGGCAGTGGAATAGCTTGCCTCTAAAAACTAGGAAACGGATTCATTCAGTTGCAAATTACCCTTTGATGGATGAATCTACCTCTATGAGTGAAAATATAGAAAAATTACATCAAAATTCATCATGTTACATTTAATTACATCATGATTTTGATAACTAGGAGGAAAAAAGTCAAACTGTCAAAAAACTAGGCGAAAAACAGAGTTTTTGACCGAAAATGAGCAAAATCCTCCAATGCACTGCGCCTGATTTCCCTATGCATCATGCCTATTTGTATTTGATTTTGGAGGCCTTCCCGATGTCCAAATTTTCTCCAAGTGGGCTTGTTTGAAAGGTCCACATGTCTACTTCCCAACACAAGTAGAATTTTTGAATTTGGCTTCCATTTTCCCCTCCAAAACTGGGTTCTCCCAAGACTACTTCCTGTGTATCCAAAAATGGGCAGAAAGGTCATTTTTGGGGTGTTTTTGACCTTTTTGGGGGCTCAAAACCTGTCAAAATTTCTTGGCCATTGGTACGCATGCATATTTTTCCATGAAAATTCCAAAAATGTTGATTTTTCATCAAAAGGAGTCCCCCATCAAAAGTGAGCACCAAGTGGCACAGTGCATAGAGCAGAAAATTCTATTTTTAGGCCAAAAATTCTGAGTGTTATTCATCAAGTGCTATGTTGGGCTAAGGAAGCCTCAGCCAAGATATGAATTTTATGTTTCACTTTTTGCCTCCTTGATGCCTTCTTCAACTTAGCCTTCAAATTCCTGATTCTTGCCTTGCAACTTTTGTTTTTCGCCAAGTAATGGTTGCCATGTTCCTCAACATGTTTTTCTCATTGTTGGCCTTCTCTAGCATCCTTTCCCAAGTGCAATTTTTTTCTCTCAAGCCAAGATTCCCGGTCATGTTCAATCTCAAGCTCATACCCATGATCATTGTCTCTTTCCATTGTTTTCCTTTGGTTTTGAAAAATGTGGTTGTACATGGATGGTTTTGTGGCTAAAAGTGTGAAAGTATGGTTGAGGAATGAAATGGGTATATTGTATGGAAGAGAGTGTAAAAATGTAAGTGTGAACCGAGTTTAGGGATGGGAGTAAGAGTTTTAGGGATGTGAGTAGGGTTTAGGGAGTGTAGGGTTTGGGATAGTGGGAATTGGGGATAGGGGTGAATGAATTTAAGGATATGGGGGATAGTTAAATGGGTTAATGAAACTAGAAAATAAGTGAGGGAATAGAAAGGTGAGGGAGTGATGGAGAGGATTTGGTAGCAAAAACACAAAGACAAACCCTAGGCAATTGTTTTTTTAGCAAATTTGGAAGGAGGTAGGGTTTGAATTTTACACACTAAACCACCATAAATTCTAAGAAAAATAACTCTTCCACTACCAAGCACACCATAGGATTGAGAAAATTTGGAAATTTGAGGGATTTTATGGTGAAATCTAGCTTGCAGCTCTATGCGCCGCGCCACAAACCCAATGCGTCGCGCCTCTCACCCAATGCGTAGTGCCCTTTTTCAAGAGACTTTTGGAGACCTTCCCGATGTCCAAATTTGGCACAGGATAGCGCGTTGGAAATATTATTGAGTCTAATCTCCAAGCCAACTATAATTTTTCAATTTGGAGTTCATTTTCCCTGTTAAAAGTAAAATCTTCCAACACTGGTCGAAATGTGCAAAATGAGGCTGCCTCAAGGCAGAGTGCTGTTGCAGTGAACCTTTGAAGGTCTTCTGCAACTCCAAATTGAGCTCATGATAGCTCATTGGAAATATCTCTATGTCTAGTTATCATTTGACTCATCATCCAAGTCATTTGGCGAACCAAGCTAGGATAAAGCTTTATTTTCCCAAGGTCACTTCAGAGGTGCATCAATTATCCCGAGGCAACTGTATGTTTGACATTTCTCTAAAACCATGACACCTGCGTAAAAATTGAAGGAGTTTTTTCTTCCTTGGCCTATTTGGGACAAAAATAGCTCTCTGTTTTCCAAAATTCATCTTTTATTGCTCAGAAACATCATTGGATTAAAACCTATCCCGATGTGTGGAACAAGGGATTTGTCGAAATGAAGTGAAACGAAGTGGATAAGGGGCTTCTAAATTCTTGAGAAAATTTTTGGAAGTATGGAGGGATGTGAGGAAGTAGGGGAAAGTGGAATTTCAAATATTGAGTGAGGGGAATGGGTCCAAAATGGAAAAACACAGGCCTAGCCTAGAAAATTTCCAAGTTATGGCAAGAAACTAGGGTTTGTGAGAAAATGAGGAATTTGGGGGATCTCAGTGATGGGAAGTGTTTATTAAGGTACATTAAGGATAGGGAAAGGTGTATGAACATCAGGATAGAATTTTTTCTGATGATTTGACCATCCAAGAGAAATTACCTTCAAAACCCTAGGAGAGGGAAATGAACCTTACCTAGGCACAACTGAAGCATGAACAAGGTGTAAAATGACCCTTTGGAATCTGGCATGATGATGAAAACCCTCTGAATGATGGTAGACTCAGATGAATGGTGACATGGACCGAAATTTGGAAAAAATTGACAGGAGTAAAAGAAAACCCTAGACGTAGTACCTAGTGACCAAATTTTACTTGAAGACTCACTGAAATGACAAAATTTGAACTTGATACCTTAAAATCACTTTGTAAGAGCATGTTTGATCACTAGAGGAAGGCTGCAAAGACTAACACTAACAGACACTACATCAAAGCTTTTAGAAGTGACAGAGTCGAATACATATCAACTGAATTCCTATGTTTTGGTAGGGAGCATGGAATTCAGAATCAATTTACAAAAAGGCATCCACCTCATAAAAATGGTGTCACAGAAAGAAAAAATATGACCATTATGGAAATGGCAAGGAGTATGTAAAGGAAAATATTCCAAATGACTATTGGGTTGAAGTTGCCACTTAGAGAAGATGTATTTTAAATAGGTATCCAACCAAAAGTGTCAATAATATGATTTCTGAATAAGCATGGAGTGGAAGGAAACATAGTGTCACCCACATGAGAGTGTTTGGGTGTGTGGCATATACACATGTCTTGGATGAATTAAGAAATATGTTGGACAACAAGTGCAAGAAATGCATATTTGTTGGTATATTGATGAATCCAATGAATACAAACTCTAAAATTCATTAACCAAGAAGGTTATAATCAATAGAGGTGCAGTTAATATAAGAGGAAGAATGGGATGGAAGTTTGGAGAAGACAATTAATGTGGCAGCAAGTTTACCACAAGAATACAAAGAGGAATTGAAAAGAATAAGTAGTTCCTCAATTGTGACTCCCCATACACCTATTCAATATTAAAAATGTAGTCATCTAGTGACATTGTCAGCATTCAATGGGAAAATTTCGTACAGTCAATGAAATTCTCCTCCAAGTGTGTAACAGGGATCAACAAATCCATCTTCTCCAAGTTCAACATCAGGTGGCATGTCAAGTCCATCTTCTGCAAGCATGAGAAGAAACAAATTTAGAAATTTAAGTAAAATTTATGAGCATAATGAAGTTGACGACAATAGAGGTTTGAATTACTTATTTTCTTTATTTTTTCATGTACATGATCCAATTTAGTTTGAATATGAATTCAAGGAAGAAAAACTGGTATCAATAATTAATGAATAAATGGAGGAAATAAAGAAGAATGACATGTCAGATCTAGTGGATCTTCCAAAACAAAAAGAAGTTGTCGGAGTGAAGTGGGTCTATCAGGCCAAAATCAATGTTGAAGGAAGGATTGAAAGTCATAGAGAAAGTATGGTTGTAAAAGGATATAAGCAACAATGGGAAAGAGATTATGTAGAAACATTCATGCTAGTCACAAGAATAGAGATAATGCAGACAATGTTGTTAATTTTTGTGCACCATAGATGGAAGGTATATCGAATGGATGTAAAGTCAGCATTATTGAATGAACTATTGAAAGAGGAAGTGTATGTGGTGCAAATCCAAGAAGGCAACGTGTACAAATCGAATAAATCTCTTTATGGGTTGACCCAAGCACTGCACACATGGTACAACAAGATAAACAATTACTTGTTGGACAATGGCTTTAGAAAATTTTATAGTGAACCTACCTTCTACATCAAAGAGAGTAATGGTAATTAGAGGATTTTTCAGCCTAAAGTGCCCATGAAATTTTCACGTAATTTGCATGTCATAATATGTAAACCAATCAAAATCCTTTGAATTTAAAAATAGGTACATGTAAATATTTTGGAGGGAAAATAATAAAACCCAATTTTTTTACTTGTATAATTAGCTTATTTCCTTATAGATTTACCACAATTTCCAGTGTAGACACTCGTTGGACCCGGAATTAAATTCCACATCCAACGAGTACCCATTATGCATACTTCTGAGAATACCCACATTGATAAAAATCGAATATAGAATAAAAAAGTGTGTTGAACATTTTTTTTTAGTTTATCTTCAATTTTTATCAATGTGGGTCTTCTCAAAAGTATTAATAATGGGTACTCGTTAGAGTACCCATTATTAGATGTGGAATTTAATTCTGTATCAAATGACTCTGTACACTTGAAATTTTGGTAAACCGATCAGGAGATAAGCGAAAAATACAATTTAAAAAAAAGTAGTTTTGTTATTTTCCCTCCAAATTTTGTAACTCTTATTTTATTATTTTAACTTATTTTTTTATTATTTTTCCTTAGAAGGCTACTTTCAGGCTTAAATTTCCTGTAATGTAATTATTTATTTATATGTACATGTCATATGATTTGATTTTTACAAGGAGTGATGATCTCGTCATTTCTGATTTTGAAGAAGTAATGAAAAATGAGTTTGAAATGACATATTTGAGGTTGTTAAAATACATATTAGGCATATAAGTCAAGAAAAAAAATGGCATCTATTTATCAATCAAAGTATGCTTCAAACATCTTAAAGAGGTTCAAAACATAGGGTAGTAAGCTTCTGCCAACTCCAACAATCATGGGTTTGAAATTGAGTAAGGAAAATTGTATTCGAAATGTCAATCTGACACTATACAAAAGTATGGTTGGCAGTTTAATCTATTTGACAACAACTACACATAGAAGATTTAATGTATGCAGTGAGATTTCTCCCAATATTCATGGATTCCCCAAAGGAGACACATTGGCAAGTAGAAAAAATAATTCTAAGGTATGCCAAAGGGACAAATCAGTATGAAGTTTTACACACTACAGAAAATTATTTTAGCTTTGTTTTCTACACTTACAGTGACTGGAAAGGAAATTTCCAAGGCAGAAAGAGCATGTTAGACTATTTTTTTCATATATCTTTAGGAGCCATTTCATGGGCTTCCAAGAAACAACCAATAGTGTCACTGTGGACATCTGAAGATAAATATGTCACAACAACAACAATAACATGTCAAGTAGTTTGGAAGAGAAAAATGTTGGCATATTTGTAGCATGAGCGAGAAGTAACAAAAAGAAATTACTACGATAACAATTTTGCAATCGTGTTGTCCAAGAATTTTGTCTTTCACAAAAGAATAAAGCACATTGACACTAATTTTCATTTCATTAGATAACTAATCAACAATGGAGAACTTGTTTTGTAAGATTGCACATCGCAAGAGTAGTTTGCAGACATATTCACAAAACCATTGATAAGAGATAGTTTTGTCTATTTAAGAGATTTTTCGGGAATTTTGAATGTCAGTATTTATGATGAAGGGTGAGTGTTGGAGAATTAATCCCAGTTACCAAGCTTGAATGCACTATTTGCGCCATACTGGAAAGTACAAAATAGATCGAACTATAGATTTACCTTCAAGATGAAGAGATGTGGATTAAATGAAGTTTGAATCAATGTATAAGTCATCTCCCTCTATAAAGCATCAATCAGTCTAATTCAATGTTAATAACTATGTAAAGTTGGTAGTGTTAGAAATTGTAGAAGGACATGACCAATTTGACTTTTTCCTTAATAAAATTGAGTAATTTGATTTTCCACATCAGCAGTATGACTTGGATAGTAGTTAGCTAGAGTGACATGACCTTGTCTACTACTTAACTAAATGAATTATAGTTATAAGGTAGAGATATAGTATTTCATGTAGTGATTGGTAAAATTTAGCAATATGGTTTAGTTATTTTGAGTTGAACTCAGTCAACTAAGCTCAGGTAATTAATTGAGCTAGTTGAATGATAGTTGATAAGTATTGTTAACACTCTCATATCTCAGTTAAACTAGTTAATTAGCTAAACATATCCTAGACATACATGGAATTTTAATTTCCTAGATAGAGTGGAGGAAAAGGTACATTGTAATTATCAATTGTATACTATTTGAGTGTACATACCTAGAAATTAAACAGGTGATCAATTCCTTGGGATCTGTGTAAGGAAATAGGGAAACCCCCTATTATTTAGGAGCTCTATTTCTCCAGAATTGTGCAAGGAACTAGGAGTTGGTGCTTTGAATTCGATAAGTGTTGGCTAGAGTAGGAAAATCAATAGGAAAACAAGTTTACAGTGCAGGGCATGCTTCAGGATTGAAGCAAGACATTGCAATATTTTATCAATCTCATCTGATTAATGAAAAGAAGTGGAGGGGTTTTTACGAGTTGGGTCACCCTATAAATAATTGTGTTCTTTTGGTTTTTATTGTTGAATTTCATTACATGTATTTCCAAAATGTGATTTCCATTAAAAAAAATTTAGAGGGAATTTGTAATCTCTTGTTTTCAATTGGGTGTTCCTGATTGGGAATCCCACCTCTTCCATTGAGGAGCTCTTGGAGGAGTCTTGCATTACATTGTCCACTATCTAGCTTAAGGCCAAACTTCACCTTTCTTTTACAGCGTAAATCCTATTGAGGTTTTAGTTGTTTCAGTAAGCTACAACAAGTGGAGACTAGATCTCTATATCTAGGCCATCTCAGTGCTTCTTTTCAGTGGAGGAGGTTTCTACTTCATTGGGAGGATAGTATTGAAGGCATCAAGCCTCATTTCCACATCTTGGCATTAGGCCAACCTTATTTTGATCCCTACAATGCAGTATACTTCCATATCTGTGTTATTTCTATAGGTTCAATTGGAGGGTGGGTCAGCACACCATTTGGAGATCCATCCTTCATTATTTTACAAGCTAGAAGCTCTAGATCTAGCTTCTCAATCCTCCAATGATGATTTCAACTGCTGCTACAAAAATTATCATAAAAAATACACTGTAAAGGAGGGATAGGCCTTATGCCTACTGAAATATGCTGCAATAAGCTCCAAGCTAATGGAAATATTGATGGCAAGGTGAGGGGATGGTGCCTCACAGGATTACTAGTTGAAATGCTAGTAACTTCCTTCCTCCTTTGGATATGTAATGATGGACATCGTAATTCTGGATGGAATTACTGCTGCTAGGAGGTCAACAAATTTTGGCCTGATGCCATATCTGAAATGAAGCTCTGGGAATGCTAATATTCAAGCCCAAGGTGATAGAAATAATCCTACACCGGTTCTTCAGCTGGAATACTGAAGTCAACCTCCACCTTCTAAACCAATCTTCAGAAATTGCGTAATTCTTGAAGGTATATGTTCTGCAGATGATGCAAACAATAAGTGGCACCAATTACTGATGTAGAATGAATTAAAACGCTCTCTCTAGAGCTACTAAAAGAAAGAGGTGGGATTCCCGACCAGGGACACCCTATGCTAAACAACACTTGCAATCTTTGCTAAACAACCCAAGAAAGCAATGGAATTTCACATGAAAATTCCATATCTAAACCGACCTAAAAATAAATAATGAATAGCCCGCCTTCATTTTTGTCTCATCTCCTTTATATATTTTATGAGCCTTCCTATGCCTTGGCCCTCATCTAACTGTGTTGTGCATGTGGACAAGATCCTCCATGTTTTACTGTGTTGTCTTTCCAAGTCATCCATCACATCTAGATGCAATGTACACCCTCTCCATAATGTGTGCATTAATTTCACAACTCCCTCCATCATCTCATCATGAATGCTCCATGATCTTTTGTTTGATTCCTTTAAGATCTTAGTTTAATGTGTCAACCTCCATGATCTATCTCATTAATGAGACAGGATCTCCAATCCATTCACATTAGTATTTTCTCCACTACCTCTTTTATGTATATCTAGGCTTAATTAATCCACATTCATGCACAAAAAGTGGATATTTATTCATATTGAGGATTATGGGTCCCTCCACCCTTTTATTTACTTAATTCATTGAGAAAATTATAACTCTAATAATCCAAATATCATGTGAAAATTTGGGAATATTACATAAATTAATCTCTAATAGTGAGCTTATTGAGCTCCTTGTAATCCGGACACATGCGCCATGATCCATCCTTATTGTGCACTAATACTACTAGGGCAGAGAAAGAACTTTGACTAGGTTGAATTATGCCAACCTCTAACTTTTTTGCACTCATACGTTCAATTTCTCTCTTTTGGACATAAGGATATATATAAGGGTTGATGTTTGGAGGAACACTTCCTGGAATCAAATGAATAGCATGATCATGATCACAAATAGGTGGGATTACTTCGGATGTTTCAAACACCTTGAAATTATTGTCCAAAACTTTTTGGAGATCTGGAGAAATATATGATTTTTGTGTTGGAACTTCTAGTGAGCATAAATGTGCAATTATGCCTCACTCTTATTTCTTGAGAAGATTTTTCATGAAATTAGAGATTATTATCTTTCCCAGCTTCGCTGTGATACCCCGTAATTTGACTCCCTTTCCTTTTGAAAAAAATTTCAAGGAAAGTTCTTGAAAATTAAAAGCTACTGTCCCCAAAGATTGTAACCATTGTACTCCTAGTACAACATCAACACCTCCCATTGGAATGGAAATCATTGGACTATTCAATACATATCATCCCATAGTTAGCTTGATATTATAGCATTTACTAGAGTAATTTATAGTTCCTCCATTTGCAACCATCACTTGACATTCTAGTGTTGGGTATAGGAAACAATTCAATTCCTTGGCTACCTTACAATGAATAAAACTATGGGGACTACCTGAATCAATCAACACTATTACCTTTTTCTTCTTGATATGTCCTTCTATCTCGAGAGCTTGAGGAGTGTTAATTCCTGCCAATGCATTACATGATATGGTCAGACTCATTTCTTCTTCTTCTAGGGTTGGCTCCTGGTGTATATCCTCTTCTTTTGAAGTTTCTTGTTCATTTTCTTCCTCGTCTTCACAATCAAAGTAAAATAATTTATTCTCTGCATATTTATGACCTTTAGTGTATTTTCTATCACAACTGTAGAAAAGCCCTTTTTTCTCTTTTTTCTTCGAATTGTTTTGGTGTGAACCTTGTAGGTTGTGGAATTATAGGAGTAGCAACACTTACCTCTTTATAGATGTGAGTGATAGGCTTCCTTGTCACCATGATCTAGGTGGATATTGGTGGCCACTCGCCTATTCCACTTGGGCCCCCACCATTGTCTCTTTCAGTTTTTCAGTTTCGGCATAACTTACTATTTTTAGCAGTTTTTCGGGTCCTGAACTTCCGGAGCCGTTTTGAGGCCCTAAACGATGTTTTTTGGGTATCTTTTTACCACCCGATCATCCACCTCGCCTAGAGTGTAGGAGACCCCTGATAAAGCTTTCTAATGATGTATCCTGTGTGTCAAATGGAGATAGTATGCCAAAGTTACGTCCCTGGGAAGTTGAAACACCAATTTACCCAAACGGGGCCCATAGTTTTGGCGCTTCATCTCCTAGGGTTAGGTTTTTGGATGTTTAGGATTCTCCATTGTTTCTCTATAATAAATAGGCCCTCGAGCCTCATTGTAACTCAGTTCAGAGGCCTGTAGCTGCCACATCTCTTCTCAGAGATAGCTACCAGTGCCCTAGCTAGTTTTATTTCCATTGTCTGTAAGCAAATTTCAGTTCTTTGATATTAATGAAATGAAGTGTTATTTCCGCTGCATATCTGTATTTATGGTTATGTGTTTATTCCGTTGCGTTCCTGCATAAATCCGGATCAGTGGTATCAGAGCGGTCTGCTTTTTCTCGATCCTTCTTTGCATGTCCCCAACGAGGTCGGGGTATAAGGAGCTAGGGCTTGATCCGGTGGAACCTTTGCAAGATCAGCCTCGCAAACCTCGACGGACGCCCATGGGGGATGAAAAGAAAGATGAGGGAGCAGGAGATCCTATCAAAATATTGCTCGAGGAGGCCCTCGAAAAACAAAGGAACGTGATGATGGATAAATTTGCTCAGATCCTTCAACGGCTGCCCACCGGCGGCGCATCTGCATCCAGTAGCCACTCTGGAGTGGCGACTCCTTTTAAGGTACAAGTAAATTTTGACATTACCATATTTGAGGGTCAAATAGACGCAGATGCCGTAGATAGATGGTTGAATCTATTAGAAGGATATTTCTCTGTTCATGACTTTTCAGACCGGGAGAAGATTATTTTTGCACTCCTCAAAGCTAACCCCCATGTTAAGGACTGGTGGGAAACCTACTGTGAGAACAAGGACCAGACAGAACCCTCTCTGTTCTCGGCTGTACCAACTTGGAATTCTTTCCGAGACGCCGTCAAGGAACAGTACTATCCCGTGGGAGCTATGAGGACAAGTACATACAATGGACCACACTGCGACAACAAAGGGATCAAGATGTGCACGAGCTGACGAATCTGTTCCATACCCTGCGCACACAGTTGGGTATCAAAGATTCAGAGAAACATTTGGTGCTAAAGTATCGCAGCTGTCTGCACAGATACATTCAGGAGGAAATGGAGTTCCTCGACATCTCCTCGCTTGGTACGGCATACCGGTATGCCGCCAAGATTGAGCAGAAATTCAAACAGAAGAAGCGAGACTTTGGATCTGTGAATCAAAAGCAAGGAAAAGGTGCTTCCAAACCGCAGAACAAAGGACAGAGCCAAGGCATGGCGGCTAAAGACAACCCATCAAAGCCACAAGAAAAGAACAACACCGCAAAGCCAAAGAAGGACACGGGAAAGTGGTGTGAGTTCCATAAGAGCTCCACTCACAACACAAGTGAGTGTCGGGCCAAGCAGTCGCTAGTGCCCGAGATGAGGGCTTCTGATTCAGATGCTTGCTCTGACTCTGAATCAGAACCTGAAAAGGGGAATGAAAAATGGAAACAGATTATTGATGCGGAGCCCAACGCCACTGTTGCCACTACAAAGGTCCAGAAGGAGGAACCGGAAGACCTAGAGGAGGAGGAACGTCTCTTCCACTCCCAGATGTGGGTAAAGGGCTCCCCTGTACAGTTCATTGTCAACAATGGGAGCCAAAAGAACCTCATTTCAGCAGACGCCGTGAAGCGGTTGGGTTTGCCGACCACAACTCATCCACATCCATACACCATCGGGTGGCTTCACCAAGGACGAGATCTCTGCGTCAGCCAACAGTGCCGCCTTCCCTCTAGCATCAAGCCCTTCGTGGATGAGGTATTATGTGACGTTGCTCCTATTGATGTTTCTGATGTATTATTAGGAAAACCATACTTGTGGAACTGTCATGCTGTGTATGAGTCTCGACCTCGTGCTGTTATTATTACTTTGGGAAATAAGTTGTACAGGATACCAGAGGTACCACCTCCTACGACTATCTCTTTGGTTACTGCAAAACAATGCAGTAAGCTAATTTCCCAAACCAGGAAATTCGTTTTCCTGATGATCCGCCCCCAGGGCAAGAAGAAGACTGTGGCCACGACCTCCAGACAGGGCCCCTCTGCACGACAACAACAAATGGATAAGGTCGTGGAGGAGTACGGGGACATCTTCACCTCGCCCACAGGGGTTCCTCTGCACTGCCAGGTCAAGCACCCGATTGATCTGACCCCAGGTGCGCCACTACCCAATGGACCGATCTATCGACGCTCTGTTCTGGAAAATGATGAAATCAAGAGGCAGATTCAGGAGCTCTTGCAGAAAGGTCACATCAAACCAAGTTCATCGCCCTGTGGGAGCCCGATCGTGTTGGTACAGAAGAAGGATGGGACGTGGAGACTCTGTATTGACTATCGGGCGCTGAACAAGATCACTGTCCGGAATAGGTACCCAATCCCATGGATTGATGACCTTCTGGACCAAATCCAAGGTGCAAAATATTTCAGTAAGATCGACCTGAAGTCTGGGTATCACCAGGTACCAATTGAACCCTCTGATGTGTGGAAGACTGCCTTCAAAGCTAAGGAAGGCCTTTTTGAATGGCTGGTCATGCCTTTCGGGTCGACGAATGCTCCCGCAACCTTCATGAGGATGATGGACGACATCTTGCGGCCATTCACCAACTCATTCGTAGTGGTGTACTTGGATGACATTCTGATCTTTAGCAAGACTTGGGAAGAGCACCTTCATCACATCCGACAAGTCCTCCAAACACTGCGGCAACACAAGTTGTGTGCCAATTTGGAGAAGTGCACGTTTGGCATGACCCAGGTTCAATATCTGGGATACATTATTGATGAAAGGGGGGTGCATGTGGATCCAGCCAAGATCCAAGTCATTCAGTATTGGCCAGCCCCGACCACTATAACAGAGCTTCGCAGCTTTCTGGGTCTTGCTAATTTCTACCGCAGATTCGTGTTGGGATTCTCTCATATCACTTGGCCCTTGAGTCAAGTCACCAAAGGAGGAGCAAGAGAAAAATTCTTTTGGTCGGAACCCCAACAGAAGGCGTTCAAAGAATTGAAAAATCGCCTCTGTTCTGCCCCAGTGCTCACCTTACCAGACTTGCAGCAGCCATTTGAGATCGAGACAGATGCCTCTGACTATGCTATTGGGGCGGTTCTTACTCAACAGGGACATCCAGTGGCATATCACAGTGAGACATTGTCTGAGACAGTTCGCAAGTATCCCACTTATGACAAAGAAATGTATTCCATTGTGCAAGCCTGTCGACAATGGAAGCATTACATTTGGGGGAAGGAAACAATCATCCACACAGACCACCGGCCCCTGCAGTTCATACAGACACAAGGGAAGTTGCAGAATGATCGCCATCAGAAGTGGTCCACATATCTGCAACAGTTTCATTTGAAAATCAAGTACAAGAAGGGTAGCACCAATAATGTTGCAGACTGCCTCAGCCGACCACCGATCGTGGCGCTCACCACCGTGCTCAACTCTTGTGGGCACGAGACTTCTGATTGGCCGCTTCTCTATGAGAGTGACCCAGAATTCGGCCACACTTACAAGGCACTCTTGTGGGGCACGCAAGTTCCAAATTTTCACCTCCAAGATGCACTTTTATGTCACCTGGGACACCTTTGTGTTCCTTCAAGTGAGCGTGCCAAGATGATATGGGAAGCACACTACAGTCGAGTCGCTGGGCATTTCGGGGTCGAGAAAATAGTAGCAATACTACAGAAGTATTTCTATTGGTCGAACCTTCGAAAGGATGTCGAGAAGCACATCAGATCCTGCACTGCTTGTGCCATTTCCAAACTGACCATCAAGAAGCAAGGCCTATATACTCCACTACCTACCCCTAGTCGACCTTGGGAATCTATCTCCATGGATTACATGTCGGGCCTGCCCTCTACTAAGAATGGAAATGACTGTGTTTTCGTGGTCGTTGACAGATTCTCGAAGATGGCCATTATGGCGGCCTGTAAGAAGAATATCACAGCAGAAGCTACTGCTAAACTCTTCTTTGAATGAGTATGGGTACACTTTGGGATCCCACAGTCTATCATACCAGATTGAGATAGCAGGTTCCTCAGCACATTTTCGTCCAGCCTCTGGTCAATGTTGGACACAAAGCTCACCAAGTCCACAGCTTTCCATCCCCAAACAGATGGCCAGACAGAGGTCGTCAACAGAATGATTGTACACATTCTGCGCATGTACAATTCAAAGCATCTACGCACATGGGACGAGAGCCTCCCTTATGTACAACATAGTTATAATCGGGCTCTCCACAGTTCAATCGGCCATAGCCCCTTTCAGGTGGGCTTGGGATTCCAGCCACTATGTCCCATCGACGTAGCCATGCCATTTGCAGCTGCTCAGGCCAATTCAGCTCATGTCCAGTCTGAAGTTGACAAAGCCAGTAGCTTCATCAAGCGCATTCAACACATCCGCCAACAGGTTCATGATATATTGGACAGAGCCAATGCCAAGTACAAGCAACGCCATGATCAACACCGGGTGCCACACAACTTCCAGGTGGGTGACAAAGTATGGCTACATTTGCAGAAGGAGCGCCTCACTGGACCCCACCGCAAGCTTTTCCCGCTCCGATACGAGCCGTACACCATCACCAAGGCTGTAGGGAATAATGCATTCGAGCTCAGTATTCCACCATTCCTTGGTCTGCACCCAGTCTTCAATGTGGATCGCCTTCGTCCTTACTTCCCACCTCTACCGGACACCTCGGACATTGCAGAACAACTCACACCAACTGAGTTAAATCCAGACTGCATGGAACAGGCCACCACAGATTGCATCATGGACATGCAAATCAAGAACACTCGCCAGCAGAAGATCCAACTATATCGGGTTGTCAAAGCCGGCCAACTCCTGCACCAAGGAAAGTGGTTCACCAGGGACCAAGTTCAGCAGAAATTTCCTCATCTCATGGAGGAACTTAACGCAATGGGGACCATTGCTTCCTAAGGGGGGAGGAATGATCCATGTGGATATTGGTGGCCACCCGCCTATTCCACTTGGGCCCCCACCATTGTCTCTTTCAGTTTTTCAGTTTCGGCATAACTTACTATTTTTAGCAGTTTTTCGGGTCCTGAACTTCCAGAGCCGTTTTGAGGCCCTAAACGACATTTTTTGGGTATCGTTTTACCAGCGAATTGGATCATCCAATTCGTCCCGAAAGTTGTAGTCCTCGGATAAATATTTCTAATGATGTATCATGTGCGTCAAATGGAGATAGTATGCCAAAGTTACGTCCCTGGGAAGTTGAAACACCAATTTACCCAAACGGGGCCCATAGTTTTAGCGCTTCATCTCCTAGGGTTAGGTTTTTGGGATGTTTAGGGTTCTCCACTTGAGCCTCATTGTAACTTAGTTGAGAGGCCTGTAGCCGCCACATCTCTTCTCAGAGATAGCTATCAGTGCCCTAGCTAGTTTTATTTCCATTCTGTCTGTAAGCAAATTTCAGTCTTTAATATTAATGAAATGAAGTGTTAATTCCGCTGCATCTCTGTATTTATGGTTATATGTTTATTCTGTTGCGTTCCTACATAAATCCGGATCACACCATAATTTTAAATTCAATTTTTCTTGCCAACCTGAAATCCTTCTACAATGAATCAGGTTCCCAAACGTGAACCTCATGTTGGATGTTATCCTTTAAAGTCCCTATTAAGATGCCAATCATGTGTTCCTTTGGAATATCAGTTACCCTTATATTCAATTTTTGGAATACCTCAATGTGCTCCACCACTGAACCCTTTTGTTTTAGATTTATCAATTGGCTAAAAAAAGTGTTTCTCTTCATATCCTTATAATGTGCTATCATTTCCTTCGTAAAAATTGATCAAGTGACAATTTTTTACAGGAGAAAATCCATCGATACCATACAAATGTATTTTGTTCTAAATATAAAGTTGCAATGCGTACCTTTTGTGTGTTTTGCACATTTTTGAGATCAAAATATTGCTCCATTTGTAGTATCCATGTTACAGGATCCTTTCCATCAAACTTCCTCATATCTATCCTTGGAATATGGTGCGTCTTCCCTCCAACATTAGATCTTATGAAATCATGATTAAAATTTATTTTTTTCTCATCATGATTTTCTTCTACTATCTTTTCACCATTAGGAAACATATCTTGTATCAATTTTGTCAAACCTTCCATGTTTGCTTTTAGATCATTTTTAAGGTTTTCCATTTTTTCATCGATATTAGCTTCCATGTCATCCATGTGATTCTTCAAACCATCCCTATTATCTTGCACACCTTTCTTCAAAACTTCCATTTCATTTTTTGTTGCTCTTTGTGAGAGAGAAATTTGGTGCACTTGCTCTTGTAATTTTGATATGTCATGTTGCATTTATTCGTCTTCATGAGTAATATTAGAGCCTTCTGAAGGCTTAATTGATGTTTAATCCATTTTAGGGGGAATTTTAGAACCCAATACTGATATCTAATCTACAATATGCCCTTGGAATCATTTCAAACCGATTCTTCAAAAAAGACTTATGTAATTCGAAGAAAAAAAATACATGCCTTTTTGTTGCTTTTGAGGAGCTTGATATTCAAACTAAATTATCTCTACGATTTAGTATCTTCAATATCTTAAATTTAGGATCATAGTAGCCCTCTGAATCTTCTTTATAATGCCACAAGTCTGACCTGATTTTGGTTCTTCAAGGAAAATTTATGCCCAATCTCCCATAATGACATAATTATGGACTGGTTCAATAGAGCAAACTTGTATGACATGTCACATGTCACCGTTTCCTCCTTTGGATCTGAAATTGATATTTAGGAAACTAAAGTTCGTGTGCTTGCTACCAATTTTTACAGAATTCCAATCAAATTCTCAGAGAGAGAGAGAGAGTTATGAATATTTTCCCACAGTCACCTCTTTGAGATGATATTTTGGAGCCTGATAAAATCCTAACTTCCACAGATCTTATATCCGAAAATATTGCAAAACAAGATCTGAAATTTTTACATGAAGTTCCTCATCATTTAGGATTCGCGTGATGAAAATTTCAGCTTCTGAACCTTCATATAAAAAATTTTATATCGAAAATTCCACGATGACCTATTTGGAGGAGTGAAACCGTAGAGTCAAAAGCTTTGATACCAAATGTTTTGAAACCAACTCCAAAAATAGAGGAAAAGAGAGATCAATGCCTTATAAATAGGACACTTCAAGGGGGAAACCTCCTTTACCTTAAATAAATGAACAATTCTTGGATGATACAAATGACGAAACCTCCTTCTATATGTAGGAGTCCATGGGGTCACAATATAGTCCTAGCCGACCTAACAATAATAATGTAAGGGAAAAATAATAACAATATTGGGGTTACAAGGTTACAAAAATAACAATAAGGGGGCTACACTAACAACAATAAGGGACTACACTTGTAATATAGGGACCTAACACATCCTGAGGTTCATCCTTTGGAACTAAGAGTTCCTCTTCTACATGCAAGTCAAGCTCCCTCTCAAGGGACAATCAAATAGATTTCTCCTCATCAAATTTCACATCTCTCCTGATAATTGTCATCCTATGTGCTGAAAAATACACATGATAGTTTTGAGGAGTATTTATGTCCCCCAAAAATATCCCAACCTCTGTTGTTGGTTATAGCTTCTTCCTGGAATTTTTTTTCACACGACAATAGACAAATGAGACAAAAAATTTTAAAATTTAAAACACCTTGTTTCTTCCCTAAAAACAATATCCTCTGGTGTAGTCATGCCAAGTGTCTGATGAGGACTACGATTATACACAAATACCATTATGTTGCATGTGTCTGCTCATAGATGAAATGGTAGGTCCTCATCATGTAACATGGTTCATGTTGCTCCCACAATTTTTTTGTTCTTTCTTTCTACAACCCCATTTTGTTGTGGTTTATGAGGTGCAATTAATTCTCTCTGAATTCCTTCTCTAGCACACAATTTCTTGAATTCATTAGAGATATACTCACCACCATTTTATCTCATTAGAGCCTTAACCTTCTTCCATTTATCTTTATCTACTAGTTCTTTGAACTCACACAATTTGGAGAACATTTGATCCTTCTTTGGCATGAAGAAAATCAAACACTTTCTAGAAAAACATCAACAAAAATCACATAACACCTATGCTTTGTTGTGGAAGCTGTTGAGAATGGTCCACACACATCTGAGTGAAATATCTCAAGTATAGATCCCATCACAATTGACACCATGCTAATGATGAGAGACAATTCCAACTCAAACTGTGAGGCCAAAGCTTCACCCGCTGCAGCTACCAGAGCCTTCTTGTTGTTATTCTTCTTTTGTGGAAAATTTGTGGCATAGTGTCGATGATCATGACAATTGAAACATTTCACCTTTCACATGTCACGTTTCTTGCCTTCTTTGTCAGTCTCATATTTTGAATGTAACTTCTTCCCTTTCCCCTTCTTTTCCTTGCTATCTAAGGCACAATTTTCCTCGCCATTAGTCTTGGATGAGGATCCATCCTTGGAATTCTGCCGAAACTCTTCTTCTACCAAATCTGACCATACTCGCTCCCACTTTGGTAACTGCTCCCTCCCATTCATAGAGTCCTAGTAACTATGCTAGCCCATAGGAAGGCCTAGAAGTGCCAAGCTCACCAAGTCATCATAAATGAAATAATCCCAACACTTCCAAGCTCATCTCGACATTGAGTGAACTTGGTCAAGTATTTCTGGATGTTGTTGTCGTTCTCCATTTTGATTTTCCTGAGATTTTCCTTCAGTGATAATTTCCTGTGGTCACTATTTCTTTGAAAGAGATATGTCAAAGCCTTCAACATATCATATGGAGTTTCCTTTCCATGGATACTCGATACAATATGATCTCGACCTCCCTCTAATGAGATCCTCCTCGCCTTTGCAGCACTATTCCTCCATGCTTCATGTTGCGCAAAATCTACGTAAGGGGGTTCATGGATATCAGTGTCATTGAAATCCTTTATCCCATTATCCTCTAATATTACCTCCATTCTGTCCTTCCATGAAATATAGTTTGAATTTCCATCGAGTTCATATTCGAGTCTAAAGCCATTGAAAGACATTTTGGTCAGTTTCTATGTCCAAATAATGAATCTGCAAATTTGAATCTTGTTCAAAACAAACTCACTTTCTTCCCTTCTATTAATAATCCTAACGATCTGATACCATGTCGAAATTATACCAATGGATTCAATAAGATCATGTAATGTAATAAAACAATATAATGAATCCTTATACAATATTTGTGGAATATAAAACACGATCTCTAAATCACATGAAAGTAAGAGAAAGAAGTAAATCAATAGCACAACACAAGATATTCCTAGGGAGATAAACTTCTCAAAACCTCTCTATCTCTATTGTATAATAATTCAAGGAATCATGAAACAATGCAATGCATTCTTGATCACAGGAATATGTTGCACTCTACCAATTCTCTCACACTGATCTAGGAAAAATTGGACCAACATTTAGCCAATTCCTTGCCTTCCTCTTGCTTGCCTTGCTCACACAATTACTAGAGAAATAAATCCCTACCAAATAGCAATTCAACCTTCCTTGATTGTGCAATCCATCATGGTCATCCTATGGATTTATAATTGTGCCCAATAAATTTTCTAATAATACAACTAATATTTATCTTCCCTTTAACCTCTATCTCAATTGGGTCTTCATGAGAATTGACATGCATGGAGATATTAATAGTGAATCATCAGTTATCTGATTAATCACTACTTGTGAATTAATTCTAATTTTATTCACTTGACCTCCCACTAATTCTTCATTCAGTTAGAACTAGTTAAAATAATTTTAACTCAATTAATTTGAGTTAACTGATTACACTCACACCACACTAGTGCTACAACTGCAACTGCACCCCCAAAATAATAGAATCACTCTACATGCCTCATATTTGACCTTCAACTCAAAATTCTTGAGCTAACTCGGTCTTGATGAATTAGTTAACTGATACAAGTTGTTATGAGATGAGATTACAATTTATTTTCCAATATATTTAGGGGAAAAATAAATTATATGCCCACATTTAGCACTAATGTGTAATTGAATTCCTTACCCATGTGTGACTGGAATACCACACTAATATGTGGTGCATTTTCTTGTTGAATTTCAACAAAAAATGAGCAGCTTGTGTGAAAGATGCATCTTAGGCAAACAACATAGGGAGTCATTTCCAACAGGAAATTAAATAAGGGTAGAGGAACCTTTAGAGGTTTTCCATTCATATTTATGTGGACCTATGTAGACACCATCAATTGGTGACAGTTATTATTTACTGAAATTCATAGATGACTACACAAGGAAGACATGGGTCTACTTCCTATGATAGAAAAGTGAAGTGTTTGGCCACTTATGTTAATAAAAATCACTTGTTGAGTAGTAAAGTGGACACAGTTAGGGCCTAAATCTAGCTCAGGCTGAGAAAGGTAGAATCTAGGGTAACATCAAACCAGGCTTAACCTAGTAGCTAGCCCTACCAGGTCTAGAGAGGGCTCTCTCCTTGTCAATCTTAGCAAAAAAAAATTAATGAGGCTTGAGATGACTTGATATGAAGACTGATTTTAGGCTAGGTATGTGTGCAAAAGAGTTTGATTGAATTTAAGGATGTTTTGTTGGCTCAAATGGAAAGGAAAATTTTGGGTCTGGGGAATGAGGCTCAGTTTTGTAGAGATCTCAATGGGGCAAGGCAGACAATTGATTTGACACTTCCAATTGAAAGAAATGGAGAGCTTTAGACAGTTGAGGAGTTGAGGAGGGCAAGAAAAATTCAGGGATCCTCTTCAAACAGCTAAAAACATAAATAACCAAACAAACCCTAGGTGGAGCACTACAATTTCAATGGATTCTACCTTTATCCTTGTTTGTTTTAGTTAAGAAGAAATAAGAGAGAAAATGGCATACATAAAACACCAGTAAACCTACATTTACAGAGAGAAACACACTATCAAAGAAAAATTCCACATGAATCCCATAGAGTGCTACAAACCCTGGTCTATTCCTTTGTCAAAATGCAGAGATGAATGTACAATGATGCTCAAAGCATTCCCAAAAGTCCAACCTTTGCTAATGACTGAAAAATCACAAGATATAGACAAATAATAACTCATCCTAGCCTCTAGGGGTCGAGCTCATAAGTTTAGGAGCTGTTCCAACAAAATATAAATTGAGAACTAGAAAGTAGGCAGTGGAACAACTTGCCTCTAAAAAATAGGAAACCGATTCATTCAGTTGCAAATTACCCTTTGATAGATGAATCTACCTCTATGAGTGAAAATTTAGAAAAAATACATAAAAATACATCATATTACATTTAATTACATCATTAGTTTGAAACCTAGGAGGAAAAAAGTCAAACTATGAAAAAACTAGGCGAAAAACAGATTTTTTGACCAAAAATGAGCAAAATCCTCCAATGCGCCATCCCTGATTTCCCTATGTGTCACGCCTGTTTGCAGCTGATTTTGGAGTCATTATCGGTGTCCAAATTTTCTCCAAGTGGGCTTGTTGGAAAGGTCTTCTTGTCTAATTTCCAACACAAGTGGAAATTTTGAATTTTGCTTCCATTTTCCCCTCTAAAACTGAGTTCTCCCAAGACTGCTTCCTGTGTGTCCAAAAAGGGGTTGAAAGGTCATTTTTGGGGTGTTTTTGACCTTTTTGGGGGCTCAAAACCTGTCAAAATTTCTTGGAAATTTGTAGGCATGCATATTTTTCCATGAAAAATCCAAATTTTTTTGAGTTTTCATCAAAAAGAGTCCCCCATCAAAAGCGAGCGCCAAGTGGTGCGGTGCATAGAGCAGAAAAAATCTGTTTTTTAGGCCAAAAATTTCAAAAATGAAAAAAATGTCCCAAATTTTTTGAAATTTGGGCTGCGTGTTTTTCATCAAGTGCTATTTTGGTCTAAGGAAGCCTCAGCCGAGATCTGAAGTTTATCTTGCACTTTTTTCCTCCTTGATGCCTTCTTCAACTTAGCCTTCAAATTCCTAATTCTTGCCTTGCAACTTTTTTTTTTTCGCCAAGTAATGGTATGCCATGTTCCTCAACATGTTTTTCTCATTTTTGGCCTTCTCTAGCATCCTTTCCCAAGTGCAATTTTTCTCTCTCAAGCCAAGATTCCTGGTCATGTTCAATCTCTGGCTCATACCCATGATCATTATCTCTTTCCATTGTTTTCCTTTGGTTTTGAAAATGTGGTTGTACATGGATGGTTTTGTGGATAAAAAATTGAAAGGATGGTGGAGGAATGAAATGGGTAGAGTGTATGGAAGAGAGTTTAAAAATGTATGTGTGAACCGAGTTTAGGGATGGGAGTAAGAGTTTTAGGGATGTCAGTAGGGTTTAGGGAGTGTAGGGTTTGGGATAGTGGGAATTAGGGATAGGGGTGAATAAATTTAGGGATATGGGGTATAGTGAAATGGGTTAATGAAACTAGAAAATAAGTGAGGGAATAAAAAGGTGCGGGAGTGATGGAGAGGATTTGGTAACAAAAACACAAAGACAAACCCTAGGCAATTGTTTTTGAGCAAATTTGGAAGGAGGTAGGGTTTGAATTTTACACACTAAACCACCATAAATTCTAAGAAAAAAAACTCTTTCACTAGCAAGCACACCATACGATTGAGAAAATTTTGAAATTTGAGGGAGTTTATGGTGAAATCTGGCTTGCAGCTCTATGCGCCGCGCCTCTCACCCAATGCATAGTGCCTTTTCAAGAGACATTTGGAGACCTTCCCGGTGTCCAAATTGGGCACAGGATAGCGAATTTGAAATCGTATTGCGTATACTTTCCAACCCAACTAAAATTTTTAAATTTGGAGTTCATTGTCCCTGTCAAAATTGAAATCTCCCAATACTGGTCAAAATGTGCAAAATGAGGTTGCCTCAAGGCAGAGTGTTGTTGCAATCAACTTTTGAAGGTCTTCCTCAACTCCAAATTGAGCTCATGATAGCTCATTGGAAAGATATATGTGTATATTTATCATTTGACTCATAAACCAAGTAATTTGGCCAACCAAGCTAGGAGAAAGCTTGATTTTCCCAAGGTCAGTTCATAGGTGCATCAATTCTCCCGAGGCAACTGTATTTTTGACATTTCTCTAAAACCATGACACATGTGTAAAAAGTGAGGGATTTTTTTTTTCCTTGGCCTATTTTGGACAAAAACCTCTCTCATTTTTCCCAAATTCATCTTTTATTGCTCAGAAACATCATTGGAGTAAAACCTATCCTGATGTGTGGAACAAGGGATTTGTCGAAATGAAGTGAAATGAAGGGGATAAGGGGCTTCTAAATTTTTGAGAAAATTTTGGGAAGTAGGGAGGGATGTTAGGAAGTAGGGTAAAGTGGAATTTCAAATATTGAGTGAGGGGAAGGGGTCCAAAAGGGCAAAACACAGACCTAGCCTAGAAAATTGCCAAGTTATATCAAGAAACTAGGGTTTGTGCGAGAATGAGGAATTTTTGGGATATCAGTGATGGGAAGTGTTTAATAAGGTACATTAAGGATAGGAAAAGGTGTATGAACATCAGGATACAATTTTTGCTGATGATTTGACCATCCAAGAGAAATTAGCTTCAAAACCCTAGGAGAGGGAAATGAACCTTACCTAGGCACAACTGAAGCATGAACAAGGTGTAAAATGACCCTTTGGAATCTAGGATGATGATGAAAACCCTCTGAATGATGGTACACTCAGCTGAATGGCGACATGGACCAACATTTGGACAAATTTGACAGGAGTAAAAGCAAACCCTAGACCTAATACCTAGTGACCAAATTTTACTTGAAGACTCACTGAAATTACAAAATTTGAGCTTGACACCTTAAAATCACTTTGTAAGAGCATGTTTGATCACTGGAGGAAGGCTGCAAATACTGACACTAACATTGGCTCCAATGGGGATGGTAGCTCCTTGGAGGTGCCAAGAACTACAAATCTTTGGAAAGCAAACAATGCCTTCATCCATTGGGCAATGGAGTCAAAAACTCAAGCTGAAATGCATGACTGAAAAATGATGACTTGATGACACAAATTGACTCTCACTCAACTAAAAACTGACTTGATACTTAAACACAACCAAAAAACTAGAAAATATGCTCAATATGAAGCTTATTCAATACAACCTACTCTAGTTGTTCCATTCATCACCTGATCAAGTGGAATGAAACAACCAATGAAACCAAGTAAGTATTCCAAGTGCTGTTTGAATTCTCTGCAAGTGCTCGCTCATGAACATCAAGAGAGAACTAATGAAAGGCAACTCCCATGAAAACTTGGAAACAGATCCGTTGAAAGATATGGGTTCTCTATCCACCTCCAAAAAAACTGCATAAGCATCTTGAAGTTCATGCACACTGGGACTTAGCTCATCCAATGGATTACTTCTCTTCTCCTCATACGATGAATGCAAACTTTTCTCTGAGATTTCTGACGAGGCTCCTACTGAAAATGACAAAGAGACTAGCTGTTGGATCAATTTTGTATCAGCACACGTTTCAAACTCACATTTAGTCAATGGAGAAAGACTTTGACTGCAGACATCATCCAACACATCAGCTATTGGATCGTGAAAAACTTGAAAATACTACTGCAACCCATTTCTATTGTTTTTGATGAGATTACATGATTTTCTACAAGCTTCTCATTTGAAGATTTACTATGCCAATTTCCCTTCAAAAACTGAAATGATTCAAAACAGAAAGGTATGGAATCATCTTGTATCATTTGATCATATGTGCCAGCTTCCAGGTCTTCATCTGCAACTTGACAATCAATGGCATTCGGGGGCTACAAATCTAGATATGAGAAGTCTTGAACAAGGTTTTTATTGCCCTCAATATGGTCCAAATCAAGACTTGTCGACAGTTGATTTCGGATTGCATGAATGTTGTCTTTGATGAACTAAAACAAATCAAAACGAAAAGGCAAAGATCCTTCACTTACTTCAAAATTTGATGCACTTTCATCTTCATTTCCATAGCTGATATGTAATGGCTAAACATTGTATTCGAGCTACTGAAAGTGAACTTCTTCCTCCCACAAACTAGCTGTTGATTTGTCTGCAAGATTAGCTTCTGTTTGGAGAACATAATCATCATCATACTGATCAAACTGAGGAAAATCATCATTATAAAACACATCATCAAGCATATATGTCATATCAACAACTCTCTCTTCTCCAAGATGATCTATAAAACAATCATTATCAGATCTATGAAAACTGGGATAAGAAAAAAAATGTTTTGGATCAGCAACTTGTTCTTCTTCAATCAGCGAGCCATGGGCTTGAACATTATACTCATTCCTTGTGATGATCCGCTGCATCATCTCTTCCACTACACTTGCCAAAATGTCAAGCTTTACCTCTAGAGATGTCGATTCCTCTGGATCTATGTTTTTCATCTGTTCTTCCTTCAACTTTTCCCTTCGGATCAGAAAATGAGCCTCTACATATACTGCACATTTCTGCATCTCTTCAAGTGTTGCAAGATTCCTTTCTCTTAGCTGAAACTCCATTTCCGGATTAAAGGCACCCGGGTAGTGCAAGAGAGCGGATCCAAGAGGAGGTCTTATATTGATTGGTGTCGAATAATAAACTTGGTTAAATCTGGCAGAAAACTATTGTACTATCTCCCCTGACAGTCTTTTGAGCTGGTTATACTCTTCTATAATCAAGAAAGGGTTTTGTCTAACCACCCACCTGTCGAGGAAAACTTTGACGAATTGTTGGAAATCTGAGATGCTCGCATCAGGCAGGGTTTTGAACCAACTCTTGACTTTGCCTTGCAAAGAAAGAGCAAAAAGCCTAATACTGACATCCTCTTCATCAACTTCAAAAAGGTCAAGAAAAGACTCAAAATTCATAACATGTCTCTCAGCAGTGATGTTGTCGCATTCACCATCAAATCCTAGTAGATATAGGTCATGATTTTTAGGGAAAGCATGGAGTATAGGAGGTAAAATCAGAGGCTTGTATCGATTTGGAATTTTACAAGGTATAGAGGTATGTACAAATGCTGCAGAATCAGTCTTGGTCTCTTGAGTTTCATCAATTTGAAGATGGTCATCACAAGATTCAGAAGAAAGGTCTTGATCAAGCTCAAAAGCATGCAAATATTTGGTTTTCAAAATCTTTAAAGGGAAGGAATCAAATGCAGGCCAAGGATCTTTTCTCAAATACAATATACTTTGCAACGCCTTCTTGACATTCTCGGGAAAAGAGAAGAAATAATTTATGACAAAGAACAAAATGTCTTGGATGACATTTCAACTTGAATACCTGATCTTTCCATATTGTCCTTTCATGTTTCTGCTGGTCAGGTTCATCCTCCAGTGGAGTCCTTGTATCTGATCTCGAAACTGATTTAGAGTCGCCAGGTGAATGATTTCAGCCTTGCGGTGTCTGATCGTTGTCCACCATCATAAATCAGATCTAAAATTGATTAGATCTTATTGAGGAAACAAGATGTTCAGTTCATAAACTAGACTAGATATTGACTGTAGCAGCATTCATCTACTTTCGCTAATGCAAAGCAAGAGCGTTTCGAAGGCTACCTGGCTAACTTCAGGCTCCGTCTATAGTTTATAAAGAAAACAACAAACTTTTCATCCCCAGTATGGTCGCCTCTATGTTAGGGCCTAAATCTACCTCAGGCTAGGAAAGGCAGAATCTAGGGTAACATCAAACCACGCTTAACCTAGTAGCTAGCCCTACTAGGTCGGGAGAGGGCTCTCTCCTTGTAAATCTCAACAAAAAATAATCAATGAGGCTTGAGATGAATTGATATGAAGACTGATTTTAGGCTAGGTATGTGTGCAAAAGAGTTTTATTGAATTTAAGGATGTTTTGTTGGCTCAAATGGAAAGGAAAATTTTGGGTCTGGGGAATGAGGCTCAATTTTGCAAAGATCTCAATGGGGAAAGGAATGCAACTGATTTGACACTTCCAATTGAAAGAAATGGAGAGCTTTAGATAGGTGAGGAGTTGAGGAGGGAAAGAAAGCTTCAAGGATCCTCTTCAAACAAATGAAAAAATAAATAACTAAACAAACCCTAGGCAGAGCACTCGAATTTCAATGGATTCTACATTTATCCTTGTTTGTTTTAGTTAAGAAGAAATAAGAGAGAAAATGGCATACATAAAACACCAGTAAACTTAAATTTACAGAGAGAAACACATTATCAAAGAAAAATGTCACATGAATCCCATAGAGTGCTGCAAACCCTAGTCTATTCCTATGCCAAAATGCAGAGATGAATGTACAATGATGCTCAAAGCATTCCCAAAAGTCTATGCTCTGCTAATGATTGAAAAATCACAATATATAGACAAACAATAACTCATCCTAGCCTCTAGGGTTCGAGCTCATAAGTTTATGAGTTGTTTCAACAAAATATAAACTGAGAACTAGAAAGTAGGGAGTGGAACAACTTGCCTCTAAAAACTAGGAAACCGATTCATTCAGTTGCAAATTACCCTTTGATGGATGAATCTACCTCTATGAGTAAAAATTTGGCAAAATTACATCAAAATCCATCATTTTACATTTAATTACATCATGATTTTGAAAAATAGGAGGAAAGAATTCAAACTGTGAAAAAACTAGGCGAAAAACATAGTTTTTGACCAAAAATGAGCAAAATCCTCCAATGCGTCGCGCCTGATTTCCTTATGCGTCACACCTGTTTGCAGCTGATTTTGGAGGCCTTCCCGATGTCCAAATTTTCTCCAAGTGAGCTTGTTGAAAAGGTCCACCTATCTGATTTCCAACACAAGTGGAATTTTTTAATTTGGCTTCCATTTTCCCCTCCAAAACTGAGTTCTCCCAAGACTACTTCCTGTGTGTCCAAAAAAGGGTAGAAAGGTCATTTTTGGGTTGTTTTTGACCTTTTTGGGGGCTCAAAACCTGTCAAAATTTCTTGGCCAGTGGTACGCATGCATATTTTTCCATGAAAAATCCAAAAATTTTTATTTTTCATCAAAATGAGTCCCCCATCAAAAGCAAGCGCCAAGTGGCGCGACGCATAGAGCAAAAAAGTCTGTTTTTTAGGCCAAAAATTTCAAAAATGCAAAAAATGTCCCATATTTTTTGAAATTTGGACTGAGTATTCTTCATCAAGTGCTATGTTGGTCTAAGGAAGCCTCAGCCAAGATATAAAGTTTATGTTTCACTTTTTGCCTCCTTGATGCGTTCTTCAACTTAGCCTTCAAATTCCTGATTCTTGCCTTGCAACTTTTGTTTTTCGCCAAGTAATGGTATGCCATGTTCCTCAACATGTTTTTCTCATTGTTGGCATTATCTAGCATCCTTTCCCAAGTGCAATTTTTTTCTCTCAAGCCAAGATTCCCAGTCATGTTCAATCTTAGGCTCATACCCATGATCACTGTCTCTTTCCATTGTTTTCCTTTGGTTTTGAAAAATGTGGTAGTACATGGATGTTTTTGTGGATAACAGTGTGAAAGTATGGTGGAGGAATGAAATGGGTAGATTTTATGGAAGAGAGTGTAAAAATTTATGTGTGAACCGAGTTTAGGGATGGGAGTAGGAGTTTTAGGGATGTGAGTAGGGTTTAGGGAGTGTAGGGTTTGGGATAGTGAGAATTGGGGATAGGGGTAAATGAATTTATGGATATGGGGGATAGCGAAATGGGTTAATGAAACTAGAAAAGAAGTGAGGGAATAAAAAGGTGAGGGAGTGATGGAGATGATTTGGTAGCAAAAACACAAAGACAAACCCTAGGCAATTGTTTTTGAGAAAATTTGGAAGGAGGTAGGGTTTGAATTTTACACACTAAACCACCATATATTCTAAGAAAAAAAAATCTTTCACTAGAAAACACACCATAGGATTGAGAAAATTTTAAAATTTTAGGGAGTTGATGGTGAAATCTGGCTTGCAGCTCTATGCGCCGCACCACAAACCCAATGCGCTGCGCCTCTCACCCAATGCGTAGCGCTTTTTTGCAGGAGACTTTTGGAGACCTTCCTGGTGTCAAAATTGGGATCAGGATAGCTCGTTGGAAATATTATTGATTCTAAATTCCAGCCCAACTATAATTTTTCAATTTGGAGTTCATTTTCCTTGTAAAAAATAAAATCTCCCAAGACTGGTCAAAATGTGCAAAATGAGGCTGCCTCAAGGCATAGTGCTGTTGCAGTCAACTTTTGAAGGTCTTCCTCAGCTCCAAATTGAGCTCATGATAGCTCATTGGAAATCTCTCTCTGTATAGTTATCATTTGACTCATCAACCAAGTCATTTGGCCAACCAAGCTAGGAGAAATCTTTATTTTCCCAAGGTCACTTCAGAGGTGCATCAATTCTCCTGAGGCAACTGTATTTTTGACATTTCTCTAAAACCATGACACCTGTGTAAAACGTGAAGGAGGTTTTTCTTCCTTGGCCTATTTTTGACAAAAAAATCTCTCTTTTTTCCAAAAATCATCTTTTATTTCTCAGAAACATCATTGGATTAAAACCTATCCCGATGTGTGGAACAAGGGATTTGTCGAAATGAAGTGAAATGAAGGGGATAAGGGGATTCTAAATTCTTGAGAAAATTTTTGGAAGTAGGGAGGGATGTGAGGAAGCAGGGGAAAGTTTAATTTCAAATATTGAAGGAGGGGAAGGGGTCCAAAAGGGAAAAACACAGGCCTAGCCTAGAAAATTTCCAAGTTATACACCTCAGATTCATCAGAAAAATGGTGTTGCAGAAAGAAAAAATATGACGATTATGGAAATGTCAAGGAGTATGTTGAAGAAAAAGAATTTTTTAAATGACTATTGGGTTGAATTTTCCACTTAGACAACATGTATTATAAATAGGTGTCCAACCAAAATTGTCAATAATATGATTCCTGAATAAGCATTGAGTGGAAGGAAACACAGTGTCATTCACATTAGAGTGTTTGGGTGCGTGGCATATACACATGTCTCAGATGAATTAAGAAATAATTTGTACAAGTGGGAGAAATGAATATTTTTTGGATGTATTAATGAATCCAAGGAATAAAAACTCTAAAATTCATTAACAAAGAAGGTTATAATCAACAGAGGTGCAGTTAATAGAAGAGGAAGCATGGGATGGAATTTTGGAGAAGACAATTAATGTGGCAGCAAGTTTACCACAAGAAGACAAAGAGGAGTTGAAAATAAGAAGTAGTTCCTCAATTTTGGCTCCCCATACACCTATTCAATATTAAAAAATTAGTCATCTAGTGACATTGTCAGCAATCAATGGGACAATTTCATACAATCAATCAAATTCTCCTCCAAGTGTGTAAAAGGGATCAACAAATCCATCTTCTCCAAGTTCAACATCAGGTGGCATTTCAAGTCCATCTTATACAAGCATGAGAAGAAACAAATTTAGAAATTTAAGTAAAATTTATGAGCATAATGAAGTTGATGACAATAGAGGTTTGAATTACCTATTTTCTTTATTTTTTCATGTACATGATCCAATTTAGTTTGAATATGAATTGAAGGAAGAAAAACTGGTATCAATAATTAATGAATAAATGGAGGAAATACAGAAGAATGACATGTCAGATTTAGTGGATCTACCAAAACAAAAAGAAGTTGTTGGAGTGAAGTGGGTCTATCAGGCCAAAATCAATGTTTAAGGAAGGATTGAAAGTCATAGAGAAAGTATGGTTGTAAAAGGATATAAGCAACAATGTGAAAGAGATTATATAGAAACATTCATGCTAGTTACAGGAATGGAGATAATGCAGACAATGTTGTTAATTTTTGTGCACAATAGATGGAAGGTATATCGAATGGATGTCAAGTCAGCATTCTTGAATGGACTATTTAAAGAGGAAGTGTATGTGGTGCAAATCCAAGAAGGCAATGTGTACAAATCGAATAAATCTCTTTATGGGTTGAACCAAGCACTGCACACATGGTACAACAATATAAACAATTACTTGTTGGACAATGGCTTTAGAAAATTTTATAGTGAACCTACCTTCTACATCAAAGAGAGTAATGGTAATTGGAGGATTTTTCAGCCTAAAGTGCCTACAAAATTTTCACGTAATTTCCATGTCATAATATGTAAACCAATCAAAATCCTTTGAATTTAAAAATAGGTACATGTAAATATTTTGGAGGGAAAATAATAAAACCCAATTTTTTTACTTGTATTGTTAGCTTATATCCTTATAGATTTACTACAATTTCCAGTGTAGACACTCGTTGGACCTGGAATTAAATTCCACATCCAACGAGTACCCATTATGCATACTTCTGAGAATACCCACATTGATAAAAATTGAATATAGAATAAAAAAGTGTGTTGAACATGTTTTTTAATCTATCTTCAATTTCTATCAATGTGGGTCTTCTCAAAAGTATTAATAATGGGCACTCGTTAGATGGGGAATTTAATTCTGTATCAAATGACTCTGTACACTTGAAATTTTGGCAAACCGAACAGGAGATAAGCGAAAAATACAATTAAAAAAATTAGTTTTGTTATTTTCCCTCCAAATTTTGTAACTCTTATTTTATTATTTTAACTTATTTTTTTATTATTTTTCCTTAGAAGGCTACTTTCAAGCTTAAATTTCCTGTAATGTAATTATTTCTTTATATGTACATGTCAGATGATTTGATTTTTACAAGGAGTGATGATCTTGTCATTTCTGATTTTGAAGAAGTCATGAAAAATGAGTTTTAAATGACATATTTGAGGTTGTTAAATACATTTTAGGCATAGAAGTGAAGAAAAAAAATGGCATCTATTTATCAATCAAAGTATGCTTCAAACATCTTGAAGAGGTTCAAAACATAGGGTAGTAAGCTTCTGCCAACACCAATAGTCATGGGTTTGAAATTGAGTAAGGAAAATTGTATTTGAAATGTCAATCTGACACTATACAAAAGTATGGTTGGCAGTTTAATCTATTTGACAACAACTACACATACAAGATTTAATGTATGCTGTGAGATTGCTCCCAATATTCATGGAGTCCCCAAAGGAGACACATTGGAAAGTAGCCAAAATAATTCTAAGGTATGCCAAAGGGACCAATCAGTATGAAATTTTACACAATACAGAAAATGATTTTAGCTTTTGTTTTCTACACTTACAGTGACTGGGAAGGAAATTTCCAAGGCAGAAAGAGCATGTTAGAATATTTTTTTCATATATCTTTAGGAGCCATTTCATGGGCTTCCAAGAAACAACCAATACTGTCACTGTGGACATCTGAAGATAAATATGTCACAACAACAACAATAACATGTCAAGTAGTTTGGAAGAGAAAAATGTTGGCATATTTGTAGCATGAGCGAGAAGGAACAAAAATAAATTACTACGATAACAATTTTGCAATCGTGTTGTCCAAGAATTTGTCTTTCACAAAAGAATCAAGCACATTGACACTAATTTTCATTTCATTAAATAACTAATCAACAATGGAGAACTTGTTTTGTAAGATTGCACATCGCAAGAGTACTTTGCAGACATATTCACAAAACCATTTATAAGAGATAGTTTTGTCCATTTAAGAGATTTTTTGGGAATTGTGAATGTCAGTATTTATGATTAAGGGTGAGTGTTGGAGAATTAATCCCAATTACCAAGTTTGAATGCACTATTTGCGCCATACTGGAAAGTACAAAATAGATCAAATTATAGATTTACCTTCAAGATGAAGCGACGTGGATTAAATGAAGTTTGAATCAATGTATAATTCATCTCCGTCTATAAATCATCAATCAGTCTAATTCAATGTTAATAACTATGTAAAGTTGGTAATATGAAATTTTAATGTGTTAGAAATTGTAGAAGGACATGACCAATTTGATGTTTTCCTTAATAAAATTGAGTAATTTTATTTTCCACATAACTCAATTTTATTTTCCACATCAGCAGTATGCCTTGGATAGTAGTTAGCTAGAGTGACATGACCTTGTCTACTACTTACCTAAATGAATTATAGTTATAAGGTAGAGTTATAGTATTTCATGTAGTGATTGGTAAAATTTAGCAATATGGTTTAGTTATTTTGACTTGAACTCAGTTAACTGAGCTCGGGTAATTAATTGAGCTAGTTCAATGTTAGTTGATAAGTATTGTTAACACTCTCATATCTCAGTTAAACTAGTTAATTAGCTAAAAATGTCCTAGACATACATGGAATTTTAATTTCCTAGCTAGAGTGGAGGAAAAGGTACATTGTAATTATCAATTGTATACTAGTTGAGTGTACATACCTAGAAATTAAACAGGTGATCAATTCCTTGGGATCTGTGCAAGGAAATATGGAATTCCCCTATTATTTAGGAGCTCTATTTCTTCAGACTTGTGCAAGGAATTAGGAGTTGGTGCTTTGAATTCGATAACTGTTGGCTAGAGTAGGAAAATCAATAGGAAAACAAGTTTACAATGCAAGGCGTGCTTCAACATTGAAGCAAGACATTGCAATATTTTATCAATCTCATCTGATTAATGAAAAGAAGCGGAGGGGTTTTTACGAGTTGGGTCACCCTATAAATAATTTTTTTCTTTTGGTTTTTATGGTTGAATTTCATTGCATATGTTTCCAAAATGTGATTTCCATTAAAAAAAAATTAGAGGTAATTTGTAATCTCTTGTTTTCAATTCAAGTTCAACAGTAGTAGAAAATTTCTATTAATATATACATGGTATCATAGCCTAAAATTACAATATAAACTAGTCAATAGATATTCACCTTTAAATATTTTGATTTTCACATTCAATGAATAATTTTTATTTTGTGTAGGAAAAATGTCCTTCAACAGATTGAGATTGGATTATGCCCTGGAGGGAACCTCTAATTTCATAGCTTGGAAGGACAAGATGGAAGTTGTAATCAATGTTAATGGAGTGTTGGAATATACTCAAACAAATATTCAGAAACCAGGAACATCGAATGTACAAGCACTTCCTCAATGGAAGAAGGATACTACAAAATCCATGAGGATCATCATGGAGGGTGTGAGAGACCACATAGTATCGAATTTACGTGGAAAGGAGACTCCATTTTCTATGTGGAATACCCTCACTAAATTATTCAAAAATAACATTGATGCGAGGAAATTGACATTGAGTGAGAAGCTCAAAAACATCCTCATGAATAAAAATGAAGCTATTCCACACAATCTCTCCATTTTCACTCAGGTTCACTATGAACTTGAAGGATTAAAAGAAAATGTACTCTCTTTTGATCTAGTGAGTGTAGCTCTCCTGGGCCTTTCAAAATTTTAGCATAACTACGAGGACTCAGTAAATCGAAGGGACAAATTACCAAATTGGTAGAGACTTTGGTCTGATTTGGTAGAAGAAGAAATCCTAAGGAACACTAGAGATGGATTGCATTCAAAGCTGAGGAGGAAAATAATTTTCCCTTGGTTGAGAAATATGGAAATATTTAAGGATTTAGAAAGAATATCAGCTACCTTATTGTAAATTCCCTTTTTATACCTGATAACAAAATTAAATTGTTGTATAAATCCTATCCATATGAAGTGTTTTGATTGGTGCAACTTTGATTGTGACTGTAAGTACTGCAATGGTTGATGGTCGGTATGGATAATGGTCTCTTTTCACAACAAATAGTGTTTCCATTTCTTTACACTTTGTACCAAAGCATATAACTCTTTGTCATAAGTGGGATAGTTAGTCACATCACCATTAAAAATTTCAGAATGAAATGAAATGATTACCATGTTGCATGAGAACTGCTCCCATGGCATAATCACTAGCATCTGTTTGAATCTCAAATGGTTTTCTGAGATCTGAAAGATCCAGTACCGGTACTGAACTAATATTTTGTTTTAAAGCGTAAAATTATTTTTTCTGTATATCTCCTCAATGGAAGACCTTCTTGACAGTAGTCAATACATGTAACATAGCTGCAATGGAAGAAAAATAGCAATTCATTTCCTCCAATATTGCGCTAACCCTAGAAAGCTTCTTACTGTTACGGGAAAAGATAACCTTAGGTCTGGGTTGAGGGACCTAATAGAGCAGATGGAATATCATCACAATAATCACTCTAATTATCCATTTTAATGATTGAACTAGAAAATTGAGGATATACTACCTTACCCGATTGTCCTACATTTGGGGTCGATCCCACAGGGTGAAAACCCTCTGCTAATCTTCCTTATTCAGAACTAGCAAATCAATCAAGACAAAGCACACAAACTAGTTTCACAACATATATGTCCTAGATTTCATCATGTTAGCATATATAATCTCATAAAAATAACATGAAATAAACCATTAGAAGATCACTCAACATGTATAGGAGACATATAACACAAATACATTAGGAACGGGATAGAGCTTATTTTATTGATAATATGTAAGGAGAAAATGGATAAATCATCTAAGATCTACCACGGCTCTAAACAAAATCATCCTCCGCATCTGTCTAGCCCTAGCCTCACAAAGCTTCTTCGATAAAGGGTGCACAAAGGATGTCACATAAAGTTGGGGTGAACATCACAAGGAAACAAGGGTTTCCTGAACCTTGGAAGCTCAGGAGGCACAGGGAAATATCAGACTTGATTAGGGCTATAACAGGCTATAATATTAATATCATTCTCTCCCTCCTCACTTAGGCCATTCCCTTGAGGTGTATTTATACTTCCTCAAATTAGTTTTTTCAGTTGGGGAAAATTTAGGCCATGGGATAACGTAGTTAAGTTACAGGAAAAACCCATAAACCCCACCTCATTAGGAGGGAGATTTTATATTTTTTAATATTTTAAATAGCATACACATGTCAATTATGGATGGACTCGCGTTTGCATGCAGAAAAAACTGGGCATAGTTGCATATGGATTTTAAAATAATTTATTTTAAGAAGTGTGACCAATTCTGAATGGAAGGGATGCCCAAGGCCAATTCATAAGTCATCAAGTATGTATAGGTGATAAATGATGCTATAACATATGCCCCCTAATATATGAGGTCATAAGGGGTACATGATAACCGAAATGTATTATGTGCATAAGAAATAATCTCGCGAGGACTAGAGAGGACTTCACCATATTTCAGCTTGCCAAAAACTAGTGATAGAAATAAAAAAGATAGCTCATGTCTGAGGCGAGAATACCCATGGTAAGTGAAAGAAAATCATGTCTGCATATCAAGTATGGATCAGATCCAATTGTATAAAAGTATATCAGAACTGTAAAGTACATAGTGAATCATCTGATCACTACCTATAAGTACAAGTCAAAATCATGTCCAAGTATCACATATAAAATATTGATCAATGATGCTACACAAATATCTAATCGCTGAAAGCACAATTGAATCTCCAAGTACTAAATCATAAGTTGTGGGACAAATGGTATTGCATGCAACTCGGGTGCCAACATATAAGATGATGTTGAAATGAACTGAAACATATAAGGGTTGATGGTGTCACTCGCAGAAAATTGAAGGAGCTATCATAGTGAACCAAACATGATGATGCAAACCCAAGGTCTTCACTGATCACCATGGCACAATTATACACAACGGGAATAAATGAGTTGAGGTCGACCATGTGAAAAATTCATTTTATTACCGGTCATTGATGTATACCATTAACAAACGTGAGACAAATCACCAATAATGATGATGAGAGTCAAGGTGCCCTGGTACAATCTAACAAGTGTGAATAAATGAGTTAAATTTGAATTCTTGAGAGAATCTACCAATCATGAGACATTGATATATTCTCATTTTCAACAATGAAGGAGTTTGACACTGATGACTACAAACCCTAAGGTACTGAAAAAAGGACTCTAGACCTTATTCCCAGAGCAATGAGTTAGATTCAATGGGAAAATATCTACTAGGTGGAAGTCATTAAAGCATCCTACATTAGTCCAGTGTGAGTGTAACCCGCGGGCCAAAATTTGGAAGGAATCAAACAAAGCAAAGTGAAGTAACCAACCCAAAGTACATTTTCGGCATGCAAAAAATGTACCTAGCGCATTATAGAAGCCCTCTGAACCAACCAAAAATGAAAGCTAACAAAGAGGCGAGGAATCCACGGATAGGGTCAAATGGAAACCAAGGCACAACAGGAATCCCAGGTGTGATAATGTAAGTTGAAGTTGAACACAAGATAAACCAATTAGTCAAAGACCCATGGTGTTGATCAAATACTGAGCACAAGGTCACCTATCAATGATGTAAATAGGGCTAGGGTGAGACTCTAGGTTTACTCTCAAAGAAATTTTTTGAAGTCGGTAAGAGAAAAACTTGTCGGCAATAATTCAATGGAGACCTTCTCAAACCATCACGAGCAAAGGAGCAAATAACTGATGTTATAGAACAAGATTCTGATAGACTAGGATGGACGACTAAAAAATGAGTCAAGAGACATTGTTGAAAGGCCAACTTAGGTTAACTTCCATTGAACAAAAGCACGACTCATTTTGACTATGGCAACAAATGATAACTTTGTATAAGTTTGTCATGGAGGAGGCATAAACAAACCCTCCATATGATTAGAAGAGATAACTAGCCAGGGGAGTATTGACTCGATAAAAAGGTTACGACTTCTCCTAAGTCAAAAAATAAACCATCCCAAATGGAGAAAATAATTAGCTTTTTTGTTCTCTTTTCAAGGATGACACAACTAACTCTTTAGCTGCCATCAAATATGGAAGTAATGTCTCATTCCTGCTCTTCTTAATTTTATTTTATTTTTCTTTTTCATATTTCAATCCTGAAAAAGGAATAAAATAATGCCCATATTACAATGGATAGAACAAGTGTCAGTAAACAGATGCACTAGTTGCTGGGGCAGGAAAAATCCTATACCCAATGCAAGGTGGTGAAAACTGGTAAGTGACACTCAGAGGAATGTTCAATCCATGGGTAAAGGTGTCAAGTTGCGAAGCTAAGTGATTGCATAGTTGAATTTGCAGAAATACATGGTCAAAATATTGCTTGAACATGAGTCCAAATGAAGTCGGCTAAAGGAAAAGATCTACAAATGGTCAACATGCAATGTAGCAATACAACTCAACAAAAAAAAGGGAGCCTGTAAGGTATATGACCAGAATAAAAATAGAAAAGAAGAAGAATGATGAAGCTTCGACGCATAAGTCATGGTGGGACTAAAGAGGACTCCCAAGCCTACCATACATTTCATCATGGGTGAAAAATGCTAGTGAGGAACTAACTGAGAAGCCCATGTAAAGGATGGTTCTACCATCATATCATGATTTCAAAATAGGCGAGTGGAATTGGTTAAATAATCATAATATGATGGCGTAGAACCTATCGCAAGGTTTTAGAATGGAGGCTAGTATGCATAAGTGCAATGGAAAGTGAATTTCCTAACCTATATGCCAGTTCAGAATAAAATACCTATCATGACAGCTTAGCAGTCATGGATCTGAAGCAAAAGTGGAATTATCTCAAAGCCACTAGGATGGACCTGAAAATAACTTACTCCAACACTTACAAGCCAAAAGGTTAAGCAATCATGAACAAATCCAAAAAATAAACACAAATAAAATTTGCGATTTTTTTTTGAATTATGGGCATAAATAGGCCTTTTGGACTCACATTTGGTCATTTCTACTGTGAAGAAATTGTGAAAGTGCTCTGGAGCAAAAAATCCCTTTCTTGCAAACAGAGCAATCATCCACCAAATCGATCCAAATCAGTCAGTTAAGCCTCATACTCAGCTTGTTTATTAATATCTCTATCATTTCAAGAAATTTTTTGGGATTTTCACCTTAGATTCTCAATTCGATCCCGAGTGGAGTCGCCAATTCTGTTACGGGAAAAGCTACCCTAAGGCCTAGGTTGAGGGACCTAGCAGAGTGGATGGCATATCATCACAAGAAGCACTCTAATTATCAGTTTTAATGCTTCAACTAGAAAATTGAGGATAGAAGACCTTACATGTTTGTCCTACGTTTGGGGTTGATCCCATAGGGTGCAAACCCTTTTCTACTCCTCATGCTTCAGAACCTGCAAATCAATCAAGACAAAGCACACAAACTAGTTTCACAACATATATGTCCTAGATATCAACATGTTAGCATATATAATCTCGTAAAAATAACATGAAATAAAATTATTACAAGATCATTCAACATGTATAGGAGACATATAAAACAAAGACATCAGGAATGGGACAAAGCTTCTTTTATTGATAATATGTAAAGAGAAAGTGGTGAAATCACCTAATATCTTCAACAGCTCCAAACGAAACCATC
Source organism: Pinus albicaulis (assembly GCA_034641835.2). NCBI lineage: Eukaryota > Viridiplantae > Streptophyta > Pinopsida > Pinales > Pinaceae > Pinus > Pinus albicaulis. Next base: position 128,344,864 of record CM076571.1, on the reverse strand, counting down.
CTCTGGATCTGTCCAGCCCTAGCCTCACAAAGCTTCTTCCATAAAGGGTGCACAAAGGATGTCACATAAAGTGGGGGTGAACATCACAAGGAAATAAGGGTTTCAACAATGTTACAGATGAAACGGGAACTACTACCTCAAAACGGGAACTCTAGCCCAAAAAGAATCCAAAAACATGAAAAAACGCCCCGAAAACAAAGAGTGTGTATTCCAAAACACTTTTGTTTTTTACTCAAGGTCAAATTTCACCTTTTTATAAAATTATGCTAAAAATGAAATTGTTTCTTGAAAAAATGATTGAAAAAACACCCTCAAAACAAAACGAGTTGATGCTGGAATAGCAAAAAAAACATTGTGTCACACTTTTGACATATTGTAAAAAAGGGAATTAAAGACAACATATTAGGACATTGAAAAATCTTAAAATTCTAAATTTTTTGATAGATGATGTTAAATATAAACAAAATCATGTTTGAAGGACTTATCATTTCGAACAACTTTTATCCATGTTGTTAAACATAAAATATCTTAACTCTAAACAACCCTCAAATTGTAATTATTTTCAACCATAACATTAAAGATAAAATTTCGCAACGCATAAAAACCTTAATGACAAGTTGTAAATCTCAAGTTTTTAAATCTTAAGTTTTCAAGATACTTGAACCATGAGATTATGGAGAAATTATATGACTTAAACAATTTTAAAAAATGAACAAGTAAATGAAAATTTAATTATTCATATATTTGTTTGTTTATATATAAAAACATATTTTTTATTTTTTTTTTAATTGTTTTTCTATATTTTAAATTATAATTTTTTTAGTTTTAAGAAAATATAAATTAAAAATTAAAATCTTCTTATATATGTTTGTTTATATTTTATAAAATATTTTAATTTTTTGTTTTTTTTTTAATATTTTAAATAATAATTGTTTTAATTTTAAAAAAATTAAAGAATATTTTTTTTTATATTTGTTTATTTATTTTTTTAAACATATTTTTATTTTTTAAATAAATAAATTTAATTTAAATTTAAATTTAAATTAAATTTATTTATTTAATTTTATTTAATTGTTTTTTTATATTTTAAAATTTTAATTGAATAGTTTTTTTTTTTATATATATTAAACAATACATTTTTTTATTATAATAGTTTTTGTTCAATTTTTTTTTTTAAATAGTTTGTGTTTGAAAAAAAATATAAAAAATAAAAAATAAAATTTATGCCCGCCGGGGGTTGCAAGCAAGCTAGGCAGCCCTCGACGGCACTGCTCGGCCGGCCTTTGGCCCTCAGCTAGGCGGAGGGTGATTCTTGGAATCACCCTTCGCCCAGCTGGGGGTGATTCTCGGAATCACCCTGCGCCCAACTGGGGGTGATTCTTGGAATCACCCTGCACCCAACTGGGGGTAATTCTTGGAATTGCCCTCTACCTAGCCGGGGGTGATTCTCAGAATCGTCCTTCGCCCTGCCGGGGGCCGGAGGTAGGTCAGGCAGCGCCATCGAGGGTTGCCCAGCCTGCCTCCGGCCCTTGGTTAGGCAGAGGGCGATTCAGAGAATCGCCTTCCACCCAACCATGGCTCATAGGTAGGTCGGGCAGCCCTCGACGGTGATGCCTGGCTTGCCTCTGGCCCGTGGTTGGGTGGAGGGCAATTCTGAGAATCGCCCTTCGCCCAACCGGGGGTGATTTTTGAAATCGCCTTCTGCCTAGCCAGGGGTGATTCTCGGAATCACCCTCCACCCAGCCAGGGCTGATTCTCAGAATCGCCTTCTACCTAGCTAGGGGTGATTCTTGGAATCACCCTCCACCCAGCTGAGGGTGATTCTCAGAATGGCCCTCCCCCCAACTGAGGTTGATTCTTGGAATCACCCTCCGCCCAACCAAGGGTGATTCTTGAAATCGCCTTCCGCCCAGCCAGGGCCAGAGGCAGGCCGGGTGACACAAATCGCCCTCTACCTAGCCGCGAGTTGGAGGTAGGCTGGGCAGTCCTTGACGGTGCTGCTCGGTGTGCCTCCGGCCCTTGGCTGGGCGAAGGGCGATTCCGAGAATCACCCCTCATTCGATGGAGGGTGATTTCGAGAATCAACCTCGGCTAGGTGGAGGGTGATTCTGAGAATCACCCCCGGCTAGGCGGAGGGCGATTCTGAGAATCACCCCGAGCTAGGCGGAGGGCGATTCTGAGAATCACCCCTGGCTGGGTGGAGGGCGATTCCGAGAATCACCCCTAGCTGGGCGGAGGGCAATTTCGAGAATCACCCCCGGCTGGGCACATGGCGATTCCGAGAATCGCTCCCAGCTTGGCAGAGGGAGATTCCAAGAGTCGCCCCCAACTGGGCAGAGGCCGACCGGGTGGCGTCTTCGAGGGTTGCCCTGCCTGCCTCCGGCCCCCGGCTGGGCGAAGGACGATTTTTGGAACTTCCCTCCGCCCAGCCGGGGGCCAGAGGTAGGCCGAGCAACACTGTCAAATGAAGGAGATTGCGTTTTGGATTTTTTCAGGTTCAGGTAAGTTTTATTATACAAATTTAAATTTAACTATTTTAATTTTTATGTCTTTATACTAATTTTCTTACTTATTTCTTTTGTACTTGATGATTAGGTACAACAATAGCATGTTGCCTACCAAAAGGAAGAAATTGCATTTCCATTGAGAAAGACCCAGTGCAATGAAAATGTATTCAACAAAGAATTAACGCTCTTGAATTCCTTCCATATGTGAAGAAAGAAGTTGGTTTGAGGAAAGGGGATTTTAATGAATCACATGTGGAAAAAAAAGCAAAAGAAACTCAACCACCATTATATGGAATGATTGGAAAGGGACACTTTGGAAGATTTGCAGACATGAAAGATCTATTAGAAGATGACAATGACCAAAATGAAGGAGAAAACGTTGTAGAAGAAGCCATCAATGATGTTCTAGATGATGTTGAACATGTATTAGTTGATATTGTTGAGGATCTTTAAGTTATGCTTGCAAACAAAGCTCATTTTTGAGATCTATTAATCAGTTTTACTTGTAATGTTTAGAATTTTATATTTTATGAGAAGAATCCTTATTTTTTGCAAAAGACATGTGATTACTATTATTTTTTGACATAAAATTCAATAAAAATGCTATTTTCTTAAGTTTTTTTTGTTAATATTTTCCCAAAAATTAGTTTATTTAACATGTTTTTTTAACAAAAATTCTCTAAAAGTGTATTTTTTGCATTCTATTTGTATTGAAAATTTGTATTTTTTTGTCATATCGTTCAAAATATTGGTTTTTTAGCGACAATTATTTGATGTGCATTGAAAAATTAATTAGCAATACATAAACTTGTAGAAAATATAAACTTTATAATATCGACCCTTTTTTCATTTTTTATCTATGTGAAAAAGTGAAGATACCATTACAAATTTTTTATTTTAAAAAAAAAAAAATTTCTTTTTAAAACACAAGTACATAAATGAGCTTAAAAATAAACATCTCACTGAAGAAGAAGACATTAGAAAATTTATAGTGTCAAAATCAATCCTCTAAAAAAACATTGGTGATGATACGCCACCACTATTCAAAATCAAAATAAAAAGCATCACAAAAAAAAAAAATGAAGTGCCAAAAACATGCTCAAAAAAAAAAAAAAAAATTCTGCATCACCATTTTTCAAAATCGAGTGTTTTTCTTGCTATGTCAAAAAGTAGGTACCAATGCATTTACCTATTTCATCGATAATAGTGATTTTCCTGAACCTGGGAAGTGCAGGAGGCATGGGGAAATATCAGACTATACCATGGCTATAACAGGCTATAATATCAATATCATTTCATCGCTCCTCCCTTAGGCCATTCCCTTGAGGTGTATTTATACTTCCTCAAAATATTTTTTTTAAGTTGGGGAACAGTTAGGCCATAGGCTAGGGTAGTTAAGTTACATGAAAAACCTCTAAACTCCGCCTCATTAGTAGGGAGTTTTATATTTTTTAATATTTAAATAGCATATGCATGTGATTTATGGATGGACCTACATTTGCACATGGAAAAAACTGGGCAAAGTCGCGTATGGATTTTAAAATATTGTTTTTTAGGAAGTGCGATCAAGTCCGAATGGAACGGTTACCTAAGGCCAATGCATAAGTCATCAAGTATATAGAGGTGATAAATGATGCTATAACACTTACCTCTGTAACTGTATTGGGCTTGGGCCAATTCAAAATGACATCAACCTTAGTGGGGTCTATATGGAAGGCCTTCCCATATGTCACAATGTACCATGCATGTCCGGCTCCAAGGTTTCCTCTCTAGAATGTCTAGAATGGCCTCCAACTGAAAAGTTAGATACCCTTCCTCATCAATGAATCTCCAAGTGGAAACCATATGATGACAAAATTTCTCCTCTATACATGAGATACATAAGATGAAGTGGTTCATTCCAAAAGTGGAAAGTCCCAACTCATGTACTATCTCTCCAACCCATGATACATAGAGTAGATTACATATATCATTTCCCTCATCATTCTCCATGTTAGCCATGTAGGAATCAAACATCACATCATCATAGTGAAAAAAAAGAAGTAGAGATATATGGGATTTCATGAAAAATGTTAAACCATATTCTCCTAATAACAACCAACATAGGAAAGCCTTTTGCTACTATGCTAGATCATGATCATGAAAACTAAGAGAGGCATAATCTCTTAAAATAATCCACCACAGCAATGCTTCTTGTTGCCATGCCAAATCATCAATGAGAATATGAGAGCCATACTCTCTCAAAAGAAGCCAACGCAGTAATGCCTCTTGCTGCCATACCACATCGTCATTGTACCAAATGTAGTGGCCATATTCTCTCAAGAGAAGCCACCTTAACAAGGCATCTGGATGCCCCATCACATCATCATTATACCAAGTACAATGACCATAATCACCCAACAGAAGCCAATGCAGTAAGGCCTCCTTTTGCCATCCTCTAACAACATTATGCAATGTATGGGAAGAATTCAGCCCATACTCTCTCAATAGTACCCATAGCAACAAGGATTCTTGCTGCCTCCTTACATTATCATGATGCAAGTCATGGAGCAAAAATATAGTCAAGGACATGTGAGATGTCTCATTAACATAATACAAACAAGCTCCTTTATGCCACATAATGTGAGATTTATACTTTCTCCCAAACCCAAGTACATACATGAACATGAGATACATCCCAAACAAAAATACATGTAAATACATGAGACATATCCCAAGAAAGAGTAAATACGTGTACATAAGATATAAAATGTGATGTCCAAACTCCCATATCAAAAACCAAAGTAACCATGCCTTTTTCTTATGCATTCTATCATTGAGACATAAGGCATGAGATAAGAAAATATGAACCTTTGAGTAGTAACCATACTCACCCAAGAGCAACCAGCGCATCTATGCTTCTTGATGGCATGTATTGTAGATTTGCAAGTTGTTTGGAAACCCCTTGCTCCATATTATCAACTATTCATCCTAATTAGGATGATGGATCTCATTTTGCAAATACTTGGTGTCCTCCCATTGTAGGACACCAACCTCCTCAAACTATTGAAGAACTTTGCACTCCATGAAATTTTGAAGTGCACCTCCAATGAGATCTCTTAATGATACCTTCTTCTCATCCATGGCCTTCCAAAACCAATGAGATTCTAGATCTGCTGCAGGTAGAAGTCTCTCTTTGAGCTGTGAGATTCTCATTGAGAAAGTGTCATCAAGAAAGGAGAAAAGATCTCTCATCTCAAGATTTCTACCATTCATCATCTTAACCTCCATTGCTTCATGAGTGAAGATATATTTATAATGCTCCAAGAATAACGGGACCTCTTCATTATCACTGCTTCTAATTGACAACATTGTAGGTCTTCAGGGTAGTACATCAACTATCTCAAAGCAAGGCACAACACTAATCTCACAACCAGTCGTTGTACATAGGATTATGCTCATCCCTTTTACTGCAACTCTACACTTCAACTCAAGTGGTTTAATGTAGTCCATCGATGATAAAATGGGATATATTTTTATCTCCTCCTTGATTAGATCAAGAGTCCTCTGCATTGTGATATGTTTCTACTTAAAATCAACATTTTGATCTAACCCTTGGTGATGGATTGGCCCTGATGGCATGTCCCCATAAGTTTCAATAAGATCTACTGAAATAATAGGTGATGAATGTGTATGCATACCTTGGATCAACTGATGTGTGAGAACTTCTTGACAGAACACAAGAGTTCCTCCAACCAGTTTAATAATTTCTCCAATTGATGGTAAGAGAGATGACTGCTCTTCTACCAATGTACCAGTGTTCGAATCTTTCTCCTTTTCCTCATGTATCTCCTGAATCATGCATGTGACTCTATATGTCAAGAGCTCAAGACTATCTTGTAAGGTAGAAAGTGTCTCTTCTCTGGATGTAAGTACTTATACAGCTGGTGGTGAATGTAGTGATCTCTTGTCCAGAGTGAAAAGATTGACATCTTCCTTTGTTTCCTTAGGAAATGTCTCTTTGTGACACATCTCTGTCTTATTCACATCAAAATTCTTCCTCAACTTGTGAAGGAAATTTGAATATTTAGTCACCTTTTCATGCTCCATGTGACTAAACCACCAATCATTTTCTTCACCCAAAAGACGAAGTGGTGCAATTTGGACAGCTTCTTTTTCAGCCACAGGATGTAGCATGAAAATGTATCTAACTCTTTCCTTCAAGCCTTAATGGTGCTTGAGGAAGGCCCATCAAACTTAGGAAAATATAATCTATTGTGCCTCTTTCTTCTATTGCTGTGATAGGATCTTCTTTCTTCCTTGAGTTCAAAGAATTCTTGGAGAGTTAGACTTTCTCTGAATGTTGTAGATTGTTCCTTGTACTATTCAAGATACAAACTGAGAGGCACATGAGTCTCAGGTTCTCTTATTTATTTCTTTCTATACCTCTCACCTTCTTCAAAGAAAGTGGGCATAGTAGATCTATAAGGAGATCTATGATTCTCTGGTTTTCTTTTCTACTGATAGGAAGTGCTTGGACCTTCCTCTTCAAATCTTCTTCTTGGATCCTTCCCTTGCCTTTCTCACTTCATTTGATAGACCTCCTTGGTGAGATATTGCTTGGATCTAAAGTGAGGAATGGAAAAACTATCCTCCTTCATGATAGATCTCATCTATCTACTTCTTCTTTTGATGTAAAAGATGGTGTGTCCACAAGCCAAGCCAAAGATCATGCTCTGATACCACTGTAATACCCCAAAAGGGAGAATGCATTAATAATTAAACACAATATAATAACTGCAACTAAGTAAGCAATAAAGCTCAAGACAACATCATAATATACAAATAAGTTGATCCATTTTATTATATGGAGATGAATTATTTACACAATGTATATAAAATGAGTAGATATAGCAAAAGAGATGACCTAGAATCGCCTTACAATGGTGCTCCAACTAGCATTGCATAATTGGTGAGCTTACAAGAAGCAATACTGCATTGTCCCTTCTACTGCTATTATGCATGAACTACTGCAAAAGGAAATGCAGATCTAGGGAGATTAGGAGCTCTGATGATGCCAAGATTCAGGATGTAGCCAATGTGATGGGATCCTAAGATAAACCAAAAAGGATTTTCTAGATCTACAACTTTGGAAAATCACCCTCCTAGGGTTTGATCCTTTATCTGCTGGCATTACAGATATGAAGCTAGATTTGACAAATAGATGGTTGAAATATGTCAGAAGATCAGATCTAAACTTGAAATTATGATCCCTGGTATCAGAGCTATTTAGAAGTGTAATTCTTATATTGTGTTTAAGTATTACTGCATTCTCCCTTTTGGGATATTACAGTGGTATCAGAGCATAATCTTGGCTTAGCCTATGGATATAAACCATTATGCTATCTGGAGAATAAGAAGAAGGAGAAAGAGATCAGAATGATGGAAGGAATGAGTTTTATCTCATCTCTTTTTAGATCTAAGAGGGACCTCACGAAGGAGGTCAAGCAAAGAAAAATGGAGAAAGTTAATGAAGCCAAATTAGGGTTTCAAAAGGAGGAAGATCCATGTACTTCCTATCAGCAAAAGGAAGATTCAGTATTGCGTAGAGCTCCAAAGAAACATGCTATGCCCTTTTCTTTTGAATACAAGAGGCATGAATATGGATGAAACTTAGATCATGAGATTCTAAGTGAGTATTTTGCATAATATAAGTCTCAACCTAGAGTTTTCAAGGAGAATCTAACTCTCCCACAGTTCATTCAGCTCAAAGAATAAAGGAGAACTTGCAACAATAGAAGAAAAGATGGCAATAGATTTCTATTGTCTATCTTTGGTGGGTCATCCACATGCAAAAAAAGGGCTTGGGGAATGAATTTGGATGCATTTTTCCTGCTACATCTAGTAGTAGAGAAAGAAGTTGTTGAAATTGCAGTGCTGCACCTTGAGGGTGAAGCAAGCATTTGGTGGTTCAGCCATTTGAGTCATGCAAAAGTGATTTCCTATCTAGATTTTGCTCAAAGGTTGATCAAGAAGTTTGACAAGAAGAAATAAGAGGAGAAGAAGCATTCACTACCACTTACTGCAGGATCACTTGCATCAGGAGAAAGAACCGTTGAATCTTTGCAAAGTGGTCTTGATCTCTTGCCATTTAGAGTCCCATGCACTATTCTGGAGATGGATGAGGAGGAGGATACTTGTACCAACGCTGATGCAGCCATATAGGAGCATCCATCATCATCAGTAGTTGGGGAAGTCATCACACCCGAGGAAGGAAACCTTGTAGAAGTACAAGATGTTGTTAGAAAATTATATATTACAGAGATGCAACACATAAAATATGCAGAAAACACAAGCACACAAAACACATAAAAACCAGAGAGACATAGATATACATGGTTCACCGAGTTTGGGCTACGTCCACCTTGGACAACCAGTACTTCCTTTCTATTATCCAGCAAAATGAAGAGACGCAACCTACAACAGATCGGGTGTAATATCCTCTGTTCTCTCTCACAGTCTCCCTCTCTGTTTCTCGCTCTGAGAATACATACAATCCACTTCCGCAGTACAATACCCTCATACAATTGAAGGGGTTTCCTTCTAGGGAAAAAAACCATAAACTAAACATAACTTCTACCGTCAGATCATCCACCTAATGAATAGCCTAGATTGACTAGAAATTACTATACTTTTACAAGGCAATTTTACATATGTTTTTAGCTTCGGGGGCGCTGACCCCAAAACCCCCCACTAGGGGGGGGCTCCATAAAGTCGTAACCACCCCCCCTTGGACCCCCTAGGCAGCATTTAATTACAGGTGGCATTGCCTGCCCCATTAAGGTACAAGGGTCCAACGCTGTGATATAAAATAAACAAGAGAATCAGGCTCCACACCCAACAATATCCTACTTGGATATTGATTGTAGCAACTCCACCGCTGCTTCATTTGCTGGACAATGACTCCTCTTTGGACCTAGCTATTTCTCATCTTCATCGTTATCCTTGAAGACCAATTGAAACTAAGCATATTCTCAGTTTCTCCCTGGTTACAAGTTTTTTTAGCATATCTGCAGGATTCTGGCTAGTGTGTATCTTTTCCAGCTTCAACTATCCATCTTCTGATACTGACCATATGAAATGGTACTTGAGCTATATGTGTTTAGTCCTGGAATGAAATTCCGAGTTCTTTGCAAGATGAATGGCACTTTGACTATCACTGTATAATGTGCCCATATCATGCTTCTTACCTAGTTCATCCATAAACCTTTGTAACCAATTCATTTCCTTACTAGCCTCTGTAGCAGCAACATATTTTTCTTCTGTTGTTGAAAGTGCAACAACACTTTGGATTTTTGAAACACAACTAAATGTTGTTACACCTATAGTAAATACATATCCTGTAGTGCTCCTCCGTTTATCTCTATCACCTGCCATATATGCATCAACATATCCCTATAGATCAATATTTGAACCACCAAAGCATAATGCTTGATTTGTGGTACCTCTCAAATATCTGAGAATCCATTTCACTTCCATCCAATGTTCTTTTCGCATATTATTCATGTACCTACTTACAACTCCCACTGCATGTGCAATATCAGGCCTTGTGCAGACCATTGCATACATTAAGCTTCCAACTGCTAATGCATATGTAACTTTAGACATGTAGTCCATTTCTTCTTGGGTCTTGGGGCACATCTCCTTAATAATTTTTAAATGTCTAGCAAAAGTTGTACTAACTTGTTTTGCATTCTGCATATTAAATATTTTCAACACCTTTTGTATGTACTCATTCTGAGACAGTGTTAATTTGCAATTTTTCCTGTCTCTAGTTATTCTCATACCAAGGATTTGTTTTACAGCTCCCAAATCCTTCATTGCAAAGGAATTTTCCAATTCTATTTTTAAAACATTTATTTCCCGCATGTTAGACCCTGCAACAAGCATGCCATCTACATACAATAACAATATAATATAGCTGCCATCATTTTGATTTTTCAGGTAAACACAATGATCAGAGTGACATCTAGTATAACCTTGTTTAGACATAAACTTGTCAAATTTTAGATACCACTACCTTGGAGCCTATTTTAAACCTTGCAATCTCTTCTTTAACCTACACACTAATTTTTCTTTCCCTTTGACCTCATATCCTTCTGTTTGCTCCATATAGATCTCTTCCTCCAAATATCCAAGGAGAAATGTTTTCTTTACATATAATTGTTCAAGATGTAAATCTTCCGCTGCTACAAGACTTAAAATATTTTTGATTGAAGTCATCTTAACAACAGGAGAAAATATTTCATCAAAATCAATACCTGTCTTTTGTGCAAACCCCTTCACCACAAGTCTAGCTTTGTACCTCTGTTTTTCTCCATCTTCTTCCTTCAACCTGTAAACCCATTTATTCTGTAATGTATTTTTACCTACAGGAAACCTTACTAAGTCCCAAGTCCGGTTATGCATTAAGGATTCAATCTCTTCTTCCATGGCTAGCTCCCACTTCTTCTTGGTTTCAACCTGCATTTTTTCTTCACAACATTAAAGTTCACCAGAATCAGTGAACAATAAAAAATATAATGAAGGAGAGTATCGTTCAGGGGGTCTAATTATCCTAGTAGATCTTTTGACACCGCTTTCAGGTGTTTGAGGTGCCTGTTGTTGTTGTGGTTGTTGATTGTTTTTATTTTCAGGCACATTTACTTTTTTTGTGATCTCATCAAGAACTATGTATTCTTTGTTTTCTTTTTCTTGTTTCTTTTTCTCCAACTGATTCTTATACAAGACCTTTTCATTCAATATTACATCTCTGGTCCTAATGATTTTGTGATTTTCATAATCATATAAGCGATAACCAAAATCATTAACACCATATCCAATAAAGGTACATTTCTTTGATTTTTCCTCAAGCTTTGTTTTATTTTCTTTATTAATATGGAAAAAAGGCCTCACAACCAAAAGGCTTTAAAAAAGAGTAGATTACTTTTTTTCTTGTCCATGCTTCCTCTAGAATACCACCATCCAAGGAAATTGAAGGCCCTCTGTTTATTATATAAATAGTAGTATCTACAACATCTGCCAAAAATTGTAAAGGCAATCCTACATGCAATCTCATGCGCCTTGCACACTCCATGATTGTTTCGTTCATCCTTTCTGACACACCATTTTCTTGTGGTGTTCTTGGAATTGTATTCTCTCTGTGAATTCCATGCTCTGAACAGTACCTATCACACTCTTTTCTACAATATTCACCTCCGTTGTCTGGTCTGAGACACTTCAACTTCTTTCCTGTCTCAATCTCAACCAAAGCTTTCCATTTCTTGAAAGTATCAAATACATCATATTTATTCTGAATACAATAAATCCAAGTTTTTCTAGTTGCATCATCAATAAAAGTAACATAATAACGATAGCCACTGAGAGATGATACCTGAGCAAGTGCCCATACATCTATATGCACAAGCTCTAATTTTTCGATCTTATTTTCTGTCCAAACTCTGAGAAATTTGAATCTCTTTTGTTTTCCATAAATGTAATTCTCACAGAAATCCAAATAAACATTCTTAAAACCCGGCGAAAAATTTACTGAGTGAAGAATATTCATCCCCTTCTCACTCATGTGTCCGAGCCTATGATGCCATAATGCTACATCTCCTCCTTTGGAAGTTAAAGCATTAACAGAGTTAGAAATACTATTGCATAAATACAATGTACTAACTTTTTCGCCTTTTTATATTACGAGGGATCCTTTAGTGACCTTCCAGGTTTTATCTGTGAAAGTTGTCACACAACCTTCACCGCCTAACTGCCCTGTTGCAATCATAGTTTTCTTCAAATCTAAAAAATGCCTTACCTCCTTTAATAGCCATTAGTTTCCATTCTTCTGTTTTACAAGAACCTTACCCATTCCAACAATTTTACATGGTTTATCATCACCCAAACGGACTTATCCAAAATCTCCTTGAACATAGTCATGAAAATATTTCTTATTAGTTGTGGCATGGAATGAAGCCCTTGAATCTACTACCCAGGAATTAGTAACATTTTCGAAAGAAAGAATCAAGGCATCTTGTAACACATCACCTGTCACATTTTCTTCATGATTGTTTTATTGATATGTGTTTCCTTCTTTTCCCTTCTGAGATCTACAATCTTCCTTCAGGTGTCCTTTCTTTCTGCATTTCCAGCACACTATCCCCAATCTGGACTTGGATCTGCCTTTCCTTGATTTACTACGATATCCTGAGCTCTTTCCTCTTTCCATTTTTCTTCCCCTAGACTCTGCACTCAAAGCATTACCTGATGTCTCACTAGAGCTTTTCCATCACATTTCCTCGCTAAGGATAGCACCGACAACATCATCAAACTTTAAAGTACTAGATCCAAAGACCGTGTTACTAATGGCCATAACTAAACCATTCCAGCTTTCTGGAAATGAGCACAGAAATAAAAGAGCCCTAAATTCATCATTAAAGTTTACCCCTACAAAACTTAACTGACTGGTAAGTGTATTAAAATCATTTAAATGGTCTACAATAGATCCACCTTCTGACATCTTCATTTTTAAATCAACGTTTCATAATAAATACCTTTTTTGAGGCCGAGGGTTTTTCATATAATTTCGCCAATGACTTAATCAAACCCTCTGTTGTTGTTTCCTTCGAAATATTGAAGGCTACTGACACTGTGAGGCACAACCATATTGTTCCAAGTGCCTTTCTATCGATAATATCCCATTCTACGTCTATCATAGCCGTCGACTTCTTTGTTTTTCTGCTCAATGGTAGGTACAGATCTTTCTAATACGGATAGTCTTCCATCTGCATCTTTCACAATGGAAAGTTTTGGCCGTTAAACTTCTCGACCCTAAAATTAACATCTTCTGCCATTGCTCCCACTCGAACCAGGAACCCTTCTTTCCTGTGATTTTATCAACCAAATAGACCTTCGACTGTGATACCAGTTGTTAGAAAATTATATATTACAGAGCAATGCAACACATAAAATATGCAGAAAACACAAGCACACAAAACACATAAAAACAAGAGAGACACAGATATATGTGGTTCACCCAATTTGGGCTACGTCCACCCTGAACATCCAGTCCTTCCTTTATATTATCCAGCAAAATGAAGAGATACAACCTACAACAGATTCGCTGTAATATCCTATGTTCTCTCTAACAGTCTCCCTCTCTGTTTCTCGCTATAAGAATACATACAATACACAACCACAATGCAATGCCCTCGTACAAAGTGAGGGGTTTCCTTCTAGGGGAAAAAACCCTAAACTAAACATAACTTCTACCGTTAGATCATCCGCCTAATGAATGGCCCAAATTGACTAGAAATTACTATACTTTTATAAGGAAATTTTACATCCACCCCCCCTAGACTCCCCAGGCAGTGTTTAATTACGGGCGGCGTTGCCAGCCCCATTAAGGTACAGGGGTCTAATGCTGTGATACAAAATAAACAAGATAATCAGGCTCCACACCCAATAGATGTTCCCAATATTTACCAAGGTATGCACATGTTTCCACTTTATGATATTTTAGCACATCATATGGAGGATTGTGGGAATGTACCTTTGCATGACCTAGGGTCAAAGTACATTTATGATTTAGAGTAGCAGGCTATCAATATGCTGAGGACCCTTGATGTATTTAAGGAGGTATACAGTCATCCTAGTATATCATTTTTGAGCTGCACACAACTCTTGGGGTTGGAGTGTAGAATTTTGGAGTATGGGATGAACATTATCCTAAGTAAAGCAATGCAAGACTACATGTTCAGCATTGAGCATGATCTTGAGAGAATAGTTGCAAAATTATGGAGATCAACAGTGCTGTCATTGAGCAAAAATGATGAGTCGGGGGCCAAACCATATTGGAGAATTCCAATGACCTTTCTACATGCATGGCAAAGGACATGCATATGATTGATGGAGGGTATCTTATGAGGGATGAAATCTTCCAGTATTATGATGGGTAATTCTTGTTGAGAATTTCACATCTTGATGAGAAGCTTCTGCCTACATCTTATTTGGATCCTTATGGATTCAACATGGTCATTGATGAGTGGTCTTCATTTGGATATCTCTAGGAGATTGCATTTCAACATCCCATGAAATGAAAAGATAGAAATATGATTTGGGAAGAAATAATTCTCCATTCGAGGGATACCAATTTTTGGCATGATGATATACACTCACCATTGGTTGGATGGGTAATGTTTATGAAGAAGATTTTGGGAAGCCACTTGCATATTTATGACACCGGGCAGCAGGAGGCAAGATTGCATTGGTTACTCTTGAAAGAGTTTGGTCAGCATATGACACATTCTATTTCAAAGAGTTGGTAGGTGGATGAACCTTGGCATGGCACTTGTATCATATGGTAGCAAGGAGTTTTGATGTATTGGGGTGATGTGATATCTTTCATATCAACTATCATGTTATTTCTCCATATTTTATATGGTGATGGGGTGGGGAGGCAACAAGAGTTGTTGTTGCTTTGGAGGTTCTTGAGAGAGTATGGGCTGATTTTCTCCCATACTTTGCATGATGTTGCAAGAGTAGGAGATGGCACTATCATGGTGCAAAGGGGCTACTCCTTAGCCTTGGAGGATCAAGAGGTAATTTCACTTGGGAAGGAATCTCCCATATATAGCAGCATTATGATTGATGGCTTTGAAATGTGGTGCGTCAAAGGATGGAGCTATGAGATGATAGGAGCCTTGTCACAAAGGCCAACAACGTTGTCACTTGGGAGCTTGAATTTATTGATGGAGTGTTCCTAGGATCACTTCACATATGATGCACTTGATGGTCAAGTAGGAGATTAGGATGATGAAGTGGTGGATGGAGAAATCTATCACCATGATATGATCTTCTTAACTTGGATCTCCAAGCATAAGAAGAATGCTTTGCATGCAACACATGGTTTTTTCCTTTTCATGGGACTATGTCATACCATTATGGAGGGCTCATTCATGGATCTCATTATCATATTACTCTCAATACATGGTAATAATTATGTTTTCTCATTTATTGATTATCTAACACAGTATTTGCATTCTCTTACCATCTCTATACAGTGAATTGCTCCACAAGAGGGCAAGCCTCTATTTAGGCTTCATGGTCATTTCCAAACCCATAGCTATGATGGAGATAGCCATTTCTTGTATGGCTTTGGGAAAGTGTTTTACTATTTACTATATGATCAGTTGATATACAATGCCATTTACTATTTACTAATAGATGAGATAACATGCACAACTAGCAAACTGTTTGAAGACAACTTGCCATATCATATACTGAAACTGCAGTTGGAAAAACTATGCTGTGACTACTTGAAAAAATTTGGTACCTTCCAGCACTATGTAAAACCTTCAGTACTTCTCTCCTTTGGATTCCATATGATGATAATGTCATATTCATTTTTTATGGGATGATTTGGGCAAGAACCAAAGAGTGGGTCTTTGAGGATCTTATTTCCTTTTTTCTCCATGAAGGCAACATTCTTCCAACCCATATTCAGCAGCAGCTCTACACTTATCATAATTGGAGAGAGAGACAGTGTGGGATGGATAATTTGGTCTATCATATTCAGCTATACATCTCACCTTCTTTGTAGGAGCCTAAGGTGGAGGAGATGTTTCATGAGTTGCCATGTTGGAGGGTGACTCACTTTCTGTGGATGATAGCTTGGGGATGGAGGCTTCACATGGGAATGATAATTCCCAATATATTTCAGATTCCATGCCTCAAGAATTCTTCTAGGCTACATATATTTTCTTCCATGGATATCCCATTTGTTAATGATGAGAGCCAATTGGAATTTTCACCAAAGGCATACTTATACACTTGGGAGGAGCAACTCGAGGATAGATTGTTGAGAGAGCATATTGTTCTTTGGAGGAACCTATCATATGAGGATGCTACAGGAGGAAGAGGAGAGGCTCTTCAGTTCTATCCTTGTAGTTTCTTGAGGACAAGCAACATTTGGAAGGGGAGGACTGTAATATTCCTAAATTAGCAGACATCTAATTGGAATATTAAATTTTTATTTTGTTCTTAGATATAGGAATAAGATGGGTAGGGAGGCCCATAAATCTCTTTAGTAGGCATAAAATCCCTCTTAATTTAAAAAACGATCATATTCATAGCTGGATAAAGCACCTTCATGTGTGAAAAAGGGCTAATGCATGTGGACAAGGTCAAGTTTGACCAAGTCAACAAAGATAGTATCTAGGGAGTTGATCATTAATAATGACAACCCAGTTGTAGGTTTTAACCCTGAACAGAAATTATCTACACACGAATCTTATAA
Source organism: Pinus albicaulis (assembly GCA_034641835.2). Lineage (NCBI taxonomy): Eukaryota > Viridiplantae > Streptophyta > Pinopsida > Pinales > Pinaceae > Pinus > Pinus albicaulis. The sequence goes on along the minus strand of CM076571.1, from coordinate 128,328,043 downwards.
CAGAAGATAAACAATAGCGAGAGCATAAAACAGATAAACACAGAATATAACACATAGTCGTGGAAAGAATATAACACATACCCAACATTCTCCCACTTGTTGTTTTCTTTCCACAGGGGGTCACAAGAGAGCTTATTCATTGGCCCAATTCTCCAACACCCATTGTTTCTCTACACCAAGAGAACTTCTGAGTTCTCACAGACTTTTTTAATGCATCTGCAACATTCTTCAAAGTGTCCACCTTTACCAACAACACCCTTTTAGCCTCAACCATATCTATAACAAAGTGATATTGAACATCAATGTGCTTTGTCTTTGAATGATAAGCAGGGTTCTTAGCCAAGAAAATTGCACTTTGGCTATCACAGTCTATCCTTATAGATTGTTGTACCAACCCCATACTTGAACACAATCTCTGCAACCAAACTGCTTCCTTGCTTGCATGAGTGGCTGCTATGTATTCTGCCTCTGTAGTTGAAAGCGCCACTACAGACTGTCTTTTACTCATCCAACTGACTGCACCTCCAAATAGGCTAAACACATACCCACTTGTAGATCTTCTTTGGTCCAAATCTCCAGCCCAGTCTGCATCAACAAAACCATGAATGTCCAACATTCTTTCCAATCCTAGTCTTCCCTGGTAGCACAAGCCATAATCACTAGTGCCACGTAAATATCTAAAAACCCTCTTCACTACTGTCCAATGCTCCTTCCCTGGGTTTGACATAAACCTGCTCAATACTCCCACTGCATGTGCAATGTCTGGTCTAGTACAGACCATTGAATACATCAGGCTACCCACTGTAGTTGCATATGGAACACGGGACATATACTCCTATTCTTCTTGTGTCTTGGGACACTCTTCAATAGACAACTTTACACTTACAGGAATAGGAACATTCACCGGTTTACTATCCTGCATATTGAACCTCTGCAATATAGTCTCGAAATACTTCCTCTGGTTTAGCCAGAGCTTCCTCTTTGCCCGATCTCTCTTAATTTCCATGCCCAAAAATATAGTTTGCAGCACCCAGATCCTTCATGTCGAATTTGGAGAACAATTGGGTCTTCAAATGTTGGATAATTTCTTTGTCATTTCCAATCAACAACATATCATCCACATACAAGACCAAATAAATAACACGGTCACCAATTAATTTAAAATAAACACAGTGATCCTCCTTGCTTCTGGTGAAGCCAAGTCCCCGTATATAGGTATCAAATTTCTGATACCACATCCTTGGTGACTTTTTTAACCCATATAGAGACTTCTTCAACCTGCATACCAGTTCTTTCTTACCCTTCACCATAAAGCCTTCAGGTTGCTTCATGTAGATCTCCTCTTCTAGATCCCCGTGAAGAAATGGTGTCTTCACATCCATCTGTTCTATCTCAAAATCAAATGCAGCAGCAACAGATAAAAGTAATCTAATAGAAGTAACTTTGGCAACAGGAGAAAAAATATCACGAAAATCAATTCCCGGCACCTGGGAATAACCTTTTGCTACCAACCGAGCTTTGTATTTCTCCACCTTGCCTTCTACATTCATCTTCTTCTTAAACACCCATTTGCTCCCAATGGGCTTCCTTCCAGCAAGCAACTCCACCAGATCCCATGCATCGTTTTTGTGCAAGGATGCCATTTCATCAACCATGGCCTCCTTCCAGAGTTTTCCATCCTCTGAATCTACTGCCTCCCTGACAGTTCTAGGTTCATCATCAATTATAGTTAAGGCAAAACCTGAACAGAAAGCAGATGGACTATACCTTTCTGGTTGCCTTCTTTCCCGAACTGATCTTCTCAAAGCTGGAGTTTGTGGCTCTTCATCTTCTGAGTCTTCTTCTGTTGTAGAGTCGGATTCATCCTCCTTTAGCTCAAACTCTATCTTCTCAGGTTCCTTTGGTAGGACTTCATGTTTAACAACATCTTTCACTTCTCTAAACACCACATCTCGGCTGTACACAACCTTCCTTGTTTCTGGGTTTCAAAGCTTGTAACCCTTTAAACCATCCTTATACCCAATAAAGATGCACCTTTCGGATTTATTATCCAACTTGGTCCTTTTCTCCTTTGGAACATGTACATATGCATCACATCCAAATACCCTTAGATGTGAAAGAGAGGGTTTCTTACCAGTCCATACCTCATGTGGGGTCTTATCCTCCAATGCTGATGAAGGTGATCTGTTAACTAAGTAACATGCAATCTCTACTGCCTCTGCCCAGAATTCTTGTCCTAACCCGGTACCACTGAGCATGCTTCTTGCCTTTTCCATCCATGTTCTATTCATTCTTTCTGCAACTCCATTTTGCTGAGGTGTATATGGAGTAGTCTTCTGTCGTGCTATACCACACTTCTTACAGAAATCTTCAAATTCATTCTTGCAGAACTCCCCACCATTATCTGTCCTCGGTGCCTTTATCTTCTTCTCTGTCTGGTTTTCCACCATAGCCTTAAATTCTTTAAATTTGTCAAGGACTTCAGATTTATTCCTCAAGAAATATATCCATGCATTCCTTGAGAAGTCATCTATGAATGAAACATAATACACAGAATTCCCCAGTGATGGAACTGACACAGGCCCAAACACATCATTGTGCACAAGTTCTAATATCTTGTTTGCCCTCTTAGCACCAGAAGGAAAACTCACCCGATTCTGCTTCCCATATACACAATGTTCACAGAAATCGAAATCCAGAGAACAATTAGACATACCTTCTACCATACCATCTCTATGCAGTATCCGAAGGCCCTTCTTTCCAATATGTCCAAGCCTTTGATGCCATAGCATGGTCTTTTCTCCAGAGACAGCTAGACTTTCCGTCCCACTTTCAGGAACCACAGAACTGTTACACCCATCAATAACAGTGCTACCTTGTAGCTTGTACAGAGTTCCGGTCCGAACTCCCCGCATTAATACCAGTGCTCCCCGAACCATCTTGCAGGCATCTTTCTCGAACACTGTTTTTACACCTGCATCATCCATCTTGCTTACAGAAATCAGATTTCTGGCCAATGTAGGAATATGCAGAACACCAGGAAGTGTTCTAATCCTCCCACCTTGCAGCTTCAGCTTGACCTTTCCACGTCCAACGATTCTGGCCTTCCTATCATCCCCTAGGAAGACATCACCACCATCATATTTCTCATACTCGCAGAACCACTCCCTATGGGGAGTGAAGTGAAAGGATGCACATGAGTCAATCAACCATGACTCATGATCTACATGTGTATTTGAAGAAGAAGCCAAATACACATCCCCACCTTCATCCGAGGTGGTTTTTGTCTCTGCAAAAGGAGCATCATTAGATCCCTTTCCTTTCTCAGGAGCTTTAGATCTGCAGTCCTTTTTGTAGTGCCCTTCCTTTCCGCATTTCCAACACACCTTTACAAACTTTCCAAGAGATTTAGATCTCCCTCTAGATTTAGATCTCCCACTCGAAACCTTATTCTTGTTTCTGTTCTGGGACCTTCCTCGTACAGATAAGGCATCTCCATTCTGACCCTCCATATTTCTCCGTCTCATTTCCTCCGACAGCAAGGCTGAGACAATGTCATAAAAATTCAAGGTAGTTGTATTGCTACCTATTGCAATAACCAGACTGTCCCACGAGTCTGGTAGAGAACACAACAAACTGATGCACTTATCTTCATCCGAGATTTTAATATCAACAGATGACAGCTGACTTACCACAGTATTGAAGGCGTTTAGATGCTCTGTCACCGAGTCTCCATCCTTCATCCTCAGGTTATACAACTTTTTCCGCAGGAACAACTTATTCACCAAAGACTTAGATTGGTACAAAGTCCCAAGTTTTTCCCACAAATTCTTCGTCGTAGCTTCCCCAGATACATTCAACAATACTGAATCTGAGACACACAACCGTATTATGCTCTTAGCCTTCTGATCCAGTTTCTTCCAGTCTTCATCTGACATTCCCGTTGGTTTAGTACCTGGATCTACTGCGATCCACTGATCTTTATCCACCAGCAGATCCTCCATCTTGAGCTTCCACAACTCAAAACTCTGACCATTAAATTTCTCGATCTCTATCTTTCCGCTGCTCGCCATCTTCTTTCACCGCAAGAATCGATCCCGTAGATCTCCCACTGAACAGGGTCTACCTCAGGCCCGAACTAAAAAACCCTCAGCAGCAAAGGCGTCCCCTTGAAGCCGAAACAACTTTGATACCAAATGTAGGTTTTAACCCTGAACAGAAATTATCTACACACGAATCTTATAACAGAAAATAAACAATAGCGAGAGCATAAAACATAAAACAGATAAACACAGAGATTTTCCCCGGGATCCCAAATTGGGACGACCAGCTTGATTTTTCATTATATTCCTTTTAGTGTTACAACACATATATATACATGCCGAAGCATACATAAACCCCAATCCATTAACCCTGGATTAGAACATAACCATAGTTCCCTTGACCAGATCTACAAAAATACTAGGGGCCGAAAACCATCGTACCCCAAAACCATGCACAAAACCATGGACGCGGACTACCCACCAGAAATTAAGGACCAAAAATTTTCGCCAGAGCGCTGCCCCGGACCCCGACAGGTGAGGCTATCGCCCCCCCTCTTACCCCCCCGCACGTGCTTAGTCGTGGAAAGAATATAACACATACCCAACACTAGTCAAAATATGGATCAGTTTAGAAAGTTAGAATAAAGCCACCTTGAGTGTGAAAGGAGACATTACATGGATACTAAGTCAAGGTTGCCCAAATCAAACAACGATGTTATGGAGGAGTGGCATTGATGATGGGACAACGCAGTTTTGGAGGGAGATTAATTACATGATGATGGAAACCCTAATGAGTGGGACCCAAGGTGAGCAGGCTCACATTGTTTATAAGGAAGAGGATGGAAGCCATATGGGGTTAGCTTATGATTTTTATTTTTTGAATATATGGTATGTTTAGACATATATCTTTATCTTGTTGTTTATCTAAGATTAAATGCTATTTAGCATTGGGTTTTCCTGATCGGGAATCCCACCTCTTCCATTGAGGAGCTCTTGGAGGAGTCTTGCACTACATTTTCCACTATCTGGCTTATGGCCAAACTTCACCTTTATTTTACAGTGTAAATCTAATTGAGAGTTTGGTTGTTTTAGCAAGCTATAGCAAGTGGAGACTAGATCTCTAGATCTAGGCCATCCCAATGCTTCTTTTCAATGGAGGAGGTTTCTACTTCATTGGGAGGAAAATATTGAAGGCATTGAGCCTCATTTCTAGATCTTGGCATCAAGCCAACCTTATTTTGATCTGTGTTATTTCTCTAGGTGCAGTTGCAGGGTGGGTCAGAACACCATTTGGAGATCCATCCTTCAATATTCTACAGGCTAGAAGCTCTAGATATAGCTTCTCAATCCTCCAATGATGATTGTAGTTGTTGCTACACAAATGCTCATAAAAAATTCACTGTAAAGGAGGGAGAGACATTATGCCTATTGAAATATGCTACAATAAACTCTAGGTTGTTGGAAAGAGTGATGGAAATGTGAGGGGATGGTCCCTCACAGGATTACTAGCTAAAATGCTAGCAACTTCCTTCCTTCTTTGGATCTGCAATGATGGATTGCATAATTTTGGATGGAATTGCTACTGCTAGGGGGTCAATAAATTTTTTCCTAATTCTATATCTGAAATGAAGCTCTGGGAATGTTGATCTTCAAGCCCAAGGTGATAGAAATAATCCTACACCATTTCTTTAGCTGGAATACTGAAGACAACCTCCACCTTCTAAACTGATCTTTAGAAATTGTGTAATTCCTGAAGGCATATTTTCTAAAGATGATGGAAACAATAAGTGGCACCTGTTAGGGTCCCGTGATTTGGCCGATTGGCTAGCCAAATGACGATGTAACATCAAACCAAGCTTTGGATCCCAAGGACCTAGCCTTCCTGGACTCAGAGAGGGCTCTCTCTATAAGTGCAAAAGATGTCGGTGTGTTTACTTGCGATATTCTGATATTAGGCTAGTTATGAAGTGTGTTTTTTGGTTTTTTAGTTTTTAAGTTTGTGAGGGATGAAACTGATCAAATACATAAACTAGATAACAAGATGTAGATAAATTGGGCTATGGGGTCAAACAGGTCAAGGAAGCTATGAAGTGATGATGTAAAGCTGCTGTAGGGCCGATTTGATTCACAATAGAAGGGATCTCTGGGCAAAATGGATTAAATGAACAATAAGTTGGTGAAAGACAAGGAATTTCAAGTGCAAACTAGTTAATAGCAGACATAAACATGTAATAGCAAGCCATTAATCATGCTAGGAATAACTATAAGCTAATCAATACATAGAAATCAAACATTCCAGCCATACATAGAGGTATAAGACCCTCTAAC